>JAHSUG010000009.1:0-600000 GCA_019926025.1 Rhodotorula kratochvilovae
GTGCGCGGCACAGTGAGACTCAGCGCACCAACCATTTTATGTTAGCGGGGCTTACCGATATGATTTAATATCGGAAGGCGAACCTTTATGCGGAGTGTAAGCGGAGCTCCTTATGGTTCATCACACTTGCTCGCCTATCGTCGCTAAGATATGATGCGAATACCGAGGCCCGCTTAGTCGTGCGACGCCCCGTCATCGGCTTACTGCGGAATAAGCTGCAGCATACTGCATGGTGAAGCAATAGCACGAGTTGACGCAAGTACAACTGGACTATTGGCCAAGTCAACACCCCGTCTCTTTGCCTTGCCAGCATATCCAGGCGCACCAAGCTCTGTTCGGTTGTAGACAAGATCTTTACTCCGTTGTAACGCTCTGCATCCCTCCCAGAAGACGGGTAAGTACATGTCGCCAACAACAAGACGCAGATGTAATGAGACGTAATCTCCCGACTCGTTGTTATATATCAAGTCCGCTGCGGTGCTTCCGAGAGGGCAGGGGAGTCTGGCAGGTACTCCTGCGCATTGTAGCGCGATGTAGTGTTGCCCAGCGGGGAGCTAACCTGCAATATACATCAATCGGGCCTCAGAAAGCAGGAAATCGGTACGAGAAACCCGAGATGCGCCTGTGCAGCCACGGCATCGCCCCGTATGCTGTGCAGAGCGGTAAAGAGAGTGTGGAGCAGCGGAGAGGTGAAAAGGGAAGAAGAGCGGCACGAAAGCATGGAAAAGCAGAAAGGGGATGAGGGGAACAAGCGGAGTCAGCTCATTTGAGCGCCACAACGGCAATGGTGCCGTCAAGCAACCGTATGGAATGCTCAGAGCAGACCCTCCACCAGCCGGAAGGTGCGGGGGAGGGGGGAAACGCGCCGTCAAGGTTGCACACCTGCGTCCACCTATCTCACCCCTTGAAGGGCAGGCTCTGGGCCCGTCGGACGGGCTCGTGACCGAAAAAGACGGCGGTAATGTAGGTGCGGCTGCTGAGCGGGAGCGGGGCGGACGCAAGAGGGAGAGTCGAGGTCGAGGAGGGGGTGCAGCTCCTGCTGAGGTGCCGAGCGCAGACCGGCGCGCGTTGGAGGTGCGCAATCGGTATCTGATGCTGCTAAGGCCGCGCGTGGCTAGCTGCCGCTGGTGTGGAGGCGGAATCGTGTCGTGGGGGCGTCGAGGAGGCGAGTGATGGTGAGATGAGGTGAGCCGACGGTGCGAGGTACAGAGGCGCGCCGAGAGCGTGCAAAACAAGCGTCCGTGAAGCGTGCTGCGGCGTCCAGCTGGGAGAGTGCGCTGGACAAGGGTGGAGGAGGGCAAAGGACGCGTCGAGGGTCGTGTCGAGGATCAGTGCACTCCTCCTTCGCGACCGTTCGAGCTAGACACGCATCGCGCGCTCCAAGCGTCGTCATGCGAGCTTTGCTGCTAGCTGCGCGCGGCGCGCTTGCTTCCGTCCGCTCCCCAGCCTGCCCTCGACCCGCCCCCACCTCATCACCTCAACGCACGTGCGCCTCTCCCGACCAGCTGCGCCACCGCCGACCACCCGCCCGACACAGCGACAGCTTCTCGAGCCCATGGCTCCCCCTTTGTGCGCGCGCGACGGAGCTTCGGTGCGCTTGACGGCCTCATCACGCACCCTCCTTCGCGGTGGGCGGCAAGAGGCGGATACGGCGTGATACGGTACTCAATCTTGCTGACGAGGCGTGTGGCTCTCGTGGGCATGGATCGGGGCGAGGAGACGCGTCGACTGCCGCAGTCGTCCCTTCCCCTCCTCCTCACCTGGAGTGGTTGAGCTGACGCCTCCGTACGCTCGCCGCGCTGTGTTGCGGGACTGCATAATGGCGCTTGAGTGATTCCCTTCGACGCACGACACTCCAGACATCCGTAGCCGGCGTTCCTTCAGTCGCGCTCGCAGCTTACTGCCTTCCCGCTCATACCATGCTCTCTCCCCGGCTCGTTCGCAGGCTACAGCCAACCTCACTCGCACCCGAAGATGCTGATGTGCCTCGCGTACTTCCTGCTGAGCAGCTACCCACCTCTCCCCGCCTCTCCGTACGCGCTCCTTTGCGCCCCCTCCCGTCTCGCATCTCTCGCGCTCTCGCCCCTATCTGCTACTGCCGCAATCTCAAGCTGTTCGCCCAACGGGCTCACTCTGCTTTCAGCAGATCCGCTCCGCTACGGCGGGACGATGAACTCCGCAGCACGCTTCCCACCTTCGCGCAGCTCGTTCTACTCGTTCGCGCAGCTCGTTGGCGATTCTCGCGTGCCCCGCTCTTGTTTCGCTTATAGAGAGCAGTCCTCGCATGGCCTCGCATGGGAGATGGCAGAAAGCGCGACAGAGCGTCTCACATTCCACCGGTCCAAGTCTACCCTGAGGGCTGACGCTCCGCCCGTCCATCAGCCGCCCCGCCTCGCCCCTCCACCGCTCCTTGCCCGCTCCTCGCGCTCGTCCGCGTGTGCGCGATGCAGCGTGCGCTAGGCCGGCAGGACTGGCTCAGCGCGCGCGCCGCTGTCGCGCGAGTTCCTCACGCCGAGGTTACCGGTGCAGAGGGAGTTCTGCGGGCGGAGAGAACCGTCAGTGAAGGTCTGAGTATGCAGGGAGAAGGCGAAGAGGCGGAGCGCTCGCGGTCGGGGGGCGAGAGGGGCCGAGAAGACGTAACGGGAGCGAGCGTCGCGGGGAGGGGGAGGAAAGAACGGGCGGACGCAGCAGATGAAGCGGAAAGAACGCACATCGAGCATATCATTGAAGCAATGCGGTCAATGACTGCTGCTGCGCCCTGCGAGAACGATCAGGAAGAGGCAGACCAAGGGGGGAGGGTCGAGGAGCGAGATGTGCGGGTCAGCACAGATGGACGACGGCTGAAGATGCGGACACGCACAGTTATGCATCTTCGAGCCGACGTCGTCCTGAGCTGCTGCATCGGGTGAGAGAGAGTCGAGGAAAAGAACGAAGTTGTGCGAGGGTCGACAAGAGCGAGACGCGCGGGTCAACGTGGTGGAGAAGAAGGGGAAAAGCGAACAACGCACAGCCTTGCGGAACGCGCTGGTAGCGTCCATCGCGGCGGGAGAGCGCAATCCTGCGAGCTGGACGCGGCGGAAGAGGGACGTGCGGGGGAACGAGCGAGGAGGTTCGTCAACGCGTGCGCCTGAGCCGAGTACGGCAAGTTCCCGCGCACGTCAAGCACAGTAGAGGCGCTGCGGAGCGACAGCGGGAGAGAAGCGGGAGAGGGACGCACGGCTCAGAGTCGGGCGGCGGATCAGTTGCCGGGCGAGAGTGCACGACGTTGAGCGTACGCGTTGCGTCCGTCTCGACGCTGTACCGCGCCTCGCCGATGGCGTTGACGACGAGCTGCTGCTGCGCGACCATGCCCTTGTCGTCATCGAGCGGGGAGCCCTGGCCGACGATCTTGACCTGCATCCCGACTGCGCCATGCCGCTCGGGATGCGCCCGAGCGCGCGGAGCTCGCCCGCTCCCGGCGATGTGCGCGGCTCGACGAACCAGAGCGCGACTAGAGCGCGAGAGGGCGCCGCGGCGCCGCGGCTGCGCGAGAGAAGCGCTCCGAGGCGCGAGTCGAGCCGTGCTTGCGCATCTGGGCCCAACGTTTGCGCGCGACGCGTCGCGCACGTCCAGCGCGTGTTGCGACCGTGTCGGCGAGGCCGCAGCGGTCGTGCTATAGCACGTACGGCCGCACGAGCGGGGGCGACGGCACGGGGATCGCGCCGTGCTCGAGCGTCGCGAGGATGTGCAGCGCGATGAATCGGCGTTCTGGCGGCCGAGAAGGGCGAGGCGTAGGCGAAATGCGCGCGTGCAGAGCGTGGCGGCCGAGAAGGGCGAGGTGTAGGCGAAACGCGCGCGTGAAGAGCGCGGCGGCGCCCGGATCGTCCGCGTCGGCGTCGCGGGCTCGAGCGCCTCCTCGCTCCCCTCCCCTCACCCGCTGACGCGCGGTCACCTCGCGGCTCGAGTTGCGCGCGCGCCTTGCGCGACGGGAGGATGCAGCCGTTGGCCGAGAGCGCGAGGAAGACGACCGTCGACTGCGCGCGCGCGCATCGAGTCAGCCAGCGTGACACAGACAAGCGAGAGGGCGGGCGGGCGCACGAGTGGGTCCGTGAGGCAGAACGGCATGCATTTGAGCGAGTCGAACGGTCAGGTGGCTCGTGTGAGCAGGCGGGGAGAGGAGCGCCGCGACGAGGTCAAGGGCGAGAGTTCCTACAGGAAGTGAGCGGAGGAGATGCCGCTAGCGGTGTCGAAGTTGCGGTGCAGGACCAGCCGGAGGAGCGGGTGCGCTACATCTTGAACGGGGCGGACTAGATGCGGCGCTGTTCGGCGGCACCACGGACGAGGAAAGGGCGAGAAGAACCGTCAGTACATGCGAACTTTAAGAGAACACTGCATACGCCATGGCGAGAAGGCCGCGCGAAGCGGGCGCGGAGGAGGGAGGGAGAGAGGCAGGAAAGGGACGTACGGATGAGGTCGATCGCGGCTTGAGGTCGTGCTCATCGCCGTGCGCTCGAGGTCGTGGGGCTTGGCCTGCACAAGAGCGAGCAGGCGAGAGGAAACGACGGTGATAGAGCGGGCGAAAAGGGGGGCGCGAGAGACGGGCGGGTAGAATTAGGGGAAGAGGCGGGGACAAGCAGGGCTGTCAGCGTCCGTTCCGAGGCGTTCTTGCCGCTCACCGAGCGTGGAGTGCGGTGCGTGCGAGGTGTCAAGGGCGGTGGAAGGCAGGACTTACCGCTGAAGTAGCCCTTGCGACCGGTTGAGGCAGGAGGCGAGAGAAGTCGTTACGCTTGAGCGACGCGGACCCTGCCCATCCAAACACGAAGGCGCGGTCGCGAAGACCGCGTGTGATGCGATAGTGTGGCGGGTTGAGCGGCACGACGGCGGACGGTGGGAGAAGGGAGGGGAGCGAGGGGTGGTAAGCAGCTGCGGGCGAAGCGCCGTGGAGAGAGACGCACGTCGTGTCACGTGCACTGATGGCGTAGTAGCTTGGCGTGCGAGTGGTGTAGCTGAGGAGCCTGCGAGGAGGGCCGTCCAAGCGACGCGAGTTGCGAGTAAGGCGAAGAGGAGGTGGGGAGGCGGGGAGGCGGCGGAGTGACGGTGGGCGCAGCGAGCCAAGCGGAGAGGGAGAGAGATACGATGCGTCAGCGTGCATACTCTGCAAGGCTAATCACGCAGTGCGGCCGAGGCCGCTTCGCGCGCCGCAAGTGGGGGAGGAGAGCAAGGGGAGGGGACGCACCATCGCAGACGGGCTCCTGCGGCTCGCGCAGGTCGAGAGAGGTAGCTCTCGGTTGTTCATGCTGTGCGCACGGGTTCGCGAGGTCGTACCAGGCAGGGAGGGCGTCGAGGGATGAGGAGGAGGAGTAGATCGCGTCAGCTCATCCTCTGTGCGGGGCTGCAGGCGAAAGCGCGTACAGAAGGACATAGAGCACGCAGAGACGGTCGGGAGAACCGCGCGCGAACTCGAGCGGTGCGGATGGAGACGACCCTCGTCGCGATCCGGGCGAGGAGGTTCACCTCCGACGCACCTCGGCGCCTTCGCGGACTGCGTTACTGCTGCTCGAGTACACGCTACAGCCCTTCTGCGGCTCTCCGTGCACGGTCGCACCTCCATCCGCGCCCGTCTCGCCGCCCTCGCCCCGTCACCTCCTTCGCTCACCCTCCAGCCGTCCTGCACCGCCCGATGCGCCAACGTACAGCAACTTGCGACTCAGCCGCCTCACCTACCCGCCTGCGTGATCGCTGCATCTCCCGCGTCCCGCCCTCCCTCTCCGTGTCCTTGCCGCCGCACTCCCCACCGCCCAGCACGCTGCTTGTCGCTCAGTGCAGCGCTCGAACCCTCGAACGCGCGCCAGGTGGGTGGTGCGGAAGTGTCGCGCTCTGCGCGCGCCGCGAGCCTGTCGACGCGCTGCCGCTCTTCCTGCTCAGCTCAGCTCGGCTCGTTCGGTCACCCGCACCGCTTGTTCCCGCTCGTTCTCCTTTCGAGGAACCCAGCGTAGCTGATGCAACGACTGGCATGCCGATGGATGGACGTACGGATAAGGAACGGGTGGGCGGCGCGGCTGAGCGCCGCTCTTCAGTCGGATCTGGGTCATTCCGCCTTCTCCTCGTCCTCCCTTCGAGCAGGGAGCTCACCATCAACCCACACAGGTCTACTGCGTCCGCCGACGGCGTTGCACGCGCGAGCGGACCATCCTCGCTTGTCCCTCCGACTCGACCATCACCCTCCCTCGCTCATCTCGCATCTCCCGCCCAACTTCTACATCGGCCTACCGCCCCTGCGCAGGATGTAATACACCGGTTTCCGCACGTCCCGCCACCCGAGGAAGCCGCGGTAGTACGTGAGATGGCTGGTGGTCGGCGGGGTGGCTCTCTTCTCGCTCTTCCCGCCTCGCGCGTCTCGCTCGCAGGCGCAGGGATCGATTGCAGGCGGTCTTATGTCCGCTTCGGGCGAGCAGATCGAACTCTCAAGCATCGAGAGGAACGACAAAAGGCGCCGAAAAAATGTCGAGCGGGGTGAGATTCCGCCCTCCTCGTCGCTCGCTCCCGCTCAAGACCTCCGGAAGCGCTCGGATGAAGCGGGTTGAGTTCGTAGACGTGCATGGATTGCAGCGCAGCCGCTACGGACGCGCCCGTGAGAGAGGAAGACGAGATGCGCCCCTGCGGGACCCGGTCGAGACCTCGCGGCGCGGAGAAGTCCCCGCGCGCATTTGCGCGCCATCTTCTCCCGGCCGGCCATGCGGGCAAGCCGACCGCCTCGGATGGGCTCGTCCGCCGATGTTGAGTGATTCCTGCGGGGGCAAGGCGATCAAGCGCAGGGAGAAGGCGGGAGAGGGAGGGAGAGACGGCGCACCGCGGTTGTCCTCCTCCAGCTGCCGCTCCTGCACCCGCTGCACCCAAGCGCCCTCGTTTGCGCCCTCCGGCTAGGATGCCCGCTCCAGCAGGCCGCAAGGCTCCCAAGTCCCCGAAGCTTGCCGGCTACGAGGAGCGGCTGTTCGACATCACGACGTACAGGAACGCAGTAGCGCGCGTGTACGAGGCGCGAGGCGTGACGCCGCCGTCCTACTCGATGACGCCGGAGGAAAGCGCCTCCGCAGCGGGAACGAGCAAGAACGCCGCGGCGAAGAAGCGCGACAAGGTCGGCAACGCCCCGTACGTGCCCCCCACATCGTTCAGCATGCCGGCCAGCGCGTCGTCGAGGAGGACGAGGAGCGCCAGCATCAGCGAGGACGAGCAGCACGCGCCGAAGCAGGACGAGTCGGAGGAGGAGGCAGAAGACGAATCGAGCGGGCGGCAGGAGGAGCTCCTCGACGTCCTCGACGCGCCGCACGACGTCCGCGCGCTTATCTCGCCGGGATTCGCCGTCGAGCTCTTCGAGAAAGAGTCGTGGGTGGAGGGTGCGACGGTGGAGGAGTCCATGTGCGTGCGCTCTGCTCGACAAGCCGAAGGCCGCTGACCGAGCTTCGCTGCTACAGGTGCTGGCTGAGCACGAAGAGCGCGCAACGCCCCACGCTCAACCTGCGCAACACGGGCCTCTCCGCCACGCGCATCCGTCCGGCGTACCACCACCTCCTCGTGCAGCCCGGGGACACGTTCTCCGACATTACGGACGCCGTCAAGGACAGGTACGACGTGATGTCGAGCCCGGCGCCCAAGGTCGCGGCCATCGCCCGCATTACGATCGCAGGCGACGCCGAGATGCAGCAGTTCGCCGACGGCGGCGAATTCGTCGAGGCGAGCCATCTCTGCGGTGAGGCGAAGTGCGTCAGGCCGATGCACATCGTCTTCGAACCCGCAGGGGTGAACCGCGGGCGCGACGAGTGCCACGCCGGCCTCAGGGCGTGCACGCACACGATCCGCTGCTTGACGCGCTTCGAGCGCAAGACGATCACCCGCGCCGGCGGCTCGCCGAAGAAGGCGAAGGTCTCGTCGAGCGCGAAGCGCGGGCGTGCCGTCGACGAGGAGCCGACGCCGAAGGCGAAGAAGGCGAAGAAGGCGATGCAGGTGAAGAAGGCGAAGAAGGCGCAGCAGCACGAGACGACCCCGACGCCGAAGGCGAAGGCGCGCGCGACGACCGGCGACGAGTCCGCAGCGCCGGCGAAGGCGTCGGGGACGATCGAAACGCTCGACATCACGGTCGCGAGCGACGACGACGAGCCCGAGATCCGCTCGTCGTTCTCCCCCTCCTCGAGCGCCAACTCGGCCAGCCTCCTCTTCACCGGCGCCGCTCACCGCCGCTCGTCCCGCACCCTCTCGCCCGTCCCCTCCTCCGAGGCGTCGAGCTGCGGCGGGCCCGACACCCCGCGCGAGGAGTCCGCCGCGCCCGCCAAGTCGCCCTTCTTCGGCCGCGAGCCGTCGCCCTCGCTCTACGGCGGGACGTACGTGCCGGTCGCGAGCGGTTCGGGGAGCTGGCCGGCCGCCGTGCCCGACGTGCGCGTCACGAACGGCGACGACGACGATACGCAGATCGTCGAGGATTCGCAGGAGCCGGTCGACGTCGCGGTCGTGGCGGCGTTCAAGGCGCGCGAGGTGGAGGCGCGCGTCGAGGCGGGCGTCGAGGTCACGAGGGCGGCGCAGGTCGCGGCGGCGCCCGTCGAGGTCGAGGCGGTGAAGGTGAACGTGCAGGTCGTCATCGCAGAGGCGAGTTCGGCGGGCGAGGCGGTGCGCGCCGAGGCGGAGGCGAAGGCGACGGACGAGGTAGCGGAGGCGGAGGCGGGGAGGGAGGAGCCGGTCGCCGGCGGCATGGCGGGCGAGACGGGCGAGGCGGCGGCGGCGACGGGGTGGTGGTCGTGGTTGACATCGAGGATGAGGTAGAGGCGCGTGGCGCATCAAAAAGAGGTCGGTTGTATCATATCGCGGTTGTACAAGTCGCATCGTGCGTCCAGACGGAGAGGCGAGTCGAGCGAGGTCGACGTCGAAGTTGGCGAGTGGATGGGGAAGGGAGGTGGGGAAGGGTCGCACGGTCAGCTCACATGTCCTGTACGCACGTGTGAATCCGACGGCTGCGGAAGAGCAGTGCGCACCTGCGTCGCGTTGCCTGCCCTTAGAGCGCCGAGAAGGAGGAGGACGAGGAGGGGTTGAGGGGGAGCTGCGCGGTCGAGGCTGCGCGCGGGACATGCGAAGTCGTGAAGAGGGCGAGAGAGGGCGAGTCAGCTCAACTGTCTGAACAGACGCGACGAGAGGTGCGAGCGAACGCACCTCGCGATGGCAGGAGGGGCGGAAAGGCGCAGCACTGTATAGATAGGGCGGTGGCGGGCCAATCGTGGGGGAGAGTACGGACGGCGCCTAGTCAGCTTGGCAGCCCCTCTTGCGGCGAGGAGGAGGAGGGCGCACCTGGATTCGAGGATGACGAGGGGCGAGGAGATGAGACGAGAGAGCGGCGCAGGTACAGCGCACGCATGCCCACAGCGTTCAAATCAGTCCTGCGGGCGAAGCCCAGCGCGCAAGCAAGCGGTCTGAGCCATGGAGGAGCGAGCGGTGCGGGAGCAGAGCGTCGCGACTCGCTCCTCGCCCCTCGACCATCGCGCCGCTACCTGCGAGACGCGCTATGCTTGGGCTACAACTCTCGCTGAGTGGATGTACAGCGACAGAGACGCGCTCGACGCGCTTCCGTGTCGTCCTCACCCCGTCGAGCTTCCTCGCTCGCCTTGCTCGCGCACGACGTTCGCCGCCGCCGATGCAAGCTACAGCGCGCAGCCCGAGTGCATCGGCCTTGTGCTACATCAGCTGCGCTAAGCGGGGTTCGCATCTGCACTCAGAGCAGGCTCCGGTGCCAGGCTGAGGGTCGGGTCGTTCGGGGGCGGGCGCAAGGACGAGCGCGGCTTACGACGGGGAGAGTCCCGCAGGCTCGCCGATGTTCTCTGCGCTCAGAGGATGTTCTCGCCCGGTCGCGCATGTCGCGGCTGGTGCGGATCCCTGCTTGCTCGTACTCGCCTGCTCGCGGTCCGCGACACCATCACACTCGTGTATTTGCCTATGCGTCCTTCGCGGCAAGATTTACATGCCGTTTGACACCTTCATGCTGCGGTGCGTGGGGGAGGTTGTGAGCTCATCATCTCGGCTCATTCGCACTTCATCCTCGTCATCCAGCGTTCTTCGCTCCGGGCCTACACGCCGCCTGCGCTTCCTGCGCCGACGTCAGCGACGGTGAAGCGTACTGCCGTATGCGGACGACCTTCACTGAGGTATCCCAGCTCGACAACGCTTCGCTTCGCTTCAGCATGGCTCCTCGTCTTCTCCGCAAGCCGTGCTGCTCGCTACGCGCTCTCGACAGGACCGCGCAGAGACCGGAACAGCCGCGTCGCCGGCGCTACACTGCTCAGAACTGCTCTACGCCGAGGACGTCCCGCGCCTTGTCGATAACCACCCGCAGCCCCTTGCCCGCCCAGGTCGACTTCGGGTCGTCGATACCGCGCAGGAACAGCTCGTAGCCGGGCATGTAGCTGTGACGTCAATATGCGTCAGCACCTGTGAGAGCGACGAGAGCAGCGGCAACTACGCGAAAGCCGGAGCGATAGCGGGGAAGGAAGGTTGCGAGCGGGAGAGGGAGGACGCACCGCGCGATGAAGTGCTTGACCTGCTCGTCCGTCATTCCGATCCCGCCGTTCTTCGCCTTCATGTTGTGCTCTTGCTGCAAGGGGGCGCGGAGGGGAGACGTCAGTGCAGCTTGGGGAGAGCGGGAATGGCGAACGCACCTGCAGCCTCCACTCCCAAACGTAGCCCATCCGCTCGGGCTTGATCTGCACAAACGTGTCGACCATGTCCCACAGGGCGGCGTACCCCTTGAGATTCTCCTGCACGACGGCGAGGTGGTCCTCCTTGTGCTCGAGGAGGAACGGCATCTCGTAGTCGATGCCGAGGCGCGCTTTCGCCGCGGCAGGGTCCGTACGCGCAAGCTCGTACAGCTCGCTGAGGAGTTGAGGCGGGTCGAGCGGGCGGAAGCCGTTCATCCACCCCTCGAAAACGACGACGTCGACTTCGTCCGGGCGCTCAACCAGCACCCACTGCTCGACGGGGAGGCGGTCGCCAGCGCCGCCGTTCAGGCTCTTCTCGAAGACGGGGAGGGCGATGGGGGCCGAGCCAGGTGCGGGGCGCTTAAGGGCGGTGAGGAGAGAGACGCCGAGCGGGAGGTCGTGCGTGCCGGCCTGGCCGCGGCCGGCGAGGAGGGCGTTCGAGGGGTCAGAGGCGGCGACGGCGGCGAGGCCGGTGTAGGGAAGGTAGAGGTCGTCAAGGGAGAGGGCGGCGGTGCGGGTGGGCGACGGGGAGGAGGATGAGGCGGCGGCGAGGAGGGCGGGGAGCTTCGATGCGGTGTACGACTTGCCCTGCACGCGACGACGCCAAGTCAGCTGAACGCAATAGGTGATGTGCTGTACGGGAGGGACGCACGCTGCCCTGCGGACCCTGGATGGCGCAGACAAGAGGCGGTGCCCTCGTTGCGTCGCCGTGCTGCTCGCGCCATGCCTGGCGGTGCGCTTCGAGTTGCGCGAGGAGGAAGTCGGCGATGAGCTCTGCGGCGGTGCGCGGGGCGGGGTCGGCGCTGGGCATGTTGGGGTCAAGCGGCGGACGCACGAGTGCGGGAGGGAGCGCGGGAGGAGAGCAGCGAGGACGCGGCAGAGCGAGGTGCTAGGGCAGGTGCGCAGGACAGGCGGCGCAGGAGCATGCAGCAGAGATGCACGGAGAGGGAGAAGCCAGCAGAAGCTGTGCGGAGGCGGAGGAGGGGGAGGAGATGCCGCGAGGTGGGGGGCACCTCCGCACTCTCGCTCCGCGGACGGCTGCAGCGTGCAGCTGGACGTGCGAGTGCAGCACGAGCGGCTCACTCTGCACTGCGAAAATCCTGGAGGAGAGGGAGGGGAGGCCGGTCGGCAACTTGGCGTCCGGGCCGCACGCTGAGTTGTCCTTCGCCACACGAGCAGAGTCGCCTGCGAGCGCACGAGCAGCACCAGCAGCCCGCAGAAGAGCACCGCAGAGCACCCGCCTACTCCACCGCGCCGCCCACCCCCGCCCGCGCCGCCTATCTCGCCCCCTCGCCTCCTCCTCGTCCCGCTCGACAAGCACAAGCCCTCGTCCGACATGGCACCGCCCCCGCCCAAGCCCTGGGAGCGCGGTCAAGCACCCGCAGCCGCGTCCTCCGCTCTCCAGGCCTCAGCCACCTCGACCACCTCCCTCGCCGCCGCATCTGCCCCGGCGAGCTCTGCAGCCGCCCTCTCGACCAGCGCAGCTCCCGCGCTGCCCGACCGGCCTGCAATTATGGCAACAGGTGCGCTCTCGTTTATCCCGGAGGCGTTCTGGCGAGGCGAGCTCTGATGAACGTAGCTGACGTTCGCGGCTGCCTCTGCTCTCCAGGAGCAACGGCTTATGGCGCAGCACCCGTCTCGAGCGTGAGTCCGCTCTGCTCTGCCCTCTCTCGTTTCTCCCTCGAGGCCTTTGGCGGGGGTGGGCGCCGGCCCTCCACCGGGCACTTCCGCTCCTCCCGCCTCCGCGCACCCATAACAGCGCGTTCCTCGGCGTCGTACTGACCGAGCGCCCGTACGCAGATGACCTCGCCGTACGGCGCGACGGCCGCATCGCCGTACTCGCGCTACGGCTCGAGCTACGGTACGGGCTACGGCACCGGCTACGGCACGAGCTACGGCGGCGGGTATGGCGGTGGCTATGGCGGTGGCTATGGCGGCGGATACGGCGGCATGAGCTCGATGTACGGCGGCTACGGCGGCGGCTATGGCGGGATGGGAGGGATGGGCGGCATGGGCGGCATGTACGGCGGCATGGGCGGGATGGGAGGGATGCCCGGGATGTACGGCCCCGGCGCCGAGCTCTCGCTCTCGCAGCGCATGGAGAACGGCACGGCGGCGACGTTCCAGATCCTCCAGTCGCTCGTCGGCGCCGTCGGCGGGTTCGCCCAGATGCTCGAGTCGACCTTCATGGCCACCCACTCGTCCTTCTTCGCCATGATCGGCGTCGCCGAGCAGTTCGGCCACCTCCGCAACTACCTCGGCCAGGTCCTCAGCGTCTTCGCCCTCCTCCGCTGGTGCAAGAGCCTCCTCTACCGCCTCGTCGGCAAGACCCCGCCCGGCGAGGCAATCTCGGCGGACGGTTTCCGCGCCTTCGAGGCGGCGGGCGGCGCCGCAGGGCAGGGCAAGGCAGGCGCCGGCGCCGCGGGCGCGCAGCCCAAGATGTCGAAGCGCCCGCTCATCGTCTTCTTCCTGACGGTCATCGGCCTCCCATGGCTCATGAACCGCCTCGTGCGCCTCATCACCGCGCGGCAGGAGGCCGAGGCCGCGCGCCTCGCCGCGGCGGGGCAGCTCCCGCCTCAACTCGACGCGTACGGTCGCCCGATGCCGCCGCAGGTCGGCGCCGCGCCCGCTGCGCTCGACCCGAGCCAGCTCACGTTCGTCCGCGCCGTGTTCGCGTACGCGCCCCCGCCCGAGGCGGCGGACAAGGAGCTCGCGTTCGCCAAGGACGACATCATCGCGATTCTCGCGCCGAGTCGCGAGGAGCGCGCCCTTCAGGCGAAGGAGGCCAAGGTCGAGGGCTCGCCGGCTGCCGGGACGTGGTGGATGGGCAGGAAGCGCGATGGGACGACGGGGTGGTTCCCGAGCACCTACGTCAAGGAGCTCCCGATGAATGGCGCACCGGGTGCGAAGACGGTTGACGGCGGCGAGGCGAACAAGGGGGTTGCGGCTGCGTGAAGACGAGGTGCTCCCGAGCTTTGTTGTATCCCGCAGTGATCCGTAACGAGGCAGTGCTCTCTACGACGATCTCGCTCGCTTGAGTCCTTGACATGCGAGGGGAACGCGAGTTGCTTCCTTCGTGCAATCTCGCTGCTTGCGCTCGATCCCGACCGACACCGCTCGACTCGTTTGCGCAGCACGAAAGAGCGCCGAGATCTTGCAGCAAAACGAGATGGGGAGTCATACAGGCTATACTTCTCGAGCGAACGGCCCCGCCGTCGCTCACTCGCGCCAGGCCACTCGCTCGCCCGCCGTGCTTTGGTTGTCGGGGGACGCAACGTCTATCGCACGCTCTCGCCGAACGCGCCGGCGGGCTGCACGTATCTGCGCGGCGTTGATAGATGGAGGTGAGCAACGATGCGCGCGGAGAAGCGGAGGACGGCAGACGCACGAGAAGCCGACGAACTGCTGCTGCACCGTCTCCGAAAGGTGCGAGTCCTCGACGACCGAGTCCTGCGGCGCCTCGGAGGTGAACTCCGTGTCGAACTGCAGGCGAGTGAGTCGTCAGTTTCGAGCGGTAGCGGGAGAAGAACGGGGAGGAGGCTTACGTTGCTCGTGTCGGCGGCGCTTTCAACGCTCGGCTTGAACGGCGGCTGGATCTTCTTCTGCATGAGCTTCTTGAAGTCGATGTGCTTGGCGAAGAAGGGGTGCGTCCGGATCGACTCGGCGCCCGTCACGCCGAGCCGTTGCTGCGGGTCGCGGGTGAGCAGACCCGTGAGGAGCGACCTCGCGTCCGGCGAGATCTCGTCGCCGAAGCGTAGCGGGTCGGTGAGGATCTGCGGTGATGAGGGCGAGAGTATGTCAGGGAGTCTGAGGGCGACTCTTGATAGGGCGGGGAGGGAAAAGGGAAGGAAGCGCACCTTCTGGTACATCTCGTTCGTGTTCTCCGAGTAGAACGGCGGCAAGCCCGACAGCATCTCGTAGAGGAGGACGCCGAGGGTCCACCAGTCAACCTGCGGGTGGCGGGCGGGTCAGCCTCCGCACGCGCAGGAGAACGAGGGGAAACGACCCCACCGTCTTCTGGTAGCCGTGACCGAGCAGCAGCTCGGGAGCGAGGTACTCGGGCGTGCCGCAGAAGGCTGAGAGCGCAATGCATAACGGAGAAGGCGAAGGGGAGCGAGGGGACGATATCAGCTCCCGCTCGGCACCAATACCACCAAGACCGCCCGCGCACGCGGCTGCTCGCAGGCGAGATGGACGCACTGTTGGTCGTCTCGCTCTCGCTCATGTTGAGCTTACAGAGACCGAAGTCGCAGAGCGCAATGTGCCCGACGTAGTCGATGAGGATGTTCTCGGGCTTGAGGTCGCTGCGTACGGAGCAGCGGGTCAGAAACAATTACAGGTACACACAGGGAGCGAGAAGCGCGGCGCACCGGTAGATGACGTTGAACTGGTGGAGATGCTCGAGGGCGCAGAGGAGCTCGGCGGCGTAGAACCGGCTGCGCTCCTCGTTGAAGCGGCCCTCGCGCTGGAGGTGGTGGAAGAGCTCGCCGCCGTTGACG
Organism: Rhodotorula kratochvilovae; assembly: GCA_019926025.1. Classification (NCBI taxonomy): domain Eukaryota; kingdom Fungi; phylum Basidiomycota; class Microbotryomycetes; order Sporidiobolales; family Sporidiobolaceae; genus Rhodotorula; species Rhodotorula kratochvilovae. The sequence goes on from JAHSUG010000009.1 coordinate 15,209, forward strand.
AACGCGAGGACGAGGTAGAGCTTCTCCGCGTTCTGGAACGAGAACTTGAGCGGGACGATGAACGGGTTGTTGACCTGCGCGAGGACGGTGCGCTCGGCGAGCGTGTGCGTCACCTCCGAGCGCGAGACGATGTGCGCCTTGCGGATCGTCTTGAGCGCGTAGATCCGGCCCGTGTCCTTCTTGCGAACCTGCATGACCTGTGGACGCCGGCGGGTCCATCAGCTCGGAGCGATAATAACGCGATCAAATGCGAGACGTACCTTGCCGAACGAGCCCTTGCCGATAACCTTGAGGAGGTCAAAATCGTTGATCGAGAGGTGCTGGGTCTGCGGGCGTGAAGAGCCAGTTGTCGGGGTGAGCCGGGGGAGCGAGCGCGAAGCGAGGAGTTCGCCATGACGGTGAGGGACGGAATAACGCACGGTCGCAGGCTTGTACGTGACCTGGATGTGGAACTCGCCCGCGCCGCTCGTCGCCCTGAACCACTGGTCCGTCGGCTTGTTCGCATCGAACGCCGGGAGGAACCTGCGAACGAGGGCGAGTGAGCAGGTCGACTAGGGGTGTTTCAAGCAGCAACGACGCACTTGACCCCGCCGAGGAAGAGGTCGTTGCCCATATCGTTGCGGTTCTGGCCCGGGACGAGGGGCGAGGTGCGGAGGTAGGCGGAGATCGAGACGTCGGAGATGCGGGAGACATCGCTGCGCGGTGGGAAGGGTCAGCATTCGCTTCGGAGTCGGCCAAGGGCTCGCGAAAGAAGCGCGGAGACGCACAAATGAGCGCGGAACATCCAGGTCGGCGAGTTGAGCTCTCCGCCAAGCGCGTCGATCAGGACCTCGTTCTTGTCGAACTCGAGGACGACGTATCTGCATACAAAGGGTTGGTCAGCTTTGACAACTCGACGGACGCTTAGGTGACGCAAGCGCGGGAGGATGCGGGCGAAGGAAGAGAGGCGGACGTACGGCAACCACCACATCTGCTTGCGCTGCAAGCTCTCCCTCCCGCCCCTCGCGACGCCCGTCTGAGACTGCTCAACCGCGTCCCGGATCCCGCTCGGGAGGTTGACGCCCTGCGGCAGCGAGAGGTTGCGCGCCTCGACGACGCGGATGGTGAGGACACCCGTGCGGGGGACCGGCGGGCCCGAAGCGTCCGCTGCGCCGGGATTCGGACTAGCCGGCGCGACAGGAGGCGCTGCGGGTGCAGACGGAGGTGCGGGCGCGGAACTGCGGCCGGTCGCTGCCTCCTTGATCTCTGCGTGCGAGGAAAGCGAGGTCAACGCGGGTTTCCAGGCAGGAAGGTCTGCCTTGTGCGCTCATCTCCACGAAGCGCAACGCTTAGATGGAGCGACGGGTTGCCTCGCGAAGAGCCTTGCCCGTCGACCCGCTTCTTCGCCCGACCCCCGCCTTGGTCAGCGGGAGCGAGGGGTCCGACCACCTCGCGGCCGAACGCGGCGCCAGGAGGAGCGCACCAACGCGCCCCTAGAGCGACGTAGTGCAGGCAGATTCTCCGTCGTGGCTCTCCACGTTGCGCAAGCCTCTGCCCAAAAGAGCCTCGGCAGCCGGCCAGCGCGACTCCCACGCTCGGAAAGGACGCGGAAGGGAGGATGAGACGCACTCTTGCCGAACTTCCAGCTGGACATGGCTCCTTGTCCTCGCGAGGTGCTGTTGACGAAGTCGGGTCGAGCGGGGCGATGAGAATGGGACGAGGCAGGGTGGGTCGAGAGCGAGCTGTGGTAAGGTTGGAGCGGGTGTCCTGGCACGCCGAGGGTATTGTCTAGCTGCACGACGAGTAGCACGCTCGGAAGAGCTGCGAGCGGGTTGTGGTGAAGGCGAGGTCGCCCCGCCCCCTCCCGCCCGCGCCCCTTGCCTGCCGCCAGACTCCGCCGCCTCGCCAACTACTTTCCCGATCACGAGAACACGTCCGTGCAGGCTAGTATGACGGTCTGCCAGGCGTTCAGGATGCCCCATGTGCTGTTCACCTTTGCTCTCCCTCCCCAAGGCTGCTTCCTCGAGCGGCAGTTCTTCACAATCTCGCGGAACATCACAGGCGTCCGGACCATGCGTTAGCATCGCGTAACCCGCCGTCGAGGGCCTGCGCTGCGCTTGTCGTTGCTTGCGCGCCCCGCATGACCCGACCTGCCGAGCTGGTCTCGCTTACTCCCGTTGCTGTTGTTCGTAGCTGCATGTCGTTGCACCCGTCCGTTTCCCCTCAAGTCTTTTCTTTTGTCTCCCGAAGATGGCTCTACAGCGAACGCTTCACTGGAACGGGATGCTGGCCCCTCCCATTCTCGTCGACCTCTCCGGCTCCGCTCTCAATCGACTAGCTCGCAGTCTCTCGTGCATCAGGTTAGCGCGTCGGCCGCTATGCCTGTCACCGTCTTCCCCCCGTCCTGACTGTTGGCCTTCGGCTCGCCCCGCTCATCCTCGACCCGCTCGCCCAACCGCCGTCCAGCTCGACTACCACCCCTCCGCCTTCATCGTCTACGAGCTCAACCACATCTGAGAGCAGCAGCAGCAGCAGCTCGAGCTCCGAATCCTCCTCCAGCTCGAGCAGCTCGACGACGACCCCGCCACCCTCGTCCGGTACGACGACGCCTCCCGATTCTTCCAGTGCGCGCGGGTCCCTTTCTCATCGGACGGAGCGTCCACTGACGCTCGTATAATCTCTTGTACAGCTACGAGTCCTCCAGACTCGTCATCCTTGACCACGACCTCTGCGCCTGCAGGGACTTCGCCTCCCCTCTCCACCGACTCTGAAGGCGGGACCTACAACTTCACCACACGGCCGATCGTGCGTCTCGTTCCTCTCCCATTTCTCGACTGTTCTGACGCCCTACAAGTCCTCCGCCTCCTCCGTCAACCGCGCCCCCTTCGCCTCGCTCACCGCGCGTGCCCTCTCCCGCGCGTGATCCGCCGTCCGCCGCAAACGCAGATCAACCCCGGCGGCTTCGCGATCGGCACGCTGACGGCGTACGTGACCATCACGAGCTCCGAGGGCGCCGTGACCCGCACCTTCAAGAGACATTCCCGCGCTTGTTCCCCACCCCTGTCCTTCGTTTTGTAGCCTTATCGTGCACATGCCCCCACCTTCCTCCTCGCACCTCCTATACAGCTGTAGACGTCGGCACTCGCTACCGTAATACCGTCCACTTCCTGAAAGCCCTTCTCTCCTCCCCTTAAAGCTGCGCTGGAGTCCTTCGCCCGTCCCTTCCGACCGCCTCGCTCGCGCTTCCGGTCTACCACTCGCTTTTCGGATCGGCGGAAATGAACCCAGTTGGTGCAAAGGAGAAATGCTGGAGGGAGAGGACGGGGGGTCGCAACCTTCCCAAGTCTCGCTCGAGTGACTCGCTCTCGCCTCGGAGACCGGCAAGTCCTGCACAACCTTTACAGTCCCGACACCGCGTTCTACTCGAGCTCGATGACCTCGATGCCGTCCTTGTTCCGCCGCGTCTTGTCCTTCTTGACGCGCATCTTGCCCATCTGACGCCTCATCCGCCGGCGGGCCTTCTTCTCGACCTGCAGGCGTGATGCGCGGCGTCAGCGAGGGAATGGGACGTCGAGGGAAGGATGAAGCGGCGCACCTTCTTGCGCTCCTCCTCGAGCTCGACCTTGCGCTGCAGCCGCCGGCGCTTCTTCTTCACGCGCTCGAGCTGCGCCGTGACGCGCTTCTCGTTCGCGTCGAGCTCGGCGGTGAGGCGCTCGAGCGTAGCGCGCGCCGAGGAGATGGACGCCTTGGCGGTGAGGAGGCGGGTGAGGCGGCGGGAGAGGGAGTTCAGGCGGACGGAAGGAGAGGATGCGGGAACAGGGGACGACAGAAGGGCGGCGGTGTCGGGTATGTCTGGAGGAGCGACGTAGGCCTGTGTACACGCGTCAGAGGCAGTGGAAGCGAAAGCGAGGAAGAACGCGCCTGCGCTGCCGGCGCCGACGGTGCAATGGGAATATGACCGAGGAACTCGTCGGCAGCCACGACTCGCTGTTGACACAGCGTAAGATTGCTGTACACGAAGCACGTGGAGTACGCACTCTGGAGGTCCCGCGAAATCCGACGCGCTGCGCCTTCTTACCTACACAGCCGTCTTCAAGGTGAATGGAGGGCTGCGGAGCTCGTAGACGTCAGTGCGTAATCATCGGGCTACTGAGCCTGAGACGCACGAAGAAAGCCATCCTTCGCAGCAACCGCCTTCGGGGCCTCTTCGCCCAAGATGCGCAGGAGTGCTCTTTCCGGATCTCGACGCACTCCCATCGCGGCTCGGCGTCCTCGTCGACCGCAAGGCTGCGCAACCTGACGAAGAACGAGCACCTGCCCGTGCCCAGATGGCAGGTAAAGGTGAACGGCGCGTGTTCGGCTGTCGCGTCGTTGTCGGCGCGGCGTCGGCCCATGGCGACGTGAGCCGATATGAAACGGCCGCTGCGACGAGCGTCAGCGCTCAGCGACCCGTCGAGGGTATGTAGTTGACGATACCCGACGATCTTGTCGCCGGGTCGGAGGGCAGATGAGCTGGAGGGACGTTTCTGCGCGGGGTTGATACGTTAGCGGCGTCGTGCTTCGCCTCGCCTTCATGCCATTACCTTCAGCCAGTGAGACGTTCCCGAGGTGCGCCGATGTACAGGATGGCTGGAGGCGTCGAGGTGATCCGCCCTAACCTCGACGACCTGCCATTGCTTGGTCGGCTCCTCAGGGTCCACCGCACAGGCAGCGAGCACCCTGTGCTTGCAGACTTCGCGATTAGGCTTGCTCGTATAGGCGGAGCACTCGACGCGCAGCTGGCGCGACAGAGAGGGCGTCCAACCGCGAATAACGCCCGAAAAGCCCGCGCGCAGGGCAGCGAGCTGGGTAGCGAGCAGCAGGTCGTACCACGTCGCCCACACCGACCCGACCTTGGGCCAGAACTTGTGCGGCGGGGCGGACATGGGCGACGGCGTGAGAGGCGGGAGGAGAGGGCAGCGAGATGAGCTCGACCGAGGGCGACGAGGCGATGAAGCCGCGGACGGGGTCTGTGCGCTCGACGCGTCGCCGAGAAGAGCGAGCATGGAAGTCGAGTCCAGCAGGAGTGGAGAAGCGAGAGTATAGCGGTGTGAGAAGGAGGAGAAGCGAGAGAGACGAGCGCGACCTTCGCAAGCTGCGCGAGATGCGGCGGGGCTTGGGCGGGGCTTGGGCGGGGCGAAGGCGGACTCTGCGAGCGCGGCTGCAGGCGTTCCTGTGCGCGCTGGAAGGTACTCGTAAGCGGAGGACAGGGGGGAGAACAACACGCACCAGAATGAAGCGTTGTGAGCAAGTCGCGGGCAACCTGCGCCCCGATCAACGTCAAACCGTCACCGGGAGCACACCAGCCCGTCGCACGCGCACAGCCCTGCATAGAAGATGCACAGAGGTACCAATGCAGCGCAACACAGCCGCTCTATCCAACCGCTAAGCGAGACCCCGCGCTACTCAGTGCGCCCCTCCCACGCTCGCAAGCGCGACCGTCGCGGACCAGTCGCCCATCGCCTTCCAGTGCAGCCAGACGGCCGCGAGGATCGCAACATGCCAGAGCTGGTGCGAGGCGCCGATATGCCATGCGCCGGGCGCGTAGCACTCGGGGAACTGCGGAAGAAGCGGTCAGCACGGTCGACGGGCAAGCGAAGGGGAGAGACGCACCTGGTTCGCGTAGAAGGAGAGGCCGATGAGGTATGCCGCGACGGAGGGAATCACGGGGCCTGCGGCGGAGAGATCGCTGTCAGCGCGCGACCTGCGGCAGAGGAGGCGGGAGTTGAGAACGCACTGTAGAACCAGAGCGACGGGCGCAGCCCATAGATCATCGCCCGGTGCGTGACGGGCGCAACCGCGCTCGCGGCGAGGGAGCAGAAGAAGGCGACGCGCCAGCCCTTGTACTCGCGCTCGTTGAACCACTTGGCCCACGGGACGATCATGCCCGTCACGCCGACGATGAGGTTGAACATCATGTAGCCCATCGCGAGTTGCGGGTGCTCGTAGAAGCCGTAGTACTGCGGGGGAAGGAGAGTCAGCGCGAGCTTTCGATGAGGGTGAAGTGAGAGAAGCGCACAGTCGAGCCCGCGACAGATGCAGCGATAAGCCCGCTGATACCGACGTAGTCGACGCACGCCGCGCTGCGGTGCCAATGGCTTGTCGCGCAGCCGGCGAAGAGGTGCCAGGTCGTGCTGCAAAGAAGGCAGTGCATCGCCGAGATCTGCGGGCGACGAGGAGGGTCAGCGTGCGCCGCGGCGTTTGCAGTGAGGAGGTACGCACGACGAAGAGGACGGCGATCGCGGTGTCCCCGGGGTGCGGGTCGGCGAGAACGTGCGGCGAGGAGGACGAGAAGAAGAGGTAGTAGACGAGGAGGACGACGAGGGAGAGGAAGCCGAGGAAGCTGCGGGGAGGCAGGCGAGACGTCAGCAACTCTGCTTCATGGCGCAGACGAGGCGCAGCAGCCGCGTAGCAACGAAGATGCAGAATAGCACGGGGAAGAAAGGGAGGCGGTAGAGGCGAGGAAGGGGGAGCGGAGGGGACGCACTGCGACTGAATGTTGATCGTCTCGTTGTGCCACTGCCATGCGCTCCTGAGCAGCGCGCCCCACTCCTCGATCGGGATGTAGCGGTACCCGGTGAGAATGTGCTCGTTATTACGCCAGTCCGGCGGCAGCTCCTCGTAGCGGAGGAGGCGCGTCTTGCCGATCTCAAGCGCAACGTGGTACATCCTCCGCGCCTCGTCTAGCGCGTGCGACGCCTCGCCCTTGACATACGCCGAGAGCTCGGCGGCGCCGTCGAGTGCATGGTGCAGGCCCGCCGAGAGGGAGCCCGTCGTGTCGTCCTTGAGCTGCGAGACGGCGTTCGACAGGCGCGTCGACTCGGCGGAGAAGTACGCGCGGAGGTCGGAGAAGTCGGAAAGAGACGGCGTCGAGGGGAGGGAGGAGCGGAACGAGTAGGGGAAGTACGAGGCGGGGTCGGCGGTTGAGGCGGCGTACGAGAGTGCGTCGTAGGCTCCGCGCATCTCGGTGCTGACGCGCTCGAGGATGGCGTTGGCGGACGAGGCAGCGCGGGAGCGCAGGCCAAAGTGCGGGAGGGACGGGAGTGGGTGGTCCTCGAGGAAGTGGTCGAGGGCCATGCGGGCGTCTGGCGAGAGTTGGAACTGCAGGCACGCCGCGTCCGACGCGCTGGCGAGCGAGGGAAGCTCGGCGCGCATGGCAGCGAGGAAGCTCGACGCGTTCGAGATAAACGCCTGCAGGGCGCTGATCTCGTCCCGCAGATCGTCGTCTGCGCCGGGCGACGCGCTCCTGTCCCGCAAATACTCTCGCCCGTGTGGCAGGAGCGAGCGCCCCTCGACCTCGTCTCGCTCGGAGCCATCGTGCTCGTCCTCCGTTTCGCCGGCGCTCGTTGCCCCTCCATCGTCGCCCTCGGTTTCGCCCTCCGTCTCCAGCTCCGATACCTCCTCGTCGACGAATGCCTTGAGCGCCTGCAGGCTGCGCTCGGCGTTCTCGAGCTTGCGGGCGAGGTATTCGCGGAGGCCGAGGAGGGAGGTGGGGAGGTCGAGCGAGTCGAAGAGGGTCGAGACACGGCGCGTGGGTGCCGCAGCCGGGTTGTAGAGGGAGTGGGAGCGGCGGCGAAGCTGGGCAGGGGTGGGGACCTTGAGGGCGGAGGAAGCGGCGGAGGAGCCGGGGTGGGCAAGGGCGGCGGAAGAGACGGCGCGGCGGGTGGACGGGCGGGTGTCGCGCGGCTGGAGGGACGACATGGCGTGCGTCTGAGCGTGTTCGTGAGCGCTGGCGGTGCTCAGGCTGCGCAGCGGGCGGGAATCAGTGCTCGCTCCCAACTCGGCGCCGAGAGAAGCTCCGTGGCCGCCACAGCGCCGCGCGACGTCGTGGGAGCCGCCGCGCCCGCCCAGCCCCGTCGACCAAGTTCTCCTGTAAGGAGGAGGAGCGGCGTGCTCACCTATGCGCGGGATGGCGAGAGCTGGCGGTGCAGCCTCGGACAAGCTTCGGCCAGACGAGGAACCGCTTCGCGCGGTGTTTCGAGCGGGGCGTGCGGGTGTGGCAGGCTCTAGCGCGGAGTAAGCGCTGCTCGCGAGGCAGCCGGTGGAGGTGCAGCAGAGGGGACGAAAGCAAGCCCCTCGGCGATGACCTCCCCGTGAAACCGCGATGATGACCCTCTCTCCTTCCGCTCGTTTGCACATGACGATACGGGCACGGGGATCTCTCGAGGGAACTCGCGAAGCGCACGGCTCGAGCAATGCGGTCGGACTGACTTGACGAGGGGAACGTGCGATTGCAGGCGACCCGTGCTGGTCAGCGCGGGTGGAAAGCGCGAGTTCTGCGGGTGCGGATACGGCGAGTACAGGCGAGGGCACGCAGTGTACACTTCTGCGGGCGAGGGGAACGTCAGCGAGGTCGCACGGAGGTCTGGGAGGACGTACGATCTGTTGGGCCCGCATGCTGTCAGCAGCAGAGCACGGGTCCCTGCGAAAGCGCAACGCAGCGCGGTCGGTGAAGCCCGCTGTCCTTGACGGGCATAGACACGGGGCGTCCTGGAGCGGGGAAGCGAGGGGTAGGGCGGGCCGCGAGCGTGAAGTGCGGAGCGGGCTGGCGGTGAGCGCTCCTCGCCGTACACCGCGGCTTGCTCACGTAAGGCACGCGGGCCGGGGGCTCGGCTCCTCAGGTCATCGCGAAGACGTTCGGATCGACGTCCTGCTGGTGCACGGGAGGCGCAGCGAGGTGCTGCGGCGCGGGCGGCGGGGCGGCGGGCGAGCCGGCGGTGACTGCGGGAGAGAATAGTGCGCGTCAGCCGGTACGCTTGACGCGAGGGAAAGAACAGCGGAGGCGGCGCACCCCACGGGCGGCGGTCCATCGGGCACTGCTGCTTGGACGACTCGGTCGCGAGCCACTTCATCAGGCAGTGCATATGAAAGACGTGCGTGCATTCGCCCCAGACTGCGCGCGGAGAAAAGTATACGTCAGTTACGCGTCCCAGTCTCGCAAGATCGCCTCGGACGTGTCGAGTGCGCGTCAGAAGGCGTGAGAGGAGGGGGACACACTTGGAGGGCAGCCGTCGCCGGGAATCTTGCAGTCAGGGCAGCACCCGTCGAAGGCGACGCGGCAGATACCGCACACGTCGTCGTCGTCGTCGCTCTCCTCGGCGTCCTGCGCGTCCGGGTCGGTTGCTGTGCGAGACGGGTCGAGGTGGGAGGGCTTGAGGTTCCAGCGCCACATCGCGACGGCGTGGTAGTGGTTGACCGTGACCTTCATCGCAGCGTCGTAGCGTTCTGCGGCGGTCCAGCCAGTCTAGCGGGAGAGCGAGGTGAGGGTGCAGCGAGACCCAGACGAGGCGGGGTTGCTCCCGCACAACACCCTCCCGCCTCGCAGGGCTGCTTGCTAGCTCGTCCAGCACCTTCTTAGAGCTCGAACTTTCACCTTACCCAAGCCACAAGTCCTCCCGCCGCGGCTCTACCTCTTCCCACTCTCACCGCCCCGTCTCATCAGCTCGACGCCTCTGCACCATGGCGCCCTCGAGCAAATCCAAGAAGGGCAAGGGCAGGGACTCGGGCCTCGACGCCAACGGCCGTCCCGCCAAGATCAAGCGCGTCAAGGAGGTTGTCTTCGACGCAGACGCCCGCAAGTTCGTCCAAGCTCGCTTCCCTCCGTGCCCGTTCTTGCAGCTGGGTGGACAAGATACTGATTAGACGTTACCGTTCCGCCTACAGGGAGTACCTGACCGGGTTCTCGAAGCGCAAGAAGGCGAAGCAGACGGAGCGGAGGAACAGGGCGATCGCGCGTGAGAAGGATGCGTTGCGCGAGATGCGTACCCAGGTGCGGCACTGCCCCCTCGCTACGACTGGCGAACTCTCGGGGAGGCGGCGCATGCAGCGGCGTCCGTCTCAGCGCGCTGCGGGTCGAGATCGCTGTGCCGGGAGAACGAGCGCGCCGCCTGGGATAGGTTGCGCGGATCCAGCAGGCCAAGCTGACGGTTTTCCTCGTGCGGACAGGTTCGCGAGAAGCGCAAGGAGCAGGCTGCGCACAACGTGCGTTTGGCGAAGGAGGCGTATGGCGGTGCGTCTCTCTTTCATTCGAGCCCCCCGAAGCGCATCTCTTCGCGTCTGCGTGCTCCTCTCGCTCCAAGCTGACGCACTGACACCTCCTTCATTGCGCAGATGCGGACGGCAGCGGCCAGGACGACGACTTTGAGGGCTTGGAGTCGGGCAGCGACGGCTCGGGCGCGTCGGACTCGGACGAAGAGGAGCAGACGTACGAGGCGCCCGACGGCGACCTCGCGACGGTCGTTGTCGAGCCGCTGTCGCTCTCCCGGTCGCCGACACCCGAGCCCCTCCCGTCCACTTTCGCCGCAGCGCCGCCATCCAAGCCCGCGCAGCAGACGTCCAAGTACAAGAAGCGCGTCAAGAACACGGTGCAGGCGCGGCCGAAGATGACGCGGCAGGACAAGAAGGACCGCGCGACGGGCGGCAAGAAGGTCAAGAAGCAGCTCGCGAACCGGATGAAGGGGACCAAGGGCAAGGCGGTCAAGTGAGGAGGAGGCGCGCGCGCTGTGTTGGGATGTCCTTGTTGTAACGATACGTTCTGCATGCTCTCCGTGCCGTCTTGCTGGAGTTGCCGGCCGACCAGAAAGAGCGAGACCTGCACCGCCTCCGCGTCATGCGCTGCGCCCTGCTGCCCTCGGCGCCGCTCTCGCTCCCCCTCCTCACTCACACCCCACCGATAGACCCAACAGCAAGCATGGCGAGTCTGCACAGCTGGCCGAGTCCTTCGCCGCGCCCGCTGACCCGCTCGCGCCCTCCCCGGCGCAGTCCACCGTCACCGTTTCTGGCCTCGCGCCGACCACCACGTCGCAGACCCTCGAGCACTTCTTCAGGTGCGCCTGCGTCCTGGCATGACCCGTTGAACCCGCTAACCCTCGCCCCGACAGCTTCTGCGGCAAGCTCACAACCGTCGACGGCCCCTCGGGCGGCAAGGCCACCATTTACTTCGCCAAGGTGCGCCCCTCCTCGCTCGGACGGGTCGCTCGGACGGGGCAGGGCACGATGAGCAGTGTACCCGGATGAGGGCTGCTCGAGCGTGCCCGGGTGGCTCCGTGAGTGGAGTAGGCTGACCCCCTCGCCGCCCCACCGCGCAGGAGTCCGCCGCGCGCACGGCGCTCATGCTCTCGGGAGCGACGCTCGACGACTCGACCATCGAGGTGACGAGCGAATCGGTCGAGCGGCCCGAGTCGGCCAAGGCGGTCGGCAGCGCGCAGCCTCCGGCGGCGCTCGCGGAGGCGCATGAGGACATTGAGCAGGAGGGTGCGTCGGCTTGCTCCCCCTTCCGCCTCGCAGTGCTCACTCGCTCCACCTCCCCGTAGACAAGCCGCACACGGCCAAGGTTGCCGAGTACCTCGCGCACGGCTACGTCGTCGGCGACCAGGCCATCCACAAGGCGATCGAGGCGGACAGCAAGTACGGCGTCTCGAGCCGCTTCCTCTCCTTCTTCAACAAGCTCAAGGACACCGTCACGCACGCCGCGTCGCCGCACGTCGAGCGTGCGCAGGCCAAGCTTGCCGACGTCGACGAGCAGAAAGGTCTCTCGCTCAAGGCCAAGGCTGCGGGCCAGATCGGTGCCAAGTGCGTCTCTTTCTTCCCTTTTCGCCCGTCTCTCTGCTTATCTCTCTTCCCGCACGCAGCTACTACCGCCAGGCGCTCTCGAGCCCGCTCGGCAGCCGGGTTGCGTCCTTCTACACCTCGGTCTCGAAGCAGGCAGTCGACATCCACGAGGAGGCGCTCCGCATCGCGCAGTCGAAGAAGCAGGAGGCGGGAACCGGCTCGTCCAGCTCCACGGGCGCGACCACGACCGACAAGCCCGTCAGCCTGCAGAACCCCGCCGATGCGCCCCTCCCCTCGACCGGCACCGTTTCGTCGACCGAGACGTTCGCGGCGGACAAGCCCCTCGAGTCGACCGCGGCGCCGCTCAAGGGCTGAAGCGGCGGGCGGAGCTTGCGTGACGGAGGGCGGCTTGACGGATTAGGGAGGAGAACCTGAGCGCTCGACGATCAGTTTCCAGCGTCGGGTGCGGGCAATACCAGGCAGTCTCTCAGTTCTCCGTTCTCCAATGCGTCGGAGGGGTGCTTTAGTGGGCGGGTGTGCTGATCCTCGTCGCGAGTTGTGCAGGTCGTCGCGCTCTGCTCCCGGCTGCCAGCGCGGTTGCTTGCTCCGCTTTTCTCCCGCCTTCTCGCTTCATCGCTGCAAGCTCTGCCGTCGCACTCGCCTCCACTCCTCGTGCGCCGCTTGCACCGCCACAAGCGCTCGAGCCCCTCCTCCACGTCGTGCGCTCGCCCAAGCTCATCAGCTCTCGCTTCTCCCGCCTCCGACCGCGCGCCCGCGCTCCCGCTGAGCATGTCGGCACAGCCGCACAAGTACTGGCCCTCGGTCGGGTCCGTCTACCAGCACTGGAGCGACCTCCTTGTCGCCACGCAGCTGGGCGCTCTGCGAGCTGGCTTCTCAGGAGTGTCGCGCCGCTGGAAGTCCGACCGGCCAAACAAGCTCAAGATGGAGTGTGCCGTCGAGCCGAACCATCGGCGGCCTACGCGGTGCACGCACGCTGTGGTGGAAGCCACGCCCATCGACATCCTCATCCCGACGGACGCCTGGCGGGTGACCAACCTCCGGTCGATCCACCTGGAAGCACAGCGCCATCGCGCTCACTCTGGTGGCATTGGCTTGTCCACCTGGCTGAAGGTGCGACGTTTGCTTGTTCTGCACCCTGCGCGCAAGAGCTGACCCCCCGAGTCCGGACGTCGCAGGCACGTCCTTCCCACCCGACCAAGCTCCGCGCGGGCGACCAGATCATCGGCTACCGGAAGATGCACACCATCGAGGCGGCGTTGCGTGCGCGCGCACGTTCAATGGGCCGCTTCCTCAGCGCAAGTCTCATGCCAACCCAGGACCCTCAGCTTCCTCCCTCGTACGCACTCACGTGCGTCCTCGACACCTCTACTTGCCCCTACTTCGTCAAGTTTCGTGGCCTTGGCCTGAGCCCTGCCGGGGAGGAGATGTGGGAATGCGCTGAGTTGAGGAGCGCGCATACTTGCGTTTCGATGGCGAAGGAGCCGACGGAGAAGCTGCGCTGGAGGCTCGATTTCTGGGTGCGTGCTTCCTTCGTCATTGAGCTCGACGCGCTGATGCTTGAGGTCGCCTGTAGCCGGTTATCGACCTCGTCGACGGGTGCATCGGTAAAGCAACCCCGATCCAGCCATGTAAGAAGCAGGTTGGGGTGAGTCCACTATCTACCGTGCATGCGGACCTCGCGCTTACACGGAGCCGAAAGCTCGTTAGCCTGTCAGACAGGCACATTGGCGCTTTCCCGGTACGCGCACGCACGGCTGAAGTGCGTCTCGCCCGCTCGCCATTTTCCGCGCGCATTCCTGGCCAACCCGTGTCGCCCCACAGGACCCGCCCGAGGCGTTCGACCGCCCCGCGCGTCCATCTCTTCCGCCCCGTCCGCCTCCTCCGCCGCCGACTCGCCCGACCCGCACCTCTCGCTCCGCGCCTCCCTCTCCTCCGGCGAGTCGGTCCTCGCCGCCGCCGAGGCGTCCCTCGCGAGGCTCAAGACCGAGCTCGCAGCGGCGGACAAGCTCGTCGAGGTGCAGCGCAAGCGCGTGGAGAAGAAGCGCAAGAAGCTCGCGAGGGCGGCGGAGAAGGCGCGGCGGAAGAAGGTGCGCTGCTCCCGCTCTTCTTTCGTCTCCCTTCGCCCTTCCCCCCTTCAAGCTTCGCACCGTGGATACACGGGAGCTGACGCACTTCTCGCCCGCCCGCAGGACAAGGTCATGGAGGGCGGGCGGACGAAGGACAAGGGCAAGAAGCGTGATGAGAAGGCGTGGCGCAGGCGAGGAAGCCTGTCGAGGTGCTCGAGCTCAGCGACTCGGAGTAGTGGGGAGACGGGGTTGTGCAAGGTTATACTGGTTCGCGAGCTTTCCTCCAGAGCGAGACTTGGGAAGGTCAACCGTCACGCTCTCGAGTTTGCGCTTCTACCGTCTCCCTCTCTCGCTTGCATAGCGGGCATCCAATTCAAGGCAGGATGCGTTCGAGCGGCCCCTCAGGCTGGAGTGGAAGAGGAGGATGTGAGCAAGGGTGACGACAACCGACTTTCCTCAGCTTCCCCCGTGTTCGCCGAGCGCGGCATATCTAGCTGTCGAGCGCGACTGAGGGTGTCGAGCTGCACACGCTGCAAGCGCGCTTCCGCTGACTCCCATTGCCGAAGTTGGTTCTGCTTCTCCCGAGAATACTCGCGGGAGCAGCTCAAGGTACGAGAGGGCGAGCGCAGGCCTTCCCGTCCATCCGCCTTCCCGTTTTCTCGCCGACAAGGTGAGGAAGCACGACACTCTAGCTCTCCGGGCTTGAAGAATAAGGCGGAGTAGCCGGGGGGACGGTGGGGCAAAGAGCTGGCGCGACTGCGAGGGACGACGGGCGACGGAGGAAGACACTTGTACACTCTCGAGACAAGCACGGTGCGGCGAACCTCTTTAGCTGTCCGAGTCTGAGGATTATGACGCGGCCGCAAGCAGCGAGTGTCTTCAAGCGGAGCAGGTGGAACTTGGGAAGGCAAGGATAAGGTCGCATCGCAGTGGGAACCGCAGCGCACGGCGAGCGGCCTCATCGTCATTTCGCACAAAGCGGGATTGGGCGAAGCGCGCTAGGGAGTCCAGGACTTTGGACGCGGAGGCGCATCGCCGGGACGGACGAAGAAGAGCTGGGGGCTTGAGGCCTTGCTCACTCGGGTTCTCACTCTCACGCAGAAACGGCGACGGCCATTCCGATGCGAACGCTCTTTGTTTATCACAGGAAGGAGAGGGAGAAAAGGGGAGTGCGTAAGGGAGAGGAATGCCCGAAAGTAGAACGGGGAGAAGGGGGGGGCGGCACAGAATGGGCGGGCGGGAGTTCGATGTCATGGAGGTGCGGGATGAATGGGAGGGCGGGATATTCAGCGTAAGGGTGTGCAGGAACGAGGAAGGGATTGCGAGGCGAGGAGACGGGACGAGGGAACGAGGAGGAGAGGGGGGAAGTCGACGGCGAGAGGCGCTCAGAAGTCGCCCTTCTTGTGCGCGGACCTGTGGAGGGGCAGAGACTGGTGAGTAAAAGCTTGCACGAGGAAAAAAGGGCGCGGCACGCACTGGCTCTCGAACTCGACGCTGTGGGCGTCGAGGTCGAACGCGGCGTCGCAGAACTGCTCGATCTCGAGCGCGTGCTGCTTCTTCGAGCCGGTAGCGACCGACGACGTCGGGCCACGGCCGGCAAAGTAGACGCGGCGGGTCTTGTGGTTCTCCGTCTCGCGCATGGCCGTCTCGATGCGCGGCTGGACGTACGTCCACGCGCCGTTGTTGATCGGCTCCTCCTGGACCCAGTACGTCGTCGCGTTCGGGTACCGGTCGAGATGCGGCGTGATCAGGTCGTACGGCAGCGGCGAGAGCTGCTCAACACGCGAGATGGCGACGTTCTTGAGGCCGCGCTTCTCGCGCTCGGCGAGGAGGGTGTAGTAGACCTGGCCCGAGCAGAGGATGTGGCGCGCGACCTCTTCGGGCGCGGCGAAACCCTCGGGTTCGGGCTCGGCGATGTAGCGCTGGAAGAGCGTCTCGGGGCCGAACTCGTCGATCGACGAGCGCGCCTGCGGGTGGCGGAGGAGGTTCTTCGAAAAGAAGACGATGAGGGGCTTGCGGTAGTCGCGGTGGATCTGGCGGCGGAGGGCGTGGAAGATGTTGGACGGGACGGTCGGGTAGACGATCTGGAGGTTGCAGTCCTGGATCTGGCGCGCCTGCTTTTCCGGCGTCGGGTAGATGAAGGGGTGGTCGTCGCAGAGCTGGAGGAAGCGCTCGATGCGCGCCGACGAGTGCTCCGGGCCCTGGCCGTCGTAGCCGTGCGGGAGCGAGAGGGTCAGGCCCGACCGCTGCAGCCACTTGCGCTCGCCGGCCGCGATGAATTGGTCGATCATGATCTGCGCGCCGTTCGCGAAGTCGCCGACTGCGGAGACGGGCGAGAATCAGCGGGTGAATCGAGGCGAGGGGAGGAATCGGGGAACGCACACTGCGCCTCCCAGATGACGAGGAGGGCCGGGTCAACGAGCGAGTAGCCGAGCTCGAAGCCGAGGACGCCGAACTCGGAGAGCGACGAGTTGCAGACCGTGACGGGCGCCTGGTCCTCGGCGAGGTGGCGCAGCGGGACGTACTGCTCGTCCGTCTTCTGGTCGTGGAGGACGGCGTGGCGCTGCGAGAAGGTGCCGCGCTCGACGTCCTGGCCCGAGACGCGGACGTGGACCTTCTCGAGGGCGAGGGTGCCGAACGCGAGCGCCTCGGCGGTCGAGTAGTCGATGTTCTTGCCCTCCTCGACCGACGAGCCGCGCGTCTTGAGGATGCGCTGGAGGTTGCGGTGCGGGGTGAAGTTGTCCGGGTACGACGAGATGGTCTTGCCGACGTGCTTGAGCGTGTCGAACTCGACGCCGGTCGGGCGCGCCTCGAGGACGTTCTCCTTGAGCTCGCGCGGCGAGGGGAAGCCGTCCCACGACGACGAGAGCCACTCCTTGGACGTCGGCTTGTACTCCTTCGACTTGTCGAACGACTCCTCGAGGAGGCCCCACACCCACGCCTTGTGCTTCTCGGTCTCCTCGTCCGTGAACGACTTCTCCTCGACGAGCTGCTTGGTGTAGAGCGAGAGCGTCGTCGGCTGGTTCTTGATCGTCTCGTACATCTTGGGCTGCGTGAACATGGGCTGGTCGCCCTCGTTGTGGCCGTGGCGACGGTAGCAGACGAGGTCAATGACGACGTCCTTGCGGAACTTGGCGCGCCAGTCGGCCGCGAGCTGGCAGACGAAGGTGACGGCCTCTACGTCGTCGGCGTTGACGTGGAAGATGGGAGCGTCGATCGCCTTGGCGATGTCGGACGGGTACGGCGTCGAGCGGCCCTGCGACGGGTTGGTGGTGAAGCCGATCTGGTTGTTGACGACGATGTGCACCGTTCCGCCGGTGCCGTAGTTGGGCAAGTCGTGGAAGCCCATCGTCTCGTAGACGACGCCCTGGCCGGCGAACGCGGCGTCACCGTGGAGGAGGAGGCCCATCGAGGTCGAGGGGTCGGCGTCACCCTCGAAGTGCTGGAGCGCCTTGGTCTTGCCGAGGACGACACCGTTCGCGGCCTCGAGGTGCGACGGGTTCGCGACGAGCGAGAGGGCGACGCGCTTGCCGTTCGGGGTCGGGCGGACGTAGTTGGCGCCGAGGTGGTACTTGACGTCGGCGGCGGCCTCCTCGTTCGGGTCCTGCGACGGCGCAAACTCGGCGAGGATGGCCTCGGTGGGCTTGCGGACGACGTTGGCGAGGACGTTGAGGCGACCACGATGGGGCATGCCCATGACGACCGACTTGACGCCGTGGTCGACCGAGCGGTCGATGAGCGCCTTCATACCGGGGATGAGCGACTCGGCGCCCTCGAGGCCGAAGCGCTTCTCGTTCGGGTACTTGGACGCGATGAAGCGCTCGAACGAGTCGGACCAGACGAGGCGGTCGAGGATGGCCTTCTTCTGGTCGGTCGAGTACTTCCACGGCTCGGGGATCTCGACGCGCTCGCGGATCCAGTCGCACTCGTCGCGGTTCGGGATGTGGATGTACTGAACGCCGATCGAGCCGCCTGTACGCGTGCGAGGAAGCGTGAGTTCCGGCGCGACGCTGTAAAGGCCCAGGGGTACGCACAGTAGATCTTCTTGCAGGCGTCAATGATCTGACGGAGCGTGAGCTTGTCGGTGCCGGCCTGCTTGAAGCGCGGGAGGATGCCGGCGCCGAGCTCGAACTCCTTGTCGAGGTCCTTCTCGGTCCAGCCGTAGTGCTTGAGGGTGAGCTCCGAGGGGGTCGAGCCGTCGAGGTCGGCGTGGCTCATGCCGAGCGGGTCGAGCTTGGCGATGTGATGGCCGCGGACCTGGAACGCGCGGACGAGGAGCTGGACCTGCGAGTGATCGAAGGGAAGCGGAGCCGCGGAGGGGTGAGCGAGTGCCCTCTCTACTCTCCCGCGCATGGGCCGCGCGGCTGAGCGGGGTGTACGCACCTTCATATGGTCCTCGATCTGGCCGCCGGCCATGTTGAGCGAGACGGGCGCCGGGCCCTCGAGGCTCTCGCCGAGGGCGAGCGGGGGCGCCTGGAAGGCCTGCTGGGAGGGAGGCCGCCCTCGGTGAGATCGAAGTAGGCCCTCCAGCTCGCGTGCACGCTCGACGGGTCCTGCGCGGGCGGGCGTGCGAGCGGGTCAGTGGGCGTTCGTCCGGGCTTCTCCGAGCTCGACGCAGCGGCGACGAGGTGCGGGCGGGGTAGACTGGCGGCGGGAAGGAGGAGGGGAGACGGACCTCCTTCCAGGCCTGGAGCATGGCCTCGGCATAGCTGGCGGTTGCGCCGTTGGCGAACGAGTCGCTGGCGCGGAGCGAGGTGGCGGTGGTGAAGGGGCGCGCGGCGAGGGGGGCGCGGCGGGCGATGCGCGGGACGGCCCTGAGGGCGCGCAGTGAGGGGAGCATGGCTCGCGGGAGAAGTGCGCGCAAGGGTTGCGGCGGTGGAGAGGGAGCGACGCGAGGGCGGGGCGGATCCTCCCGTCGAGG
Organism: Rhodotorula kratochvilovae; assembly: GCA_019926025.1. NCBI lineage: Eukaryota > Fungi > Basidiomycota > Microbotryomycetes > Sporidiobolales > Sporidiobolaceae > Rhodotorula > Rhodotorula kratochvilovae. The sequence continues at coordinate 33,785 of JAHSUG010000009.1, forward strand.
TGAACCTCGGCTTGCGCGCCGCCCCTCTCCCTCGGGTCTGCTCAGAGCTCATTCTGCCTCCTCACACTCACACGCTCGCACTGCCCACGAAGCCCGCTTGCTCCCGCCCGCCGTCGTCGCGCTTCCCTCGCCCGCTCTCGCACCTCGTCGTTGACCGCATGACCCGGCCATCCTCCGCCGCATTCCTCCTTCGCCTGGCCTGCAGCGGGCCCATACTGGCACAGACATACCGCACCACATCACCTACTAACCCGCGCCCACGCTCCGCCTCGACGCCGTCTACTTCCGCCCTTTCCGCTCCTTTCCCGCGGCCTGCATTGGGCGGTGATCGAGGCGTCGGCGGCGCAGACTTTGTCGGGTTTGCGCTGCGGTGGAATTCGACAGGGCTTGTGAGGGTGCGGACGACCTGTTCGAGCTGTCCTGGTCGCCCCGCTGTCTCCAACTGCTCAGGCTCGAAACGCTTTCGGCGCACTCGCGCCGGCTGCTGCGAGCACATACCATCGCCTGCTCACTTGCAGCCCCCGTCTATCCACATACCCAGATAACCCTGTACGCCCGAACGCGCTCTACTCGCTCGCCTCGTCCGTCTCGTCCTCCTCGCTCTCCTCGTCGTCCTCGTCCTCGGCGCCCTTCTCGCTCCTCGCGCTGCGCCGGCTCCGCGCGACCGAGCTCCTCCCGTCCGTCTCGGCGCCCGCGTCCTCCTCCTCCTCGCCGTCGACCTCCATTGCCGCCGGCGCCCCCGCCTCGTGCTTCTCGACCCGCGGCTCGAACTTCTCCCACTCCTCCTCGCTGAGCCTCCTCTGCCGCTCTGCGCGCGGCTCGAATCGCTCGTCCATCGCGCTGCCGTCCTCGCCGCCGCCGCTCTGGCCCCGGCAGGCGCAGCGAGTTGATCGGCCGGAGCCCCTCCTCGACCGCGCTGTGCGGAAATGCGCTCCTCAGCGGGGAGAGCGTGATCCGCCCGCGGAGGCCACCAACGCCGGCGCTGAGCGCGCTCGGCGTCCGCAGGAGCGCGTAGCTCCCCAACGCGCTGAACGCACTCGTCGCGCCTGCGGCGTCGAGCGAGAGGATCGGCCGCCCGCCTGCTGACGACGGGAGGGACGATGCCGAGCCCGCGGGGCTGAAGAGCGAGCTCTGCCGCCCGACGGCGGAGGCGACGAGGTCCGCCCCCGATGAAGTACCACCGAGCGCGAGCATCGGGTCCGCCGCGCGCAAGCGGCTGGTACGGCGCGATGGCGGCGAACGCGCTGAGCGACGGCAGGTGACGGGCTCGGACGACGTCGGCTGCTTGGTTGCTGGTGAAATGGACGCCACGGCCTGGGCGGCGTCGGGCGTCGCGCCCTCCTTAGCGACAGCGGGGCGCGGGGGGGTCGCGCAGCGGCTGTGCGTTCGCCTTCTTTATCGGCGGCGCCTGCTCCCCCGCCTCCTCCTGCGCAATGCGCGCCCGCTCCGCGGCGTCCCTCGCGCGCTGACGGCCTCGCGCCCCCTCTCCCTGTCGCACTCTTGCTGCTCGAGCTCCTCCCTTGCGCGCTTCCTCGCGCTCGCCTCCTCGTACCGCCACTCGTGCTCCCTCCTCCGGAGTTCGGCCACCTCGGGCGCACGCTGTGCCGCGAGGGCGTAGGCGCGCGTCTCGGCGAGGGCGGCGACCGATCGTGGGGACATGAGCGGCGAGGGGAGCAGCGGGTAGAAAAAGGTTGGTTCGAGGCGAAGGCGCGGGAGCTGCGGGCCCGGTGGCGCGGCGGGGAAGGAGGGGAAGGACGGGTGCGAGACGGGCATCGCGGGCGCGGGGAGGACGTAGCTGAACGAGGTGGGCGTTGGCTGGAGAGGAGGGAGATGCGGGAAGGCGTGCTCGGCGACGGGGATGAAGGACGAGTCGACGACGATCGCCTGGTATCCTGGCGGGGCGCTCTCGGTGAGGGAGCGGATGAGCGCCGAGGGAAGCGCTGGAGCGAGCCGAGAGAGGGACGGCGTGCGAGCAGCGGTGGACGGGATCGAGACGCGGAGGGTCGGGAGAACAGCGTGTGCGTCTGAAGTGGTAGCGGAGCGGGGAAGGACGGGGCGGGCCGGCGGTGGGGCAGGGGGCGCGGCGACGACGGGTTCTGGCGCAGCCGTCTGCTGAACGGGCAAATCCGCGAGTGTGGCGAACGGAGACCCGCGGCGTTCCTGCTCGGTATCGTGGACAAAGATGTCGCCCATCCCGCCGCCGTAGTCCTCCCAGTTGACTGTCGGCGTCGCGAGCGCGAGGAGCGCCTCCGTCCTCGAGCGGGCTCGTCCTCGCCCGCCCACCCGCCACCAGCTCCTCGCGCAGCTCCGCCTCGATCACCTCGGTCATGCTCGGCGGACGGCGCGGCGGGCGCCCTTCCGCTTCGGCGGCTGCTGCCTCGCGCTTGACGTAGCGCGCGGTGAGCAGGCGAACGAGCCGCTCGAGGCGGTCGACCTCGCCGCGGTTCGCGTCGGCGGCTTGCTGCATTGCGTAAGGGGTCATGGTGCTGTTGGCATTTTCGTCAGTACAATCCCCGGAGAGAGCAGCAGGAAGAGAGACGCACGCCATGGACGGCGCGCCGCCCTTCCAGACGCAGGGCTCGCCGCGCATTTGACACGCCATGCAGACCTTGTGCCGTGAGCACTTGACTGCGGACGAGGAGAGTCAGCTCTTGCGCGCGAGGAAGCGCACGCTGAGCAACGCACGCTTGCGAGCGCGGCAGTTCTCACCTGCACGAGCCAATGCGCGTCAGCTCGGCGACTCCGCACAGAGAGCGGGGGAAGCTGTACGCACAGCTCAGGAAACGCTTCTCGGGACTCGGCCCTCCGCGCTGCGTCCCGCCCAGGCGGAGGACCTCCTCGAGCTTCTTGCGCTGCCGGCTCTCGCTGTGCTTCTTGGCCTTGACCGCCATCCGCGCCTTGCTGACAGCTTCGTCGCTCGCGTCGTCACCAGTCACGCCTGCAGTCGACCCATTGTTGAGAATGTTGTGCGAGGCGGTCGCGCCGGCGGAGTCGCCCAGAGAGGCGGCGAGGTTGGGCAGGGCAAGGAGCAACGACGGGTCGATGGGCGGCGAGGCAGACATGGTAGTGTACCGCGAGCTGCGTGCTCGGCGCAACCGAAAGAGCGCGCAGAGTGCACGGCCACAATCGAGCGGGTCGGGAGGGGAAGACCGGCGCAAGTGCGGCGGCAGGAAGCGCCTTCAAGCGGTGCGCGGCGAGGGGCGCTCGCAGTGCACGCCGGTTCTCGCAGAGCGGAAAGAACCAGGAAGCGGTCAAGCCGGGGGAGGGAGAGGGGTGCGAGGACGGGGTCGGGGAGGGTCCTCGGACGCCAGGAGAGGCTCGAGCGGGATTGTCGCGCCTTTCTCGCAGTAGAAGCACCCACTCTGGGCACTTCGCGAGCTCGACTGTCGCGCTTGAAGCGTCGCAGTGTAAGGAGAGCATGGCGAGCGGAGTCGGGCGATGAGGAGAGGGAGGGAGGCAGCGGGAGCAAGGCGGCTCGTTTGACCGCGACTGGCTGCTCTGAAGCAGAGCTGGAAGTGCAGTGGTAGGCCAAGCAGGGCAGCACGAGGGAGAGGGACGGGGGCGGGTCTGCCACGGCGAATCGACGCTCTCCAGGGTCGACCCTCGTCCTGCCCGCTCGTCTCCAGCGCCATGCTCTCGGTCCGCCTGCCTGCACTCCGCGCCGCACGGGCACTCTCCACCTCGGCCCGCGCCGCGACCAACATCCCCGTCCGCGCCGTCGAGGCAGAGGGCCGCGACCAGGTCCCCGCCGAGCGTCCCGAGGGCGCAGTCACCCAGGCGGGCGTCGTTAGTGGTGCTCCCGGTGCGCTCACCCTTCCTCGCCCAGTCCTCCCGCGCGCTCACCCGGACGAGCGCGTGCTGACCCCGCCTCCCTCCCCCTCCTCCTCGGACCCTCCCTCTTCCTCGCCGCGCCGCCTTCACCGCAACCCTGTACATCCACACGCGTGCCTGCTTCGCACTCTACTCTGCTCCGACCTCTCCCGCGCGCGCGCCGCCCTCAGACGAGCTCCACCGCCGCCCCGTCCGCATCTACCGCCCCGCCCCGCCCGCAACCTCGTCCGCCAAGGGCACCGCCCACCACTGGCGCATCGACTGGGACATCCTCCAGGGCGCCGGCCGGTGGGAGAACCCCCTGATGGGCTGGGCGAGCTCGTGAGTCGCGCCTTCCCGTTCTCATCGCAGCGCAGGGCGGGCGTTCTGCGACGTGCTGCGGGCGCATGTCTTCTGTACACCACTGCGCTCTCAGCGCTGCGAGAACGCAAACCGCGTGAGCTGGATGGCGTGACTGACCGCATCCTTCCTCCTCTCCCCTCCCACCCCGTCCCGCATGCGCGCTCCCCATCTACTCCCAAATCCCCATCCTGCCCGCACCATGGTGCAGCTCGCTCGTGCTCCACAACTTCACCGACCAACAGCGGTGACTACGTCCAGGGAACTCACCTCAAGTGCGCCTTTCCTCGCCCCCACCGCGACATCTCCCGCTGACCTCTCCGCCCGCAGGTTCAACTCGGAGGAGGACGCGGTCCACTTTGCGGAGAAGCAGGGCTGGGAGTACTACGTGCAGCGGCCGAACGTGCAGAAGTTTGTCACGAAGAGCTACGCCAAGTACGTTCGCCCTGCTCATCACCTCCTTCTCCGGTCCGGACGAGCCTGACTCTCCTCCCGCCTGCAGCAACTACAACTACTCGGCGAAGAAGCTCCGCATCCACCACACGTACGCCCGCGCCCGCTCCCCTCGCCGCGCCCCTCGCTGACCTCGTCTCCGCTTCCCGCCCGCAGCAAGTAGATCCTCTTCCCCGTTCCGCGCCTGTGAAGCGTCTTGCTGTTCTCCAGAGCTGTATGTACGCGAGCGAGCGAAAGCATTGCGAGTTCGAGTTGCTTTGGTCGCCTCCGCCCGGGGTCGTTCGCGCAGTGCAGGTTGCGCTCTCCCTACCTCTTCGTTAGCTCGGCATACCCCTGCGCTGGCTGCAGTGCGGTCCTATACCCCGACTCGTCGCCCACGAGCACGCACGCGTTCCCCCGACGCAGCCTCCTCCTGCCTCCCGCCCGTCGCTCCCCACCTCGCAGCACCCGCTCGCCCCCATCGTCCTCGCACTCTGCAGTTCGCCGCGGCGGCGCAAGTGGAGCACGACCTGCGCAGACGACTGCACAGCCCATGGGCGACTCGCAGCGGCTGCTCACGGGCTCGAAGCATGCCGCCAAGCTGAGCGACGCACCCTCATCGCTCCTCCCGACCGTCGCACCCACGCCAGCCGGAGAGGGGATCAGGACGGACGGGGCGAATGCGGCACCGCTCAGCGCGCAGCTGCGGAGCCCGCGGCGGCTAGCGATGAGGGCTGGGCGCGCCGTCGCCTCGCTCGGCTGGACGCACCGGCTCGTCCTCCTCACCCTTGCCTTCCTCGCGCTCAAGATCCTCCCCCTCCCGTTCACCGCGCCGATCTCGCTCCACCACCCGATCCCGCGCCTCATCGCCGCCGCCGAGGCCGAGCACGCCCGCCGCGCCGCAAGCGAGCCGCAGACGCTCGAGCAGGCGTACGCGCGGTACGTCTCGCGGCACGGCCGCCGCCCGCCCAAGGGCTACGACGCGTGGTACAACTTTGCGGTGCAGCGCGGTGCGTGCCGCATCGACGGCTTCGACGAGATGCACGACTCGCTCCGGGTGTGGTGGGGCGTCGAGGGGCGCGAGATCCGCGAGCGCATGGAGCGCATCGGCGCCGCGGGCGACGGCGCGTCCGCGCTGGGGCGGGTGAGGGTGAGGGATGGCAGGCTCGTCCGCTGGGCCGAGATGCTCGAGGCGGGCGTCGCGGTCGGGGCGAGCAACATGGACGATCAGTACGCACGGCGGGCGTTCGCGGAGATGCTCGACGGGCTGATCGACGAAGGTGTGCGGCTACCAGACGGTGCGTCGCTCGACCTCCGCGCTCCCTTCGCTTGACGCAGTTCACGAACCTCGTCTTGCAGTCGACTTCTTCATCAGCCAGCTCGACGAGCCACGGGTCGTCGTCCCGTACGAGCTCAGGACGGAGCTCGAGGCGCGAGGAAAGAAGCGGAGACGTGCGTTGCTCCTCCCGTCGCGGCGAGTGCGGCGCCGCTGACCGTCCTCGACGCAGCTCGTTCGCCCCAGCTTGACGAGTTCGTCCTGCGCGACATCAACGCTCCCAGCTCCCGTCCAGCGTACGACGTCATCCGTCAAACCTGCCCGCCTGCTTCCCTCGCTCGCCGCGCACGCCTCGCCGCTGAGCCAGGCACCAATCCGCATGTCTCGCAGCGGCACACCACGCCGTTTGCAACGCCCGCCAAGCTCGGCATGTTCCTCGCACGGCCCGACCTCGAGCGCAAGACGTGGTGCGACCAGCCCGACCTGCAAGAGCTGCACCAGGCGTTCGTGCACCCGCTCAGCTTCAGCTGGACCGACCGCCTCTTCCCCGTCTTTTCCAACAGCAAGCTCGAGGGCTTTCAACGACATCCTCATCCCGACGTGGTACCAGTGGTTCGACAAGATGCCGTACGAGGAGGAGCGCGACGTCGAGTGGAAGGGCAAGGCGAACCAGGTGCGTCTTCGCTTTCATCCTCGCCCGCGACGCGCTGACCCGTCCGGGGCGCCCAGATGTACTGGCGCGGTACCAACACGGGCGGTCGCTCGCTCGGGTTGAACTGGATGGGCTGGACCCGGTCTCGCCTCGTCAGCAAGGTCAACCGCCTCATCGAGTGGCGGCACGAAGACAAGGTCATCCTCGCTTCGTCGGACAACAAGACGCTGACCGCGGTCCTGCCCTCGTCTGCTCTCAACTCGGCGCTCACGGACGTCGCCTTTGCCGCGCCCGACCACCACGGCGACTCGGCGTCGCTCGAATCGCAACTGACCGAGCCGTCGTTCCGGTTCACCGAGAACGGCTACGTCCCCTTCTCGAACAACTACCTCTTCAAGGCGATCCTCGACATGGACGGCACGGCGTACTCGGGCCGCTTCCCGACCATCATGAAGTCGCGCTCGGCGGTGATCAAGTCGCGGCTCTTCACCCAGGCGCTCGACGACACCCTCATCCCGTGGTACCACTACGTGCCGCTTTCGGTGCGCTTCAGCGAGCTGTACAACCTCCTCGCCTACTTCTTCGGCCTGGCGAACGTCCCCCGCCTCGCCGCCGAGCAGGGCTTCCCGCCGCTCCCGCCCGCAAGCCTCGACGCGGTCCGCCACGGTGTCGCACACGAGGAGGCGCTGTACGCGATCGCCGTGCGCGGGCGCGACTGGGCGTTCAAGTGCGCGAGGAAGGACGACGCTCTCGTGTACGTGTACCTCCTCGCGCTCGAGTGGGCGCGTTTATGCGCGGACGACCGCGAGGGGGACGAGTGGTCGATGTTGTTGTGAGGGACATGGCTTGTACATAGTCTAGATCGCATCGTTACACCTACTGCATTGCACCGTCTCCCCCCATCCGGCTCGCGGCGGCCTTCCCAAGTCACTCGCAGCGCTTCCCTTGCCTCCCTCCCATCGCTTCCCCGTCTTTGCTCCATATGGTGTTGCTCCAGTGCCGTGTGCTACGGCGAGGGAGGCGACAGGTGACGTGCACGCAAAAGGTGCAGCTCGGCATATTCACGCGCAAGTCGCGAACGAGCTCTTCGCCTCCTCCTCGTGGTCCTCCATCCATTTCGCCGCTCCTTTTCGCCCTCCTTGCACGCTGGAATGTCTCTGCATGAGCAACGAAAGTTGACCTGGCGGAATACCTTTCGACTATGCGAGCGAATACACTGCTCGCCCCTCGGCATGGATGGTCGGTCACCCACGGCGATTCTCACCACCACCTCGCATGCTTAAGTCGCGTTTGCCCGTTCGTGCCCGTGCTCCTAGCGAGCTCAGCGAGCAGTTGGCGTGCTTGCTAGAGACTGCTTCGAGCGTTTGCTACTCCGCCCTCCCGCTCCGCCATGTCCAGCGCCTCTCGCAACCGCAAGGGCAGAGTTTTCGCAGAGGAGTGCGTCCACTCCCGCGTCGCCGCGTTCTCGCTCGAGCTGACCCGCCGCGCTCCCGACTGTGCAGGGATGAGGTCCTCTCGTCGCGCCTCCGTGCCCTGGGCTACTCGCTCGACCGCCCCGCTCCGCCCGCCTCGCCCGGCGCGGCCGATGGCTCCAGCGACGAGGACGAGCCTGAGGGCCCGTCTGTCAAGAACACGCTCCAGCTCTTCGTGGACCAGGTCGAGGAGACCATCGCGCGCATGAAGCGCGTGAAAGACGGAGACCCCCTCGAGGTGCGTCGACGCTTTGACCTCCTGTTCGAGAAGCCCGCTCACGCCTCTCTTACCACCCGCAGGAGTTCGACGCCGAGGCTAGCTCGCCCATCGCGTTCGACGACAGTTCGAGGGAGGCATCCCCTCGCCCACGACCCCCTCTTCTCCCCGCGCCCCGTCCCTCGCCGACCTCCTCCGGCTCGTTGACGAGCACAAGTCCAAAGCTGTCGAGGCCAAACAGGAGAAGGAGCGCAAGAAGCGACACAAGGAGGACCCGCCGCCTGTCACGCCACGGCAGGAGAGCGCGATGAGGCTCGGGGCTTGCGGCTGAACTCGACGCCTGCCGGTGCGCTCCACTCTCGTTCGCCAAACATGCACGCAACGTCTGACGTATCACATAAAGCGATGCCGACGTCGCCGCAGAAACGCCGCCGCCGCCCATCGACCCCGTCGACTCCCTGCCCGCGCGACGTCCTCACGACCCCGACCCGCTCCGCTCGAGCGTCGGCCTCTTCGTCTAGCTCCAGCGACGGCTCACCATCACCGACGAAGCGCGTCACACGGCACCTTTCGCACGTCCTCACCCTCCTCTCCCTCTCCCTCCGCCTCGTCGGTGCGACCGACTCGCCCCTCGTTAGCTCGGCATCACGGCTCGACGAGCTCATGCCCGGCGTTACGCTCGCCCAGCTCGTCGACCTTGCGCAGTCGTTGCGGGAGGGCGCCCCGCTCCTCTCGCTCGCGTACGAGCGCAGCACAGCGGGTGGGCGGACCTTCGACTCGAACCTCAACTTCGTTGGCGATCATCTCTTCTCCACCTCGCCGAAGAAGCTGTCGGACCCGCAACGCGCGACGCTCTTCCTGGCCAAAGAGCTCCAGCTCTACCTCCCCACTCGCAGCGCCGGTCGCCCTCCTGCCCCGCATCCTCTCGACTCGCCGCTCGACCTGCGCCCAGTGCGACTCGCCTCTCAACCTCCATAAGCGTCCTCGCGTCCCGCCTACCTTGTCGAGCCCGCCTCGCCGGCCTCGCTCGTCCTCATCGCCTCGCACATCTGCACGAACTCGACCTGCCGCGCTCTTCACACGCCCGACCACGTCGAGATCTCGTACGGCAGCAAGAAGGTCTGGCTGTGGGAGAAGGAGGCCGAGGCGTTGAAGGTCGGCGACCGCGTCTACGTCTCCGACGGCTTCGCGCGGCACTACCGCATGCTTCTCCTCGAGCAGGCGACGAGCGCGGGCGCGTTCGCCTCATTCTGGAACCAGCTCTACAGCGCCGATACGCCAGACATCTCGCTCGAAGCCGACAACAACGACGACGACGACTCCGGCGGCGAGGACTCGTCAAGCGGAGACGACGAGGGCGAGCAGCCCGAGAATACCGCGTCGCCTGCGCTCATCCTGCGTCAAAAGCACGTCTGGCGCGCTTTCGTCGTCTATTCGTCCATCCTAGGCGCCTCCGCGTCGTCGCACGGGCGCCTCGCCTCGCTCGCCCGTCCTCTCGCGGAGCACATTGTCGCGCTCGCGAACAGCGACATCTTCGGCGCGGCGCAGGGCGCCGCGTCCGTCCTCACGCCGCATTCGTGCAGTATCTGCACCCGTCAGCCGCGGGTTTGGCGCCGCGGGCCTGCGACGGCGGAGGAGCGGGCTCGGGGCGTCCGCTGGACCGGGACGCATGCGAAGGAGGGCCCAGTGCGTCCTTCCACCCTCCGCCTCTCTCGCCCGCAGCTGACATCGTTCTTCTCAGCGGTACTTCGAGGACACCAAGATCGTCAGCCCCGGACGTCCAGCTCGCTGTCTGCGACGGTATACAGATCGGCCACCCTGTACGCTGTCTCCCTCCTCTTCGTCTCGCCCGTGCTCACGCGCCCCTGCTACCAGCTCTGCGCCGCCCCGTCCTGCGCCAATCCGCCCGAGGCCATCCGCCGCTCGCGCCGCTTTTGCTCGACGCACGTCGACCTGCACCTCATCTGCGGCGTGATCGGTTGTACCCGCGAGCGCAGCAACGACGGCGCGACGACGCCCCGAGCGAGGCGTGCGATCTGCCCGCGCACGAGGCGTTATGGCAGGCGTACATCGAGCGCCGCCGTAGGCTCGAGGAGCGCGGCTGGACCGGACGCCGCTCCGTTCCGCCGCGCAAGTACGCCCTTCCCGACATTGACGAGGTCGAGCTCGACGACAGCTCGAGCCTGCAGCTTTACAGTGACGACGACGAGGAAGACGTCGCGTCGGGAAACGGTGGTGGGAAGGAGAAGCCGTCCGCCGGGACGACCGGTGCGTCCGCCTCTCAGCCTCGGGATTGAGCTGACCGCCCTTCATCGCAGCAGACGGTGCACACACCTGGCGTCTGCGGCGGACGAGCAACCTGCAGATCCTCGTCGGCGCATGCGGCACCCTCTCGCCTGGACCAAGTTCGCCGAGGGCGAAACCGCCGCCGAGGTCCTGACCTTTCTCGCCTCGGTGCACGAGCAGGTCGCCTCGCACTTCCCAACGTACATCGCGTACGATCGCGCCTGCCACGTCCTCCGCGACGTCCTCAGTTCGGCCGACGCCGCCAAGACCGCCTCCCTCCCTCCCTTCCTCTCGTCGTCCCGCCTCATCGTCACCGCCTTTCACAAGCGAGGCCATCCCGCCGACGACGCCTTCTGCGACGAGTTCTGCACGCCGACCCCGCTGGACGGGCAGGCGCAGGACCTCGTGATCCCCTTCCGCCGCCTGACGAAGAAGGGCAAGTACAAGAAGGGCGAGTCGAGGACGTTCGAGCGAGCTTTCAACACCTCGGTGCGCTGCTTTCATCTTTTCCTCTGCGATGGGAAGGCTGACTGCGCGTCGCACACACAGCGGAGCAGCTCAACTCGACCATCTCGCGCTTCGCTCCCCTCCTCTCGACACTCCGCGCCGACAACTTCGACTTTCTCGTCCACGTCCTCCTGCGGCACAGAAAGGCGGCCGTGGAGCGGAAGGCAGCGGCGTAGAACCTGTATCGAGTGTTGTTTTCGCTTCTCACGAGGGCGACCTTCTCAATGCGCGCCACATCGCGTTGTTCGAGCGCTGCGAGCTGTGCCGTTGCGAGGAGACGAGTGTAGCATGACTCCAGATTGAGCTACGTTACAACCCTTGGTCCGCCGGATCGGAGAGAGCCTTGTGTGCGGGAGAGCGGAGAGAAGGCACGCGAGAAACGACCCCCAGAGAACGCGCTCGAGATCCGAGTCGTCTGGAGTGCTCAGGAGTGCTCAGAGCGACGCCTTCGCGGCCCGCGAGCCCCTCCAACCGCATCTCGTGTACCCCCGCTCCTCTTCTCCTCGTCGCTGGCCGCGCAAGCATCGCTACTTGCGGGATCGACACGCTGCGAGAGAGACCGCTGAGATTCCGAGCTTTTAGTCAGGGTACGCCCGTGCGCAACGGGGGTGCAAAATGTGACGAGAAGGGCGGGCGGGAAAAGCGAGAAGACGGAAGGAGGGCGGCGAGGGTTGAGAGAGCGGAGGCGGCGCGAAGCACTCGCGACCGCGTACAGGATGAGCGAGAGCGGTTCCGAGTGCTGGTGGACCTTCGAATCGTGCTGGTCGACCGCGAGGAGGAGGCGGGAGGACTCGTCAACCTTCGCAAGTTGCGCGACTTCGAACGCGGCTTGGAAGTCTCGAGGTCGGGGCATGAGGGTACTAACGCAGTGATACAGTGCATGTACGGCCGCAACCTCGGAATCTACGTCTTCCTGTTCGCCTTCACGTGCTTCGTGACCTCCGCCCAAGTCGTAAGCTCGAGCTCGGAAGCCTCGCGGGCGTAGCCCTTGCACGCCCTGCAGAGCGTCTTCGTGATCCCCTCGAGCTCGTGGGACCGGTGCTGGGTCTCCTTGGCCTGCGCAATGCTGAGAGTCAGCGCCAAGACGAAGGAGAACGGAGCGGGCGACGACGCACCGTGTTGCCGCAGGTAGCGCACACCTCGCTCTTCGGCGCGCGGTTGCGGCGCGGGAGCACGTGCACCTTCATCTGCTCCCACGAGGGAACGTCCTCGTCGCGGAGCGAGTTGACGATGTGCCTGCACGGGCCACAAACCGTCTCGACGCGGTCGTTCAGCTTGAAAGTCGAGCGATCCTTCGTCTGCGAAGGGGCGGGTCAGCTCAGGCGCTCACGCGCTCTTCGAGGACGACTCTATGCGAAGGACGTGTACGCACCCCGGAGCAGATGTAGCACTTGGCCGCAATGACCCTGCCAAGGCGACGGTGCTGGCGGGTCTTCTCCGCCGCCTCCTCCCACGACGCCGCGTCCTCGTACTTGTGGGCGTGGTTCCAGCATGCGCCGCAAATCGTGCGCTGTACTCCCTGGACGATGACCTTGCGGCGCCTCGCGTTCTGCCAAGACCAGCGGCAGATCAGCATGCGGTCGCACAGAACAGCAGCAACGGAACGCACCTCGACGTTGCAGATCGGGCACTTCGGCGTCGGCGGGATGATGGTGACCGTCACGCCGTCGGGAACGCGTGCGGCGGACGCGCGCGAGGGGACGTCGATGTCCATCGCGACGGACTCGTCGCCGCCGCTGCTGAGCGCAGCAGCCTCGTGCGCCTCGGATGTGTGCTCGAGGCCGTCGAGCGCGGCGTCGCGCGACGAGGGCGTGTCCTTGAGGCCGCCGAGCGAGTCCTCGCCCGCGGGCGACGGCGCCTTGAGCGAGGGCGACGGCGCCCTGAGCGAGGGCGACCGGTTGACGAACGAGGGCGACCTCGCGCCGCCGTCGCCGTCCGCGCCGTCCGCGCCGCCGTCGCCGCCCGCGCCGTCCGCGCCGGAGCCACTCGCGCCCGAGCCGCTCCCACTCGCGCCGTCGCGCGCGTCCTCGGCATGCCCCTCGGCGCCGCGCGGACCGGGCCCGTCGTCGTCGTCGTCGTCGTCGTCGTCGGACGACGCGGACGGCGCGGGGTCGTCGTCCTTCAGCGCGGGCTTCTTCGCCTTGCCCGCCTTCTTCTTCGCCGCGGGCTTCTTCTTGTTCTTGTTGTTCTTCTTGCGCGGCTTGGGCTTCTGCGCCTCGAGGACCTGCTTGAGGACCTGCGGGCGTTCGAGGGAGCGTGAGTAAGCTGTGCGAAGGACGGGCCGCACGAGGGACGTGACTTGGGAGGAACGGACTCACTTCCGCAAGGTGGGGCTTCTCCTGGATCAACTCGGCGACGGCGGCCTCCTTCTGCTGGAACTGCGCGTGCATCAAGGAGTCGTGTCAGCGAGACGAGCGGTAGCGCGAGGGGAAACCGGGGCGCACCAAGTCCGCGGGGTCGCGCCTCTTCTTGCTGAACGCCTTCTTCTGCTCCGCCTCGGCCGTCTTGACAAGAGCGCGGAGCTCGTCGCGCGCCACCTCCTCCGCTGCGTCGAGCTCGATCGGCTCGTCGAGCTCGCTGTCGTCCTCGTCGTCCTTGTCGCTGCCGCCGTCGCCGCGGATCTGCGAAGGAAGCTCGTCGCTGTCGTCGCCGTCGAGGTCGGGGCCGCCCCCGAGCGTGGTCGCGAGGCCGATGGTGAACTGAATCGTGCTGTTCTTGCGGACCACCGGCTTCACGACGTCGTCGTCGTCGTCATTGTCGTCGTCGTCAGCGTGTTCGCCTTCTCCAGCATGAACGCCCGCTTGAGCATGTCCGCCTTGACGCCTGCAAACTGCTCTTCTGGCGAGGTCTGCGCGGCGATGGCTGCGAGTGCAAGGGAGGCGGGGTCAGCCGTATAAGCGAGGGAGCCAGGCAGGGCGCTCCGTGCGAACCGGCGAGCAAACACGGGACGTCGGAAAGAGGGGAAGACGACAAATACGCACAGAACACTGCGTGAAGCGCCGGCGCATTCCAGATCAGACGCCCGCCGCGCCCCTCCTTGCTCCAGAAGCGTGCAATGTTGTCGAGGTACCTCACGGTCCTCTTGTCGTCAACGTCCAAGATCGTGAAGTCGGCCGTCTCCATCGACTGCGGCGCGTTCTGACGCTCGCGCTTCGTGACCGCCGTGACGGCCTTCATCCCGAGCGACGCGGACGTGAGGTTGCACGTGAGGATGCCCTTGAGCATCATGCGCTTCTTCCCCTTGCCGAAGCGGCCGGGGAGAACAGCGATAATCTCCTTGCCGTGGGGCGACTCCCCTGCGAGGTTGGAAATTAGTGTGTACCCTCCGAGAAGGCAAACAAAGACGCACTCTTCCACTCCGTGCTGAAGAAGAAGCGGAGCCCGCCGCCCTCCTTCTCGGCCCGCTCCTCGAGGACCTTGGCCCACGCCTCGAGGTGCTGCACCGCGCCCGTCTCGATCTCGCCAATGGGCACGCAGACGACGAACTTGCCGCCCTCCTTGAAGAAGGGCTCGACAAAAGCGAAGATCTCGAAGAAGGCGGAGCTGCGTGCGTGCGATAGCACGAGTGAGCCATGGACGGGAAAACGGGAGAGGACGGGAAAAGGCGACGCACCGAGCCGCAGCCGCGACGAGGAAGACGAAGCCTCCACGCGCTGCGTTGATGATCTTGATGAGGTACTCGGCGATGATCTCCTCGCCGCCGCGCGGCGAGTGGCGGACCTGGTACATGTCCATGCCGTGCTGCAGCCGCCCGCGGGGTCCTAAGGTCAGCCTGCGTCCGCGCGTCGAGCGAGAGGAAGAACAGATGCGCACCAGGGCGTCGAACAGCTCCTGCAGCTGGTCCTCCTCGTTCTCGGCATCGGCGAGCGGGTTGATTAGGTTCCACAGGCCATCACCGACCTCGCGCTGGATGAGCGTCTCCCAGTTGGCGTCGTCGACGAGGTAGGCCGCGGTCATGCGGCGGGCCTTGCACGCCGCCCTCACGGACTTCGGATCGATGGCCTCGGGTAGGCCTCCGTGGATCACCTGGTCCAGCTGAGCGAGGTCCTCCGCGTCGAACTCGAGCATGTCGAAGACCTCGGTGGTGAACGAAATCTCGGTCGCGATACTCGCGTTGTCTTGCCCATCGTCGTCGTCCGAATCAGCGAGTTGGTCTACTTCGCCGTTGTCGTCGTCGACCTCCACGTCGCGGCGACGAGCGGATGCGGGCCTGCGAGCAGAGCTCGAGGAGGTGTCCGTGTCGCCGCCCGAGGATTCGTCGTAGCTCGAGTCGTCGCCTGCGGAGCGCGAAGTCGAGCGAGGTCGAGGAGCGATGAGGAGCGTGGCGGGTGAAGCAAGTGACGGCCGGGGCAGCGCGAGGGTGCGAGAGCGGGACGAGGGAAGGGGGTCAAGCAGAGTCACGTTGTCAGCTTTGGCTCAGGAGAGCGACGAGAAGAGCGACGAGGAAGAAAACGCACCGCCCGCTCCCGCCCTTCCTCCCCGTCCTCCGCTCGCACGCCGCGCCGCCTTGCTCGACGACCTGCGCGCAGATGCGTCAGTGCTCCAGCTCTGCGCGCGAGGCGAATCGTCTGCGCACGCACCCTGCGGTTGCACCGCCGCGCCCGCCGCGCCCAGCGCCGTACGATGCCCTCGTCCCGCCACCTCTGCCGGTGTGCTGCTTGTGTGAGGTCCTCGACGACATGCTCTGAGCTGTAGCAGGAGCGAGCAGGAGGGACAGAGCGCATTTCCGCGCCGCCTTCCTCCTCGCCGAGGGACATCACCGCCATGGCCGCCCCTAGCGTCCACGCGAGCAGGCGGTGCACAACGGTCTTACTCTCTGCGCCGCTCTCGCTGCTTCAGACCCGCTGAGAACACTCCCGCTGCGAGCTCTGAGCCCTGCGAACGCGCTCGCGCTGCTCCCGCCTCTTCCCCTCTCTCCCTTCCCGCGTCCGCGCACGCTGTCTCCTCTCCAGAAGGTTCAGCTCCACGCACCCTCCGGCGCATCCGCAGCACCCGCCATCACCCCAGCATCGTGCTCGGCCTCCGCGCGCCGTGCCTCTCTTCCGCTTCCCCTCCCCAACGCCGCTCGAGATGGCGGGCGGCCCACTCACGAAGGGCTTTCGCTCGACGATGGAGGATCGGGGCGACATCTCCGCAGCCGTCAGAGCCCTCAACAACCCCGCGATCCGCGATGCGACTGCTCTTTGGCTCGCCACGATGCCCGAGCAGCGCGAGAAGCTGCGTGAGCAGTTCTACGAGCTTATCGCTCGCCGGCGGGCGCAGCTCGCGCTCGAAGCCGCCGCTACGAGGGATGGCGAGCGCGGCGATCACGTTAGTGTGGAGAAGCCTGTCGATTCAGCAAGCACACCGCGGTGCGCATCCTCTATCCCTCTCCTTCCCTCCGCGCCTCTCCGCTGACGGTAACTTCCGCGTGCGCAGAGCGCAGATCCCCAGCGGAGGGCCAGTTTCGCAGATGCCGCAGGACAGCTGGCGGATGAGGTGCGTCACCCTCCGCCTCACTCTCCCTCATCGCCCTCTCCCGCATTCTGGCTCTCGCGCAATCCAGTCGCGCTCCTCAAGACGGCAAACTGACTCCCACATGCCCGCAGCAGCTCCTCAACCGGCGCAGAGCTGTTGACTTCTCGCGCGGCCCGCCCGAACGCGCGCGCTTCACGTCCCGCCACGAGTGCGGCCCGCACCACCACCACGCGCGCATCCCCGTGCGCCCACTCGAACCGCGTCTGGAAATGCTCCCACGGGAGCTGCGAGGGCGGCGACAGCGCGGCGTCGCGCCCCGTCGAGAACCGCGCTCGCTCGCAGGGCGGCGAGCACCCGTGAGGGCGCGGGTGCTGCGATGATGGAGGTGCCTGTTGGGCGAGGGGCGGCACGGGGAAAGGACGCTGATGCGTAAGAGGCGGGAGTTTCGGGGTGTGAGGTGTGGGCGGGCGGTCAGAAATCGCTCTTTCAGCTCTCAACGTGCAGGTCGTTTCGACGGCTGTTCGCCACCATGCTCGCGGGCCGGCGGGTGAGCGCAAGGGCGGGAGGGGAAGCGCAGGAGGCGGGGAGGAGCGTGAGAGGCGAAGTAGCCGGAGAGGCGACGGCGCACCGCGGGTGGTGCTTGCCACGGCCAGTCCGCGCGAAGTCCTCACAATTTTCGCGCCTCCCCTGAGACGCCTCCCCTGAGTTGCGCTCAGTGTGAGCCGGAAGTGCACCCCTCGCTCGCATACGGCTTCTTTGTCATCTCGCCAAGAGACCACGAGATGGATGGAAGGCCGCTTGATTCTCGCACTCACAGACTACGGGAGGGGCACAACCAGAGAAAGCGCGGACGCTTAGGCCGAGAGGAGGGTCTCCTTGAACTCCTTCGACGCGCGGGTGAGGGGCTGCTTGGCGTTGGCCTTCTTCGAGCCGGCCTTGGCGCGCGCCTCGGCGGCGTGGGCGATGCGCGCCTGGGTCGCGGCATACGGGTTCATGCGGAAGAGGACGGCGCGGTTGCGGAGCGGGTTCTTCTTCTGCGCGACGCCCTTCTTGGTGGTCGGCGCCTTGGCCTCGCGGCTGCGGGCGGGCGGAAGCGGGAGCCGTCAGCGAGGTACGAGAAGGGTAAAGGGAGGGGAAACGCACAGTACAGCCTGGATCTCAGCCGAGTTGATGACCGAGGTGATGTCGGTCTGGGTGACCTTGTTGATCGGGAGGGTGTAGCCCGACTTGAGCGCCGACGGCTTCTCGTAGGTGCCGAAGACCTCGTCGAGCTGGGCGAACGCGCCCTCGGTCCAGATGACGAAGCGGCCGAGGTGGCCACCCGGCGCGAGCTGGAGGAGGTTGAGCGAGCGGACGTTGGTGGTCTCGACGCCCGGGATGTTGCGGAACGCCTTGACGAGACCCTTGTCCTCGTTGTAGATGACGAGGGGGCCGCGGCGCTGACGGAACGCGCGGTTGCGGCTCTTGCCGCGACCGGCGCGGACCTTCTTCGAGGCGATGACCTTCGAGACGTCGGCGTGGGCCTGGAGGCCCTGGAGCGCCGCGACCGCCTCCTTGGTCTTGGTGATCGCCTGAACGTCATCCGAGACAACGAGGGGGATCTCCGAGACGCCCTCGATGCGGTGGCCGCGGGCGAGAACGAGCGAGGGGAGGGCAGTCGCCGCGACGGCGGAGACAACGGCGAAACGGCGCTGGTTCACCGAGACCTTGACGTGCCAACGCCTCCAGGTCTTCGTGGGGGCAAACATGCGACCGCCACGGCACATGTTGCCGAACGCAGCCTGGCCGGAGCGGTGAGTACCGCCACCACCGACACGCGGGATACGCGCGACGGCGCGACCGGTGCCCCACGACTCGGCCGAGGTCTGGTGACCAGCGTTCTCAGCGACGGCGTACGCCTGGCGACGGTTCTTGGCGACGCTCTTGTGGATCTGCGCGACGACGTCCGAGCGGATCGGCGCCGTGAAGACGGCCGCTGCAGTCCGGAGACGCGCGGCCGAGACGAGCGGAGGGCGGAGGGGAATGTCGAGATGGTGATGTCGATGAGTGTGGGAGCGGCGGCGAAGGAAGCGGCGAGCGAGCGGCAGAGGGAAGCGAGGAGAGGGTCGGGGAGGGGGCGAGGCGGAGAGCGAGATGTGGGACGTCGGAGCGCGCGGAAACGGTCAGCATTCCCTCCCATACGCCACAGCAGGTCACCGGCGGGCCCGCAAGCGCTCGGAACGCGAGCGAGAGCGGCGAGAGGACGAGAGCTGAAGAAATAGGAGACGCACGGAGCGGGAGAGTGCTCGTCGACTCGCCCTTGAGCGAACGAACCTGAACGACGGGACGGCTGGCCATTTTTGCTGCGGGCGGGCGAGGACAGGCGCAGGCGAGGTGGGCGGGGCGGGGGAAAAACGGTCAGCGCGGGAGGTCGAGGAGCGCGGGCGGTGAGGTGGACGAAGTGCGCGCCTGTGCGCCCTGCGCGCGCCCGTTCAACCCCAGGCACCCCAGTAGCCCGCCTGTGCGCCCCGTGTACCCTCCCCATCCCCTCATCTCGCGGGAGCGTTGCCCGCTGCAAACGTGCTCGCGCGGCGGCGCCGCCCTCGTCTCCCGGTGGCGGATCGGTGGCAGAGGTGCGGTGTGCGGATAGGAGCAGGGCGTGGGACCGACTGGGGAGGAGTAGCAGGCTCACGAGAAGAGTCGGGTCACGGGGAGAAGAGGGGACGGCGGGCGGGCGCTTGCTCCGCGGGGCGACGGGCGACGAGCGCGCTCGAGCTCAGCACCGCAGCCTCACTCTCCCGCTCGCTCTAGCTAGGACTAGGCTCGACAGCATGAGCACTCACAGCTACTCGAGCTCAGACTCGGGCTCAGACAACGCCTCGTTCGACGACTGGCGCGAGGACGACCAGCCCGCGCGCTCCCTCTTCGACGACCAAGAGCTCCCCTCGGCCCGCGCCGCCCTCGAGCATGACCGCGACACCCACGGCGTAGACATCGCCCTCCTGGCTTCCACCCTCGGTGCGTCTCAGCTTTCCTGAGGGACGAGGGCGCGAGGATGCATGCTCACCTTCACCGCCCCGCCAGACTTCTTTGAGCGCATCCGCCTCATTAACTGGATCCGCGCCACCGTGAGCACCGTCATTTCCATCTTAGGAGGCATCGGAACACCCGCTGACCCGCTCGGGACGCCCGCAGAAACCCGACCCCGCTTCGCTCCGCCGCCTCGACCGCAGCGCCGCCTTCCTCGAGGACGACCAGTACCTCAAGCCCGTCATCGGGGACGATGCTCTTCTTCGTGCGCTGCGACTCCCCTCCTTTTGCTCCGTCGTCCCCGCTTACACCGCCCCCGCAGAGCTCGACTTCGACTCCCTGACCCTCGGCCCCACCGGCGCGTCGACGTCGGCGGGAGGGCTCGCCCCGCCCGTTGCCTCCGCCCCGTTCTCCTCGGCGGCCGGCGGCGCGCTCGACCCCTCGGCGCAGGACCTCGTCGACGCCCTCCGCGCGCAGCTCTCGGACGCGCAGGCCGCGAACGAGCAGCTCCGCAAGATCGTCCGCACCCGCCTTGGCGGTGCGATGGGTCTCGAGGAGGCAGCGAGCGCCGAGGAGGTCGCCCCAGTGGCGACGGACGCGAAGGGCAAGGCGAAGGAGGTGGACGGTGCAGAGGCGCAGGACGGCGAGGCGATCCACAAGGACGATGACCACTACTACGAGTCGTACCAGTACAACGGTGCGCTTGATTCTTCGAGTACTTCCGGTACACCGCTGACGAGAAGCTCCGCACCCGCCCGCAGACATTCACGAGATCATGCTGAAGGACCGCGTCCGCACGCTCGCATACCGCTCGTTCATCGTCGACCCGGCCAACGCCGCCCGATTCCAGGGCAAGGTTGTCCTTGATGTCGGTTGCGGGACGGGCATCCTCTCGATGTTTGCCGCGCAGGCGGGCGCCCGCAAGGTCTACGCCGTCGACGCAAGCAACGTCGCGTACAAGGCGATGCGGAACGTCAAGGCGAACGGCTTCGAGGGCACGATCCAGGTCATCAAGGGCAAGGTCGAGGAGATCAACATCCCCGAGAAGGTCGACGTGATCATCTCCGAGTGGATGGTGCGTCGCGCCGCTCTTCCCGCTCTTCCAGCAAGACTGACCTGCTTCGCGCACACAGGGCTACTGCCTCCTGTACGAGTGCATGCTCGACTCGGTGCTGTACGCCCGCGACAAGTATCTCGCGCCGGACGGTCTCATGGTCCCCTCGCAGACGTCGATCCTCCTCTCGGCGTACGCGGGCGCGCCGTGGTACGAGGACCGCGTCACGTTCTGGGACGAGGTGTACGGCTTCAGCATGCAGGCCATGAAGGACAAGATCGAGGACGAGGCGATTATCGAGATTGTTGACAATGGCGAGGTCGTTAGTGAGGAGCAGTCGATTGCCGTACGTCCTCTCCTCTCTCTTTGCACGGTGCCCTTGTTCTGAGTGGTGGTGCCACTCATCCGCGGTAGTGGAGCCCAGCCGATGTCGCAAGAGCCGCCCGCTCACCCTAGCTCTCCCGCCCTCAGGACATCTACACCCAGACGGCGACGATCGCCTCGCTCTCCTTCACGTCGCCCTTCACCCTCCCCATCACGCGCGCGCCGACCTCCTCCCCGAACGCCGAGACCTTCACGCTGCACGCGCTCCTCGGCCACTTCGACACCTTCTTCACCTCTGCGCCGCGGCTCTTCTCGCCGCCCGCGCGCGCCGCGTCGACCGACCAGGCGGGCGAGGTCTTCTTCACGACGGGCGCGTGGGACACGCCGACACACTGGAAGCAGACGATGTTTGTCCTGCGCGAGCCGATCACGGGCGTCCGCGTTGGCGACCGCCTTGAGGGCTCGATCCGCGTCGACAAGAACCCGGAGAACTCGCGCGAGCTCGTCGTCGAGGCGAGCTGGGACGTGCTCGACGCCGAGGGGCAGAAGAAGAGCCAGGGCGTGCAGGCGTGGAAGGTCCGGTGAGCCAGACGGCGACGCGGAGGCGGCGATAGAGCTTTGCTGTACCGTGTAACCTTGCACTGCTTGTACCGCTCTCGTCTCGCGCACGCAATGTCGAAAAGCAGCGCTCACTGAGAGGGAAAACTACAAGCCCGTCTACTCCCAACGCCCTGCGACCTTCCCCTGCTCCCCGCCATCCCCGCCCCAGCGCCACCTCCCGCGCTCCTTCCACTCGCGCATCCAGCTCTGCACGAACTCGACCTCGGCCGCGTGGATCTTGGCGATCTCGGGCGGTTCGATGCGGCCGGGTGCGAGACCCTGAGAAGGGCGAGGGAGAGAGCGTCAGCGTGCCGCATGACGAGGGCGAGGAGATAGACGGGACGCACGTTCTCGTCCCAGTGGTGCACGCCGCCCTTGATGAGCTTGAACGGCTTGCGGAGCGTGTCCTTGCGCTGCAGGTGCGGCGCGTTGGGCGAGTGCGGCGTCGCATAGAGCCAGGCTGCGGCCGATGACGCGCGTGTCAGCGGCGCGACGTGGTGGGTGGGACGTAGTGGCGGCGGCGAGCGTGCGCGAGGCGGAGGAAGGAGAACGCACGGTCTTCACTCCCGTCGACAAAGGCGAGACGCGGGTACGACAGGTCAAACGATCCCCACTGGTTGATAGCGGTGACGTTCGGCGAGGCGGGCACACCTGTGGGACAGGAAAGTCAGCCGCCGAGGGCAGCGAGGAAGAGAAGGGCACGAACGGTTAAGCTTGCCCGGCGGAAGGCGCGCCTGCAGATCTTGCCCGTGTAGTCGGGCGTGAGGAGGCGCGATACGAGAGACGGCGTCCCTTCCGGCGCCGCGCCGATAAAGTAGCCCCATTCTGCGAGTGCAAGCCTGGCTGGGTCAGTCCCGAGAGTCCTGGCAGGAAGTCCGAACGAAGGGGATGAGGAGACGCACCAGTGCAGAACTGGTACGCCCAGCTCTTCCACTCGTACTCGTCGAGGCCGTCGCCGCTGTACTCGTCCGTCCCGAAGCACGCGTCCTGCGGCTCATCCGGCGGGCACAGCGGGACGATATGCTGCTTGACGTACGCCGCGTAGGTCGAGAAGCTCTCGAGCGTCTCGCGCGGGGTTTTTGACAAGGCGAGACGGTCGAGTGTGGCGGGCGAGGGGAACGAGAGGAAGGGCACGGGCGAGGGCGAGGGCGAGTCAAGCGAGGTCAAGTTGGTCAAGGCGTCGCAGAACGCCCCGAAACGCCTGCTCCCTACGGTCGGATCCCAGTTCCGCCCCTGCCATGAGCCGAGCGGGAGGGCGAGGGCGTTGACAAAGTCGGCGTCGGACGTGACGTTGGGCAGGCCGAAGTAGCCCCTGAGCGAGGAGGTGAGGGACGACGAATTGAGCAAGAGGAGCGAATCGATGAGGGCGGTGTTCTCAACGAGTCGCTCCACGCAGTCGGCCGGTGCGGACTGGCGGATGGGCTGCGGGCGACGGTGTGTTGTTCAGTAGCTGTCCCGAGGACTTGAAGCCGCCCATGGAGGAGGAAAAGCGCACTTCGTAGTACTGCCAGAAATCTACGATGGCCGTCGTGACCGCAGACGAGGCAATCGCGCCCCAGAACACGTCCGGGAAGAGCGAGCGCGCAAAGGCGGCCTTCGCGCCCGCGTAGCTTCCGCCGTAGTACAGCCACGCCGTTCCCTGCCCCGCCGTTAGGTTCAGGTGCTCAAGGCCGGGCATCTGGACCGTGCG
Source organism: Rhodotorula kratochvilovae (assembly GCA_019926025.1). Classification (NCBI taxonomy): domain Eukaryota; kingdom Fungi; phylum Basidiomycota; class Microbotryomycetes; order Sporidiobolales; family Sporidiobolaceae; genus Rhodotorula; species Rhodotorula kratochvilovae. The sequence goes on from JAHSUG010000009.1 coordinate 56,931, forward strand.
GGCAAAGTGCGCGCTGTCGTGCAGCGACTGGAGCGTGTCGAGGAAGCGCAGGCTGTCCGTGGAGAGATTCTGAACGGGGAACGATTCGCCGTAGTAGCGGTGTTCGAGAACGATGCCAATGCCGCCGGTCGCCTCGCCGAGGATGCGGAGGATGCCCTGGCGGAGGAAGGGGATGCGGTTCGCGCCGTCCGTCTCGCCGCCGTCGAGGAGGATGACGGGGCCGCCGGGCTTGTAGTGCGAGGCGTCATACCAGTACCGCTGCTGAAAGGTGGCGTTCGCGTAGGGTGGGGGGACGTTCTGCAGGCGCTCGTGTCAGCGAGATCGACGTGGACAACTGCGAGCGGAGGCGCACCGAGTCGTGCGAGACGAGCTGATCGAACACATACGCCGGATACTCCTGCGCGGCCGCCGGGCTCGAGAAGGGTAGCTGTGCGGGCGCTGCCGCCAGTGCGACATCCTCCGCGGGGCGAGCTGCGGCAACGCGCTCGTGCGAGCGGAGATGGCGATGAAGTTGGAGGGGAAGAGCGGGGGCGCCGTCGAGGAGCTGCCTTGCCGTCAGGAGCGGTTCAGCCACAGTCAGTGAGGCCAGGCTGGCGAGCACAGCCGGCAGGATGAGCATCACGAGATGCGGCAGAAGCGAGAGGTGCGGGCGGCCCCACTTCGCAGAAGAAGCTCGCGACGCGCGATGAATGGAGGTACAACCACGGCTTTACTGCGTTCTACAGTCTACTGAAACTATCCCAGAAGAGCCCGGAGAGAGAAAACCCGCGCGAGAGAACCCTATACACACGTCACGTCCTCGTCCCGCCACCGCCGCCTCAGATGGTATAGTCGGTCGGGTCTGCCCCCATCCGCTGCCACACCATCGCGTAGTGGCCGTCGATGGGGCCCTCGGTGCCCGTCGCAAAGTGCGTCTCCTGGTCGCCCATCTCCTTGCACATCTCGGTCGCCGAGTGCTGCAGGCCGAGTGTGACCTTGATCTGCGGCGGGCTGCGCTCGTACTCGACGAGCTTCGGCTCCTCGGCCGCCTCGCCGTTGGACAACTGCGAGTTGACAGCGTCCGTCTCCACGCAGCACATGATGTTCTGCACCGCGACGCCGGCCTGGTTCCAGCCAGTGTGGCCCGCCTTGATGACGCCCGCGGCGGCGACCTGCATGGGCGATAATTCAGCGTCAGCACAGCTCACCGTCAAACGAGGCGGAAGCGAAAGAAGAGGACGCACGTCGCCGATCGAGTAGACATTCCGCCGCAGCTTCTCGTTCAGCTTGTCCGCACCCGGCACGCCCTCGACGTCGACCTGCAGCGTCGGGCGAATCTTGATGAAGCCCCACTCGTCGAGCGCTTCGGGCATCCACTCGCGGAAGACCTGCGAGTTCGGCTTCTGGCCCGTGCAGCGCATCTGTTGTGAAGGAAGAGGAATCAGTCTGAGTCCCACGGGCGCGCTGCGAGAGAGGGACGCACAAGGAGGTCGTACTCGAGCTCCCGCCCGCTGCCAAGCTTGATCGTCTTGGTCACGCCTGGCTCGTCCTCCTCCTGCGGCGGGAGCTGCAGCCGCTCGCCGAGGACGACCTCAACGCCGAGGAGCTCCAGTCGCCGCAAGATCTCGTCGTGCATCTCCTGCTTGTACATCGGGAGGAAGCGGTCGCGCGAGTGGACGAGCGTGATGTGCTTCTTCGGCGGGGGCACCTCGTCCTCGGCGAGGTTGAGGTGCGCGACGTTTTCCGGGTTGTTGTACAGGTCGGCGATGTCGCTCGCGAACTGGATGCCGAGCGCGCCGCCGCCAGCGATGAGGATCTTGCTGGCGCGCTTGATGTCCGCGCCGCGCGCCTGGAATGGCAGCGGCGGGTGAGCGCGAGCGCGTGCGTATCAAACGGTGGGACGCACCTCGAGGAACGACACGCCATCCTTCTTTGTTCGTGCGTGCGACGTCAGGCAGGGCGGGAGCTGGCAGCCAAGGGCCTGAAGATGCCGGAGGGTCAGCTCGCCGGTCGTGGCAGTAGGGAGGGGCACGCACGTAGATCATATACTCCCAGCTCAGCCTCCTCGTTGCAGCCTTCTTGTCCTTCGGCGCTGCATCCAGGCGAGCCGCCTCGAGCTCCTCCGTGAGCTTCTCGACCTCCTCCGCCTCGCCCTCGAGATCCCGCTCATGCTCGAGCAGGTCGCGGTCGAGCTCGATGAAGTCCTCGTTGAGCGCGGTAACAGCGGCGTGGATGACGACATGGCGGGCCTGGTTGGAGAGTGGCAGGCTAGTGCCGTTCGCCGCGTTCGCCTCGGAGGGGATCACGCCGGTGTAGGGGATGAAGGTCTTTGCAGAGTGTCCGGGGACGACGCTCACGCTGCGCGGGAAGAGATGTCAGCTTGTCGGTACAGGCGGGCGAGGAACAGGCCAGGCGTACCGAGGGTGGAGGTAGAGGTCTGTCGGCGAGGAGGAGAGGGTTAGCGTGGGGACCGCGATGACGGCGCAAGAGGCAGGGCAGATGCTCGTAGGCAACGAGGCTAGCAGCCCACACCGCCTGCGTGCACCTCGCGCTCGCTCATGACCCGTGATCGAGGTGAAATGGCGCAGCGAGGAAGTCGCCTCCGTCATGAGCGCGGGAAACGCGCGGTGCGTGAGAGGGAAGGCAAGGCGGGTGTACTCACGGTTGAAGTGACTGCACGGCGAGTAGAATGTTGGGGTCAGCGTGGATCTGGCGAGCGAGGTGTGCGCCGCGGGACCGCCGCCACTTCTGGACGAGATGAGAGGCGAGCGCACCTCTGGCGGTCGATGACGACGACGCGGTGCGTCGAAGGCAGCGTCCTGGAGAGCAGTTCTGCTGCGCGTGCGCCTGTGGACGGGACGCGAGGGGGCGCGTGGTCAGCTCCGGGTGCATCCGCCGGATGAGGAGGAGGGCGTGGGCGCACCGGCGTAGGACGCGCCCAGCACGACGACGTTCCGCGTGGCAGCCGGGGTGGGGAGAGCGACCATCCGTGCGAGCTGGAGCGGTGCAAGGGAGAGGGGGAGGAGGAAAAGGATCTAATCTGGCGAGGGAAAGATGGAAGGCCGCGAGGGTTTCACATTCTTTCCTTTCCTGCGCGCGCCGAGCCCAGCCGGGCGCACGCTCGCTGATCTTGTCGCGGGCGGACATCGCTTGCGTGCTGCGCCGGTGTGCCGGCGAGGCGCGCCGCGGCAGCCTTCCCAAACTCCCCCTCTCGCCGCCCTCCTCTCGCATGAGCGGTGCGACGGCGCGCACGGGCAGCGCCGTCTTGCGCGGCGGCGCCCGAGGGCGTCGGCAGTCGTAAGCCGAGCTCCAGGCAGAGATGAAATGTCCCCTGCTCCCGAGGACCGCCTCTTTCGACGCTTCGAGTCCTGCTTCTCCCGCCTCCCGGCTTGCATTCGCTGGTCCGGTCCATTCGGGGTGTTTCCTGGCCCGCGCTCCACCTCGCGTTCGGCCTGCTTACGCTGCCATGCGCCCGGCCGGGCGTCGACTCCCGCAACCCGCCCAGCTCCCCGTTTCTCGCTTCAGGCTCTCTTCCCCTCGCATCCACTCGCGAGTATGCCCAGCTTGAACCACAGAGGTACTGCTCGCTACCTGCGCCGCGCGACGACGCACGAGGAGGTGGAGGAGGTGCTCGCTGCATACCTTTACTCGTGCGTCTCCCCGGTCCTTTGCGAACATTGCCGCATCACAGCTGACTCCCTCTCCCACCGCGGAAGTAAACAACAGAAGACCAGGAACGCGGCACAGGCGCACCGGAAGCTATACCTACTCGGTTTCCACCTCCAAGCGGTGTGCGCTTTTCCCCTCCTTCCCTCCTCCCCTCGTTTTCCGGCCTCTTGCACTCGCGCTGTCCTCTCAGGCCCGATCACACTATCAGACTGACGAAGCGCTTGATCCCTACTTGGCGTCAACAGTGCCCTTGGTCCGCTCATCGACGCCCATTCCGCCGCGTTTGGCTCCGTCGCCGCGCTCGCCGCTTCCTCCATTCCAGCTGACCAGCGCATCCACCCGACCACCTCGCTCGGCCTCGAGGCCTGGAACGAAGCTCGGCGCGCGCCTTCAGGCTGGCTCCGCCATGCTGCTCCATCATCGCCGACGTCAAGCCCGAACAGCAGCATCTTCGAGCAGGACCTGGCGTCCCGCCCACGCAGCCGTACTACTGGCGACGCCTCCTTCTCGTGGACTCCGTTCCTTGTGTGCGTTCCGCCGCCCCATCTCGCCGCGGAACCACGCAGGGCGCGCTGAAACTGACGATCTTCGCTCCCGCTCTCTCGCAGGATTCGCCCGCCAGGCTACGTCGATCCCTCGACAGGCTACGTTGACCGCTTCGAGCCCGAGGGTCGTCGGCGTGTCGCGGAGGAGGAAGAGCGCCTCCCGGCCTACTAGGAACTCCACGACCGCCTCTTCCTCAAGGCGCAGGAAGAGGGCGATAGACCTGGTGTCTTTCTCGTCCTTTAGTCGGTGATTCTCCATCCGTAGCTGTAACGAGCTCGATAAGTCCGCATGTGTGGTGCAGCCGCGCAAGAAAAGAAAAAGGTCGACGGGGTCGGTCCGCGGATGCACCGCCTCCAGGAGCGATGACGGAGAGCCCAAGTTTGCTCGTCGTCTCTCTTCCTCCTTCACCCTCCTCGAGCCGCTGCCACGATGCTTTCCCGCACTGCTCTTGCCCCGCTCAGGGCGGCGCTGCCTCGCCGCACGTTCGCGACCTCTGCTCGCGCTTCCCTCCCGCGTACCCCGGTCGCTCCCCTCGCGACCGTCGAGACGGCCCCGCACCGCCGTGGGGTCTCCTCGACCGCGCCTGCCTTTGACCCGCAGGAGCCGTCGCACGCTGCCGTCAAGGAGGACATCATCATTCCCTACCCCGAGTGCGTCGGCCGAACCACCTTGTCGCCCCGCACGTTCGAGCTGACACCGCTCTCGTCTGCTCTGCAGCGAGTCTGCCTTCCCGCCCGATGATCTCGGCCACAGCATGGACGGCCCGGACGTCGACGTCGGCCGCCACACGCGCCGCACGCTCGCCTCCTTCTCCATGACCAACAAGGCGCGTCCTCCTCCTCCCCTCCACTTTTGCGCGCTCTCCTCGCGGTATGAAGCGCCGCCCACGCTTTATGTGGGCGACCGCGGCTCGTGCGTATTTGCGGAGGGATCGTGGAGCTCGTGCGGAGGGCGCACGAGGGGTCCTATCGATCGCCTCCGGGCAATTACCGTTCGAGCGCGCTTTCATACGATGAGTACCAAGACTAACCCTGCATGTAAACTACTCACAGGTCTGCGTCGTTACGGGCGCTGCTCGCGGCGTAAGTCCCCCCGCCCTTGCTCCGTCGGTTCGAGCTCTCGCTCGTCGCTGCGTCTCCTCCTCGCTTCGCGGAGGATCGCACGGTGCACCATACTCGGGGGCTGACCTGCTGCTCTGTCCGCCATCCGACAGCTCGGCAACCTCTTCGCGCGCACCTTTGCCGAGTCGGGCTCGAACCAGATCGCCATCCTCGACCTCGACCAGCAGCAGGCGGAGACGGCCGCGAAGGAGCTCGTCGAGTGGTTCGAGGAGCACGGCCAGGCCAAGAAGGGCGAGATCAAGGCGATTGGCCTCGGCTGCGACGTTTCCAACGAGGACCAGGTCAAGAGCTGCTTCAAGACGGTCGTCGACACTTTCGGCCGCGTCGACGTCCTCGTCACCGCTGCCGGTATCGTCGGTGCGTCCACGACCTGCACTTTCCACGGTGCGAGCTCAGCACTGACGTTCACGCGTGCGCAGAGAACTTCCCCGCGACCGAGTACCCGGCCGACAAGTTCCGCAAGCTGATGGGCATTAACGTCGAGGGGTGCGCTCATGCTAGTCTGCCGCTCTTATTGAGCCGCACTGACACGACTCGCGGTGCTCAGCTCGTTCTACTGCGCCCGCGAGGCCGCCAAGGACATGATGGCCCGCGAGGCCCCGGGCTCCATCGTCCTTATCGGCTCCATGTCCGGCGCTGCCGTCAGTAAGTCAGCCTCTCTCTTGATACTGGATCCGCACTCTTACCGTGTTCTTCATGAGACTGACCGCCCCGTGCCTCGCAGACATCCCGCAGCCGCAGGCCCCGTACAACGCCTCGAAGGCCGCGGTTCGCCACATGTGCTCGTCGCTGGCCGTCGAGTGGGCGACCAAGAACATCGTGCGTGATGCCCTCCTCCGCTGCTACTACTTCGTCCTGCTCCGCCGCCATCCGCCGCCCTCCCTGCTGACTCTCGACGTTCCCTCTCGCAGCGAGTTAACTGCATCTCGCCCGGCTACATGGCCACGGCGCTCACGCGCGTCATCCTCGACCGCGACCCGGTCCTTCGCGACGCCTGGGGTGCGTTTCTACCATCTCTTCAGATCTGTTGCGGTGCTGACGTCCTACATCACCAGTCAACCTCACGCCCGCGGGTAGGCTCGGTGAGCCGGAGGACCTCAAGGGTGCTGTCATTTACCTCGCGAGTGACGCGAGCGCGTTCACCACGGGTGCGGACCTCCGCGTCGACGGGTACGGTCCGCTCCTTTCGTTTCCGCTTCGAACCTCCCTGACTTACCTCTGTCCTCCTGTGATGCAGCGGCTACACGTGCAGTACGCCCTTCCATCCGTCTACCTCGTCTCAACTCGCTGACCTTCTCACTTACGACCCGCTCTCACAGCGTAAGCGACACGCCGGCCGTTTCCCCGTCTCCCTCGTTCTGCATCCCTCCGTACACATGGCTCGTCGAAAATCTAGAAGTCCTCATACCCTTTCGATCTGCCGTCGCTTTCCGTCCTGCACAATCACTTTCTCCTCTGTCGCGCGGCTTCGCGATGTCCGTGAGCGCGTTGCGAGCTCTCGACCTTGCGCAACATCTCGTGGACAACAATGCATGCGCCTCTGTCTGCAGCGACTCTATGTCGACCCGCCTGCGCGCCATCCTATGCCGAGGACCCCTGCGGTTCGTTCGACTTGAAGACCTCGCGCCAGATCGAACGTAGCTCTACAAGCGGGGAGAGAGGAGATGAGCGTTGCTCCCGCTGAACGGGAAGAAGCGAGGAGTGGAGAGGCGCAGGACGCACCCTGCAGGTCGTTCACCACGCTCACCCGTGGCGCCTCCTGCGCGCCCGTCTTCCGCGGGCCGTTCGCGTCTCCGTTCTCCCTCGCCGGCGAGAGCGGCATCTTGTCAAGCCCGCCGAGGCGCACCTCCTCGCTGCCGCCCTCGTCGAACAGGACGCAGTGTCCCCACCCGAGCGCGTTCGCCCCGCGGATGTTAAGCGCCGAGTCGTCGACGAAGTAGATGGAGGAAACGGGTGGAGGCGGGTCGGAGATGTGCAGGAGGGCTTCGTTGAAGAAGGCTGCGAAGGGAGTGCGGGTGAGCGGTAGCAGGCGGCGGCGGAGGGCGCGACACGCACCAGCTTCGGGCTTGCAGGAGAAGTCGCCCGCGCCATAGTCGCACGAGATGACGCCCTCGAACTGGTCAGCAACACCCAGCAGTTTCAGTACTCGAGTGGCGTGCTACGGGAGAGGGAGGAGTTAGCCCGCGCGGAAGAGAGAAGGAACAGAGCTCACGATCTTGTACGCGTTGGTCAGCGCCCAGACGTGGCACTTCTCGCGGTCGATATCGCTCAGCAGCTGCCGGAGCTTCGGGTCGTCCTTGAGGACCTCGTCGAGGGGGAGGGCGGCGTCGCAGTTCTTGTCGTAGTCGAGCGCGTCGACGGCATGGTGCCGCACGAGCCCGCGGATTGCGAGGCCGTACTCGCGGTAGTAGTGCGAGTGAAGGTCCTTGGCCTCCTCGTCCGAGAGACCTAGTCGTCGGAAATAGGCTGGAGTCGTGCAATCGAGAGATACGAAGACGGCGGGAGGAGGGGGCCGTATGTTGACCGTTGGTGAGAATTAAGCGTTGTGCGGGGCCGGCCGGAAGAAGGAAGGAGCATGGAGGCCGGAGCGGAGCGAGCGGGAGAGGGAGGTCAGCGTCGTTTCGAGCCGAGATGGAGAGGCAGGCCAAACGCACCGCGGATCTTGCCCTTCATCATCTCGGCGATTCCAGCATCCTTCGAGCTGCAGACGAGCGTGCTGGTCAGCCCCGCCTGTCCCGACCCCACCTCGCACCAACCTCGCTGACTTTCCGCCAGTCCGCTCGGCTCGCAGAGAGGAAGAAGCGACGCACTACAGGCAGTTGTCGATGTCGAACAGAACGATGCGCTTGCGGTCGGCGGGTTGAGGCGGCCCTCGCGGCGTGCCATCGGGGCGGGTGCAGAGCGCTGTGAGGACGGAGGCGTGAGCCCGCGGGACGGCAGATCGGGCTAGGTGTACGCACTGGAGCGCTGCGAAGCGAGTTCTGCAGTCATTGCGCGAGAGCGAGTTCAGCGACGGTGCGAGAGCGGGCGAGCCGGTGGAGCGTCCCGCGGCCGACGTCGACAACGTTCCGCTCCGTCTCACTTGCTTCGAGGCGGAAGCTTCGAACGCAGTGTCCACCCAGCTGGATTGCGCAGAAGAAGTAACAACTAGGAAGCGCTATACACATTTTCGTCTCCAACTCCTCCTCCCGCGCTCTATCGACACCTCAAGCGAGCGAACGGACACCTCCCCCGAGACGACGGGGCGCGGCCAGAGCTTGAGCTCGGCGCGACCGGTAGGCGAGACGACGAGGTCCCCGCCGGACGGGGGCGGGGTCAGCGCAGCCGGCGTGGGGCACCCCGTAGGCGTCGCGGGCGAGGGAGGCGGCGGGGGCGGCGACGCCCGCAGGATGGGGACGGGAGGAAGGTCAACGAGGCACGTCGAGGCCACGACGGCGACCTCGTGCAGCTCGCGCACCGAGCGCGGGGACTGGAGCTGGTACTCGAGGAAGTCGACCAGCTCCAGGACGTCGAGGTGGTCGATGGAGGGGACGAGGTCCTGCGGCGCTTCGGGGAGGAGGGCGAGTGGGAAGAATGGGCCGGATGGTTCGGCGGCAGCGCTCGGCTCGAAGCACGGTGGCTGGGGGAAATGGACGTCGTGGTAGCCCGTCGTGGGCGTAGGGAGCGGGGCGAGCTTGAGCGACGGCGGGGGGCGCGAGACGCGGCGCTTCTTCGGCGGCGCGGAGGGGTGAACGAGGGGGATGACGCTTCTCAGCGTGGCCGCCTTGGGCGTGTTGACCGGCGGCTGTTGGGCGGGGGAGGTCAGCTCGCGGTCTGCGGAGCGGCGTTGGCGGTACTGCGCACCTCGGCTTCTGTGCGGGGCTTCTTGTGACCACCCTGCTGCCGAGCGATGGTCGCCGAGAGCGATGGTGGTGCGAGCCGCTGCCTCGACGAGCGAGTGTTTGGGTAGTGAGCGACGGCGGGCACTGTGGGCGGCCGGGTCAGCGCTGGTTGGGAGCATAGGATGCGGCGTGCTTACTCTGTTCGCCCCAGAGGGAGAATACGGTGCGAGCGCCCGGCGCGGGTGGAGGAAACGGAGAGGAAAGAGAGGCGGCCCCGCTCCTCACACGACCCCAATCGATGCGCCGGATCCCGTGCACGCCTCCTGAAGCTTCATTGCGCGCCATCTCGAGAGAGGAGAGCCGGGCTCGGTGAGATCTCCCGCAGAAGCAAACGGTCGAGGGTCCGAGCGAGCGCCAGAACGAGCGGAGCGGAGAAGAGCATGCGGGCAAGCGGGAGCACCTCGAGCAGCTTCAGTACGAAGCATAGGTTCGTGCAAGCCCTGCCAGAACCTGTCCTGCGCGCGGAGAGGTGGTGGTCGAGGGCGATCCCGTGATGAGATGCGCGCGGAGGTCTCGCTCGTCCTGCTCACCGCTGTCGCCTGCTGCTGCTCAGAGACGCTCAGCCTACCATGCCAGGCCCTGTTGCTGCCACCTCGACTGCCTCGGAGCCGCCCGCGCTGCGCCTGTCGACCGACAGCTGGCTCATCGTCCTCAACCGCCGCGAGCTCTCCTACTTTGACCTCAAGCGCTTCTCGCGCGTCTGCAAGCGCTTCCACAGTCTCGAGCAGGTGCGCAAAGCTCTCTCCGCTGCTCCCCTCGTCTTCCACGGTTGACGCCATCTGCTCTCCCAGGACTCGCACCTCGACTCGCGCCTCTTCCGCCGTGGCTACCCGGCAGACTTCCCGCGCTGGGGTCCGCGGGACCACCCGCTCAAGAAGGACAGCCACGTCGCGTTCCACCCCGTTCTCCACCTGACCTCGCTCAGCCGCCCCGACCTCGAGGAGGCCGACATCACCGTCTTCTCCCGCAGCGGCGACGACAAGGACGACCGCTGCTACAAGCCGCTCGACCTCCCCGTCGCCACCGAGTACGCGACGTCCCCGCCGTGCGCCAAGCTCGTCTTCCTCGCCGGCACTGCGCCCGTCATCGCCGATGCGCGCGGCGTGAGGGTCCGCTCCGTCATCGAGGCCGTCACGTCGATGTGGGTGTCGCCTGCCCCGGCCGAGTTCAAGTTCCAGATCATGATGGAACGCGGCATGGGCATGGGCGCCCTCGAGGGGGATGTGGACGAGGCGCGCGAGGAGCAGCTTGCTGACGAGCTTGATGACCTGACGACGTGGGACACACTCGGCGATTCGACGTTCTGGGCCGGCATGAAGAGCGCCAAGTGCGTCGCGGACGGCGTCGTCGAGCTTGCCCCGAACGACTTTGACTAGGCGGCGAGATCCGCACGGCTTGCGCCTTCCTCACCTCGTGCCGAGTGCGTTCGCTCCTCGCGCCCTTGCCTCGATACGTGCTCACGCGTGGCGCTGCAACAGCCGCAGGTCGCGTGCTCATCGAGCACCCCTGTCCCTTTGCTCTTTCTTCGCTTGATGCTTGCAATGATGTTTCCCTGCGCTGTCAGTCTTTACCTCGCGTGTATCGCTGAGAAAGGTCGTCTGCCCTGGTGAGTGGGTACGGAGCGAGTTTCCGCCCTCGCAAGCGCAGTCGCCGGGGTGGGTCTCTGCAAGTGGCCGGACGAGAGAAGAGGAGGTAAAGGCTCAGCGAACACTCGCGGAGGCCGGTTCTGCTACACCGTCATACCGCCCGTAGGCCTGCTCCGCAATCCCGTGCGCAGTGAGAGGGAGGACGGCGCACCATCGATTCGTGGTTGTCTCTCGGGAGCCGTGGTCAACGCAGGAAGGAATGCGGGAAGAGCGGCAGTCGTGAGCATCGTGAGCAGCGTCTCCGTCATGCATAATGGCTGAACGGCGGCGCACTTGTGTCATCTTGAGCTTGCGAGGTCGGTGGAACAGGCGAAGAATGGTAAGCGGAGGCGAGCAGGACGAGCAGCCGCAGCAGGCAATTAGATCCCTGCAGGAGCAGCACCCCACTCACGTCCCAGCAAAGGAGAAATAGCGTGCGGGCGGGCGAGGCCAGATCTACATACGCTGCGGATGAAGGGCCAGCGATACGAGCCAGAGCTGCGAGACGAGGAATGTTGGAAGAAGCGACTTGGGAAGGTCGGCTCGTTCGCGCTCATCCCGCCTTCGCGAGACGCGAGAGTCGCACATGGAGACGACACGTTGCGAAGTACGTACACCAAGGATCGAGAGACGCGCAAGTGCGCGGGGAGGACTCACCAGTGCTCAGAACAACCACAAAGTCTCGACGTCGCCCGAACCGGTCACCTCGAGCGCGAGCCCGGGTAAGCCGTGGGTCTCTGCGCCGTCCCATGCAAGATCAGCCCTCTCGAGTCGGACGATGCAGCGAGAGAAGGAGAAAGCGAAGCGTACCGGTCGTCTTCCCCCGCACGCCGTCCCGCCCGTCCGCCGTTCGGTCGAGGATCATCGGCTTCTGCGCGTCCTCCTCCCCGCTCCCGGCTCCTCCACCGGCGCCGCTCATCGACGCAGGCGAGCCGAACGCGCTCGACAGCCCGAGGAGATCCTCGACGCCCTGTTCCTGCACGCGCGTGCGCCCCGGCGAGGGCTTCTTGCGCACGGCGGCGCCACCGCCGCTCGCGGCATCCTGTCCTCCCTCGCCAAGGAACCGCCTCAAAGCCTCCCAGCCCGCCTCGCCACCGATGCGCTCGCCCTCCGCGCTGACGAGCGCCCACGCCGCGCGCGCCGTACGGCCGAACTGCACCTCGCCCGGCAGATTCGAGTGGAGGATGATCTTCAGGAGGATATGAGTAGTGGAGGCGAGGAGGAGGGTAAGGCCGAGGTGCGGGTAGGAGAGGAAGTAGGGGTTCGCTGCAGGTCGGAGCGGAGGGTTAGCACGGGAAGACGATGAGACGGGGAAGAACGCACGGTCGAGTGAGGGATCAGAGGATGATCCGCCGAGTGAAGCGGTGTGTATGGAGAGGCGGTCCTGCGGGATAGGGTGAATCAGTCGTGGAGGTCGAGAGGAGGGAGGGCCTGCGCGACCCACATCCTCCTTCCAGAACGTCCGAATTGCAGCGCCCAGCTCGCACAGGATATCCTCGCTCGTCGTGGTGCCGATCCTGAGCTCGACGGGTGGGATAGCAGGAGCGTCAGGCGAAGCGGGCGGGAAGAAGTGCAGCTGGACGAGGATGGGGCGGCGGGTCGAGTCGAGCTGCACAGACGGAGGGAAGCAAGCGCATCAGTCCTTCAGAGCTTCAAAGCCTCACTCCCATCGCCGTCTTTAACCTGCGCTGAGCGTAGGCGTACCTGGATGTCAGCAACGCGGAGGTCGCCCTGAGCAACGGCGAGCGACTCGGGCAGGACGGGATGCAGCCACGCCTGTTCGACTGGTACGCCATCCGGCGCTGGGAGCGCGGTAACGACGATACGGGCGAGTGTCGAACCTGTCCTCCGAGGTCAAGGCGAGTCACGGGGGCGAAGAGAGGAGGGAGGGAACGAACCTGCACCCGTCCGCACCACGCCAAAAGCGACGCCCGGGTAGCTCAGCATCTCCTCTCCGTCCGCAGCAGCACCCATGCCCGTCCGCCCCTTCGAGCCGCCATACGTCGGCCCCAGTACCCTCCGGATCGTCTTGACGACGTCCTCGTCTTCGCCCGTGACGGCGTAATCGTCCGCGGACGATGCACGCAGCCGCTTGCCGCGGTACGACACCCAGGAGGCGGGGTCGATGCCGAGGACCTCGATGCGCGAGAGGCGTTGGAAGAGCGGGGAGAAGGTGAGGTGCAGAGGTGGGGAGGAGAGGGTGATGTGGACCGGCGAGGGTGAGGGGTCCTGTGGGTGGTGAGAGCTGTGTGAGCGCGTTTCGCCGTCTCGGGCCGCGCCATATCACCCACACGCCCTGCCAAGCCCCTCCCGCGCTGACCCCCACATCGAACGGGGAGGCGGCTCACCTCGTCGTCCCAGGCGACCTTGGCGGACGGGTAGGCGGAGCGATAGGAGCGGACGTGGTTGAGGACGTTGAAGAGGAGGCTGCCTGCGTGCGTGCAGCGGGGTTGATCAGCGAGTCGGGTCGGGGGTGCGGCCTTGAGGAGGAGCGGGCGCACCCAGCTGGAAGGGCCCGACGGACTCGCCGGGGACGAGGGGCAGTGGCTCGGCCATACTGGTGTGCGGAGTCGCTGCTCTGAGCAGTCGCAGGAGCGCGAGAGCGGTAGTGAACGAGGGAGACCAGCAGGTGGGGGCGGACGGCGAGGACGACTCGAGCTCGGCAACACGACGCTGGGGCGGGTCGAGGCTAGGCTTGCGTTCTACTTCACTTTGCATGCATACAGGAGAAGCACCGCTGCACGGTCACGCATCCACCTGATGAGGCGTAAAGTGCGAGACAGGGTCTCGAGCGCGGGCGCGCGGCGCAAAAGGAGCGGTGCTCGCTCCGCTCCCTCTCTTCTCCCTCCCTCCCACACTTCACTGTGAGCTTGCCTTCCCTCCTGCACAGCACCGTTCGCTGCACGCCTCTGCACCCGCGCACCCCGCGAACGCGCGCTGACCATCCACGCGCTCCTCCCCCTCCGCCGAACGTTATCCGCGCCCTCCGCCCACGCAGACACACACACACACCATGGGCTTCCCCGAGTTCACCACCCCTGCCGGCCTCAAGGCCCTCGAGGCTCACCTCGTCCACGTCTCCTACGTCGAGGGGTGCGTCCATCGTCTTCCCTCTTCACCCTCGCCCTCGCTGGTCACCTCGACCAGCCTGCGCGCTACATGCACGTCCGAGCCCCCTGTCGTCTGAAGGATGAACAGTTGCTTTGGTCCGTGTTTCCGAGGAAGGGAAATTAAGACGTCCCGCTAAACGCTGAAGAAACCCAACTCTTCCAAGCCCTCTGACCTCGACAGTCGGCTCGCTCGTGCATGAAACAACCACGCTTGATCACCGAGCTGCGGTACTGACTGCATCCTGCGCGCCGCCCACAGCTACGCCCCCTCGCAGGCCGACGTCGCCGTCTTCAAGGCGCTCCCGTCTGCTCCGGACGCGGCCACCTACCCCCACTCGGCCCGCTGGTACAAGCACATCCAGTCGTTCGAGGCCGAGCACGAGACCCTCGCCGGCGACGCGTCCAAGGCCTACACCGCCTACGGCCCGTCGACCTCGGCCGCCGCCGCCCCGGCTGCGGAGGAGGAGGACGACGACCTCGACCTCTTCGGCTCGGACGACGAGGAGGTTGACCCGGAGGCGGAGGCCCTCAAGGCCAAGCGCCTTGCCGAGTACGCCGCGAAGAAGGCCAACAAGCCCAAGTGCGTCCCCCTCCCTCTCGCCCGCCTGCAGCCCCGAGCTGACCCGCCTACCTCCCCCAGGACCATCGCTAAGTCGCTCGTCACCCTCGACGTCAAGCCCTGGGACGACGAGACCGACATGGCCGAGCTCGAGGCGTTCGTTCGCTCGATCGAGAAGCCCGGTCTCGTTTGGGGTCTCTCCAAGCTCGTGCCCATCGGCTACGGCATCAAGAAGCTCCAGATGTCGCTCGTCGTTGAGGACGAGCTCGTCTCGCTCGACGAGCTCCAGGAGCAGCTCGCTGAGGAGGGTGAGGACTGGATCCAGGTGCGCCCCGTCCTTCCGCTTCCTCCCTCTCGCGCAAGCTGACCTCTCTCCCTCGATTTCAGTCCTCGGACGTCGCTGCGATGCAGAAGCTCTAGGCGCGCATTCCTTTCGTACGTGGTAACGCGGCTGTTGTAGCGGTACGTCGGCGCCGTCGACGCGAGAGGCCGGTCCTCCCGCACCTGCCTCGCGCTCTCACCGCCTCGCGCTTCAGACGTGCTCGCCTCCGCTTCTTCGACGCTGCGCTTTTTCGCTTCCTTCTCTCTCCCCCTCTCCCCCCTCCCCTCCCCATCCACCCCAGCGCAATGCCTTCCCTCTCCCCCTCCCCTAGCGGGAGGCGCACCCGGTCTTCGTCCTTGATTGGGCGTCCCGGGTGTGGTCAATGGGAGAGGCAATTTTAACAAGCGTCTGGGAGATTACATCTCAACGTCCCTCCACTCTTGATCGGATCGCCTCTCGGGGCTGCGCTGGCTTGTCCCATGGAGGGCTGGCGCATGACAGATCGAGCACTAATAGCGACGTTACATTCCTTTCGCCTTTGGTAGACGTGCGTGCAACACGGCTTCGTCCCATGTCCTTCATCGTCGCCCACCGAGAGATGCGCGTGAAAGCCCCTAGTCGCTGCCCCGTGAGCGTAGCGCCCCTTGTGCACGCGTGTCCATGCCTGGGCACACTCACACCAGCCTTCGCCGCACCTGGCTGCCACTGCGCGCGTCCTGGCGCGCGGCACCTCCGCGCCTTCTCCGCCCCGCTCCTCTCCCTCCTTCTCCTCCCCCTTCCCACCAGCTCTCACCCCGTTCACAGAAGCACATCCGAAACTCTCAAGCCATGCCTGTACGTGCCACTCCCGCTGCTCCCGCACCCGCCCATCGCTCACCTGCGCTTCCCGCTCCCCACGTCCTCCCGCCTCCCGCTCGGTTCCCTTCCTGCGCACTCGCCTCGTCCGCGCTCCCTCACCTCGCAATGCCGACTCGTACAGCAGAAGAACGCTCACGTGCGTCCTCGCTCCTGTCCAGCGCGTGGTCACGACGCGTCTCCTCCCGCTCGGCCCTCCTCACATCGTCCGCGCCGCGCGCCTCACCCAGCTCGCGAGCTGACTAGCTGTTCCCACGCCGCTGACAGAACGTCTACCACGGCTACGACGGCCTCGCCAAGAACCCGCAGTCGTCGCCGGAGATGAAGGCGGTGCGTCGCCCTCGCTACCAGTGCAGTCACGTGCAGCTTCTGCAGTCTGCGCTCCCATCGCAGTGCTACAAGAACCCTGTCCGCTGACCCATTGCGCTCGACCCGCAGTACGCGCACGACCAGATGGCCCGGATGAGCGTGAGTTGCCCCCCTTCCTCTCCCTCTTCTGTAGCGAGCTCACCGCCCCGCCCCTTTCTTCGCCGACCGCAGAACCAGTGGCACGGCCAGCACGGCGCTTCCACAACCCCTCGACCGGCGGCGATGGCAAGGGCGTGCGTCTCGCTCCGTCCTCCCCGGCTCCTCGCCTCCTCGAGCACAGCTGACCCGCCCCTCTCGGCCCGCCCGCAGCACGCCATGCAGGGCATGCAGAACACGCAGCCCGACACGTGGAAGGGCCGCAAAGCCGGCAGCTCAAGTCGAAACGGAGGAGGGGGGATGCGCTTGTCGTTGCCCGCTTGAATCGAAGGTCTGTACCGCTTCCGCATGCTCCGCTATAGCTTCCACCGCCTGCTCCGCCTGCCTTCGCGAGTCTACATCCACCTGGCCTCGACGCTCGCTGCCTGCCGCTCAGTACCCGAGAGGCGACGACCGTCTATTCCCGCAAGCTCAAGTTGCGCGTGCAACAATCGCGCTGATCTGCTCAGTACTTGCACCCGAGTACGCTTCGGACCCGCCGACCGCGATGTACGACCCCGGTGCCGAGATCCTTCGGGAGCAAACCAGCAAGCCTTGCGCCAGTGGGCACGATCACCGTCGCTGTCCACTTGGGAAGGCATGCTCGTCGCGGTGCCCTCGCACCTGCTCTTCCCTCCTCTTGCTCTTCCTTCGCTGCTCGTCGTCGCGCTACACCTTCTCGCGAAGCGGAATCCTCTCGCTTCCCTTGAACCCGTCAACAACGCACCTCGCGCTCCCATGGGCTGCTACCCGTCCACTCCCAGGCGCGTTTCCTCTTCCCCACTCGCTGCCGCATCGGCATGTCCGTGACTGACTCGTCTCTCTCGCGCAGGCATCGGCACCGCGGGTGCGCCATGTTTGCCTCGCGTAGCGTCTCTGGCGTCGCAAGCTGACGGTCCCGCTCCCTCCTCACTACCCTCACTCGCACGCGTTACCATCTCCTAGGCCGCCTCCACCCGTCATCTACGCCGTCCCCGTTCGCGCAGGTCCTCGCAGCTACGGACCGGGGATGTACCCTCCTCGCGGCCCGCCGCATCGCCCGTGCGTTCGCTTCTCTCTCCTCATCCGCAGGGGCAGCAAGCTGACCGAGGAGCAGGATGAGCGGACCGCCCGGAGGTAGACACGGGGGCCGCGGTCCTCCAGGAGGAATGCACGGAGGAGGGCGGAGAGGACCTGGAGGGAGGGGAGGGTGGTGAGACCGTCGCAGCCGCGAGTGCGCGAGGAGTGCTCGCGGGTCGCGCGAGGGGGGAATGGCGTACTGTTGTCATGTACACTCGGATTCAGGATGTTGTCGCGGGGGAACGGCTCACAGGCACGAACGACTGTGTGGCCGCGCGCGCCGAGCTTTCCTCTCGCTGGTGCTGCTTCTCTCCGACCTTCCGCCCGTCTTACCGCCATCGTCTATCTCGCCTCGCCCATCGAGGTTCTTTACGGTTCGAGCTCAGCTTGAGGATAAGGCGCGCGTGCGACGACGTCGAACGACGCACTGGGTTCGACGTCCTCAACGCTCGGCCTTTGCTGGCGAGCAGGACGGCTGCGCTCCGGCCTACTCCTTCGTCCGCGTTCGTCATCGATAATCCCTGCCCCACGCTAATCCCCGTCGACCGTAGTTGTACGGCACCCCGTCGCGATGGCAGCAAGCGCCGGAAGCGAGAAGGAGAGGTTCTTCACGGCGAGGAGGCGACTCTCGCGGTCCGCTGGTGGGAAGCGAGCTCTGCCTCATATAGTTTGCCCGCTCTCGCACTGCATGGGAGCGCAAGGGATGCTGCGTGCAAGCAAGTTACTCCGAACGCCGTGACCGACTTGAGAAGGTCGACCCTCGTCGTTCGCCTCTCTGCCTTGCACCCTTCACCACCTCCACAGGACTGCAAGCAGGCCACGCAAGGAACACCTCCCCACCCTCTCCGACCGCCTCTCCACCTCCTCCACCGCTCCGATGGGCTGCTTCCTCTCACACCCGCTCGCACCGAGGTGCGTCCGCTGCCCGCTCACAAGACCGTGCGGGCCGCCGTGTAGCTGACCTCCCTCGCACGTTCGTAGGCACAGGCGCCACTGGGGGTGCGCACCCTCCTCCCCAACCGCCCGCATCGCCGCCGAAGCTGACCCTCCCGCTCCCCCACATCGCCCCCGCCTCTCATCGCCGTCGACAGCACGCACACGACCACGACGGTGCACACGACCTCGGCCGTCCCCGTCCGCGCGAGTCCGTACGGGCCCGGCCCGGCGATGTACTCGCAGCGCCCGTGCGTTCTCTCTCGTCCTCCTCTCGCGAGCAGGGTGGGACGAGCTGACTTGAAGCAGGATGAGCGGGTACGGCGGCGGCGTCAAGAAGGTCACGTCGACGACTACGACGGTGAGGGGCGGAAGGAGGGGCAGAAGGTGGTGAAGCTGCTCAGCCGGAGCAACGTTGACGGAAGGTGAGGTTCGCTTGGAGGGGTGCGCTTGCTGGTTGCTTGCTGGGGCGAGGTGTACGAGCGTAGGAGAGACGGGTTGTAGTGTACGGTTCTTCCCCACGACCCTTTCGAAAGCGGAGATGAGGGCCACCACCGAGAGCATACGGCCATCCCTCCCCGCTTGCCCATGAGCGCGACATCACCGCCATTTCAGCACGAGCCCTATGCCCGTCGACAGCCCGAGCACGAACACCGCGAGCAGCACGCCCACGTCCGTCCGCAGCCTCTTACCCTGCCCCGCTCGCACAAGCACCTCGACGTCTGCTGACGAGAAGGCCGCCGCTCGGGGTTGAGACGCCGCGCGTCGAGCCATCTGCAGCGCGGAGAGCTGCGCCTCGACGCGGGCGAGGCGGTCCTTGAGCCCCTTATCCGCCTCCTCGCCCGCGCTCAGGCGAGTGCTGAGCCCGGGGGCGGGAGGAGGCGAGCCATCACTCGCCTGCTCGCCTTCGAGCACTCGCAGACGCGCCTCGACCCCTTCGCGCCACTCGACTGCGGCTGCGCTCTGCCCGTCGTCCTGCGGCGCGTCAAGCTCGCGCCCCTCCCCTTGCGACCGGCCCTCGTCCAGCCCGCGCCCGTCCTTCCTCCCCTTCAGCGCCCGTTCCGCTTGCTCGCGGTACGCGTACATCACGAGGCGCGCGAGCGCGTCGACGAGGTAGAGCGTCGCGTGCGGCGGGCAGTCGGGCGTCGTAGTGGAGGCGACGGCGGAGGGTGCGGACGGCGGGAGGAGCGACGTACCCGAGAGGGCAGGGAGAGGGTGTAGGTGCGTGAGGGTGCGCGGTGGGGCGAGGTGCGCGGCGGGAGAGGCGGAACGCTGTGCCGAGGGGAGGAGGTCAAGCGCCTGGAGCAGCGGCGCGAGGGTGGAGAAGAGGAAGAAAGGCGCGAGGTCGGCCGCACCATCGAGCGAGCTTAATGTGTATGGCACAGGCGAGCCCGGAAGCGCCGTTCGCTCGGCGAGTCGGGCGGGCTCGTCCGCGCCGTCGAGGTAAGACTCGTGAGCGAGCACGCTCCACTCGACGAGCCTGCTCCACAGCGCGTTGAGGTTCGTCTCAGCGGCGGATCCCGCGAGCTCGGCGCTGGACTCAAGGTACGAGGGAAAGGACGAGAGGGGTGGCAGGAGGGTGCGGACTTGCGCGCCGGGCGGGAGCAGGTGGATGCGCGGGAAGGTGCAGCTGCGAACGGGATGGTATCAGCATGCCGACTCCATGTGAGCGAATCAAGGGTGAGGAGGAAAGGGGCGTCGTGGTCGAAAGTAAGACGCACGAGAGCATGGCGTGGGTGCTGTACTCGTCCGGCGCGATTCGGTCCGATCCGACCTTCCAGCTGCGGTACGCTCGAATGGGTTAGCCCGACCCCTTTGACACGGTACTGCGGAGAGAGCACGTACTTGTGTACAAGCCCGCCCTCCTCCTTGTCCTCGATCGAGTACGCACCCCTCGTCTCCCACTCGAGCAGTGCCGCCAGCTCGTCTAGGACGCCGAGGTCGGCAGCGACCTTGCGCGCCACTTTCAGGGGCACCCACAGGTCGAGCACTGCATGCCAGGACGCGTGGGTCAGCTCGTTGCTCGCGCGAGCCGGAGGGAGCGAAGGCGCACCAGGCGCGAGCCCGCCGAGTTCTGTCGAGTAATCGAGGGGGTCGAGCTGGAAGCGCAGGAGGCCTTCGACGGGGGTGACGGAGCAGGCGAGGAAGAGCCTGCCGAGCGAGACGAACGGTTCTCTGCGGGCGAGTAGGTGGGGCTCAGCCGGTGCGTGGAGGTAGGCGAGACGAGGACGGACGCACCGGTGTTCCGGGTCGATCAGTCGCAAGATCTCCACTGTCGGGCGGTGTACTCGCGCCCGCAAGTCCCCAACTGCGGGCTGCTCGCCATGTTGACGGAGGGGGAGGTGGGCGACGAGGACGGCGCACGGGGACGAGTGTGCGGCGCCGAGCGGGCGGAGGAGGCGGAAGGAGAGCGGGAGGGCGTTGTACGGGAGGGCCTGCTTCGCCACTTTGGCAGCAGCAGCGCAAGTACGCGGTGTGGTCGAAGGGAGACCAGCGATGAGGCGGTGCCCGCTCCTCTGGTCGTCCCTCTTCGAGGTGGCTGAAGGTGCGAGCTGTCGTGTGGTCATCGAGAGAGCCCTTTGACTCCATTTGCCCCTCCCAGGGAGTTGATCGGTGGTGCGCCCCGTATTTCGACTTCATCGGCGCTCGTTCGCTTCATCCCTCCGCCGCTGTCGCCGCTCAGCTCGCGTGCGATCCTCCCGGAGACGCTGGTCCACCCTGCAAGACTCGGAACTACCCTCATTCGCCCTCGGCCGCCCGCTCCTTTCCTCCTCCCGCCGAGACCGAGGTCCCCCCCTCGCGACCCGCTGCAATGGCCTACAACCAGTACGACCCGCGCGCATCCGCCGACTACACAGAGCACCTCCACAACCGCTACTCCGACGACCCCTTCGCCGCCAACAACTCGGCGCAGCCCTACTCGTCCCTCCCCCTCGGCCAGGACCCTGAGATGGTCGACCTCTCGCGCGAACGCCCTGTCAGCGACCTCGCCTCCGAGCCTGGCAGCGCATCGGCGTACTGGCAGCCAGGTGCGCGGGCGTCGACGGGCGCGGGGACGGGCGGCGCGTACCTCGGGAACGACGACTGGGTCGACGAGGGCGCAGG
The DNA here is from genome assembly GCA_019926025.1 of Rhodotorula kratochvilovae. Taxonomy (NCBI): domain Eukaryota; kingdom Fungi; phylum Basidiomycota; class Microbotryomycetes; order Sporidiobolales; family Sporidiobolaceae; genus Rhodotorula; species Rhodotorula kratochvilovae. The sequence continues at coordinate 78,199 of JAHSUG010000009.1, forward strand.
GCAGGACAACTGGTGGAGGCGGCACCGTTGGGCCGTCATCGCTGCCGTCCTCCTCGTCGCCGCGCTCGCGATTGGGCTGGGCGTTGGCCTCGGCGTCGGGCTTAACAAGAACAAGGGCAAGAGCAACGCGGCCCAGCTGAGCGACTCGCGCAGCTCGGCGACCGACCCGCCTGCCAACAGCCTCAGCGTCGGCACCGTCGTCTTTACGAGCACGAGCTTCGGCAGCGGCGAGCCGGCAACCATCACTGCCACCTCGGAAACGAGCGCCACCGTGCCGGATCGTACGCCGACGACGAGCGAGGAGCCGCCATCGTCCTCGTCTTCGTGCGTTTCCCCCTCTCTCGTTCTTGCGGGGTACTGGTGCCGAGTTCGCTCTTACCAACGCTGATCACCGCCCGTGCAGGCCTCCTCCCGCTTCCTCCTCCAGCACGACTACCCCGCCGCCTTCCAGCTCGACCACTACCCCTCCGCCTTCATCGTCTACGAGCTCAACCACATCTGAGAGCAGCAGCAGCAGCAGCTCGAGCTCCGAATCCTCCTCCAGCTCGAGCAGCTCGACGACGACCCCGCCACCCTCGTCCAGTACGACGACACCTCCCGATTCTTCCAGTGCGTGCAGAGTTCTCAGCGGACTGAACGTTCACTGACGCTCGTATGATCCCTTCGTACAGCCACGACTCCTCCAGACTCGTCATCCTCGACCACGACCTCTGCGCCTGCCGGGACTTCGCCTCCCCTCTCCACCGACTCTGAAGGCGGGACCTACACTTTCACCACGCGGCCGATCGTGCGTCTCGTTCCTGTCCCATCTCTCGACTGTTGCTGACGCCCTACAAGTCCTCCGCCTCCTCCGTCAACCGCGCCCCCTTCGCCTCGCTCACCGCGCGCGCCCTCTCCCGCGCATGATCCGCCGTCCGCCGCGCGCGCAGATCAACCCCGGCGGTTTCACGATCGGCACGCTGACGGCGTACGTGACCATCACGAGCGCCTAGAGCGCCTCGTCTTGCACCCTCAATAGACATTCCCGCGCTCGCTCCCACCCCTTGTCGTTCGTTTTGTAGCCTTATCGTGCACTTGGCCCCGCCTTCCTCCTCGGACCTCCCATACAGCTGTAGACGTCGGCGCTCCACAGCCTAATTCCGTACACCCGCAGGAACGGCAGAAGATGGGAGAAAAGGCGCGGCTCAACCCGCTCGACTCTCGCTCATCGTGCGAGCAGAGCTGGAGGAGCCGCACGCCCGACACAATCCAGCGCAGAGATACGCCACTTGTCTACGCCTTCTCGAAATGGACGCGCTTCCTCCCCTTGGCCGTGGCCTTCTCGTCGCGCTTCTTGCTGTGGTTCGTCTTCCCGCCCTCCTCGACCTTGCCCTGCAAGCGTATGTACGTCAGCGACTGCCCTCAAGGTCACTGCGAGAAAGAGCGGGCGAGCAAGGCAAAGAGAGCGGAGCGCGCACCTTCAGCCGCGCCTTCTCCGCCTGGCGCTTCCGCCTCCTCCTTTTCGCCTCGACCCGCCCGCGCTCCTTCTCCACGCGCTTCTCCGCCGCGGCGACGCTCGCCTTGAGCCCCTCGACGGCGGCTTCTGCACCGGCTAGGACGGCCCTGAGCTCCGTGGCGGAGCGTTCGGCCGCGGCGAGGGCTTCGGCGGCGGAGGGGCGCGGCAAGGGCGCGGCCGCGGTGGCCGGAGGTTCGGGCGGGGGAGGAGGGGGCGAAGGCTCGGCGGCAGGCGTGGGAGGATCCTGCGAGGACGAGGGGCGTTAGTCGTCGGGAGCGAGCGGAAAGTGCGAGAGTACGGTCGGACGGGTTCGATGCGAGCGCGCACGGGGTAGAAACCGATGCGCTGGTCGTCCTCAAAGATCTGCGCTGACGGAGGTCAGCATGCACGCAAGTGAAAAGCCCGTGCGAAGGGAGCATGCCTCCTCGAAGACCTCGCCATTCGCTTCGTGAGGCATGCCGATGCAGCCAGCGTGAAGCGGAAACGTCGGCTGCGGGAGAGAGCGCATGAGTGCGATGCGCGAGAAACTCGAGGCAGAAGCGCGCACGAAGAAGTCCATGCGCGACGTGAGGCCCTCCTGCGGCTCCTTCGCGTCCGAGATGCAGGTGTGCTCGTTCCGGATCTCGACGTACATCCAGCGCGGCTGTTTCGGCGCGATGAAGCCCTTCGGCTGAAAGCGCACGAGGAACTTGCAGTACGCCGCGTTGACGACGCAGGAGAAGTGCAGCTCGTGCGCGCCGGTGATGATGGAGGTCGGCGTGTCTTCCCGCGCGATGAAGCGACCCTCCCGCCGCGCGGCGCAGCGCAGTGAGCCTTCGATGAGGTTCATATGGCACCAGCCGTGGACGAGGTGACCCACACGCAGGGCGTGCATCTTCGGATACTGGTCCTGCTCAAGGTAAGAGCAGCGTCAGCTTCTGTCAACATCGCGGGCCATCGAGAAGCGCACCGGGATGTTGTTCGGGTAGTTGAGCCTGTCGCAGTTGTCCCCCAGCACCTCGGTCACCTCGTACGCGCCCATCCGGATGTTGTTACTGTCTACTGGCCACGAGCCCAACAGCGGACGCTTGCGGCGCCACCCCGAGTCAGTGATCTCAACCGCCGCGAGGACGCGCAAGAGGAACGACCTCTGGCCGCGCTCGTAGGAGCGGCCGATGAGGTTGAACCCAGCACGGAGCGCGGCGAGCTGCGTCGCGAGGACGAGGTCGCAGTAGTGCTGCCAGACTGACCCGACGGCCGGCCAGTAGGCGGGCGCCTCGAACCGCATCTCCCAGGTACAGCAGGCGCGTGTGACGAACAGCGGGAGCGAAAGACGAAAAGCGAGCGCGACGCGGCGGGGAGCGCGAGGACGAGGTCAGTGCGCGCGACGCGTCGCTCAGAAGAGCGAGCGCGCCGAAGAGCGTTCCAAGCGCGAGCCTGCCGCAAGCGTGGAGCAAGTAGAGCCCAGCGAGGCAGCGTGCCGCGAGCTCGACTCGCGGAAGGACGGAAAGAGCTCGACGCGCCTGCGTGGTTGCAAGGCAATGCAAGGCGCACAGCCGCGGGCTGTCCCCCTCCCGCGTTGGGCCTGGAAGACTGCTGCGCGCCCGCGCCACCCATCTTTGCCGGCCGAGTCCTCGTCTCGTCGACGGAGGCGGCAGCAGCACGAGAACGAGCTTCATCAGCGCGACTGAGCCGCCCGCAGCGATAGGCTCCGTGAGCGTGATTGCCCCCCAGCACCCCGGAGCCCCAAAACAGCTCACGGTGCGGAGAAGGAGGGGGACGACGGGGCACAAGCGCGACGCGCCGGCTGCGTTCAGTTCGCTCGCCCGCTCCGCTCGTCTGGTCTGGTCGATGCTGCAAATGACGGGACGCCGCTGCTCTGCATGCTGCGCCTCTCGCTCGTGCTTGGACCGGTCTTGTCGCCACCCGGCCTCGGCGACGTCCCCTTCTTCTCCTCGAGGTCACCACGGCTCTCGATTGGATTCGGCCTCGAAAAAGACGCTAGGGAGGCTTGGCAGCGCAATCACCCACCGCGAAGGTCAGGAGGCCCACAAACGACAACGCTCGTTTGCTCGTCGTCGCTTTGCCGCTTGTCCTCCTTCTCCCTTCACCGCTACTTGCTTGCGCTCTCGACGCCACTACAGACGCTATCGATTGATGTCGGTCAAGGACTACGACACGGAGAAGGGGTATGGCGGGGGAACGACCGTCGAGGAGAGGCGCACGCCGCCGGATGTCGACAAGGCCAACTACGACGGGCAGATTGACGAGGGTATCGCGCCCGAGGAGGACCTGCACCGCGGACTGAAGGCGCGACAGATCTCCATGGTGCGCTGCTCCACTCCGTCGCATGCGACTCGCTCGTCGACGCGCTGACCTCGTTCTTGTCGCCCAACTTCCGCCTTCCCCTCGTCGCCTTCCACCACACCAGATCGCCATCGGCGGCTCCATCGGCACCGGGCTCGTCATCGGTTCGGGCACTGCGCTCACGAGGGGTGGGCCCGTCGGCCTCCTCCTCTCGTACATCGTGCGCCTCCTCGTCTCGCTTCTCCAGTCGAGGGCCGCGATGCTGACCCGAGCCCGCCCGCAGGTTATGGTCCGTCGCCGATTTTCCTGCGGTGGATGCGCACATGCAGACGTTACAGGAGGGGAGGCTGACCTCGCTCAAACCGTTGTCTCCGTCTTGCCGCCGCCTTTCTCCCCCTTTCTCGCTTTCTCCGACCCCCTCATCACGCGCACAGGGTTTCTGCGCCTTCTCGACGATGATGTCGCTCGGCGAGATGGCAACCTACCTCCGTGCGTTCAGTCCGCTGATGCGCATGAATCGACCATGCGCTGACCGCGTCCTTTCTCGCACCGCCTACAGCGACCAAGAAGGGTTTCGGCGGCTACGCTTCGCGGTTCATCGACCCTGCGCTTGGCGTCGCGGTCGGCTACTGCTACCTTGCGAAGTACCTCGTTGTGTGAGTCCGCCCCTCCTCCTCGCCCGTCTTTCCCCATCGACGCGACTCGGTGCACTGCTCCGGTACAGTCCAGCTGACTAGTCTGCCCTCGTAGCACGCCCAATAACATTGGTAAGCTCACTGCTCGGGCATCACGTCGCATCTCGCGTCGCCGCTTTTCCGTCCCGCACTCTTGCTGATCCCGCACCTCTATCTGCAGTCGCTGGTTCTCTCGTCGTGCAGTACTGGACCGACAAGGTCCCGGTCGCTGCTTGGATCACCATCTACATCGTCGTCATTGTCATGCTCAACCTGCTGGGGATCAAGCTCTTCGGCGAGATCGAGGTGCGTTCCTGCGCATTCTTCCTCCCGTAACCCCACCCCGCCTGGGGAGCGTCGAGTATGACCGCGTGGCTGTACGGCCCGAGTGGTGCTCTCGTTGCTTGGGATCTCAACCCCGTGCGCCCCGAGCAGAGGCTCACTGACCACTTCCTCGTAACCAGTTCTGGGCGAGCTTCATCAAGATTCTTACGCTCACCGGAGTGTGTCCAAGGCTATCTACGGCGCGATCCAGTGCATTTCAGGCGGGCTAACTCGCCCTTCGCACTCAGCTCATCCTCCTCGGCCTGATCATCGACCTTGGCGGCGTACCCAACATTGACCGCATCGGGTTCCGGTACTGGAAAGACCAGCCTTTCTCGCACTACCTCTTCCAGAACGACACGGGCGTGTTTCTGGGCTTCTGGAGCTGCATGACGAGCGCGCTCTTCGCGTACATGGTGCGTTCCGCTCGCCTCTTGCCGTCTTTCGCTCCCGACTGGATGGGCACGGCACAGCGTCTGCGGAGCAGTGAAGGCAGTGTTGACCTCCGTGTGTCGCAGGGAATTGAGCTCGTAGGCGTCACCTTCGGCGAGGCGAAGAACCCGCGCAAGACCGTCCCGGCTACCATCCGCAGGACGTTTGTGCGCATCTGCGTGTTTTATATAGGCAGCGTGTTCGTGGTGGGATTGATCGTGAAGGCGACCGATCCGGACCTCATCGCCGTGACGAAGAAGGTGCGTCTCTTCCCGTCGCCCTGTATGGCGGGTCTGACTGTTCCTTATAGGGCACGAGCGCCGCCGCTAGTCCGTTCGTTCTCGCCATCGAACGTGCGCAGATCCGCATCCTGCCCGGCATCATCAATGGCGCGATCCTGCTCTTCGTACTCTCTGCCGCGAACAGCGACCTCGTGCGTTCCCCGCTCCGTCCGCAGCCTTTGTCCAGCGGCCCCTCACCTGTCGACACTGTCAGTCGTGCGCGTGGAAACCTCCGCTAACCACCAACCCTCTCCCTGCCTTCGCGGACCTGCAGTACATCGGTACTCGCACGCTCTACGCCCTCGCCGCCCAGGGTCAGGCCCCGCGCTTCTTCATGCGCGTCAACCGCTTCGGCACGCCGTACTTTGCGACTGCGTTCTGCGCGACCGTCTGCTGCATCGCGTGCGTTTCTCCCTTTCCCTCCGCTCGACTTGGGAAGGCCGACCTCGACCCTCGCTGACGGTCTTTTCGTCCACCTGCAGCTTCCTCGCCGCTGACTCGGGCTCCTACACCGTATTCGGCTACTGTGCGTTGCCCGAACGGAGGAGATACAACGGCGTGCGCTGACGTGCTCGTGCCCGTTCCCCCCGTCCCTCCGTCCCCCTCCCACTCTTATTCTTCCCGCCTGCGTTGCTGGCTCCCTCTCCTACTTCTCGGCCCCTCATCAAACCCACCACAGTTACGGCAACGGTGCGTCTCCCTCACCCGTCCTCGCCCACGAGACCATAGGTGCTGACAATCAGGCTCTCCTCGTTCCGCAGGTCACCCTCCTCGGCGCTGTACGTCCCTCTACGCTCTGTACGACGCTATGTGACGGGGACTGACGCGACTCACTCCCGCAGCTCACCTGGATGTCGATCCTTGCCTCGCACATCGCCTTCATGCGCGCACTCAAGGCGCAGGGCATTTCGCGCGACACGCTGCCGTGGAAGGCCCCCGGCGAGCCTTACGTCGCGTACATCGCCTTCGTTATCACCGCCATCGTAACGTTCTTCAAGGGTGCGCTGTCCTCCGCTCGTCCTCGTCCTTTCCCTCCTGACTCTCCGCTCGCCAGGCTTCGACTCGTTCATCCCCAAGTTCAACTACCGCACGTTCATAACCAACTATTGCGGAATCCCGTTCTACATCGCGCTCTGCGTGTACGTCCCACCCCTCCGTCTCCCCCCTCCCTCTCAGCACCCCATGCTTTTTCCTCTCGTCCCGGCGTCGTTCCTCTCCCTCCCTTCAGGAGGCCCAAGCTGACCCTCCCGCACACGCCCGCAGCGGCTGGAAGCTCTACTACAAGACGCGCATCATCCCCTCGGCCGAGGTGGACCTCATCAGCGGCCGGCGCGAGTTCGACGACGACGAGGCGGCTTGGGAGGAGAAGGAGGCGATCAGGGGCAAGCAGCCGTGGTGGAAGCGCGCGTGGGACGGCGCGTAGACGGCCGGGCCCGCTGTTTGCAGTTCTCAATTCCTCTCTCCCTCTTTTCGTTGTTCCTCGCATTGATCTTCGTAGACGTCTCACCGCAAGACGACTGTGCATTTGCTTCCACTCTCGCGTCCCGTCTATCGTGAGCATCGCGTTCCACTGCAGCGCTAGTTTCCCTCTTTGTCCCCCTTCACCCCGTCCGCCATCAACCGCTTCACCACACCACGCACCGCCAGCCCAACGTCCTCCGCCCCCTCCGCGATGCGCGCAAGCCGTGCAGCGATATCCGGCGGGAGGAGCGCCCTCACCCGCTCGGGCGCGGCGAGATGCACCTCCACGGCCGCTGCACCGGGCAAAGGGGCGTACGGGTACGAGAGCGAGAGGGAGAGAGGCGTCCCTATGAGCTCGGGCGAGGCGGAGGAGGGCGGGAAGGGGAAGGTGAGGGAGACGCCAGGGCCGGAGGAGGAGGAGGTCGGATGGAGGGAGATGGGGAGGGGTGCGTCCGCGGGCGAGGCTGCACGTGAGACGGCGTCAGAACACAGCAGAGCTGGGCACGGAGAGCACGACGCACCAGCGAACAGCTCCTCAAGCGACATCCCCTTCCCCGCAACCCTACGCCTCTTCCCCGGACGCTCGCCGTCCGGATCCTGTGCAGCAGGCTTCATCCCCCTCACCGCGCTGATCAGTAGCTCGTTCGCGCGCACCTGCGCGCGGAGGACCTCCAGCGCCGCGAGCAGCTGCGCCGGCGCGGCGAAGCGGAGGTGCGTCGCGAGGAGTTTGGGCTGGGGGGTTGCGATGTGCGAGTCGGGGGAGGCTGGAGGCGGCGGGGCGAGGGAGAAGGCGAGCAGCGGGCAGTCGGGGTGCTTCTGCACGCAGGGATGGGCGTGTCAGCCCGGGAGTGGTGGCAGGAAGGGAAGGTCGACGCACCACCTCGTACGCCCTCGTGCGGTCCATTTCCGCCGCGCTCAGCAACGCGCTCATCCACCCCTCGTCCTCCGCGCCCTGCTCCGCGCGCTCATCTGCCGCAACGACGGGCAAGCCCAGCGCCGCACACACCCGCCGCCCCGTCTCGCGCGTGATTGGTACCGGCGGGCTCAAGCGCGCGACGTACGGCCTCTCCGGATCTGCGTGCGCGCCGTCCTCGATCGCGGCGAGGGAGACGGACGCGGTGTACACGCCCGGGAGGGCGAGGAGGGCGTCGAGCGCGGAGAGGGAGGAGGGCGGGAGAACGTGCGACGGGTGGAGGGAGGCGAGTGGGGTGGAGTGGTAGTGCAGGAGGGGGAGGAGGGTTGCCTGTGAGGGAAGGAGGCGCGGCGAGCTGCGGACGAACTTTGTGAGCAGGCGCATCGAGAGGAAGTGAGGGAGGTGACGCACTCGACACCTGCGAGCGCTGCTTCGAGCGCTGCCGGTAGCGCGCGATTCAGCCTTGCGAAGCAGTCCTCGAGCGTGCGCTCGGTCGCCTCGTCGAGCTCCTTGAGGAGCTCGAGCACGCTGCGCACGCCCCTCCACCTCGCTTGCAGCTCGCCCTCGCCGCTCAGGAGCGCCTGCAGCCGGTCCGACGCGGCCGGGCAGGTGCAGTCCGCGCCGCCGACGACGTACGCGACCTTGGTGCGCTCGACGTGACCCGCCGCGCTGAGCTCGACGTCGACGACCATGAGCGTCCCGCCGAGCGAGAGGACGACGCCGCTGCCGGACGGGGGAGCGTCGTCCCGAAAGGTGACGAGCCCGAGGTCGCCTGCGAGGAGCTCGAGCGTCTCGGCGATGCCCGCGGGGGCGGGCGTCGAAGAGGGGTCGCCGTCTGTGGGAGGAAGGGCGCCTCCGGCGCCCTCCCCCTCCCTCACCCCTGCCACCGCCGCTGGCGCGGCGGTGGGGAGGGCGCCTCCGGCGCCTCCTCCCTCTCTGGGGGCGCCTCCGGCGCCCCCTCCCTCGTTGCCTCCCCGGGCACCTCCGGTGCCCTCTGTCGCCGCTGCCGCGGCGACAGTCGGGACCCTCGCAGGAAAGGCATGGCCCCACCCGTCCCTCCTCTTTCTCGCGAGCGCACCCACCTCCGAGCGCGCCGCGAGGAGCGTCGACTCGGCGTGGGCTGCGTCGCGGAGGAGGGTGAGGAGCTTGTCGCGGTCGCGGTTGTGACGGGCGGAGTCTGCGTCTGGTACGGGCGGAGGAGCGGGTGCGTCGACGGGGGCGAGGGGCGGGAGGGCGAGGGCGGAGAAGGCGGCGAGGCCGGTGCGGAGGTGGGCGAGCGAGTCGGTGAGGGTGGTGCGGAGGGCGGGGAGTGCACTCGGTGCGGTGCTCGAGAGCGGGTGCGCCGAGGACGACGACGAGGGCGAGGCGAGCGAGGCGACGAGGGCGGTGCGGAGCGAGTGGGCGGTTGCGAGCAGCGAAGGGACAGGGCTGTCGGCCATGCTGCGGTGCTGCTGAGCGGGTCTAGAGGGTCGCCGGCGGTGCGGGTGGGCGGTGCGCCTCTGCGGTGATGAGGATCAGGAGGGCGAGGAGGGCGGCGGTGCGGACCTGCTCAGGGCGGGCTGCAAAGTGGCTCTGAGTCGTGAGTGTGCCCCAGCAGTGCCTCCCAGCTCTCTACAGCGTTCTACTGCGAGGATGGGCGAGGACAAGGGGTCGAGTCCGGCGTCTTGTCGCTCTTGCGCGTGCCACTCGCTCCCTCGCCTTCGCTCCCGCTCTGCGCCCCAGTTGACTAGCCAGTCCGACCCACGCTCTCCCGCTGGCCTGCCCTGCGCCAGTCCCATGTGCGCCCATCCCCTCGTCGCCCCTCTCGCGCGCTAGTCCGCCTTCCCCGCCTTCGCTGACCCCCCCACCTCTCCCTGCCGCGCCGTGCAGGGCGCTGTGGCCCCAGCCAGACTTCTTCCACGTCCCCGTCGACTCGAGCGCCCACCCCTCGTCCGCCTCGCCCCGCCCTGCACCGCCCTCGGGCCACCCGCCCCCCACCTCGTCCTCGTCGTCCGCCCGCCTCGACTACGACGACCTCGCCCTCCCCGCCACCGCCTCTCACGATGCTCGCTCGGGTTTGGGGAGGGGCGCACCGCCTCCAGGAGACGCAGCGATGCGCGACGCCGGAACCGACTCGCCCGCCGCGGCTCGCTTCCTCAGCCCGGAACCGATGGACGGCGCAGACACGCGGATGCGCACTATGAGCGAGGTGAGCTCTCACCCCTCCTTCTTGTCTCGTGCGCCCCTACCGAGCTCTCCGTGCGCGTCCGCACCCTCTCCCTCGACCTTCCCACCTTGGCGCTCTCTGCCGGACCTCCCACCCGACTGTCCCACTCGTTCTCGCGTTCACTCGCCTGGGGGTTCCCCACCTCCTACCACCGTCGCCTCAGCCGTTCTCGCCCCAACTCCTGCGCCGCTCCTTGTGTCGCCCCCACGCATTCCCCTCGACCTCTCGCGCTCGTAGCCGCCTTCCGGCAACACACGCCTCACCACCATACCCTCCGCTAAAGTTTGGACTGACACCCGTGCTCTCTCACACAGGAACCCGCGCCCATCGCCATCGGCTCGTCGTCCGGCTCTCCCGCTCAGCCGTCGCCCTCATCCGCGAACGGCGCCGGCGTCACCCGCAACCCGTCTATTCGCGCTCGCGACGCCTTCTCCCGTCTCCGCATCGGGTCCTTCGGCGCTGCGCCTCGCCCCGCCGTCCCCGGCGGCTCGCCCGCACCCGGCAGCCCGACCTCCGAAGCCGGCTCGAGCAACTCGCGGCGCGGGAGCACTACCGGCGCGCCCGAGAAGCCGCCGACGACGGCCGCAAGCTTCCTCAGCGCCTTCTCGCCGCCCTCGAGCGTCGGCAGCGGCGGCGGCCGCTCGCCCTCCCCGCCGCTCCCCGGCCAGCCGCGCGGGTACGCCGCGTTCGCACTCCCGCCCCGCGGCAACGAGCGTGGGTACCGCCTCCGCGCGCACGTCGGCGAGCGCGAGGCGTGGGAGTACGAGCTCGGCCGCGAGCTCGGCCAGGGCGGGATGGGCCTCGTCCGGGGCGGTGAGGCGGCCCGCGAGCGAGGACGCGCCCATGCGCGATGCCGGCGCCGAAGAGCGCGACAAGGATGTCAAGGTCGCCGTCAAGATCATCCCGCGCCGGCACCCGCACTTTGTCTCGCTCGCCGCGCTCCGCGACAGCATCGGTGCCGGTGCTGTTGAGGGCGACACGCACAGCGGCCTCGTGCACCACCTGCACCCGTCGCCTTCGCCCGTCGGCGGGCCGGGCGCAGGCCCGCGCCGCGCGTCCCTCCGCGGTGCGGCGCTCGGCGTCGACCGCCTCCAGGACAAGGGCGTGGGGGGCGGCCCGTTGCGACACCCCTCGCGCGACCGTGCGGCGCTCCTCGAGCGCTCGCGGAGCACGAGCAGCCCCATCCGCCCGAGCCTCGGCAGCCGCGCGCTGAGCATCGCGGGCGTCGAGAGCCCCGCGCCGAGCCCGCCTGCCGAGTCGGACGCCGACGAGGAGCTCCTCGGGTCGAGTGCGCCGGGCCGGGGCGGCTACTTTGGCAGCAGGGGGATGGAGCGCATCGACGACGCGAGCGACGACGGCGAGGGCGCCGGCGCAGGTGCAGGAGGCGATGGCGAGGTCGACTTGCTCGACCTGCTCCTCCAGCGCGAGATCACGCTCTGGCGGCAGCTGTCGCACCTCGTTCCGGCGCACGACGAGGCGCACGCGACCCGCTGGTCCGGCCGCGGCGGCCACCCGCACATCGTCGCCCTCCTCGACACGCACCGCACCGCCGACTTTGACTACGTCTTCATGCCCCTCGCGGAGGGCGGCACCCTCCTCGAGTACGTGACGAACCCCAACGCGCGCGACCGCGACCCCTCGCCCGCGAGCACAGGCACACGGTCGGCGTCGTCCAAGGGCAGGCGGTCTGCCTCCCGCGGCCGCGGCATGAACGGCCCGCAGAAGCCGCGCCGCGCGCGCGGGTCAATCCCCATCGCCGGGACGGCGTCGTCGTCGCTCTCGCCGCCGGCGTCGACCTCCGCCTCCTCGGCGTCCTCGCAGCCGGGCGGGCTCCCGCTCGCAGAGGCAGGCGAAATCTTCCTCCAGGTCGCCGAGGCGCTCCGGTGGATGCACGAAGAGGCCGGCGTCGCGCACCGCGACCTCAAGCTCGAGAACGTGGTCGGGTGCTGGGAGACCCCTGCGCCGCGCGGGCGCCGCCGCCGCCGTGTGTGGAAGCTCGCCGACTTTGGCCTCGCCGAGGTCATCCCCGACGTGGCCGCGCTTCCCGCGAGCCCGTCGAGCCCGGTGCACGGCGTGCAGCCCCTTGCGGCACTCGCAAGGGCGGGGTCGCTCACCCGCCCAGGCGGGGCGGGTGCGAACGGCGCCGGTGGAGGAGGAGCGGGCGGGCAGCAGCACGCGCTCGCGGCATCGGTCGGGCCGGGCGCGCCGCTCTCGACGGCGGCGGGGCAGGGCATGAGCTCGTCGGCGATCCTCCCCTCGCCGCACCGCACGGTCGGCTCGCCCGCGCCTGCCGCTGCAGCGGCGGCCAACTCGCCGCTCTCGGCGCTGCTGCACCCGGTCGGGTCGCTGCCGTACTCGTCGCCCGAGGCGCTGCGCTCGCCCGTCCCGATCGTGCACCCTTCGGGGGACATCTGGGCGCTCGGATGTGTCCTCTACGCGCTCGTCGCGGGCCGCCTCCCCATCTGGGAGGAGTGGGAGCTCCGCCTCCGCGTCCGCCTCGTCAAGGGCGAGTGGGACGTCCCCGACGAGCTCAACCCCGCCTATGCGCGCGACGATGACGACCGCGAGGAGCGCACCCTCGCCCTCGAGGTCCTGTCCGGCTGCCTCGACAAGGACCCGCAGCGCCGGTGGACCATCCGCCAGGTGTGCGAGAGCCGCTGGCTCGCGCGCGTCCGCGCCCGCGAGGCCGAGCAGCGCAGCGTCGACGCCCATGACGAGCTCCTTCGCGCGAGCGGCGACGCCCTTGCGCCCCTCGCATCGGACGGCGGCGGGGCGCCCGCCTCCCCCTCGGCGGGGGCTGCACGCGCGCCCTCGCGCGGCAGGCCCGTTACGCGCTCCACTTTTTCGTACACGGCAGCGGGGGGTGGTCCGCCCCCTGCGCCGTCAACGGGCGCGAGCGAGCACGCCCACACGCCGGGGAGCGCGTCCCCGAACGGCGCCGGCGGGAAGGGCAAGAGCAAGTCGCGCTCGCGGACGCGGCTCGCGACCCGCTCGAGCTCACGCTCGTCGGCGTATGCGCACCAGTTTGGCGCGGCGGGCGGGTCGGAGGAGGCGGACCGCGAGCGGCGCGAGCGTGGGCGCAGCGAGCGCCGCTTGAGGTGGGATGAGGAGCGCGGCGCGGGCACGGGCGCGGGGGCGAGGAGGAGCCTCAGCCGCGCGAGCTCGAGTACCGGCGTCGACGAGGAGGGCGGGCAGGTCAATGTGCGGAGGGGGAGGAGCGCGAGCCGCCCTACGTCTGCGTCGGCGCGGCGGGCGAGCGCGACCGGCGAGCGCGACGGCCGAGAGGGCCGCGACGGCGGCGCGAGCACGCCGAGCGTGCTCGAGACGGTCGGTGAGCCGTACTGAGCGGGAGGAGGAGATGGGCGTGGTTTCGGAGTGTCGCTCCTTTTTCGCCGTAACGTGTTGGCTCGCTCGCTGTAGGACAATCACGCTGTAGTTGTACTCGCTTTGCTCCGCCTCTCTGCCCCTCCCGCGTTCCTTTTCCTCCCTGGCGTGGGCGCTCTCCCCGCTGTGTCGAAGGTTGGCGTTGGCCTACTCCTCTCGCTCTCTCACTACAGCTTCTATCGCAGCCATGAGCGACTACAGCATCAAGACTGTCCCTACCAAGGCCTACCAGGACCAGCGGTCAGTCCTGCGCCCCGCCGTCGCTGTTCCCCCACCGCCCTCCCTCGCTCGATCGTCATCATCGCAAACCCGCCCTCCTGCGCTGCGCAGGGAGCGGGCGGCGACCTGATCCTCCGCGATGAAGCTCAGTGGGAGCTCAGGCGAATTGGCGCACCCACCGAGCGCGTGCTGATCTTGTTCTCCCTGCGTCACAGCCCGGGGACCTCCGGTCTGCGCAAGCGGTGAGCTCCTCCTCCTTGTACGGGCGAAGCGGTGCGGTATACTGACGAGAACACACACAGCGTCCCGGTCTTCCAGCAGGAGCACTACACCGAGAACTTCATCCAGTCGATCCTCTCGTCCATCCCCGGCGGGCCCGAGGGCACCACCCTCGTCGTCGGCGGTGACGGCCGGTACTACAGCGAGGAGGTCACCCAGAAGGTGATCAAGCTCGCCGCGGTAACGGCGTCAAGAAGCTCGTCATCGCGCGCGACACCATCTTCTCGACCCCGGCCATCTCGCACGAGATCCGCGCCCGCAAGGCGACCGGCGGAATCCTCCTCACCGCGAGCCACAACCCCGGTGGCCCGAAGGCCGACTTTGGCATCAAGTACAACATGGACAACGGCGGCCCCGCGCCCGAGTCGGTCACCGACGCCATCTTCGAGTCGTCCAAGACGATCACAGAGTACAAGCTCGTCGACCTCCCGCAGGTGGGCCCTCTCGCTCAAACGTACGCAGGAGGACGTGCTGACACCGCTCCACGCACGCAGGTCGACCTCTCGAAGCTTGGCGAGCAGAAGATCGGCCCCCTCGAGGTCGAGGTTATCGACGCCGTCAAGCCGTACGTCGCGTTTCTCAAGACCATCTTCGACTTTGACGCCATCAAGGCGTACGTGCACTCGCCGGAGGTCTCGGTCCTCTTCGACGGCCTCTCGGGCGTCACCGGGCCCTACGCCCGCAGCATCTTTGTCGAGGAGCTTGGCCTCCCCGAAACGTCGGTGCAGAACTGCGAGCCGTCGCCCGACTTCAACGGCGGCCACCCCGACCCTAACCTGACGTACGCGCACTCGCTCGTCGAGGTCGTCGAGAAGAACCAGATCACGTTCGGCGCCGCGTCCGACGGCGACGGCGACCGCAACATGATCTACGGCGCCGGCGCGTTCGTCACCCCGTCCGACTCGGTCGCCATCATCGCCGACTGGGCAGAGTGCATCCCCTACTTCAAGAGCGGCGTCAAGGGCCTCGCCCGCAGCATGCCCACCTCGACCGCGCTCGACCGCGTCGCCAAAGCCAAGGGCATCGAGCATTTCGAGGTCCCGACCGGTGCGTCGCGCGGCTCGCGCGTTCGTGAGCTGCACCTTCGCGCGCACCGTGACTGACTTCTCGTGTTTCGCCTTCCGCAGGCTGGAAGTTCTTCGGCAACCTGATGGACGCGGGCCGTCTGTCGATCTGCGGCGAGGAGTCGTTCGGTACCGGCTCGGACCACATTCGCGAGAAGGACGGTCTCTGGGCGGTCGTTGGTACGTTGCTCTCCCTCGCTCCTCGCTCTTCCTCCATTCGCGCGGGGACGCCCCTTCCTGTGCAACACGAAGAACTGACAACGCTCCTCTCGCAGCGTGGCTCAACATCCTCGCGGCGGCACGGGACAAGAAGATCAACGGGATCAAGGGCGTGCTGCAGGACCACTACTCGAAGTACGGCCGGACGTTCTTCTCCCGGTGCGTTGCCTTCCATCTCCTTTCTGCACGACCCGCAGCTGACTCTACGGCCGGTGTAGCTACGACTACGAGGAGGTCGACTCGGACGCGGCGGCGAAGGTGATCAAGGAGCTCGAAGACGCGTTCAAGTCGGACTCGTTCGTCGGCTCGTCGCTGAGCGCGACGTCGTCGTCGACGTCGTTCAAGGTCGCTGAGGTGGGCAACTTTGCCTACACGGACCCGATCGACCACTCGGTGAGCAAGAACCAGGGCTTGTACGTCACGTTCGAGGACGGCTCGCGCTTCGTCATCCGCCTCTCGGGCACGGGGTCGCAGGGCGCGACGATCCGCCTGTACGTCGAGAAGTACAGCAACGACGCCAAGGAGTACGACGCCGACACGCAGGAGGGCCTTAAGCCCCTCATTGAGGTCGCCCTCAAGACGAGCAAGCTCGTCGAGCACACCGGCCGCAAGGAGCCGACCGTTATCACCGTGCGTTCTCTGCATCCCTCTCGCTTCCTCGTTGCCGAGACTGACCTAGCTCGTCGGCGCGCAGTAAACGCTCATTGTTCGCTCAAGACACCCGTCTCCCTCCTCAGTCCATACCACGTTCCTAGCAGTCGCAGCAGTGCAAAAGACTCCGTTTCCGTCCATTCCTGCACGGCCAGAGGCCGTCGAGCGTCACGCGCCAAAGCTGCGAGAGCGGAGGATCCCTCGCATGCGCTCGCTTCCGCCTCCAGCTCCCGTTTTCTCGCCATGTTCCTCGCTGGCCCGCACGGGGTGAAAAGCGGGTGCGGAAAGTCACGACGAGCGATGCATAGGATGTACTATCGACGAGGATGGCTATAAGAGCTGCGTGCGTGCGATGGGAAGAGGGAGTACAACAGAGACTGGGAGAGTAGCAACAGTGTCCGTGCTGAGAGAGAAGAGAAAGAGGGCGGCTATGAACAATGCGGGAGATGCGTGTAGGTGCTGCCACAACGGAAGCGGGGAGGTGAGGGGTGGGGAATGGGACTCAGAGCGAGCCCTCTCCGTACGATGGGTGGCTCGGCCTCTTCCGCAGCGGTGCAACGAGATCCTCGTTCACGGGCGGCGCCTCCGGGTTGAACGTGCCGAAGTCGAACCCGCTGCGCGAAGCGGACTCGACAGACGGGGTGCCGGACGTGCCGTTGCTCGTGGTCGAGGTGCGGCGGCCGAGCGCAGCGGGCTGGAGGACGCGGAGGATGGTCGACTCAAGAACGTTCGAACGGACGGGCTGCGCGGCAGAGGGAGTCAGCGATGCGCAGGAAGCAAGTGAGGGAGGGGACGCACCTTGGAGAGGTAGCCGTCCGCGCCGTTCGAGAGGAATTTCCTGGTCGCCCTTGAGCGCCGAGGCAGTAAGCGCGATGACCTTGATGTTTGCGACGCGCGGGATGCTCGAGCGGCGCATGCGGATCATCGTCTCGAGCCCGTCAATGCCGTCCATCTGGTTGTCGAGGATGACGAGGTTGTACGCCTTGCCCGCGACGGCGTCGAGCGCGTCGTAGCCGTTACTAACGCTGTCGACTTTGAAGCCCACTATGGAAGTAAAGGGTGAGCGAAGGGACGAGGAGAGCGGAAAGAGCCGAGGACGCACTCTTCGTGAGGAGCTTGGAGATGATGACACGGTTCAGCTCGTTGTCGTCGACGACGAGGAGCCAGACCGAATCCTTGCGCGGTGTCTCGGCCGGGTTGGGTGCAATGGGGGTGACCTGCTCGACGAGCTCCTCCGGGACCTTTGGGAGCTTGAGCGACGGTCATCTTGCTCCCGACGCCGTACTCCGACTCGAGGTTGATCGACCCGCCCATGAGCTCGATGAGGTTCTTCGAGATGGACAGGCCGAGGCCGGCCCAGCACCGCCAAACAGGCGCGAGGTTGAGACGTCGGCTTGGCTGCGCGCGCTAGGCGGGTCAGCCACTTTTCCCTACACCGATGGAGAGGAGAGGAAGACGCACTGGAACGGCTTGAAGAGCGTCGAGATGGCCTCCTTGCGGATGCCGACGCCCGTGTCCTGGACGACCCAGCGCACCGTCACGCTCTCATCGTCCTCGGCGACGTTCTTCGCGCTGAACTTGATCCAGCCGGAGCGTGTGAACTTGGTGGCGTTTGCAAGGAGGTTGTTGAGGACCTGGCGGAGGCGCGGCATGTCGCCGATGACCTGCGCCTGGAACTCATCCACCTCGTCGATAAACTCGAGGCCCTTTTCCTCGCGGCCGTCGAGAAGAGGCGCGCATCGGCGGAGAGGTCGTTGAGGTTAAACGCGCGGTTCTCGAGATCGAGCTTGCCCGCCTCGACTTTGCCCATGTCCTGCGAGTCCGGGCGGAGTCAGCGGAGTGAGCAGACAGAAAGCGAGAGCGAGACGTGCGAGAACCTGGCCGATCATCTCGAGGAGCACATCGCCGGACCGCAGGATCTGCGAGGCGAGCGTCCGCTGCGAGTCGCTTAGCTGCTCCGCGAGGAGAAGCTCGCCGAGGCCGAGGAGTTGCGAGACTGCGCGCGAGTGCCATGTCAGCACGCGGCCGGCGAGAGGAGACGGTAGAGACGGACTCGGAGTTCGCAGCTCGTGGCTCATGTGCGCGAGGAACTCGCTCTTGAGCCTGCTCGCCTCGGTCGCGGCCGTCTCGGACGCCTGCAGCTCGGCGCGCTCCTCGTACGCCTGCTGGAGCCGCGCCTGCGTCCGCACGAGGTCGGTGATGTCGTGCGCGACGATGATGCACCCGATGATGCTCGTCACGCCGTTGCGCGACTCGGTGAGCGGGGTGAGGTGGCACCGGAACGACTGGCCCTGCGCCGAGGTCCATTCGGTCGTCCCGTGCGACTGGTGGAGTTGGAGGTTGGGTCAATCATGCTCGCGAGGGGCGAGGAGCGACGCACGATTTCGCCAGAAATGACGCCCTTGTAGGCGGCGTAGAAGTCGGGCTCGGGCTTGAGGGCGAGCAGGTCCTGCCCCTCAATCGGGCCAACGACGTTGACGTTCGCGAGCATCTGGTCCTTGTGCGTGCCCTCCATGAACGAGATCCGCTGCTTCGCGTCGACTGCGAGGAGGAGGCAGCCGGCGCCCTGCACGACCGCCGCGTTCTGCTGGAGCGTCCGGCGGAGCTGCTCGCGCATCTGCAGGTCGGGACAGGTCAGCGCGTCTTCTCGGAAGCATGGGAGAGGGAGGGCGAACGTTGTAGAGCTCGTGAAAGTCGGTGCAGGTGCCGAACCAGCCCTGGATCTTGCCGTCCGCATCGCGATACGGGCGCGCACGGCCGAGCATCCACCGCCAGACGCCGTCGTGCCGCCTGCAGCGGTACTCGACGGCGTACGGCTCACCGGTCGCGAGCGAGTGGCTCCAGGCTTTGAGGCAGACGGGCATGTCGTCTAAGGGACAAGCGAGCGGGGTCAGCAGACCGAGGAGAAGAGGGGAAGAGGGGAGAGGGGAGGACGCACCCTCGTGGAAAGGTGACTGCCAGCCCAGCCCGAGACTCTGCTCCGGCTCGAGGCCCGTGTACTCGTACCTGTCGGACAGAAGGCGTGAGCGTGGTCCAGAGGAGCGGTAGGAGGAGAGGAAGGACGCACCAGCTCGCGTTAAAGTAGTTGTGCGAACCCATCGGCGTCGTCCGCCAGATGAGCTGCGGGATCGCGTCGAGGATCTGCTTGCAGTATCCCTCGGCGGCAGACTTCTTCTTCGGGACCCGACCCTCGACCGTGGCCGAGCGCTTGCGCTCGTTTGTGACGTCGCGGAGGACGAGGATGCCGCCAAGGTGCTGCTTCTTGCCGTCGGCGGAGGGCGCAAAGACAGGCATGCTCGAGACCTCGATGATGCGGCGGCGGACGCGCTTCTTGCGCTGGCCGAGCATCTGCAGCGACGCGCTCGTCGTGAACGAGTCCTGCTTGAGCGGGTTCGCCGCCGCAGGCGAGGACGCGGACGAGTGCGCAGGCGCGTCCCACACCTCGACCTCGACGCCGACGATCATGCCGTTAGCGACCTGGCCAGCGAGGATCTCCTCATCGTCGTCGCCGTCCGGGTCGACCTGCGGCGGCTGCTCGCCCCGGCGCGCACTCATCTCGAGGAGCGGCTCAAACGGGTCAATGATGCGCTGCGAGAACGACTCGTCGAAGACCTTGTACGGCTTGCGGTTCTGGCCCGCGATGCCGCCGGCGGCAACGAACGTCGGGTTCGTCGCGGTAGTCGAGCCCGATCCGCTGCTCGTCGCCGACATGCCGCCGGGACTGCGCAGCGCACCGTACATGCTGAACCCACGCGCGGCGGCGATGTCGGAGCCCGAGCCCGAGCTGCCGCTCGGCGGGCCGCCCTTGCCGAGCGCGGCCTTCCTGCGCTCGTCCGAGACGAGGCTGCGCGCGAGGATGCCCGCGACCGTCGTCCGGTAGCGGTTCGTCTCGCTCGCGCGGCCGATGCGGATGCTCGACCCCGCCGTGCCCTTGCCGGCATCGACATTCGTCGCCTCGCCCGAGGCGATGATTGACTGGAATGTCAAGTCTTTCGCATCGAAGGGGTTGGCGCGGATGTCGGACGACGGCGAGAAGAACGCCTGCGACGAAGCGGACGAGGCGTGCGTCGCGCCGCTCGCCGAGCTCCACAGCTCGTCCTCAACGGACCACTGGCCCTGCAGCCACCACTCGCCATGGTTCTGCTCGCCGAGCCCGTCCGTCGATGGCACACCCATGAGCAGTTCGCGTGCGAGCGCATTGACGTACCCGCTCGCAAGCTCGGGGTCGGAGAGGATGATGCCGGTGTTTGGGAGGTTGGCGAGCGCGGCGAACTTGAGCAGCGCGGGCGGATCCGGCTTGAGCTGCGGTGGGCGAGCCGGGATGGGAGGAAGCGCTGTCGGGCGGGGCGAGGGGAGGGGGAAGTGCGAGGGCGAAGACGCAGGGCTGCCGGACGAGGCCGTCAACGGCGACGAGCGCGACATCGAGAGGGGATGCGGGGCGCGGAGTCGCGGGAGGGGAAGCTGCAGCGGCGTCGAGGTCGGATGCTGCGCTGTCGGGGTGACCCCTCCTCCCGGTGTCGCCGGGCTGGAGATTCCGCCATCGGGAACGTCGACGCCGAGGGTGTCGCAGGCGCGGACGGCTCGCTCGTGGGGACGACGAGCGGGCTCGACTGCGACAGATGGATGCCCGCGCTCGACACCGAGATGCCCATCCCCTTGAGCGCCTCGGGCAGAAGCGTCGCCGTCATCGATGTCGTGCTGCCGCGTCGCGAGGGGGACGTCGCGGCCGTCGTCGCCGACGAGAGGAGCGAGCGCGCGCTGCCTGCGCTGCCGATGCTCCCGCTCCCGCTTGACGACCCGCCGCTGCCCGC
Source organism: Rhodotorula kratochvilovae (assembly GCA_019926025.1). NCBI lineage: Eukaryota > Fungi > Basidiomycota > Microbotryomycetes > Sporidiobolales > Sporidiobolaceae > Rhodotorula > Rhodotorula kratochvilovae. Next base: position 98,898 of record JAHSUG010000009.1, read on the forward strand.
GCCGCCAAGCTGCAAGTTCGCCGCCGTCTTGGGCGTGATAGCCCTCGCAGCCGCGAGCGTCGAGTTTGGGATGCGCAGGCCGCTCTTGCTCGGCGAGGCGCTGCGCACGGGCGCAACCTCAGGCCACTCGGACGGGTTCGTCGGTGCGCCCGAAAGGCTGCTCCGCCTGCGCTCGAGCAGGCTGACGGGCGCGTCCTCCACGCGCTCCGCCGCCTCGACCTCGTCCTCCTCGCTCGTCGCGCCGAACGGCTGCGCGAACTCCCAGCTGCCGCCGGCTGGGGCGCCGCCGAGCTGCGGGGTCGCGCTCGCGGAAGCGACAAGCGAGGCGGACCCGCGCCGCTGCGCAATCGCGCTCAGCCCGAACGGGTTCGTGAAGGACGAGCCAAGCGTCGGCGTGCGATCGGCGAGGCTGTACGAGTCCTTGCGGCGGAACATGGCCGGGTTGGTGAGGGAGGGTGACGACGGGGCGGAGCGCTCGCCCGAGGGAGGGAGAGGCACGGCCGGGGGGAGGGGAGGAGCGGTGGACGGAAAGGACGTCGCGTTGTGCGGGAAGGTGGGGACGGTCGGCGTGTAGCCAGAGGAGAACGGCGAGGCGGACGATGCGGCGAGGGGCGTGTCGAGCGAGAACGAGCGACGGTGCGAGAGAATGCGGTCGTGTGATCCGTGCGTCGGGGGTGCCGGCTCGCGCCAGGGGCGGAGGAGGAGGACGGAGAACCAGGCGGAGGAGCGCGCCTGCGGGACGACCGATCCACGCCTGCTCGGAACGCCCTGGTTGAGCCAGTCGGGCATCTCCTCGTCGTACTCGTGCACGTCTGCGTCGTCCGCTGGCCGCCTTGGCCGGTCGTCTTCGTCGCCAAACCGCGGAGGGAAGAACCGCGTGACCTTGACCTCCGCCGACCATCGCAGGCCGGGCACCTTGCCGCTCTTGAGCTCCATCTTGTCGCCCTCGCCCCATGCCCAGTCCGCAACGCCCGCGCCTGCGCTGCTCGCGCGCTCCTCCTGCTTGTCGGCGAGCCGCTCGAGCTCGGCGCGGATCTTATCCGCTCCGAGGGGCGAGGTGGCGCCCGCCGCGCGCGCCTGCATCTCGCCCGTCACGCACAGGAAGACGTCGGCGCCGCCGGGCGGAAAATCACCTCCGCCCTGGCGGGGCCCGCCATGACCAGACGTGATGCCGAACACGGAGCGTGCAGCGTCGTTGAGCGAGTTGAGGCGGAGGAACGAGTCGAAGACAAGGTGCGGGAGCGGGAGGGCGTGGAGGAGGGACTGGGCGACGTCGAGCTGCGCGGTGGGCGCGCGTCGTTGAGCGAGTTGAGGCGGAGGAACGAGTCGAAGACAAGGTGCGGGAGCGGGAGGGCGTGGAGGAGGGACTGGGCGACGTCGAGCTGCGCGGTGGGCGCGCTGGGCTGAGTGGTCGGAATGGTCGGGGAGGAGTTGGTGCGCAGAAACGGCGGCGCTGGCCATGTCATGGCGGCGAGAGGGCTGCACGTGCGGATCGCCGTCGTTCAGCTATGCATGCGCAAGCGAAGGGGCGAAAGGTGCGCACTCGGAGGTAGGCCTCGCGACAGATCACTCGTGCGTGCGCTCACTCCGGAACTGGTCGAGGAAGGAAGACCTGGAGATGAGACGAGGGAAGGTCATCGTCAGCGTTCTCATTCTGCGTACAGCGGTGCGCCCGGCCTGGCTGCTCCGTCCGAACTGCTGCCTCGTGAGGCACAAACGCCGCGCAGGGAAGCGCTCTTCCCACCACCGCTTCGCTGCCTCGGCGGTCGACACCGAGCAGAAGCGCGATGCCACCCTCTGCGGCCCCGCGCGCCAGCCCAGCAGTCTGACCACACCAAGATGCATCGCCCTGCACCCGCCGAACGCACTGGCGAACCGTTCGTGAGGCGAAGAACCCGCCATCGTGACGTCCGCTCGTGAGGCGGCGAAGGCACTCTTCCTCCCCAGAGGAGCCATCGTGAAGGCGAACGGAGAGAAGGAACGCACGGGAGGAGGCGCAGTCACGCTGGGAGGGGCGATCGGATTGTGCAAGGTGCGGACGGCCGGAGACGAGATGAAGGCGGAGGGAGACGAGGCGAGCGGCGGCTGGGTGCGCTCCTCTGGCGCGTGCGCGGGTGCGAGGGCCTCGAGACGTGCGGCGTGTGCACCTGAGCGAGCACAAACCCCGGCAAGAGCGTGGGAGGCAGCGAACGTCCGCGAGCTCTCCCCTCGCAAGGAGGGAGGAGCGGCTGGGCCGAGGCCTGCAGCGCCCGCAATCGAACCCGGCCCCCGTCCCGAGCATGTCCACGGAGAACCGCTTCCTCCTACAATGCTTGCGCGCATGCATCTGCACTGCAGGTGCAGTTCCCTCGTACATCGCCTGGAGAAGCGGTACCGCAGCAAATGAAAGGAATTTTGCCGCGCAGCGTGACCTTCTCAAGTCGCGACGAGGGGGCGAGGGGGGCCGCGCACCGTCTTGCAAGCCTGCACAACATGCTCCTGCACACTGGCTCACAGCTAGCAGGTCCGCCCGCCTCGACTGATGAGCGCAGCGCGCGCAGACGTGCGTGGAAATGTCACCCAACTTGCTGCGGCCGAACACCGCCCCCGCTTCTTCTCGTTCGTGCGTGCGTACGCGCTCTCTTCCTCCTCTTCCCCAACAGCTGAGCATGTCAGTCCCCAAGCCGCCGCTGTCGCCAACACATCGAGTCGGCTCGCCGCACCCGCCGAGCCTCCTGCCGGCCCAGCGTCGCTTCTCGCTCTCGCCGTCGCAAAGCGCTGGGGTCGACCAACTCTTCCCTCAACGCGGCGTGCTTGATGGGACTTTGACGGTGCGCGTCTTTTCCCCCTCCCTCCCTCCCTCTCGCACTAGCTGACCAGCCGTGGTCGCCCTCGCAGCCCCTCCTCCCCTCGTCGACACCGACCTGCGCAACCCCCCTCAGCTCGGAGCTCACGCCCTTCTCGACCCGCGGCGACGGCGACGACCTCGAAGCGACGGAGAAGGTCCCCCTCACGCCCAAACAGGAGGCCGTGCTCGAGTGGGACGAGTTCCCCTCGCCTCGTGCGTCCTGGCGGAGGACCTGGCTGCGCGCGGGCCTGGTTGCCATTCTCGTCGTCGCGCTCATCGTCGGTATCGTTGTCGGGATCAAAGCTGCGACTGGTGCAGTTGGCGATTCGAAGAGCGACGCGGCGTCCTCGAGCAAGGTTTCTTCGTCGAGCGCAGCCAGCACATCGTCCCGGTCGGCCTCATCGAGCTCATCAGCGGGCAGCTCGGCCTCGGAGTCGTCGTCAAGCTCGCCTAGCACGACATCCGCGTCGTCAAGCAGCGCAACATCCACCGTGCCATCATCAAGCTCGACCGCCGAAACGACGACCGCCTCCACGTCCAGCGCATCTTCCCCATCGCCTAGCACAAGCGCATCTAGTATCAGCACAGATGCCGCAACGTCGAGTCCCGACCCGTCGACGACAACAGCGGCCACATCGACCGCAACAGACTCATCGGCTGCCTCAACCGCTTCTGCGTAGAGACCCCCTCCCGCTCACATAGACACTCTACGCTGTGACTCACCTTCTCCTTCGCCTGTATTAGCCGCATCGCATCTAGCTGCCCCGCTGCAATCTACATCTCCATCTTCCGGCACGCCTCCTCCCACTCGACGTCGAACCGCCCCACCGCCCCCTCGCCCCCGCGGAGCTTGAGCACGCCCTTCGCGCGGCGGATCACCTCCTGGCTCTGGCCGCCTCGCCGGCGCGGACGAGCTCCTCGGCGTACGCGAGCCACTCGTCGACGTCCGCATCCGGGTGCGCAACGATCCGCTCGTGCAGCTTGAAGCGGAACGCGCGGCCGTCGAGCGCCGGGCCCGAGGGGTCGAGGATCGACCGCAGGAACGCGAGCGAGAGCGTCGGCGCCGAGGCGAGGAGCGCGAGGAGCTTGCGCTCAAAGTCGCCTGGCGAGGTCGTGCTCAGGTAGTGCACGTACCGCCGCGGGAGGAGCTCGCGCGGCGGCTGCCCCGCGTAGTCGCCGAACGAGGACGTAAAGTCCGCCGGCGGGAGCGCGTCCGTGAGGAGCACCCGCCGGATGGACGACTCGTACCACGCCTCGGCCGCGCCGGGCGTGGACGCGGTCGACTCGGTGAAGGACGCGTAGAGGTCCCACAGCTTCGTGCTGTACGGAAGCGCGCGGGTCGCTTGCGCGAAGAGGGGGGAGGTGCTGACGGGAGGAAGGTCGAGCGAGCCCGCCGTCTCGAGTCGTGCAACCCAGACCTGCTCCTGCTGAGCGGGCGGTGTCGGCGCGGACCCGAAGGACTTGGTCATCTTCTGCGCGAAGGAGAGGACGTCGGAGGGGGGAGTGTCGGTGCGGAGGAGATGGCGGAGGTGGAGGAGGGCGAGGAAGGCGGAAGGCGGCGCGGCGGTAAGGGCAGAGGCGAGGTTGGCGGAGAGGAAGGCAAGCTGCGGTAGAGACGCCGTCAGAAGCGGATTCTCGTCGATCGTGGAAGGAAGACGCACCAGATCCTCGTCCTCCGTCTCCTCGGCCATCTCCTCGAGCCAGCCGCAGAACTGCTCCCACATCTGCTGCGCCTGCGCCTGCGCCCGCACGCCCTCGCCCTCGCGCTCCTTCCCTTGCCCTTCTTCGCCTTGAGCCCCTTCAGTACGCGCCAGTACTCCTCGCACGCCTTGCCGACGGCGTCGACGAGCTTCTCGCCGTCGACCTTGATCGACGACGGGTCCTCAGGCTCCGCAACCTCGGCGTCGTCCGCCGTGCGCTTCTTCGACTTCTTCGGTGCGACGAAGGGGACGTCGTAGAGCCTGCGCGTTGCGAGGAGGTACAACGCGGCGGGGTACGAGGGGAGGACGGGAGGATGTTGGCGGTGAGAGAGGCGTAGACGTGCGAGAGGAGCGGGAGGCGGAGGGGCGAGGGGAGGGGGCGAAGGATCGAGAGGAGGAGCTTGTAGGCGAAGATCGAGTGCGAGTAGGCTGTGGGCGCGAGCGTCAGCCTTGATCAAGAAGGGGTCGAGGGAAGCGGGACGCACACTTGAGCAGGTTGTCCATGACGAGCCGGACGATGGCACCGCCGAGGGCCTCTTGGCCCGAGAGCGCCTTCTCGTCAATAGCCTCCTTCAGCGCAGCGTCCTCCTCGTCGCCGCCGCCGGGGAGCTGAATCTCGTCCGCGTCGACGTCCTCTTCCGCAGCGGCAGCATCGCCTTTGCCCTTGACGCGGACAACCTCCTCCGACTCGCCCTTGCCGATGCCGAGCACCGCCCAACGCTCGCGGAGGCGCTCGACGAACGCGACCTCGACGCGAATCCACTCGCGCCAGATGAGCTCCTCGGGCCCGTCGACGCCGTCCTCGCGGCGGGCGCCCTTGCGGCCCTTGAGGAAGCGGAGGGCGCGCATGCAGAGGCGGCGCGCACCCTCGGTGTTTCCGCCGCCCATACCCTTGCGGTCACCGTCGCTCTCCCACTGGCTCGCCATGACCCAATAGGGCGTGTGGGTCGGGTGCATGGCGATGGCGGCGGTGAGGGTGCGCGAGACGAGGAGGGGCGACGACTGGGTAAGGGCATGGGCGATGCTCGCGTCCCAGAGGGCGATCGACTCGGGGAAGCGGCGCACGGCGAGCCTGTGCAGCTGCGTGATGTGCGCCGGGATCGAGTGGTCCGAGAGCGACTTCTTGCTGGCCGTGGCTGCGGGCGGCGGGAGTCGACGGCGTCAGCTCATGCGGCTTCGAGCAGCGGGCCAGGAGGAGCTGGAGCGCACCGATGCGAGCTGCACGCGCCTTCCTGAGTCGCTCGAGCTTGCGCTCGTAGTCGATGTAGCGGAGGTAGTCGCTCGGCTTGGTGCCGCGTCCCTGCGCGAGGCTCAGCTCGAAGCCGCGCCGCTTGGCGACGATGTCCGAGATCTCATCCTGCACGAGCAGCTGAGCGTCAGCCTGGACCGCCCAGAGGCGAGGGCGGGGCGGGAGAGGCGCACCCGCGTGAAGACCTTTTTCTGCTCGAGGTCGCGCAGTTCGGGGAGGAAGCGCTCGAGCGCGAGCTGGACCTGCACGTGCGGAGCGCGGTCAGTACGCTGGACGCGGCCTCGGGGCGGCTAGAGCTCGCCTTCTCCATGTTCGCGGGTGGATCGGGGGGAACGAGCTGAGGCGCGGGGGCGGTGCTCGACCCCGGCGCGTCTCTCGGGAGGTCTTGATTCAGCGGTACTGCCCCGTGACGCACTCGTATGCAAGATCCTGCTGCACCTGGCTCAGCCTGGAGTCGGCGCCGCGGTCCGGTTCGTCGCCGCCGGGTCCCGAGCCGCTCTCGCTCTCCTCCTCACCGCCATCCCCTCGGGACCGCCTGCCCCGCACAGAGACTGCCGCGATGAGTGCCTTCAGCGCAATGATGGGCGGCGCAGAGTGCTCCACGTCGAGCAACCCGCTGTCGTCCCTCCTCAAGCAGCAGCAAGCCGACCACTCGCTCCACCACCAGAGCTACGCGCCCGGCGGCGGGTCCAGCCAGGGCGCCAGCATGCGCTCGTTCACCGGCACCCCGACCGGACAGCTCCAGGGCGACGAGGCGGACCGTTTCTTCCAGCAGCACCACGCCGCCCCGCCCGCCGCAGGCCCGCTCGCCATGGACGCCATGCGCAGGGAGCTCGAGCGTCTCGAGGGGCAGCACAGGTCCGATCAAGGGCGACCGCGGTGCGTCCACCCGTGCCCACATCCTCACTCGCTCCGCTGACCAACGCAACCCCCTCCCGGCGGCTATCGCGCGTCCAGAGTGGGCGTCGCAGTACCACCCCGCCGGCTCGTCCCTCTCGCCCGCCGACATGGCCCGCATGGAGGAGCAGTTCCGCATGCAGCAGCACCAGGGCATGCCCTCCGAGTTCTCCGGTGCGCCCCACTCCCCTCTTCCTTTCGGTGTCCCTCAAACTCACTCACTCTCTTCCGTCCGTAGCTGAGTTCCGTCAGCAGCAGCACTTCCCGACTGCGTCTGGTGCCGGCCCCGCCTTTGCACCCGCCGCACCCGCCCCGACTGCCTCCTCCGCCATGTACTCCCGCCCAGGCTTTGCGCCTTCATATGGCAGCTACGGCGGCGGCATGATGGGCGGCATGCGCTCGTTCGGCGCTCCTCCCGTGCTCGCGCCCGCTGCGCCGCAGCAGGCGGACGCCAAGGGCAAGGGCCGCTTTGTCGAGCTCGACGATGCCGACTGGGAGACGCACTTTGCGCGCGTAGGCGAGGCGGAGGCCGCGACGAAGGAGGCGCCAGCCGAGGCGGCGCAGGCGAGCGACCAGGCCAACGTCCTCGACGGTGAGATTGACCTCGACGCGAGCGAGTCGGACGCGCAGCTCCTCAAGGACCTCGAGTCGACGTGGTCGTCGCTCAAGGGGCAGCTCAACGCCTCGAACGCGCAGGACGCCGAGCTTGCGCAGTGGGAGGCGCAGTACGGCTCGCAGTTCAACGACATTCACGGCTCGCCGCTCCTCGACGACGACGACGACCTCTTCGGCGACGGGACGCCCGACGTCCGCCGTGCGCCGACCTGGACGCGCGAGAACGTCGACGCGTTCCTTCAGGACCAGTCGGCCTTCCCGTACAACGAGGAGAACGACTACATGCAGCACGCCGACCCGTACGCCGAGGGCATGCGCCTCCTCGCCGAGGGCGCGCCGCTGAGCGAGGCCGCGCTCGCGTTCGAGGCCGCGTGCAGGCAGGACGAGACGCGCGGTGAGGCGTGGAAGGCCGCTGGTGAGACTTGGGCCGCCGATGAGCGCGAGGTCAAGGGCATCAGGGCGCTCGAGAAGGCCGTCGCGTGCGGTGGCGCGGCGGGCGTCGCCGCGTGGCTGGTACGTCTCGCTCTTCCCTCGACCTCAATCCTTGGCTCACCCTCTTCTGCTCGCAGTCGCTTGCGGTGGCGTACGTTAACGAGGGGCAGGAGTTGCGGGCGCTCGCCACGCTTGAGAAGTGGCTCTCGCTCGCCTACCCGTCGATCTCGCTCCCGCCGCTCGATAGCAGCCAGATGCGCTCGCCGTGGGACGCCTCGAACCGCGTCATCGACCTCTTCCTCGCCGCCGCGCAGGCGGGCCCGCAGTCGCGCGCGCCGGGGCAGTCGGACGAGCTCGGCATCGTCGACCCCGACGTGCAGGTCGGGCTCGGCGTCCTCTTCTACAGCAACAGCGAGTACGACAAGGCTAAGGACTGCTTCGAGGCGGCGCTCAGCGTGCGGCCGAACGTGCGTACCCCTCCCGCTCTTGCTCCGCCCTCGCTGACCCGCATGCGTGCCTGCAGGACTTTCTTCTCTGGAACCGCCTCGGCGCGACGCTCGCTAACTCGGGTCACCCCGAGACCGCGATCGACGCGTACCGGCGTGCGCTAGACCTCCGCCCGACGTTCACGCGCGCAACGTACAACCTCGGCGTGTCGTGCCTCAACATCGGCTGCTACCACGAGGCGGCGGAGCACCTCCTCGCTGCGCTGCAGGGGCAGATGACCCGCGAGGAGGCCGCGAGCGGGGCAAGGGGCGCGACTCGGACCTCGGGAGGATCCCGGACGGGTCGGAGAACCTCTGGCACACCCTCCGTAGGGCGTTCCTTTGTGCGTGGTGCTCCCTTCCTATCCTTCATGACTCTCGCTGACAATGGTCCTTCGTCACGCAGGCATGGTCTGTCTCCGCGTGGTGCTCCTTTCTACCCTTCTCGACGGCTCGCTGACGACGCTCTCCGTCCGCAGGAGCGCCACGACCTCGCCGACAAGGCCATGCCCGGCGCGAGCCTGGACACGTTCCGCGCCGAGGGCTTCGAGTTCTAAGTGCGCGAGTTCTTTCCTGTACTTGTACTGCCCCAAGACGCTTGCAAGTTGTTCTCTGTCATCTCTGCAAGCGCGTTCGCGACGGGGCTGCGGGAGAGACGCGAGCGCGTGAAGGTGAGGGAGAGCCGACCCGGCGTTACCGCGTTGTCAGTATCGCTACAAAGCTGGCCAGGATAAGCGCCGCTGTCGGCGGGGGACAACATGAGTCAGCAGTGCTTCCAGCCTCAGCAGCTCCACCCCTCCACGTCGTTCGAAACGCCGGCGAAGGGCGAGCTCGCAGCGAGAGAACCGCACCGACGCAGAACGCGCCGAACCCGACGCTTCGCCTTGACGGCGGGAATTGGCTCGGCTCGCGCATCAGCGCGGTTTGCACAGCGAAGTAGCGGTGGATGCCTGCGAGTGCCAGAGTGTAAGTCCGTCACTACCGCGGGTGAAGCGGCGCCTGCCCTCGGAGAAAGGGGGAGGGAAGGAGAGGCGGCCGCTGCGATAGAGCAGGACGCACCAAGGAAGAGAAAGACGAGCGCGAGCATGATAAATGTCCCTCCTATAGGTTTGCCCAGGTGCCGGTACTTCGTCGAGTCCTTGATCATGCCCTGTGCAGCGACGAGCTGCGCCTGCTGCGCCTCGAAGATGGGTACAAGCGCTGCGAGGGACGGGTTGGCGGTCGCGAGGGAGGCGAGCGCGGAGGAGATAGAGGCGGCGGGGGAGGAGGCCGCGCGAGAGGATTCGGGAGAGGATGGGGTGTTCGTCGTCGAGGTGGATGGGAGGCGGAAGAGCTGGGTGATTGCTGTGAGGAATCGTCGTCAGCACGACTTCGCGAAGCTCTTCTACGGCGAACAAGCGAGTCGCGCGACCTGCCGAGGTCCGTCGGGAGCAGGACCAGCGAGACGCACCTATCCCTATACTCGCCAGCCCGAGGCTCGTCCTCAACCACGCAAGGAACGTCCGCTCGCCCGCCAAGTGGTCCCTCGCGACGCTCCCGCGGTTCTCCAGCTCGAACACGAGCCCGCCCCACTTCTTGCGGTTGCGCGGGGCGGAAGCTGGGGCTGGCGGAGACGTCGGCACAGCTGCCGCGGCGGACTCAGATGTCTCCGTCGCCTTGCCGTTGCGCTGGCGTAGGGAGGGAGAGGGCGGGCGGTCGGTCGAGAAAGGTGTCGGGGAGGGTGCACGGGAGGGAGGGTAAACGCGGGATGCGCTCGACCCCGCTTCGACGGTTTCGAGCGGGACACCACGAGCCTGGTCGTCCATTGCGCCGTACGGAGCGCGGGCTCTGCTGCGCGAGCGGCTCGAGGACGAAGGGCGGCGCTGGAGCAGCCTCGACCGGGAGCTGTCGCGGGTGGACGAGGCGGGCTGCATCGTCGCGCGCACAGGTCAGCTCGTCGAAGTGGGCACAGGGGAGATGGACAAGGACGCACACGCTCTGCTGGAGTGGCCCTAGGGGACGGGATTGCGCTATATTGCGCAAGGCGGGGTCGAGGCGCAGCGGGGAGGGGCGGGAGCGACGACGTCGTGGATGCGCGTGATTGCAGGCGGATAGGCGCGTTTGCGGATGTTGCGCGTGTGGTGGTGCGCGTCGCTCTGGTCCTCAAGGCGGTGCGCGGGAGAACACGCGAGGGCGAGGTGGGGAGGCGGTGCTTGATGGGCGAACACGGCGACGACGGCGCGTGGCGGGGAGAGCGCGGTACGAGCGGGTAGCTGGAGAGTAGCAGAGTCTTTTGCGCGCTCTACCGGTTCAGCCGAGGAGAGAGAGCCGACGCGGGGGAGGGAAACCTCCGGACGCGCTTCTCTCGCTCGTTCCGCGCACTTTGCTCCCGCTGCGCAGCTCCAGGCGCGGTCGAGGGGCCATGGGCGCGCGCAGACCGCGCTGCACGACCTGCGGGTCGAAGCGCTGGCACCGCGACGCGCTCTCGGGCGCAGTCGTCTGCGACGAGGGCCATCTCCTCCAGGGCTTCGTCCAGGAGACGACCGACACGCAGGAGGGGCCCAGCCAGCACACCCAGACCTCCCGCCGCATGCGCAAGAACAAGCGCAAGAAGCACCGCGAACCCTCCAACGCCCACTTCCACGGCGACCGCAACCGCTTCCTCCTCTTCCAGTGCATGCAGTTCATCCTCCGCGAACAGCTCCGCGTCGTCATCGACGACCTCGGCTGGCCCGTCGAGCTCGAGGCCGTCGCCCGCGACCTCTGGGCCCTCCTCGTCGCCAGCTCGGGCGTCAAGCCTACCCCCGTCGAGGCCGCGCGCGGCACCGAGCCCACCGACAGCTACAGCGGGCCCCGCCCTGGCTCGCGCTACAATCGCGACGGGCGCAAGAAGTACGGCCCACGCGGCGTCAAGCAGCCAAGGGTCAAGAAGGAGGAAGAGGACGCTGCTCCGGAGGAGGGTGCGGCGCCGGCGCAGGCGGCAGATGGGCAGGCGAACGGCGTCGAGCTGGGCGAGGGTGCCTCCGCGCACTCGTCGAGCAGTGAGCGAGTCGGACTCGAGCTCGTACTTCTCGACGAGCGGCGAGGAGGCCGACGACGAGCGACCTCGCGAGGGGTCGGCCAGTCGCGCCAGCTCTCCCATCTCCGCCCCGTCCTCGCCCACCCTCCCGCCTCAACCTCCAGAAGACGAGGCGGTATTCAACATCTACACCCCGCCCTTCCGCACCCCGCGGCGAGAATACCGCCCGCCCATCATCGACGACCCGCGTGACGCACCGCGCATGGAGTTCACGCTCCTCGTCATCTACCTCGCATGCATCACCCTCCGCCTGCCCGTCTTCCTTTCGGACATCTTTCGGTGCGTACCGCTCCTCCTCTTCTTTCCCGCGCGAGCTAAGTTAGCTCCTTCCCGCAGACTCGCCGACACGCACCAGATTATATACCTCGACGCGTGCCGGCACATCCCGCGGCGAATGCAACGACACCTCCCCAAGTCTTCTAAAGACATCCTGTCGCCGAAGGTGCGCATTCTCTCGAGTCCTTCCTAAACGCCCGTACTCATTCTCCGCGCTCGCACAGACCGTCCCGCACCTCTACTCGCACAACCAATCCCTCCGCCGGCTGCGGGAGGACTCCGCTCAGACGTGGTTGAAGCGCCTCGTCGTCATGTACCGCGACGACTGGAACATTGAGTTTCCCGAGGCGAACGTCTCCTCCTCCTGGGGCGGGCGTGCGACATGCTCGCGCTACCTCGTGCGTGATGCTGTTCCCGTCTCCCTCGAGGGCGCCATGCTGAACTCGCGCTCACCCTCCCCATCCGCCCGCAGCCGTCGTCCACGCCCTCACCCTCCGCCTCCTCACCCTCCTCCCCCAGCCCTTCTCCTTTCGCCTCGCCACAACCTTTCACACACGCCCGCCGGCCTTCTTCCTCCCCTCCGCGCCGCCGCAGAAACCGCACCATTGGCCCCGCCCCGGTCAGAGGCTGAACGGCGCGCAGGACTGGCGGAGCGCGCTACCCGAGGTCAAGGTCGTCAGCGCTGTGGTCATGGTTGCGCGATTACTATGGCGCATGGACGACGAGGACGGCGGCGAGAGCGCGGGAGCGAGGTGCGTGTCTGTTCTGCTCGAGCGCAAGCGCCCCGCCGCAGCGAGACTGACCCTCCCTATCCGCACTTGGTTCATTCTCGCCCAGCGCGTTCGACGTGCTCCCCACCGACGTCTGGCTCGACGCGGCCGAGCGGCTCGCTGCGCTCGACAAGTCAGGCGACGTCGCTTCCTTGTGGAGGTGCGTCGACCTTCCCGCTCCACGCTCCTCATGAACACGCGACTGATGCCTCGCGCGCTCACAGCGGCGAGGCCTGCGACATGACCAGCAACGAGATCGACACCTACCTCGAGTGGTTCGAGGACCGCATCCTCAGCACTGAGAAATCGTCTTCTCGTGCGTATCCCTCCATCGCAGTTTTTTGCGCCCGGCTCACCTTCCCGCTCCCAGGCTTCTACGACGTTGCACGCTTCTTCGCCGCGCCGGAGGTGTATCCCCAGCCGCGACCCGAGTTCGGCCCAGACGCGTTCCTGGACAAGGTCGAGGACGTCCTTGAGCCGCTTTACGGCCGGCCTGATCCGCCGCCTGTGGACGTGCCGCCTCATGCGGACGGCACGAATGGCGCGGGGCTGCCGCCAATCCCGATCAACTGCCTCCCGTCGCAGCATCCGCGCACCCTTGCGAACGGCTTCGAGCCCCTCTTTCCCGCCTTCTCCAGCTCGCCGCCTTCCTCCTACACCCCGCTCCCCTTTGCGAACGGGTTCAGCAGCGTCCCCTCGTCCCCTGCACACGCCCGCCTCGTCCCCACCTCTCCCCGCGCCACCCCTCCCATCCCCGAATCACCCCCAGCCACGCCTCCTCGTCGCGCAGCCTCCTCCCCGGCGCACACGCCGCCACCAGCAGCACCTCCGCCCCCGCACCTCCCCTCAGTCCTCCCCGAATACTCGCCAACGTACATCCTCCCTCCCGGACCCGCCGCCGTCCTCGCCACACCTCTCCACCGCCTCCTCACGACCCTCGCGGCGCAGCTCACGCCCATCCCACTATCGCTCCCGCCATCGTGGCGCGGCCCCGCGCCGCGGGACGAGTCTACCGGCGCGCAGGACCTCGTCCCGTTCGTCGAGCAGATGGAGCACGTCCTCGCGCACTCGACGCAGGCACTTCCGCTCTCTTCGGACGCGGAGGGCTCCGCGGGCGAGACGGACGAGGAGCTCGCGGCTGAGGAGCGCGCGCAGGCGGCGGCACGGGAGCGCTCGGAGGCGGACTCGGGCGCAGATGAGGAGATCGAGGAGCTCGCGCAGGAGCTGCGCGAGGCTGAGGACGAGGACGCGGGCCACCGCGACGGTCGGACGCGGCGGGTGAGCGTGCTGGCGGTGAGGGAAGGAGACCTCTACGAGTTCTCATCTGGGTTCGAGGGGCTCTGCATGGAGGACGGCGCGGATGGCGAGGATGGAGACGACTGGGAGACGGACACGGACGACAGCAGCGCGGAGGACACCTCGGAGGAGGAGGACGATGACGACGACGGCACGAGCGGGAGCGCGAGCGGGTACTCGAGCACCCCGCCACCGCTGCCGCCGCGGCGGAAGATGCGGGTGTACAAGAGCGCAGAGTACATCTCGTCGAGCGACGAGGACGACTCAGACTCGGATTCGAGTGAATTCTAGGCCGTTTATGGAGCATTCTTCCCGTCTTCCGAGCGCGACGAGAGAGAGGTACAGGCAAAAGCTGCAGTGCGATGCGGGTGGTGCGGGTGCGCGTGAGCGAGTAAGGGAGAACTACAGCGACGGTGTACTAGGGTTACTGCGAGCGAAGGATAGAGAGATGCGGTGCAGGAGGGGTTCACACGGTGGGGACTGCGGGTGCAGCGGGGGCAGCGGGAGCGGCGGCAGGGTTGTCCTCGCGCTGGCGCTTGCGCGCGCTTCGACTCGTACTCGTGCCACTCGCCCTTGACTTCGGCGAGCCTGCGGGAGGGCGAGTCAGTCTCGGCGCGAGCGGACCACGAGAAGAAGCAAGGACGAACATGGTGGGCATCTCGGGCCTGGGGTCCTCGGTCGTGAAGTACGCCATCCGGAGCGCCTCGTCTGCGGTCGGACGCCTCGCCGGGTCGAGCGCGAGGAGCGCGTCTGCGACGTCCAAACCGGCGGGAGAGAGGTACCTGCGCGCGCGCAGCTTGTCAGGAAGACGCTCGAAGCGGGAAGAGCAGGAGGACGCACTTGGAGAAGGTCTGGCGCAGCTGCGGCTCGATCACCTCCTTGGGCTTGACGAGCTCGTACCAGGGGAGGTCGTGCAGACCCGGCCAGGTCTCGACGTCGGGCGTGCCCGTGAGCTTGAAGATGACGTCGAGCTGGTGGATCTCGTCCTGGCCAGGGAAGATTGGGCGGCGCGCAAAGAGCTCGAGGAAGATGCAGCTACGGGCGGAAAAGTTAGGCGTGGTTTGGGAGGCGGAAGAGGGTGGGGACGCACCCGGCGCTCCACATATCGACGCGCTCGTCGTAGATCGTCGCGCCGAAGAGCAGCTCAGGCGGCTTGTACCACTGCGTGATGACACGGTTCGTATAGTCGTTCCGACGTCCGCGCTGGTAGAAGCGCGCGAGGCCAAAGTCGGCGATCTTGAGCTCGCCGTGCTTGCTGAGGAGGATGTTCGAGCCCTTGAGGTCGCGGTGCAGGACTCCGCGACGGTGGATGAACCCGAGACCCTCGAGGAACTGCTGCATGAGGCTCTTCAGGTGCGCGGGCGTGAAGTTGATCGTCGGGTGGTGAAGCACGCCCGTCAAGTCGTGGTCGAGGTACTCGAAGACCATGTAGACGTGACCTGCGAGTGCGGTACAGTCAGCGGGAAAATGACAGGGTCGATGCAGATTGGGCGCACCCTTCGAGACGAGCATCTCGATGAGCGAGACGACGTTCGGGTGCCGGAGGCTCTGCAGGAGCTTGATCTCCCGGACGGCCGTGACAGGGAAGCCGTCCTTCTCGGCCTCCATGCGAATGCGCTTGAGCGCGACGAGACCGCCCGTCTCGACGTTGCGCGCCTTGTACACTTTCCCGTACGTGCCCTCGCCGACCTGCACGAGGCGCTCGTAAAGCTCCGTCGGGGCAGGCGGCGGCGCGGCGGCGCAGGCGTGGGCGTCGCGGCAGGCGGGAGCGACTGCGACTCCTCCCTCCGCTGCTCCATCACCTGCGAGCCCGACTCGCGTCGCGCGAGGGCCGACTTCGGCGACGGCGGCACACTCGGGATGGGCGGCGCGTCCGAGGCGGGCGGGTAGGACGTCCTGCTCGCACCGTTGAGCGCAGGAGAGGGTGCCGCGCTCTCGGGGCGCGGCGTGGGAACAGCCGGACTCTTGGCCATCGCAGCGGGTCCCGTCGGCGGCGCGCCCCAGCGACGCTCGTGCATGGGCGGAACCGCGTTGCCCGACGAGCGGTACGCGTCCTGCTGCGCCGAGCCGGACCTTGCAGGAGGCGCGCTCGGCCGCTCATACGACGCCGGCCCCGTAGGTGGGGCAGCGCCGTTGCGTGCAGGCGTCGTGGTGTCGCGGCGGGAGGTGGGCATGGCGAACTCGCGCACACGCGGCGCGTCGTCGTCTGCGCGGCTCGACCGGGGCGGCGGGACGTCCCCGCCCTCGCGAACGATCCACCCGCCGCGCGAGTCGCGCTCGTCGACGTCCATCCGGTCGCGGCGATCCCGCTCACGATCGCGGTCGCGGTCCCTCCCGCGATCGCGCTCACGGTCGCGGTCGGGGTAGCGGTCGCGCTCCCTGTCGCGCTCGCGCTCGCGGTCCTGCTCGCTCCGCCGCCGCCGCTCGCGCTCGGCGGCAGCAAGCTCCTCCTCCTTCTCCTGCTCGCGCTTCTTCGCGGCAGCGCGCTGGCGCTGCTCCTCCTCCTCCTCCTCGGCAGTGGGGAAGAACTTGCGGACCTCGCCTGCGCCGCGCGGACCGGTCGGGACGGGGCGCACCGGCGGCGCCTGCGCTTGCGTCTGCGCCGACGGCTGCTGTTGCGACTGGGCGGTGATGGGCACGAAACCCGCGCGCCGCCTTCGGGCCCGTCGGCGGCGCGATCTGCACCTTGCCGACGCCGCCGGGGAGCGCGTTCGGGTGCAGCCGCGGCGGGTCGAGATGCTGCTGCTGTACAGGCGCAAGCGGCTGATGAGGCGGGACGACCGGTGCCGAAGGCGGACGCTGCTGCAGCGCACGCGGACCCGTCGGAACAGGCGGTGGCGCATGGCTCGCGTACGACGACGAGCCGTTGCCCTGCGAGCGGGACGCGGCAGGCCCCGTCGGCGGCGCGCGGTGCGCGTACGCAGCGGCGATCGCGTTTGACGACGTCTTGGCCTTTTGCCGTCTTCGGTCGCGGACGAGTGCTGCGTCGAGTCGGGGCTGCGCGGACGCTTCCACCGCCCGTTGCGGTCGACCTCGGGGCTGAGGCGGACGCTCGTGCGCGCGCCCTCGTCGCGGCGATAGTCGCGGTCGCGAGGATCCCGCTCGCGCTGCGGCGGCACGCGACGGCGAGAGGAGCGCGCCGAGTCGTACCCCGACGAGGGCGAGCGACTCGGACTCCTCGGCGAGCGGGACATGCTGCGGCTCCTCCCGCCGCCAGGCCGCCGTGCGGACGACTTGGCCGTCGCGGGCGGGGACGCCGAGCGCGAGATGCCCGACGAAGAGCAGGACGAGCCGCGGCGCTTCGGCCGCCGGCGAGGAGGCGGGGTCGGCGAGCGCGACATGGGCGAGCGAGTCGGCGAGCGCCCCCTTCGTGCACCGCTCGAGACGGGTGCATCATCGCGGCGGGTCGAGCGCGAGTAGGGCGAGGGAGAGCGGTGCCGCCGCGACGCGGAGGGGGCAGGAGAGGGGCTGCGGCGACGATGGCTGTCGTGGCGGGAGGAGGTGGAGGCGTAGAAGGGTTCGCGCGAGTCGCGGGCGGGAGAAAGGGCGCGGTGTGAGCTGGAAGCGCCGGACGCGCGGTAGCCGTTGCGGTCGCTGCGAGGGGGCGTTGAAGTCAGCTTGGGCGCGAGGGGAGGGAAAAGGGGGACGGACGGGTAAGACGACTGCGCATACCCGCCAGAGGCAGACGGCGTGTATGCAGGCTCGCGGCTGTACGAGCCCTTCGCGGGCGCGGGGTACGAGCTCCTGCCGTCGTAGCCCGCCGAGCCTGCCGGGTGTCCTCCCGCCGTGGGTGGAAGGTAGCCCCACCCTGGGCCGCTCTGCGTCGGCTGCGACGCCCGCCGGTCCCACCCTGCACTCTGAGGCCCGGTGTAGCCGGCGGAAGCGGCGCCGCGCGGTGCGTGCGGGGGCATCCGGTCGTCGGCGGGGAGGGGTGCGCGGGGAGGGGGGATCTCGCGCACGCGGTCGTACGATGCGCGGGCGGGGGGCTCTGCGTCGCGGTAGCGCGACGAGGACGACGAGGGCGGGTAGCCACTGCTGTACGCGGCCGAGGACGACGGGGCGAAGCGGTCGTCAAACGCTCCGCCGTCACGGGCTGATGCCCCGACGGCGGGCGGGTAGCGGCTGCCTGCGCCGCCTGCGCTCGCGGAGAAAGGTGCGGCGGGAGGGTAGGATGCACGGGGCGAGTCGTACGCGTGTGCGGGCGGGTAGTAGTCCTGGCGGGCGGACGGGCGCGACGGCGGCGGAGGTCCTGGGCGTGGCGCGAACCGCGGGTCGGGGCGGTCGTCCGGGTAGCGGGCGGGCACGCGGGACGAGCTCATGGCTGCGGAGCTGTGCGCGCAGGGTCCAGGGTGTTAGGTTCGGGGCAGGGGCGGCGTGCGAGGGGAGAGGGAGGGGACGGCAAGCGAGGACGGCAGAGTCAGCACGCGGCATCAGAAGAAGCGAGAGACGGGTCCACCCCTCACCCTGCTGGAGTGTGTTCCTAGTCACGCAGGCGCACCGTCTTGCTGCTGGATGCGCCGTGGACGGGAGCTGGACCCGGCGAGGAGGACGCAATCGACGCGAAACAACGCCGTGCGAGCTGGCCTGGTCGAGTGCTGCTGTGCGTACTTGCTGGAGTGCGCTCGAGCTGCACTGGGATCCGCCTGCGCTGTTTGCGCAGAGTCGGCTGCGGTGGTCGACGCGAGAGCAGCGACGCCGGATCTCTCGCTCGACCCGCTCGCCCAACCTCGCCTGGAGCCTCGTATAGGCGAGCAGCTTAGGTGTACAGCTCGGACAGAGCCGCCCTCTCTCCCAGCGCTCCTCCCGCCGTCGCCCTCGCTCCTCTCGCCGTCCCGCTCCTCCCCGCCGGTTTGCACGCCGTCAAGCTCGCGCTCTCGCCGCCGGCGCATTATCGAGACATGGAGGACGATCACGACGACGCGCAGAGCCCGGGAGCGGAGCGGGAACCGGAACCGTGGGAAACGACGCGCGCAGGGAAGCGGGTTGCGGAGCTCAAGGAGGTCGAAGAGGTGCCTTCTCCCCCTCGCGTACCTATTTTGCCCGTTGCGTTCCGACCAGCTAACCCCTTCACTGCGACAGAACCTCGCCGCCGTCTTGCACTTTGCCGGCTGTACCCTCGCGTCCCTACACGGACCCGCTCTCGTCTTTCACCTCTCGCGAGCTCGCGACGGATGAGGACGATGCCGCCGGCGGGCCTGGCGCAGACGCGAAGAAGCCCGAGGGCGACGACAAGCTCGCCGACTTTGCCAAGTACGCAGAAGGCTTCTACGCAACGCTGAATGTGCGTCGATCTCGCTTCGCTCCCGCTGCTCCGCCTTGCTCACTGCGTCTCGCTCGCTCCGCAGGACGTGCAACTCGGCCTGCGGACGTCCATCCGGCACCTCCGTGTCGCGCGGACATCGGCAGCCCCGCTTGTCGACCCGTCCTTCGCCAGTCTCGTCGCGGCGGGCGGGTCGTCCACTGCGGTTGGGCCGGGCGGCGTTGCGGCGGCCTCCTTGCTCGCGCCGCTGAGCGGAGGTCTTCCTGCTTGGAAGGGGAGTACGGAGCGGCTGCCGGCGAAGGAGCCGGTGCGGAAGGAGAACGGGGAGACGAAGCTGAGCGTTGCGGCGCTCGAGCTGGAGCGGGAGGCCTGGGCGGACCTCGTGCGGGCGCTCGAGGCGGGTCGGTGAGGGTGCTGTGAGGGTTGTTGTACAGGCTGTGCGTGTTGTACTGCTGTCCGTGGTCCCCGTCCGGCGAGATAACTGTGAGACTGCGCGTCAAGGCGCCTGCCCCTCTCGGGCCTCGTCCTCGCTCTCCCCCCGTCCCCTCTCCCCACCTCGCGCGAGACGGACAAGATGCTGTCCTACGCCACCGCTGCCCTCGCACTCGTCGCTGCCGCCCAGGGCGTCGATGCCGGCGTCCACCGGTGCGCCCTGCGCCCTCGCGCTCTCCTCCTTCCGCATCGGCTGACTCCCCGATGGCGCGGCCCCCGCCCCTCGCCCGCCCTGCAGGATGAAGCTGCACCGCCTCGAGCCCGCCTCGTCCGACCTCTCGGCACAGACTGCGCACCTCGCAGACAAGTACGCCGCCCGGATCGCCGGCTACGGCTCGCAGCTGCCCTTCGGCGCACGCGGCCGCAAGGCTGGCCGCTACCCGCCGAGCCGCGACGACGAGTTCCACACCATGCTCGAGACGGAGCAGTTCAACGACGCCCTCGCCCAGGGCGGCCACGGCGTCCCCCTCACCAGTGCGCTCCTCCTCGTTCCCCCCACCTCGGCACCCGCCACCGCGCTGACCTCCTCTTCCCACCCTCACAGACTACCTCAACGCACAGTACTGTATGCTCACTCACCGCTCTACTCCGAGCTGAGCTGACTCGCCCCGCCGCGTGCAGTTGCCGAGATCACGCTCGGCACGCCCCCGCAGTCGTTCAAGGTCGTTCTCGACACCGGTACGTGCGCTCGCTCGTCTCGCCCGTGCTCCGCTGACACCCTCTGCAGGCTCGGCGAACCTGTGGGTCCCGTCCACGCGCTGCTCGTCGATTGCGTGCTTCCTGCACAACAAGTACGACGCCAAGGCCTCGTCGACGTACAAGGCGAACGGCACCGAGTTCAAGATTCAGTACGGCACCGGGTCGCTCGAGGGCGTCATCTCGAACGAGGTCATGACCATCGGCGACCTGACCATCAAGGGCCAGGACTTTGCCGAGTCGACCTCGGAGCCCGGCCTCACCTTTGCCTTCGGCAAGTTCGGTGCGCCTCTTTCCTGCTCTCCCGTGCGTGTGCGGAACTGACACGCGCGCACAGACGGCATCCTCGGCCTTGCATACGACACGATCTCGGTCCAGCACGTCGTCCCGCCGTTCTACAACATGCTCAACCAGGGCCTCCTCGACGAGCCCAAGTTCGCCTTCTGGATGGGCTCGGACCCGGAGCAGGGCGAGGCGATCTTTGGTGGCGTCGACGAGAAGCACTACACCGGCAAGATCGACTACGTCCCGGTCCGCCGCAAGGGCTACTGGGAGGTCGAGCTCGAGAAGGTCAAGTTCGGCGAGGAGGTCCTCGAGCTCGAGAACACTGGCGCCGCCATCGACACGGGCACGTCGCTCATCGCGCTCCCGACCGACCTCGCCGAGATCATCAACCGCGACATCGGTACGTCCCTCGTCCGCCCTCTTCCCGCCACTTCCGCTGACTTTGTCCGCTTGCAGGCGCCAAGAAGGGCTGGAACGGCGCCTACACTGTCGAGTGCTCGACGGTCCCGTCGCTCCCGGCGCTCACTCTGTACTTCGGCGGCCGCCCGTACAAGCTCGACGCCAAGGACTACATCCTCGAGTGCGCCCGCCTCCTCCCGAGCCCGATATGCGCGCGTTACTGACTGCAGCGTGCACCAACAGGGTCCAGGGCACGTGCATGAGCGCCTTCCAGGGCCTCGACATCCCGGCGCCGATGGGGCCGATCTGGATCATCGGCGACGTCTTCCTCCGCAAGTGTGCGTTGCCTCTCTTTCTCTCCTTGTGCTGTCCACTCACGCGCGACGCCCTCCCAGTCTACACCGTCTACGACTACGGCCGCAACGCCGTCGGCTTCGCCAAGTCCGCCTAATCGCCCTACCTCCCCCCCTCCCCCCTCGCCTCGGCCTCCCTCGTATCCGCACGTACACTGCCGCCATTCTACCCTTTCTGAGACCTGTATCCGCCGTTCTCCCCGACCCCAAACATCCACAATGCCCTTACGCCCCATCGTCGCCAGTTCTGTTCCCGCAGTTTGCCGTCCCCTGTGACTACTCGCAATCCAGTGTTTTTCCTCTTACCCCGAGCGCGAGCTGGTTGACAGCTTCGTGGCCGCTACTGGACTTCGAATCGACCGTCGACGTCCACGCGGCTCGCGACTGCCCTGCGTCTCTCAAGCTCATGCCTTCACCCTACTCGCTCGCTCTCTCACATGTTCCCTTACTCGCTTTCGCGCATCTGGTACTGCTGTGTGCATTCGCGTTGCTCGCCTCCGTCTTCATCACCAAACAAGCAAGCCACCCCTCCTTCGGCCGTCCCCGTCTCCGCGCTCAGTAGTTGTCCGGCGAGATGGCCTGCTCGGCGTGCTGGCGCGCCTGGCGCTTCGCCTCCTCACGGTCTGCGGGTGGAGCGGCGCGTTGCGGGGGAAGAGCGGCGGGTGAAGCGAATGCGACGGAGTGACGGAGAAGGAGGCGGGAGAGAGCGATGGGCGGGAGAAGGCGTAACGAGGTCAGCCCACGCCCAAGGAGAGGCAACGGCAACGCGGCGTACCAAGGTAGTCGAGGCCTGCGGAGGAAGAGTGGGCGAGGACGGCGAGGTCAGCAACTTGCGAAGGTCCGCCGTCGCAATCAACGGCGCGGTTTCCCCGTCGGCACACACCTCCGCTGCGCTTCGACGACGACGACGGAAGCTTGAGGGCCAGAGGAGATCGCGACGCACCCTTCGTCTCGAACATCTTGTCCGCCTCGGCCGCCGCGAACGCAGCGAGGAGCTCGCGCGCCTGCGGGTCCCTCCGTCGTCAGCGACGCACTCCGCGTTGCGAGGGGATAGAGGAGCACCTTCTGGTGCGACTCGGGCTTGCCATTCTGCTCGCAGTGGCGCGCGTAGGCCTTCTGCGCCTGCGAGGGGTCGCGAGGCGAGGTCAGCGCGCGAGGGACGTGGCGGGGAGAGCACGACGCACCTCGAAGGCGGCGGCGGCGGCAATCAGCTCGTGCGAGAGCTGCGGGCGTGGTCCGAGGTGAGTGAGTCGACGGAGAGCGGGTGTGAGGGGCCAGCAGCGGAGCGGGAGCGGTGCAAGCGGGACGCACCGACGACTCATGCTGCGTCTGGACCTGCTGGGCCGCCTGCGCCTGGTACGAGTCCTCGCCGAAGAAGTTGACTGCGCGCGAGTGCGGCGTAGACGGTGTGAGGAGCGCGTCGTGGAGGAGCTGTCAGCGGAGGTTCGGGGACCGGTGAGGCTACGAGGACCGGCGAAGCAAGGCGCACACATCGTGTCTGTTGTGTGCGTGGTGGAGGGCGTGCGGTAGTGAGGAGGAGGAGGCCTAGGAGAGCAGCGTCGACGCCCGCTCCCGCTCGCACGGTGCTGCTGCGCAGCCTCCACCAACGATCCGCTGCAGCGTAGATCTGGCACCGCCCCGCCCAAAGAAAGGAGCGGCGCTATTTCAGGAGCGTGCCGATATGGCGGGCGCGGCGGCGAGAGAGAAGTGCTCGCTGGCGCATGCGGGGTAGCAAGCAGCTGTGCCGACAGTCGCGTACAGGCATCAGTGCATGGGTTGTGTGGTCGTCCAGGAACGCGAGCGCGCGAAGGAGACGGGAACTCTGCACGAAGGTCGACCTTCTCAGACCTTCTCAAGCGGGAGGGGCGTCTCTTCATGGGACTGCTCGCGTTCTCTTCATTTTCGTAGACGTGCAGACCGTGAGGAGCGGGCAAGGAGCGCACGGTCGGTGCATGGCGAACCGAAGAACGACGGCTATCGCCGCCCGCCGCAAGCGCTCGAGCAGTTCCAACGATTAAATCAACCGATACAAAGACTCCTCTATCCCAGAGATGCACAGGCAGTGTCTATCCCGATCCACAGCGATACGAGACTCCTCATACCAGCAGCGTCGCTGCGCCCGCCGCCAGCCCGATGAGCGAGAGGAGAACGGGCGGCGCAGTGAGCGACAGCGCGGCGGAGGTGATGCCCATAGCGACGCCGCCTTTTGAGGTGCTGCGGACGGGCGAGTTGCAAGTCAGCGAGCGCGCGGGAGGGGGGGCCCCGAGCGAGAGGAGGGAGGAAGAGGGAGGACAGGCGGGAGCTGAAGACGGCCAGAGACGCACTCGGCATAGTACCTGGACGCACAGCCGTAAAGTGTGTCAGTACAACTCTACGGGGTGCCCCGAAGCGTGGGGCAAGCAAGAGAGGGAACGCACTTCGGCTTGTCGTCGTACTTGTCGACCTGGTACAGCGGGAGGACCTGGTTTGCCGTTCCGCATGTCGACCCAAGGATATAGTTACACGCGTTCCTGCATGCTGTCGTGCTGTTGATTGCCGGCGAGGCGGCCGGGTTCTGGCACTGGTCGAGGCAGGCGGAGGTTCGCAGGCGGCAATCTACGGGAGGACGAGGTGCAGCCGAAGGCGGGGTGCAACCATGTGAGGAGCGAGCGCGTGAGGCGAAATAGAATCGATGCGGCGAGGGGAGTGGGCATGAGCACGGTCAGGACATCGTCTGCGGAAGAGACGGAGGAGCGCCCTCGCACCGTAGGTGTTGACGGGCACGACGAGCGGCTGCAGCCTACTCTCCGCCTTTTCGTTGCATTCGCAGTTCCATCCCAGGGTGACGGGATTGCAGCTGCAGCGCGGGCGCCCATTCAGTCAGCTCCGTCGACGCGCGTGCACACCGAGCGAGGAGGACAAAGGGTCGGCGGCGCACAAGTTGGTGGTCACGTTGGCAGCGTCCGATGTGCATTTTGCCGACGCACAGTAGGCGGTCGTCTGGTTGCAGATGGAGGTGCGCGTCGACTCGCTCTGCGAGCGCGGCGAGGGAACGAAGTGGGGGAAGGAAAGGTCGCCGATCCGGGCGGTCAGCTCATCCTGGTCGCGCCGGCGTCTCGCAAGAGCGAGTATGTCCACCAGGAGGGTCGACGCACCTCCTGGGTCAGGTTGTAAGTGCAGGGCGGGAGCGAGGCGGCGAGGGCGGACGCGGTTGCGGTCGCGAAAGCGGCGGTGGTCTGGGTTGCGTAGGCCGGCACCGAGAGCAGGTTCGTCGCTGTGGCTGTTGCGTTCCCAGCTGCGCGTCCAGGGGATCAGCGAGGGCAAGGGAGGGCGGTCAGGTCGGCGAGGTAGGTGCGCCGAGAATAGCGAGAGAGAGGAGGGAGGGAGGGAGGGAGGGCGCACTGGGAGCGGCGACAGAGAGCCTTGCGCAGGCCAGCAGGGCCAGTCCCGCGAGCGTGAGCATCTCTGCGAGCGAGCGTGAGGAGGAGAGAGAAGGCGACGAGGCCAGAGCGGAGATCCTCCCGGTCCCGATCGAGCGAAGGCGGGGGCGGGGGAGGCGACGGCGCGCCCCTCTCTCCCTCTCCCCGCCCACCCTTCTGCGCCTGCTTGCGCGGAACCAACCTCGATACACGCGCAGACCACCCTCGAGCACGCGCACCGACACGCGAACCCCTTCCGCGCCACTTCGACCTCCCGATCTCCCCGCTCTCCTCGCACGCGCATGGCCAGCTTCTTCAACCGGCCGAGCTACACGCCATCGTGGAACCAGCGCATCTTCCCCGTCCAGGAGCCCTCGTTCGACCCGCCCGCCTCGTCGCCCTCGGAGCCTCCCGCCGCACCTCGGCTGTCCTCTCCGCCCTCATCGCCGCGCGGCGCCCGCCCGCGCTCCCTGCGCATCGTCGAGCCCGCTTCGCCGCTACACTCGCCTGCGCGCGAGGCCCCGCCGCCGATCTACTACCCGGGTGCACGTCGCCGCTCCGAGACGACGGCAGGTGACCCGCTCGCGCCAGGCCTCGCGCCGTCGACCAACACCGCCTCGTCCGCGTCGTGCACTGTCCCGTGGGCGTACCACCCGTGCGCGCCCGACGCGCAGGGCGGCAAGGGCCGCTGGGGCAGGCGTCTCCGTCTGCCCGAAATGTGGCGCGCTCTCAAGGGCGAGAAGGAGGTCCTCTGGGACGGGTGGCCGCGACAGTTTGGCGGGCGGGAGCGCGTCGGCTGGGAGGCCGAGCAGCGTGAGGGCGCGCGCGCGGCGGCGGCGGCGGATGAGGAGGAGGGCGGCGCGGCTGGGCATCGCCGCGCGAGGAGCATCTCGCTCTCGCTCGCGCCGTTCGACGCGGACGACGACAGGCGACTCGGGTATCGCGCTGACTCCGCATTCGACGCACGAGTGTGCGCACCCGCTCGCGCCGCTTTACAAGAAGCGCGTTGCCGAGGTCAACGAGCTCGTCAGCGAGACTCTCGTTACGACCCGCATCTGGCTCGCGCTTGTCGAGCTCCTCGACTATGTCTGGATTATTGCACTCATCGTCGCGCTCGCACAGGGCGGTGGCGAGCAGACGGGCTTCCTCAAGGGCGTCGAGGTACGTCCACTCGCGTGTAACCTTCCCACAAGCGGCGCTGACGAATCTGGCTCCTTCGGTACGCTCGCAGATTGGCCTCGTCCTCGTCATTCTTCTGAACGGCCTCGCCGTCAACGCCGTCCGCATGCGGCGGTACACGCTCGCACGCGCACTCAAGGCCCGCACACGCGACTGGTCCCCGCTCGCGCTCACGTCGAGCACGAACGCGCAGCTCATGCGCAACTACCTCGACGGCGACGCGGACCGCGGCAGCACGGATAGCATGGCGCCAAAGGACGGGCCGGTCATGCGCTGGAGGATGAGGGAGACTGAGGTGCGTCCTCTCCTCTTGCTGGGCCGTCGTTCCGCCGTCCCTGGCCTCTCTTCCCCTCTCGACACGCACCTTGCCCTCTATGCGACCGCACACTAACCTCCCCCATCCCGCAGGGCTCTTTCTGGCTCGGCTACCGCCCCATCGTCCGCGTCGAGCTCGTCACCCCCTCCTCCTTCTCCGCCCACGCGCTTGCCTACCTCCCGGTCGTCGACCCGGAGCTCGGCGCTCCGCCTGAGGTAGTTGTTTCGTCGGATGGCCCGCGCCCCGCCGCGGGCTCGACGGGCGTGAGCGAGGCGAGACGAAGCGGGGAGGCGCCCGCGCCGACGCCGGCGGGGCAGGGTGAGCCGCCGCGATACGAGGATGCGCACTCAGCGGGCCGTGGATGAGGTGAGGTAGGTGGAAGAAGCGGAGAGGTGGGACACGTGGGAAGAGCGGACTGTGCGGGAGCTGGAGCAGGGGAAGTGCTCTTTGACGGACCCCTCTCGGGTCAGAGTCGGTGCCGTGGCGTATGTAGCATAACCTCCCCTTCTCCGCCCCTCCCACTATGCTGATGCGATTCTATCTGCTTCGTGTGCCTCGTTTGGGCTTTCCTTCTTTTCCGCCAAGAGGAGGATGTAAACCGGGCGACGAGCATCCGCCCGCATGTGACCATGTCGCGCCAGAAAGCGACGTCGCCGCTCTCCCTTACTCAGGAAGAATCGGCCTGACTATGCAAAGCTCACCAATGGGGGGAACGAGTGGGACGGAATGAGTTTGCGGATATAATCGCTAACGCGGGGCCGCACCTTCGCAAGTTGGGGATGTAACTCAGTGGCAGAGTGCCTGCTTCGCATCTACTGAATGTGCTTGCATGAAGTCCAGGGTTCAACTCCCTGCTTCTCCAAACCTTTTTGTCCCCGAAAATGCTGCAGCTTTGACAAGCTGTCCTATCCTTTATCCAATGCTGAGCCCGCTTCCGTGACCTTTGCCTCATCACTGTCCTGCTGCCCAACAAGGCCTCGGCCTCCCCGAGGCCATGTACAACACCCTGCAGACGACGCTCGCGCGGGGCGACCACACCGCGCCGATCAACCTCGACGCGCTGATGCAGAACCACTTCCCGCTCCTCATCCCCGACGGCAACGCCCGGCGGAGCATCCTCGTCGACGCCAAGAAGGTGTCGCCGAACCAGGCCATCTCGGTTACCGTTGACGTGTTCAACCCGAGTGCGTCCTCTACCCTCCCGCCCCCCCCCCCTGTACCCGCCAACTGACTGACGATCGCACAGGACCCAGGCCTCCTCGACTTTGAGCAGAAGGAGTTTCTCCGCTACATCCTCACACACTGCCGCGCGGACGACTGCCACCTCCCGCGCACGTATGGCGTCAGCGACGTCATCAACCTCGAGTGCGAGCGCAAGGCCGGCAGCGTAATTGGGCGAGCCTGCTCGCCCAGGCCGCGCGAGCTGGACCGACTCAGCCAAGAAGTCGTTCACGCTCCTCCTCGGCAACCGCGGGCGCGCGAAGGTCCTCGCCTCCGCCGCCGAGCGCGGCTCGAACAACGAATGGCTCGCGCGCGCGACGCCGGCCCAACTCGAGCGCGTCTATGGCGTCGACACGGCGGGCGCAGTCCCGGTGCGCCCATCTGCAAACGTCGGCCGCCCTCTGCAGCGAGGCTGACACGCGCCCGCAGATCGTGCATGCCGTCGGCGATGCTGCGGCCGACGTGCGCGACACCCTGTTCGGCAAGGGCGCATCGTCCGTGACGCAGTTCATCGTCCAGAACACCCATGGCGATGGGGTCGTCCGGAGCGCCGCGTAGCCGTACTCGATCGCGAACCCGTTCCGGATGTGCCCCGACGACAACAAGACGGTGACTGCCCACCGGGTCCGTGTCAGCACGGAGGCGCGCGCGCTCGCAGACGCCCTCACCAAGTTCCTCCAGTCCTCGACGCGGAACTGGAAGACTGCGTTCGGCGACCGCGCCATCGCGCCGTTTGGCGGCGCCGGCAGGGCGGCGGCGCAGGGTAGGGGCAGGGGCAAGGCGGCGGGGCAGCCGGGCGACAGGGCGACCAGCCAGGAGGGCGACGTCCACAAGGCGAGGCTCGCGGCCGCGGAAAGGGCCCTCTACAATCTCGACGAGGCCATGTGCGCGAACCTGCAGGTGTACAGGGTGACCGTCCTCGTGGAGCTGGCGAAAGTCGAGGGGGTCCTGCACGCGCTCGCGGACTGTGCCGCCGTGAGCGACATCACCGAGCTTGGCAACAAGCGGCTCGCGAGCGTCACCGAGCTCGGACTCGACCTGTGGCACCCGCCCAAGCGCGACTCGCTGAAGATGGAGGCCCTCATCACGGCCGACATCCTCGACGACCGCCTCCTTGAGCCCCTCGCGCGCCAGTTTGCACACTATGCGAGGCCAGGGCGCGCGAGCCGGCGATGCACTGGGCCAACTGGACCGACTGGACAGCAATCCTCCTCAGGGCGCTTGTCGCCAACCTCCCTGAGCCAGGCCCCGGCGCCGTCGCTCCCCGGCGGCCAGACCCGCGCAGTGCTCGAGGCGTCGCTCTGGGCCGAGTCGGAGCGCGAAGGCGCCACTG
Source organism: Rhodotorula kratochvilovae (assembly GCA_019926025.1). Lineage (NCBI taxonomy): Eukaryota > Fungi > Basidiomycota > Microbotryomycetes > Sporidiobolales > Sporidiobolaceae > Rhodotorula > Rhodotorula kratochvilovae. Next base: position 127,435 of record JAHSUG010000009.1, read on the forward strand.
CCAAAGAGCTCTGGCACTACGTCGCGGTGCACCGCCTCGAGCTCCTTGACGCGCTCATCGTCTCGCTCCTGCGCGCCGCCGTGATCGAGAAGGAGCACATCACCGAGGCGGTCGAGCAGCACAAGCAGCGCGGTAGCCCAACGGGCATCGCGTACGCCAAGACCATCGACAAGGACACGGCGCACCTCGCACTTCCTGGCCCCGTCGTCGGCGACACCTTCAACGCGTCGTACCGGGACCCGTACGAGTCGGTGTGTAACGCCAACTCGGGCGAGTTTTTCCGCACGCGCGCCGGCCGCGACTTTACAGCCCGCATCGGCGAGGTCATCGAGGACCTCTGCAACAGTGTGCCGCCCCCAGGCGAGGTGCACCACTCTCTCTCTCTCCTCTCGGTGGCCCCCGACCCCTGACCGGTCGTGCCAATGCCAAGCAGGACCGGTACACCATCACGTCGCTTGGCAAGCTCACAGCCAAGTGGGCCGCGGACCCGAGGGCGTCCGGCGACGGCAGCAGCGACTGGTGGTGGAATGTTGAGGGCCCGACTCTGCTCGAGTACGCCCAACACCAGGCCGTCCTCCACTTCGACGCCGCCACCGGCACGTACAAGAACTCGCAGCTCAAGGTTGTTCGGGACAAGCTCGACACGCTGTTCGTGGACTTTGCGGCGGGCAAGCTCACCTCGCAGCGCAGCAAGAAGCCACCCGGCACCACCATCACGCGCCCCGTGTACGAGGCGTACGAGTGGCGCATGCACGACGCGCTCGGCGCATTCGCGGTCGAGGGCGCTGACGTACTTGTCACCTCGCCGTTCCAGGGCGTCGCGCGCTTCTACGATCCGACGCGCGGCATGGCGGGCATCCCGCCCGAGCTGGCGCGCAGCCTCGTGCCCGATGCGGCTGTCGACCGCCGCAAGTACCTCGACCAGCTCCCGAGGGACGTGCTCCTCGACAGCATCAGCGCGCTCCTCGACACTGTCGCCTATGCGTTGCACGCGGCGCAGGTGCTGACGGTCGCTGTTGCCGCTGTGTGGGGATGGGGCCCGAGGCGTCTGGTAGACCTGTTGCGGGCGCTAGGCCCCTCTCTCTCTCCTGCAACCTGCTCTCAGCCTCTCGCTCAGTAGCAGAGGGAGACCTGGCCCTGTCCTTCCTGCGACACCACGCCGATGGTCGAGGCGTCCGAGACAACGCTCGCGTGGGTCGGCGCCGACGAGGAGGGCATGGGCATGGGCGAGCACCGCCTTGGCATCGCGGCCGAGGACGAGGTGAGTGACGAGGACCAGCACAAGAAGGACACGCCCGGGAGCTCGCACCCGAAGGACAAGGGCAAGGGCAAGGCGAAGGAGAAGGAGCAGGACGAGCCGAAGCGCGGCGCTGCGATGCTCACCGACATGATTGCCGCACTCCTTGCGTGCGCCGACCCCGCGGCAGTGCCTGAGGGCAGCCAGAACGCGACGACGTCGCTCGGCCACGCCGTCAAGCGCGGTCACACTCTCGCGGTTGTACGTGCCCGCGCCGTCTCATCCCCGATCGCGAGGTCATACTGACTGCCCGCCCCGCACGCAGCCCCTCGAACTCCCCGAGTCAGCCGCGGTCCGCGCCGCCCACGGGCACCCGCCTCAGAAGCGGCGCACGGCCTCCCAGTCGGGCCCCCCGCAGAAGAGGCCGAAGTCGCGTATCAAGGTCGCCCCAGGCCCGTCGAGCAACAAGTAGTAGTCGCAACCACAGAGGTCCGTCCCCAGTGTACAGCGGCCCGCCCCTCCCCCAGTGTGTAGCACCCCGCCCCTCTCTCCCTCTCTCTCCCTCTCGCTTGGCTTGAAAGTGGAAACGCTTGGATTGCACAGACTCAAGGTTGCGCGTACGGAGCGAGCGAGAAAGCCGCGAGCGAGAAAGCTGTCACCACCACTCGACGACGCGGTCCACCGTCTGGCAAGAGTCAGTACGGGACGTCACAGTTGAGGGGGGAGGGGCGCGCAGAACGTACCAAGGCCCACCCCGAGCTGAGCGAGCGCCTCCAGATGCCGACGCTGTACTCTTGCGAGCACGGGTCCGGATTGGACAGTGTCGTCAAGCGCTCGAGGCTGGGGAGGCGCACGACCGCGGCGGCAAAGACGTGGTCGGTTGTGTTGTTGATCGGATCCGGTGTGTGGAGCGAGAGCATCGTGACTGCCGGCGGGAGCTCGTCCACAAACGCAACGAGGTTGTTGGCGGTAATCGCCGATGCGCGCGGGCACTCCCAGTACCCAACCGCGACCTCTGCCACCCGGGCGAGGTGGCCGAGCGCGCCCGTCAGCGTCGCGACCATGCCGACACCGCGCGCGCCTGCGCCGTCGTCGCGGTAGGTGGCCGCGTGGGTGACCGAGACGAGACCTCGACCACCCGCAGGTTGACCGCGCGACGCAAGAGGGCGACGAGCGGGCGCAAGTCGGATGCGGCAACCGCGGCGTAGTCTAGGCGCCGCAGCGCCGTCGCGTCAAGCGGTGCAACGAGTGCACACCCAACTGAGCCCGCTCCACCGGCAGCAAGGGCCATGGTACGTCGTGCGGCGGGACAAAGCCGGGTGTGACAAAGGCCTGGTTGAGGTGGAGCACAGAGACGGGGACCTTGGCCGCAGCCACGCCCCCGTCGTCGCCCAGGCTGCCGTCGATCCGGTGCGCGATCGCCATCTCGAGGCGGTCGAGGACGGGGAAGCACGCGAGAGCGGTGCGGACCACCGCCGCGCGGACGGTTGGCTCGCGGTCAGTGTCTCGGGTCGCCGAGACCACGAGACGGCGGCAGTGCGGAAAGCGCAGCCCCGGGCGAGCGGCGAGGGCGGCAAAGACGCAGTCAAGCTCGGAGGTTCCGCCACAGAACGTGACGCTCCGGACGGCCGGCGCCGCTGCACAGAGCGCAGCGTCGCTGTGGATGTGGTTGTGGTCGTCCGGAGCTGCCCCGAGCCAGAGCTCCTCGACGTATCGCCATCCGTCGTCCTCGAGGAGGGCGGCAGGGACGGCCCGCTGGCGTGCGTTGACGAACGCCCAGCGGTAGGGCCGAAGGGCGATGCGGAACGGCTTGGAGACGGCGAGCAGCGTCCCAAGGTCGGAGGGCTGGGCAGCATACGCCGCTTCCGCCATCAGGCACTCGAGCTCCCACAGGAAGCACTTGGGAAAGCTGGCGCGGCTCATGGTGCAACGAGTGGTCAAGGGTTCGGGAGATCGAGACGAGGTCGGTGAGTGTCCACGAGCTACAACACACGCACGGGGTCAGCATGTAGCGTGTGCGACGGGAGCGAGAAGCGCACCACTCGGGGCAAGGGAAGCGTGGGGGCGGCCAGCGCGGAGCGTACTACGAGAGGGACGATCCGGGACGTGTAGCGGGTACGGGTACAGCAACGAGCACAGCAGAACGGGCCAGAGTGCAGCGAGCGAGGACGAGGAACAAAGAGCGACGAGGCGAGTCGTGCTGCGCAACCCCCACAGCAGGTGAGGAGCGCCCTCGTTGCAGTACAGCCGCTACAGCGCTCGCAAAGACACGCCCCAAACCCGCCCCCGACGAAGTAGGCTGCGCGAAACCGACCCGTCGCGCCGCGCTGCGCCCCTCGGCCTCTCGCCCTCGCTTGGCGTCGACAGCCTGCGCACACTGCGCGTGCAGGGACGCCTGAACCGAGCTACACGGTCGGACCGCACCCGCTGCAGACGGGCCCGAGCGCGCGATCAACCACCCCGAGCATCGACAGCGCCCCATCGCCGCAACGACGTCGACGACCCGTGCGAACGAGGTGCACTCTCTCGCCTGCTCGCGCTTGCCAGGCTGCTCATGCTATATCGCGCGCGCACGCAGAGACCCTAGACTAACTCACCCCTCACCCCCCTCGTCTTCCTCTTCTACCCACCACCTCGCCATCCCACCCCCACGCGCCCACTGCCCGCTGTACAGGAGAGGTGTTCCTGCTGCCGGGGGGTCCTCTCTCGTAGCCCAGGCGGGAGAGTGAGTGATGAGATGGATTCCAACCCGAGGAGGCCGTCCACCGGTCCTCCTCCTTCCTCCTCTTCCCCCTGACACCGTGCTTGATGGCCGACACGCCCGACACGACGTGGGACGAGCTCGTCGAGGCCGTCGCGCGCGACGCCGAGTGCGACAGGGCGCGCACGGTTGACGACATCGAGGCCGCACACCGCGACCCCGCGCGGTTCGTCTCGTTCGCCATCTCGCGCGTGCAGTCACACACCAACAATGTGACCGAGGACGCAACGCGCGTCGCCGTCATTGCGCATGGAGACGAAGCCGTCCTCGCGTCGCCGCGCTACGGGTCCCTCGTTGCACCCGCAGACTGCTCCCGTTGGTCAGCGCTCACGGCCGACCCGGCGATCACGTCGACGCGGCAGCTCGGAGAAATGGCGCAGATCGAGGCGGTCGGCGCGCGCGCCGAGGCCGAGAAGACGCTCTGCACCGTGGCTGGCCTCGAGTGGGACGACACCGTCCGCGGCACGCTGCTCAGCGAGCAGGTCTCGGTGTTGTCCTGGCGCAAGGTGCGGGCAGGCGTCAATGCATGCGCCGACGGCGGCAAGCCCCACCGGGACGTCGTCCGCGCCAACTGGTGGGTGTGGTGCGGCCTCCTTGCCAGCAAGTGCGGCCGCATCGACGGCAAGGTCAAGACACCGATGGTCAAGAGTGTGCGCGCCGCGAACGCCAATTTCAAGGCCGCACAGAAGGTGCGCCCACCCACTCGTTCCGTCCCAACGCTCGCTGACCTGACCCGGCCGACGTGTAGGACGCCACATTGGCCACCACGAAGGCCAACCAGGCGGCCGACACATTGGCGACATCCACATCGCACCTCGCCGGGCCGGCGTCGGCCCTCAGAGCGGAGAGCGCGCCACAACGCCCGACGCCGCAGCGCATGCCGCCGCGGGGCGCAACGCCGCAGCGCACGCCGTTGCCACAGCGCACGCCATCGCCACAGCGCACGCCATCACCACAGCGCATGTTATCGCCAGGACTGAGCACAGGCGAGCGCGCGCGCGCCAAGGCGCCGAGCACCCCGAGCGTAGACACGGACGCGAGCCCGAGCCCGATGGCAGCTGGCGCCGCTGCCGCCCTCCTCGCCACTGCATCCCGGCCCGAGTCCGAGTTTGAGCCCGAGCCCAGGGGTAAGGGCAAGGGCAAGGACAGCTCCGACGACGGCGCGATCCCGAAGCGCACGGCCGCCGCCCCTTGTCCGCGAGGGCGAGGGCCCGACGCCGACCAGCCGCAGCTGCAGCTGCAGCCGCAGCCTTACCCCCATGGACCTCGACGCCGAGCCCGGCGACGCGGACCTCTCTTTCCGCGTCCGCGCCGAGCTGCGCGACCAGAAGCGCGTCGCGCGCTGTTACACGTCGACCGAGCCGGGCGAGGTGCCCGCTGCCTCGCCGTCGCGCGCGGCCTCGCCGCTGTGACACGCGCCGTGGTCATGCAGCAACGCTGCGGGGCCCATGGCGAGGCGGTGTCGACCAATTCGGGATGCCGACGCACAGCCGCGCCTTGCGAGACTCGCCAATGACGTCTTTTGCGGGTCGCCCAACAGCGATCCGGCGCTCGCGTCGTCGAAAACCAAGGCGCGGCGAGGCACGCATCGATCGTGTCCAAGCTGCGCACAGGCGAGTCGGTGACGGCGATGGCGGCCATCGAGGCGTGCCGCGCTTCCTACAGCGCAACGCGCCGCGCACGTCGCTGGCCGCCCTCGACGACGCCCCCGAACGCGCGCCCTCAGAGCCCGGGGCCCCGCTCGAGCTTGTGTGCGAGCGTCGTCAACGCGGCGGCGTTTGCCACGCTGCACGACCTTGCCCGTACGGCAATCCAGGACGTGTTGTCGCCTGGAAAGGCGTGGGCGCTCGCACTGCTCGGTGCCGACGCCGGCGAGGTCGACGCGATGTGGAAGGCGGCCGAGGGGCAGTGGGAGACACACCTCGTGGGCGAAATGGTGCGCACCGCCTCTAACTCCCCCGCACAGCCGCCGCTGAACGCCATTGCCAACAGCTCGGGCCCGCGTTTGCCGATGCCCAGCGGCAGCTCCTCATGCGCCTCGCCGACGACCGCGTCCAGGAGCGGTCGACAGCCGAGGCGTCTGCGAGCTCCGCGGCGAGCGGATCGAGCGGCAGCGCCTGGTCGAACTCGTCGACCCGTCGGTGTGGACGCACAGCCTGACCATGAGCGCGCTCATGGCGGGGTTTGCCGCACGTGGGGTCAAGCTGCCGGCGGACCAGACGCTGGCGTACCTGTCCGAGGAGCGCCGCAGCGCGCTGTGGAAGCCGTACGCCCCGGAACACACCTCGAGGTCAACCAGCGCTTTGCACGCGTCCAGGTCCTCCCACCAAACTTCGACGGGGTCATGACGGAGAGGGGCTGGGACGGGGCCAAGCGCTGGTTCCGCAAGGTGAGCCACGCATGCACCCTCTTCTCTACACGCAGGGCTGACGCCGAGCGCGCACGCACGCAGACCAACTGGCAGACGATCGAAAAGCTGATCGCCGTTGTCTCGGTCGAGCTGCAGTCGCACTGGCTCGCCGTCATCATCGACGTCCGTGCGAGGACGAGGACGGTCTACGACGCGCTCAGGACCTTCCAGGGCGGTGACGAGGCGCAGAAGGTGCGTCCACTCGCTCCGTGTGTCTCACGGTGTAGCCAAATGACCTCTTTTCGCGGTCCCGTAGGCGCTCACCAAGCTCACCAACGGAACCAAACGAGAGAGAGGGCGCACCTCCATCCAGATCGGCGTGTCGGGAGGTGCGCGCAGAGGCGTTTGAGCGCGCGCCTGGCGGGCTTTGTCTCGTCAAACACCTGGAGGAGCGAAGGGGTCTAAGGCCCGAGAGGGGGGAACGGCAAGAGCGTGTCAAAGTGCACGAGCCAGCTGGGCAGGCGGCGGGGGCACTGGCCCCACATCGCATCGTCGACGTAGTTGCCCGGAGCCACGGCGGGCAAGTACCGCACCTGATCTTGAGCGCCTCCAGGCACCGGAGCCGCGGGAACGCGCGGGTGAACGTCGCGAGGACGGACCCTCGAGGTCGGCACAGATGTCAGCAACCCAGACGACGGCCGGGCAGAGCTCGGGGAGCTCGCCGAGCCACCCGCGCTGGCCCGGACCGCTGTCGAGCATGGCCGCCGTCGTGGAGACCCGGAGGGTGACAAGGGCGCGCAGGTGGAATACGCAGATGAAGTAGGGGAGTGTGTCAGCGCGGAAGTGCCAGACCTGGTCGGCGTGCCCGTGCTGGCCCACTCCACTGCGTCCCGCAGGATGGCACGACGTGCCCGCACTGCACTCGGGGGCCGCCCGCACGGGGCAGCTGTCCCGGGGCAAGAAGGCCAGAAGGAGGAGGGGGTCACAGCTGCACCATGAGGGAGGTCGAGTCTGGTCAGCCTGGGAGCGGAGGCTCTGACGGCCGCTTTCCCGCCCATCGGTCTTCTCTGTGTACACCGGCAGCTCACCACCCGCCCACTGGCGTTGGGCTGCAGCAAGGCCGGCACCGACCATGCGGCCGCCCTCTCACGTCACTGGGCCGGGTCGCAGACCCTGTGCGGCACCAGCCGCTCCCTGCTGTGTCCGGGCAGTGTGGTCGGCCGGGTGCTCTGGAGAGCCCCGCACGGTGGCAGGGCGGACCGTGCGGCGGTCGGGTTGGGGAGAGAGGATCCTGCACCGGGCGCGGGTTCCCTGCTCTCGGGGGCACGATACTTGCTGGTCAACCAGCGCAGGCTCCTTGGCCGGCGAGGGGGACTCTGAGGTGCAGGAGTCTGCTATGTGGCAGCTGGTGCACCCGGGACGGGACATGGCCTGCCATCAACAGGGCACAGGGCCGGCTGAGAGACCGGCCTCACCTGCGTGAGCGTGCCCGTGCCGGTCCGCTCCACTGCGTCTCGCATGATGGAACGACGTGCCTGCACTGCACTCGGGGGCCGCCCGCACGGGGCAGCTGTCCCGGGGCAAGAAGGCCAGAAGGAGGAGGGGGTCACAGCTGCACCATGAGGGAGGTCGAGTCTGGTCAGCCTGGGAGCGGAGGCTCTGACGGCCGCTTTCCCGCTGCCGTCAGGGCGTAGCAACCCTTGCATGCCTGCAAGCAGGTTGCCCCATCGGTCTTCTTGTGCAGCTCACCGCCTGCCCACTGGCGTTGGGCTGCAGCAAGCCGGCACCGACCATGCGGCCGCCCTCACGTCACTGGGCCGGGTCGCAGACCCTGTGCGGCACCAGCCGCTCCTGCTGGGTCGGGCAGTGTGGTCGGCCGGGTGCTCGGAGAGCCCTTGCGGTGGCAGGCGGACCGTCGCGGCGTGGGTTGGGAGAGAGGATCCTGCACGGCGCGGGTTCCCTGCTCGGGGCACGATACTTGCTGGTCAACCAGTGCAGGCTCCTTGGCCGGAGAGGGGGACTCTGAGGTGCAGGCGTGGCTCTGTGGCAGCTGGCGCAGTGCTCACCCGGGACGGGACATGGCCTGCCATCAACAGGGCACAGGGCCGGCTGAGAGACCGGCCTCACCTGCGTGAGCGTGCCCGTGCCGGCCCACTCCACTGCGTCTCACAGGATGGCACAACGTGCCCGCCCTGCACTGGAGGGCCGCCCGCACAGGGCAGCTGTCCCGGGGCAGGAAGGCCCGAAGGAGGAGAGGGTGACAGCTGCAGACCATGAGGGAGGTCGAGTCTGGTCAGCCTGAGCAACGGAGGCTCTGGCGGCCGCTTTCCCGCTGCCGTCAGTGCGTAGCAACCCTTGCACGCCTGCAAGTAGGTTGCCCCATCGGTCTTCTCTGTGTGCGCCGGCAGCTCACCACCTGCCTACTGGCGTTGGGCTGCAGCAAGGCCGGCACCGACCATGCGGCCGCCCTCTCACGTCACTGGGCCGGGTCGCAGACCCTGTGCGGCACCAGCCGCTCCCTGCTGGGTCCGGGCAGTGTGGTCGGCCGGGTGCTCCGGAGAGCCCCGCACGGTGGCAGGGCGGACCGTGCGGCGGTCGGGTTGGGGAGAGAGGATCCTGCACCGGGCGCAGGTTCCCTGCTCTCAGGGGCACGATACTTGCTGGTCAACCAGTGCAGGCTCCTTGGCCGGAGAGGGGGACTCTGAGGTGCAGGCGTGTGCTCTGTGGCAGCTGGCGCAGTGCTCACCCGGGACGGGACATGGCCTGCCATCAACAGGGCACAGGGCCAGCTGAGAGACCGGCCTTACCTGTGTGAGCGTGCCCGTGCCGGCCCACTCCACTGCGTCTCACAGGATGGCACAACATGCCCGCACTGCACTGGAGGGCGCCCGCACAGGGCAGCTGTCCCGGGGCAGGAAGGCCGAAGGAGGAGAGGGTGACAGCTGCAGACCATGAAGTCGAGTCGGGTCAGACTGAGCAGGAGGCTCTGGCGGCCGCTCTCCGCTGCCGTCAGTGCGTAGCAACCCTTGCACGCCTGCAAGTAGGTTGCCCCATCGGTCTTCTCTGTGTGCGCCGGCAGCTCACCACCTGCCCACTGGCGTTGGGCTGCAGCAAGGCGGCACCGACCATGCGGCTGCCCTCTCCGTCACTGGGCCGGGTCGCAGACCCCTGCGGCACCAGCCGCTCCTGCTGTGTCCGGTGTGGTCGGCCGGGTGCTCGGAGAGCCTGCGGTGGCAGGGCTGAACGTGCGGCGGTCGGGTCGGGAGAGGATCCTGCACCGGGCGCAGGTTCCCTGCTCTCAGGGGCACGATACTTGCTGGTCAACCAGTGCAGGCTCCTTGGCCGGAGAGGGGGACTCTGAGGTGCAGGAGTCTGCTCTGTGGCAGCTGGCGCAGTGCTCACCCGGGACGGGACATGGCCTGCCATCAACAGGGCACAGGGCCAGCTGAGAGACCGGCCTTACCTGCGTGAGCGTGCCCGTGCCGGCCCACTCCACTGCGTCTTGCAGGATGGCAGGACGTGCCCGCACTGCACTGGAGGGCCGCCCGCACGGGGCAGCTGTCCCGGGGCAGGAAGGCCCGAAGGAGGAGAGGGTGACAGCTGCAGACCATGAGGGAGGTCGAGTCTGGTCAGCCTGAGCAACGGAGGCTCTGGCGGCCGCTTTCCCGCTGCCGTCAGTGCGTAGCAACCCTTGCACGCCTGCAAGTAGGTTGCCCCATCGGTCTTCTCTGTGTGCGCCGGCAGCTCACCACCTGCCCACTGGCGTTGGGCTGCAGCAAGGCCGGCACCGACCATGCGGCTGCCCTCTCACGTCACTGGGCCGGGTCGCAGACCCTGTGCGGCACCAGCCGCTCCCTGCTGTGTCCAGGCAGTGTGGTCGGCCGGGTGCTCCGGAGAGCCCTGCACGGTGGCAGGGCTGAACGTGCGGCGGTCGGGTCGGGAGAGAGATCCTGCACCGGCGCGGGTTCCCTGCTCTCAGGGGCCGCGATGCTTGCTGGTCAACCAGTGCAGGCTCCTTGGCCGGAGGACTCTGAGGTGCAGGCGTGTGCTCTGTGGCAGCTGGCGCAGTGCTCACCCGGGACGGGACATGGCCTGCCATCAACAGGGCACAGGGCCAGCTGAGAGACCGGCCTTACCTGTGTGAGCGTGCCCGTGCCGGCCCACTCCACTGCGTCTCACAGGATGGCACAACATGCCCGCACTGCACTGGAGGGCCGCCCGCACAGGGCAGCTGTCCCGGGCAGGAAGGCCCGAGGAGGAGAGGGTGACAGCTGCAGACCATGAGGGAGGTCGAGTCGGGTCAGCCTGGCGACGGAGGCTCTGGCGGCGCTCTCCGCTGCCGTCAGTGCGCAGCAACCCTTGCTACGCCTGCAAGTAGGTTGCCCCATCCGTCTTCTCTGTGTGCGCGGCAGCTCACCACCTGCCCACTGGCGTTGGGCTGCAGCAAGGCGGCACCGACCATGCGGCTGCCCTCTCACGTCACGGGCGGGTCGCAGACCCTGCGCGCACCAGCCGCTCCCTGCTGTGTCAGGCAGTGTGGTCGGCGGGTGCTCGGAGCCCCTGCGGTGGCAGGGCGGACCGTGCGGCGGTCGGGTTGGGGAGAGAGGATCCTGCACCGGGCGCGGGTTCCCTGCTCTCGGGGGCACGATACTTGCTGGTCAACCAGCGCAGGCTCCTTGGCCGGCGAGGGGGACTCTGAGGTGCAGGCGTGGCTCTGTGGCAGCTGGCGCAGTGCTCACCCGGGACGGGACATGGCCTGCCATCAACAGGGCACAGGGCCGGCTGAGAGACCGGCCTCACCTGCGTGAGCGTGCCCGTGCCGGCCCACTCCACTGCGTCTCACAGGATGGCACAACGTGCCCGCACTGCACTGGAGGGCCGCCCGCACAGGGCAGCTGTCCCGGGGCAGGAAGGCCCGAAGGAGGAGAGGGTGACAGCTGCAGACCATGAGGGAGGTCGAGTCTGGTCAGCCTGAGCAACGGAGGCTCTAGCGGCCGCTTTCCCGCTGCCGTCAGTGCGTAGCAACCCTTGCACACCTGCAAGTAGGTTGCGCCATCGGTCTTCTCTGTGTGCGCCGGCAGCTCACCGCCTGCCCACTGGCGTTGGGCTGCAGCAAGGCCGGCACCGACCATGCGGCCGCCCTCTCACGTCACTGGGGCGGGTCGCAGACCCTGTGCGGCAGCAGCCGCTCCCTGCTGGGTCCGGGCAGTGTGGTCGGCGGGTGCTCGGAGAGCCCGCACGGTGGCAGGGCGGCGGACGTGCGGTCGGGTTGGGGAGAGGATCCTGCACCGGCGCGGGTTCCCTGCTCTCGGGGCACGATACTTGCTGGTCAACCAGCGCAGGCTCCTTGGCCGGCGAGGGGGACTCTGAGGTGCAGGAGTCTGCTATGTGGCAGCTGGTGCACCCGGGACGGGACATGGCCTGCCATCAACAGGGCACAGGGCCGGCTCAGAGACCGGCCTCACCTGCGTGAGCGTGCCCGTGCCGGCCCACTCCGCGTCTCACAGGATGGCACGCGTGCCGCTGCACTGGAGGGCCGCCCGCACGGGGCAGCTGTCGGGGCAAGAAGGCCAGAAGGAGGAGAGGGTGACAGCTGCAGACCATGAGGGAGGTCGAGTCTGGTCAGCCTGAGCAGGCTCTGGCGGCGCTCTCCGCTGCCGTCAGTGCGTAGCAACCCTTACGCCTGCAAGTAGGTTGCCCCATCCGTCTTCTCTGTGTGCGCGGCAGCTCACCACCTGCCCACTGGCGTTGGGCTGCAGCAAGGCCGGCACCGACCATGCGGCTGCCCTCTCACGTCACTGGGCCGGTCGCGACCCTGTGCGGCACCAGCCGCTCCTGCTGTGTCCAGGCAGTGTGGTCGGCCGGGTGCTCGGAGAGCCCTGCGGTGGCAGGCTGAGCGTCGGCGGTCGGGTCGGGAGAGAGGATCCTGCGGGCGCGGGTTCCTGCTCTCAGGGCACGATACTTGCCGGTCAACCAGTGCAGGCTCCTTGGCCGGAGGGGACTCTGAGGTGCAGGCGTGTGCTCTGTGGCAGCTGGCGCAGTGCTCACCCGGGGCGGGACATGGCCTGCCATCAACAGGGCACAGGGCCAGCTGAGAGACCGGCCTTACCTGTGTGGCGTGCCCGTGCCGCACTCCACTCACGTCAGGATGGCACAACATGCCCGCACTGCACTGGAGGGCCCGCACAGGGCAGCTGTCCCGGGCAGGAAGGCCCGAGGAGGAGAGGGTGACAGCTGCAGACCATGAGGGAGGTCGAGTCGGGTCAGACTGAGCAACGGAGGCTCTGGCGGCCGCTCTCCGCTGCCGTCAGTGCGTGCAACCCTTGCACGCCTGCAAGTAGGTTGCCCCATCGGTCTTCTGTGTGCGCCGGCAGCTCACCTGCCCACTGGCGTTGGGCTGCAGCAAGGCCGGCACCGACCATGCGGCTGCCCTCTCACGTCACTGGGCCGGGTCGCAGACCCTGTGCGGCACCAGCCGCTCCCTGCTGTGTCCAGGCAGTGTGGTCGGCCGGGTGCTCCGGAGAGCCCTGCACGGTGGCAGGGCTGAGCGTCGCGGTCGGGGAGAGGATCCTGCACCGGGCGCGGGTTCCCTGCTCTCAGGGGCACGATACTTGCTGGTCAACCAGTGCAGGCTCCTTGGCCGGAGAGGGGGACTCTGAGGTGCAGGCGTGTGCTCTGTGGCAGCTGGCGCAGTGCTCACCCGGGACGGGACATGGCCTGCCATCAACAGGGCACAGGGCCAGCTGAGAGACCGGCCTTACCTGTGTGAGCGTGCCCGTGCCGGCCCACTCCACTGCGTCTCACAGGATGGCATAACATGCCCGCACTGCACTGGAGGGCCGCCCGCACAGGGCAGCTGTCCCGGGGCAGGAAGGCCCGGGAGAGGAGTGACAGCTGCAGACCATGAGGGAGGTCGAGTCGGGTCAGCCTGAGCAACGGAGGCTCTGGCGGCCGCTCTCCCGCTGCCGTCAGTGCGCAGCAACCCTTGCACGCCTGCAAGCAGGTTGAGGGTTGCAAGCCTGCAAGCAGGTTGCCCCATCGGTCTTCCCTGTGTGCGCCGGCAGCTCACCACCTGCCCACTGGCGTTGGGCTGCAGCAAGGCCGGCACCAACCATGCGGCTGCCCTCTCACGTCACTGGGCCGGGTCGCAGACCCTGTGCGGCACCAGCCGCTCCCTGCTGTGTCCGGGCAGTGTGGTCGGCCGGGTGCTCCGGAGAGCCCTGCACGGTGGCAGGGCTGAACGTGCGGCGGTCGGGTCGGGGAGAGAGGATCCTGCACCGGGCGCGGGTTCCCTGCTCTCAGGGGCACGATACTTGCTGGTCAACCAGTGCAGGCTCCTTGGCCGGAGAGGGGGACTCTGAGGTGCAGGCGTCTGCTCTGTGGCAGCTGGCGCAGTGCTCACCCGGGACGGGACATGGCCTGCCATCAACAGGGCACAGGGCCGGCTGAGAGACCGGCCTCACCTGCGTGAGCGTGCCCGTGCCGGCCCACTCCACTGCGTCTTGCAGGATGGCAGGACGTGCCCGCACTGCACTGGAGGGCCGCCCGCACAGGGCAGCTGTCCCGGGGCAGGAAGGCCTGAAGGAGGAGAGGGTGACAGCTGCAGACCATGAGGGAGGTCGAGTCGGGTCAGCCTGAGCAACGGAGGCTCTGGCGGCCGCTCTCCCGCTGCCGTCAGTGCGCAGCAACCCTTGCACGCCTGCAAGCAGGTTGAGGGTTGCAAGCCTGCAAGCAGGTTGCCCCATCGGTCTTCCCTGTGTGCGCCGGCAGCTCACCACCTGCCCACTGGCGTTGGGCTGCAGCAAGGCCGGCACCAACCATGCGGCTGCCCTCTCACGTCACTGGGCCGGGTCGCAGACCCTGTGCGGCACCAGCCGCTCCCTGCTGTGTCCAGGCAGTGTGGTCGGCCGGGTGCTCCGGAGAGCCCTGCACGGTGGCAGGGCTGAACGTGCGGCGGTCGGGTCGGGGAGAGAGGATCCTGCACCGGGCGCGGGTTCCCTGCTCTCAGGGGCACGATACTTGCTGGTCAACCAGTGCAGGCTCCTTGGCCGGAGAGGGGGACTCTGAGGTGCAGGCGTGTGCTCTGTGGCAGCTGGCGCAGTGCTCACCCGGGACGGGACATGGCCTGCCATCAACAGGGCACAGGGCCGGCTGAGAGACCGGCCTTACCTGCGTGAGCGTGCCCGTGCCGGCCCACTCCACTGCGTCTTGCAGGATGGCAGGACGTGCCCGCACTGCACTGGAGGGCCGCCCGCACAGGGCAGCTGTCCCGGGGCAGGAAGGCCCGAAGGAGGAGAGGGTGACAGCTGCAGACCATGAGGGAGGTCGAGTCGGGTCAGACTGAGCAACGGAGGCTCTGGCGGCCGCTCTCCCGCTGCCGTCAGTGCGTAGCAACCCTTGCACGCCTGCAAGTAGGTTGCCCCATCGGTCTTCTCTGTGTGCGCCGGCAGCTCACCACCTGCCCACTGGCGTTGGGCTGCAGCAAGGCCGGCACCGACCATGCGGCTGCCCTCTCACGTCACTGGGCCGGGTCGCAGACCCTGTGCGGCACCAGCCGCTCCCTGCTGTGTCCAGGCAGTGTGGTCGGCCGGGTGCTCCGGAGAGCCCTGCACGGTGGCAGGGCTGAACGTGCGGCGGTCGGGTCGGGGAGAGAGGATCCTGCACCGGGCGCGGGTTCCCTGCTCTCAGGGGCACGATACTTGCTGGTCAACCAGTGCAGGCTCCTTGGCCGGAGAGGGGGACTCTGAGGTGCAGGCGTCTGCTCTGTGGCAGCTGGCGCAGTGCTCACCCGGGACGGGACATGGCCTGCCATCAACAGGGCACAGGGCCGGCTGAGAGACCGGCCTTACCTGCGTGAGCGTGCCCGTGCCGGCCCACTCCACTGCGTCTCGCATGATGGAACGACGTGCCTGCACTGCACTCGAGGGCCGCCCGCACGGGGCAGCTGTCCCGGAGCAAGAAGGCCAGAAGGAGGAGAGGGTGACAGCTGCAGACCATGAGGGAGGTCGAGTCTGGTCAGCCTGAGAGCGGAGGCTCTGACGGCCGCTTTCCCGCTGCCGTCAGTGCGTAGCAACCCTTGCACGCCTGCAAGCAGGTTGTCCCGTCGGTCTTCTCTGTGTGCGCCGGCAGCTCACCACCTGCCCACTGGCGTTGGGCTGCAGCAAGGCCGGCACCGACCATGCGGCTGCCCTCTCACGTCACTGGGCCGGGTCGCAGACCCTGTGCGGCACCAGCCGCTCCCTGCTGTGTCCAGGCAGTGTGGTCGGCCGGGTGCTCCGGAGAGCCCTGCACGGTGGCAGGGCTGAACGTGCGGCGGTCGGGTCGGGGAGAGAGGATCCTGCACCGGGCGCGGGTTCCCTGCTCTCAGGGGCACAATACTTGCTGGTCAACCAGTGCAGGCTCCTTGGCCGGAGAGGGGGACTCTGAGGTGCAGGCGTGTGCTCTGTGGCAGCTGGCGCAGTGCTCACCCGGGACGGGACATGGCCTGCCATCAACAGGGCACAGGGCCAGCTGAGAGACCGGCCTTACCTGTGTGAGCGTGCCCGTGCCGGCCCACTCCACTGCGTCTCACAGGATGGCATAACATGCCCGCACTGCACTGGAGGGCCGCCCGCACAGGGCAGCTGTCCCGGGGCAGGAAGGCCCGAAGGAGGAGAGGGTGACAGCTGCAGACCATGAGGGAGGTCGAGTCGGGTCAGCCTGAGCAACGGAGGCTCTGGCGGCCGCTCTCCCGCTGCCGTCAGTGCGTAGCAACCCTTGCACGCCTGCAAGCAGGTTGAGGGTTGCAAGCCTGCAAGCAGGTTGCCCCATCGGTCTTCCCTGTGTGCGCCGGCAGCTCACCACCTGCCCACTGGCGTTGGGCTGCAGCAAGGCCGGCACCAACCATGCGGCTGCCCTCTCACGTCACTGGGCCGGGTCGCAGACCCTGTGCGGCACCAGCCGCTCCCTGCTGTGTCCGGGCAGTGTGGTCGGCCGGGTGCTCCGGAGAGCCCTGCACGGTGGCAGGGCTGAACGTGCGGCGGTCGGGTCGGGGAGAGAGGATCCTGCACCGGGCGCGGGTTCCCTGCTCTCAGGGGCACGATACTTGCTGGTCAACCAGTGCAGGCTCCTTGGCCGGAGAGGGGGACTCTGAGGTGCAGGCGTGTGCTCTGTGGCAGCTGGCGCAGTGCTCACCCGGGACGGGACATGGCCTGCCATCAACAGGGCACTGGGCCAGCTGAGAGACCGGCCTTACCTGTGTGAGCGTGCCCGTGCCGGCCCACTCCACTGCGTCTCACAGGATGGCACAACATGCCCGCACTGCACTGGAGGGCCGCCCGCACAGGGCAGCTGTCCCGGGGCAGGAAGGCCCGAAGGAGGAGAGGGTGACAGCTGCAGACCATGAGGGAGGTCGAGTCGGGTCAGCCTGAGCAACGGAGGCTCTGGCGGCCGCTTTCCCGCTGCCGTCAGTGCGTAGCAACCCTTGCACGCCTGCAAGTAGGTTGCCCCATCGGTCTTCTCTGTGTGCGCCGGCAGCTCACCACCTGCCCACTGGCGTTGGGCTGCAGCAAGGCCGGCACTGACCATGCGGCTGCCCTCTCACGTCACTGGGCCGGGTCGCAGACCCTGTGCGTCACCAGCCGCTCCCTGCTGTGTCCGGGCAGTGTGGTCGGCCGGGTGCTCCGGAGAGCCCTGCACGGTGGCAGGGCTGAACGTGCGGCGGTCGGGTCGGGAGAGATCCTGCACCGGGCGCAGGTTCCCTGCTCTCAGGGGCACGATACTTGCTGGTCAACCAGTGCAGGCTCCTTGGCCGGAGAGGGGGACTCTGAGGTGCAGGCGTCTGCTCTGTGGCAGCTGGCGCAGTGCTCACCCGGGACGGGACATGGCCTGCCATCAACAGGGCACTGGGCCAGCTGAGAGACCGGCCTTACCTGTGTGAGCGTGCCCGTGCCGGCCCACTCCACTGCGTCTCACAGGATGGCACAACATGCCCGCACTGCACTGGAGGGCCGCCCGCACAGGGCAGCTGTCCCGGGGCAGGAAGGCCTGAAGGAGGAGAGGGTGACAGCTGCAGACCATGAGGGAGGTCGAGTCTGGTCAGCCTGAGCAACGGAGGCTCTGGCGGCCGCTTTCCCGCTGCCGTCAGTGCGTAGCAACCCTTGCACGCCTGCAAGTAGGTTGCCCCATCGGTCTTCTCTGTGTGCGCCGGCAGCTCACCACCTGCCCACTGGCGTTGGGCTGCAGCAAGGCCGGCACTGACCATGCGGCTGCCCTCTCACGTCACTGGGCCGGGTCGCAGACCCTGTGCGTCACCAGCCGCTCCCTGCTGTGTCCGGGCAGTGTGGTCGGCCGGGTGCTCCGGAGAGCCCTGCACGGTGGCAGGGCTGAACGTGCGGCGGTCGGGTCGGGGAGAGAGGATCCTGCACCGGGCGCGGGTTCCCTGCTCTCAGGGGCACGATACTTGCTGGTCAACCAGTGCAGGCTCCTTGGCCGGAGAGGGGGACTCTGAGGTGCAGGCGTCTGCTCTGTGGCAGCTGGCGCAGTGCTCACCGGGGCGGACATGGCCTGCCATCAACAGGGCACAGGGCTGAGAGACCGGCCTTACCTGTGTGAGCGTGCCCGTGCCGGCCTCCACTGCGTCTCACAGGATGGCATAACATGCCCGCACTGCACTGGAGGGCGCCCGCACAGGGCAGCTGTCCCGGGCAGGAAGGCCTGAAGGAGGAGAGGGTGACAGCTGCAGACCATGAGGGAGGTCGAGTCGGGTCAGCCTGAGCAACGGAGGCTCTGGCGGCCGCTTTCCCGCTGCCGTCAGTGCGTAGCAACCCTTGCACGCCTGCAAGCAGGTTGTCCCGTCGGTCTTCTCTGTGTGCGCCGGCAGCTCACCACCCGCCCACTGGCGTTGGGCTGCAGCAAGGCCGGCACCGACCATGCGGCCGCTCTCTCACCGCACTGGGCCGGGACGCAGACCCTGTGCGGCACCAGCCGCTCCCTGCTGTGTCCGGGCAGTGTGGTCGGCCGGGTGCTCTGGAGAGCCCCGCACGGTGGCAGGGCGGAACGTGCGGCGGTCGGGTTGGGGAGAGAGGATCCTGCACCGGGCGCGGGTTCCCTGCTCTCGGGGGCACGATACTTGCTGGTCAACCAGCGCAGGCTCCTTGGCCGGCGAGGGGGACTCTGAGGTGCAGATGTCTGCTCTGTGGCAGCCGACGCAGTGCTCACCCGGGACGGGACGGGACATGGCCTGCCATCAACAGGGGACAGGGCCGGTTGAGAGACCGGCCTGACTTGCGCGAGCGTGCCCGTGCCGGTCCGCTCCACTGCGTCTCGCATGATGGAACGACGTGCCTGCACTGCACTCGGGGGCCGCCCGCACGGGGCAGCTGTCCCGGGGCAAGAAGGCCAGAAGGAGGAGAGGGTGACAGCTGCAGACCATGACGGAGGTGAAGTCTGGTCAGCCTGAGAGCGGAGGCTCTGACGGCCGCTTTCCCGCTGCCGTCAGGGCGTAGCAACCCTTGCATGCCTGCAAGCAGGTTGCCCCATCGGTCTTCTCTGTGTACACCGGCAGCTCACCACCCGCCCACTGGCGTTGGGCTGCAGTAATGCCGGCACCGACCATGCGGCCGCTCTCTCACCGCACTGGGCCGGGACGCAGACCCTGTGCGGCACCAGCCGCTCCCTGCTGTGTCCGGGCAGTGTGGTCGGCCGGGTGCTCTGGAGAGCCCCGCACGGTGGCAGGGCTGAGCGTCGGGTCGGGGAGAGGATCCTGCACCGGGCGCGGGTTCCCTGCTCTCGGGGGCACGATACTTGCTGGTCAACCAGCGCAGGCTCCTTGGCCGGCGAGGGGGACTCTGAGGTGCAGATGTCTGCTCTGTGGCAGCCGACGCAGTGCTCACCCGGGACGGGACGGGACATGGCCTGCCATCAACAGGGGACAGGGCCGGTTGAGAGACCGGCCTGACTTGCGCGAGCGTGCCCGTGCCGGTCCGCTCCACTGCGTCTCGCATGATGGAACGACGTGCCTGCACTGCACTCGGGGGCCGCCCGCACGGGGCAGCTGTCCCGGGGCAAGAAGGCCAGAAGGAGGAGAGGGTGACAGCTGCAGACCATGAGGGAGGTCGAGTCTGGTCAGCCTGAGAGCGGAGGCTCTGACGGCCGCTTTCCCGCTGCCGTCAGGGCGTAGCAACCCTTGCATGCCTGCAAGCAGGTTGCCCCATCGGTCTTCTCTGTGTACACCGGCAGCTCACCACCCGCCCACTGGCGTTGGGCTGCAGCAAGGCCGGCACCGACCATGCGGCTGCCCTCTCACGTCACTGGGCCGGGTCGCAGACCTGTGCGGCACCAGCCGCTCCTGCTGTGTCAGGCAGTGTGGTCGGCGGGTGCTCGGAGAGCCCTGCACGTGGCAGGGCTGACGTCGGCGGTCGGGTCGGGAGAGGATCCTGCACCGGGCGCGGGTTCTGCAGGGGCACAATACTTGCTGGTCAACCAGTGCAGGCTCCGGCGGAGGGGACTCTGAGGTGCAGGCGTGTGCTCTGTGGCAGCTGGCGCAGTGCTCACCCGGGACGGGACATGGCCTGCCATCAACAGGGCACAGGGCCAGCTGAGAGACCGGCCTTACCTGTGTGAGCGTGCCCGTGCCGGCCCACTCCACTGCGTCTCACAGGATGGCATAACATGCCCGCACTGCACTGGAGGGCCGCCCGCACAGGGCAGCTGTCCCGGGGCAGGAAGGCCCGAAGGAGGAGAGGGTGACAGCTGCAGACCATGAGGGAGGTCGAGTCGGGTCAGCCTGAGCAACGGAGGCTCTGGCGGCCGCTCTCCCGCTGCCGTCAGTGCGTAGCAACCCTTGCACGCCTGCAAGCAGGTTGAGGGTTGCAAGCCTGCAAGCAGGTTGCCCCATCGGTCTTCCCTGTGTGCGCCGGCAGCTCACCACCTGCCCACTGGCGTTGGGCTGCAGCAAACCAACCATGCGGCTGCCCTCTCGTCACTGGGCCGGGACGCAGACCCTGTGCGGCACCAGCCGCTCCCTGCTGTGTCCGGGCAGTGTGGTCGGCCGGGTGCTCGGAGCCCTGCCGCGGTGGCAGGGCTGAGCGTGCGGTCGGGTCGGGAGAGAGGATCCTGCACGGGCGCGGGTTCCCTGCTCTCAGGGGCGATACTTGCTGGTCAACCAGTGCAGGCTCCTTGGCCGGAGAGGGGACTCTGAGGTGCAGGCGTGTGCTCTGTGGCAGCTGGCGCAGTGCTCACCGGGGCGGGACATGGCCTGCCATCAACAGGGCACTGGGCCAGCTGAGAGACCGGCCTTACCTGTGTGAGCGTGCCGTGCCGGCCTCTCGTCTCACAGGATGGCACAACATGCCCGCACTGCACTGGAGGGCCGCCCGCAGGGGCAGCTGTCCCGGGCAGGAAGGCCGGAGGAGAGAGGGTGACAGCTGCAGACCATGAGGGGAGGTCGAGTCAGGTCAGCCTGAGCAACGGAGGCTCTGGCGGCCGCTTTCCCTGCTGCCGTCAGTGCGTAGCAACCCTTGCACGCCTGCAAGTAGGTTGCCCCATCGGTCTTCTCTGTGTGCGCCGGCAGCTCACCTGCCCACTGGCGTTGGGCTGCAGTAATGCCGGCACCGACCATGCGGCCGCTCTCTCACCGCACTGGGCCGGGACGCAGACCCTGTGCGGCACCAGCCGCTCCCTGCTGTGTCCGGGCAGTGTGGTCGGCCGGGTGCTCTGGAGAGCCCCGCACGGTGGCAGGGCGGAACGTGCGGCGGTCGGGTTGGGGAGAGAGGATCCTGCACCGGGCGCGGGTTCCCTGCTCTCGGGGGCACGATACTTGCTGGTCAACCAGCGCAGGCTCCTTGGCCGGCGAGGGGGACTCTGAGGTGCAGATGTCTGCTCTGTGGCAGCCGGCGCAGTGCTCACCCGGGACGGGACGGGACATGGCCTGCCATCAACAGGGGACAGGGCCGGTTGAGAGACCGGCCTGACTTGCGCGAGCGTGCCCGTGCCGGTCCGCTCCACTGCGTCTCGCATGATGGAACGACGTGCCTGCACTGCACTCGGGGGCCGCCCGCACGGGGCAGCTGTCCCGGGGCAAGAAGGCCAGAAGGAGGAGAGGGTGACAGCTGCAGACCATGAGGGAGGTCGAGTCTGGTCAGCCTGAGAGCGGAGGCTCTGACGGCCGCTCCGCTGCTGCGTCAGTGCGTAGCAACCCCACGCCTGCAAGTAGGTTGCCCCATCGGTCTTCTCTGTGCGCCGGCAGCTCACCACCTGCCCACTGGCGTTGGGCTGCAGCAAGGCCGGCACTGACCATGCGGCGCCCTCTCTGTCACTGGGCCGGGTCGCAGACCAGCCGCGTCAGCAGCCGCTCCTGCTGTGTCCAGGCAGTGTGGTCGGCCGGGTGCTCGGAGAGCCCTGCACGGTGGCAGGGCTGAACGTCGGCGGTCGGGTCGGGAGAGGATCCTGCACCGGCGCGGGTTCCCTGCTCTCAGGGGCACGATACTTGCTGGTCAACCAGTGCAGGCTCCTTGGCCGGAGAGGGGGACTCTGAGGTGCAGGCGTCTGCTCTGTGGCAGCTGGCGCAGTGCTCACCCGGGACGGGACATGGCCTGCCATCAACAGGGCACAGGGCCGGCTGAGAGACCGGCCTTACCTGTGTGCGCGTGCCCGTGCCGGCCCACTCCACTGCGTCTCCCGCAGAGCCAGCGGTGCAGGTTCTCCTCGGGCGAGGTGGTCGCGTCGATGCCCATACGGCGAAGCCGTGCCCGGTGCAGCGCCTTGCCGTCTTCGAGTCGATCCGCCAGCGGTAGTACCTCGCATTGTCGCCGCGCTGGCCGGGATAGCCCTTCGAGTCCACGACCGCCGCGTTCCGCTCGCGAACTTGCTGCATCCTGTTCCGCTGGTCTCGTCAGTGCGGTGCTCATCCTAAGAATGAGGAGTTGGACGCACGACGCGCCGCTCCTGAGCTCGTTGACCGCGAGGTCGAAAACCGCCGGTGCGAGCGGCATCCGCCCTTGCTGCGTGAGGCGGAACGCGCGGCAGCCGTCCGAATGCTCGAACTGGCCCGATAGCTCGAAGACCTTGCCGTCGCCGACCCGCACGGCCAGCCAGATGTGCGCGAGGCAGCCCCTGTAGATGGCCAGGTCAGCGCGGGCGATGATGAGAAGTCGCTGAACGCACAGGTCGGACCAAGCAGACTGTCGCTCTGCATACCCGCGCGCCTTGTGGTCGTAGCCGTTTCGGCTGCACGCGCAGAGTACTGGGTCAGCGCGGGCACGGCCAAGCGATGTGAGGGGCGAAGGAGAGAAGGGTGCACCACTGAAAGAGCTTGCGCGACAGCTCCGGCTCCTGCTCCATTGCATCGGTCTTCTTCGAGCGTACAACTGCCCACTTGCCGTCCGGGCGCGGATGCAGCAGATCGAGGTCGAGCTCGACGAGGCGAGCGGCGGCGGCGGTGTTGTCCTTGCCGAACGTCTGGTAGTTGCTGACCGGAAGGCCGTCGTATAGCCGGGAGACGGCGACTCGCGAGGCCTGTGAGTAGCACAGGTGGAAGAGCGGCGCCTGCGCGCGACGCGGCATCGGTCAACACGATAAACAAACACGACGGGCGCAGGGGAGACGCACCTTGGAGACCTGCGCGTGCATGGTAACGAGAGGCGAGGATAGCAGTGCAGGCTGGGCCATGCTGCAGCGCACCCTGAGCGGGTGAAAGCAGGTGAGGTGGAGGAAGTCGAGCAGGAGCAGGAGCAGGACGGCGAGCCGAGGTGGGGCTGCCTTGCGCGGCATTACAATGAGTTTACAAGCGCCCAACTGTATTAGAGCGCAACCCCGGCGCGCGAAACCGCCAACCTCGATCGCCCAGGAACTCAGGGTGCCGGCCCCTCGTCGCCATGAGGGAGGTCGAGTCTGGTCAGTCTGAGCAACGGAGGCTCTGGCGGCCGCTTTCCCGCTGCCGTCAGTGCGTAGCAACCCTTGCACGCCTGCAAGCAGGTTGTCCCGTCGGTCTTCTCTGTGTGCGCCGGCAGCTCACCACCTGCCCACTGGCGTTGGGCTGCAGCAAGGCCGGCACCGACCATGCGGCTGCCCTCTCACGTCACTGGGCCGGGTCGCAGACCCTGTGCGGCACCAGCCGCTCCCTGCTGTGTCCAGGCAGTGTGGTCGGCCGGGTGCTCCGGAGAGCCCTGCACGGTGGCAGGGCTGAACGTGCGGCGGTCGGGTCGGGGAGAGAGGATCCTGCACCGGGCGCGGGTTCCCTGCTCTCAGGGGCACGATACTTGCTGGTCAACCAGTGCAGGCTCCTTGGCCGGAGAGGGGGACTCTGAGGTGCAGGAGTCTGCTATGTGGCAGCTGGCGCAGTGCTCACCCGGGACGGCAGCGGGTTGCTCGACATGGAGCACTCTGCATCCCCCATCATTGTGCTGAAGGCACTCACCGCGGCAGTCTCTGTGCGGGTCAGGCGGTCACAAGGGGGAGCGGGGTGAGGAGGGGAGAGTGAGACTGGCTTGGGCCCTAGCGGCGATGAACCGGACCGCAGCGCCCTCTCGCACAGGCGGAGCCAGGAGTATCGGCATCGTGCGTACGAGTACTTCACAGGGCAGTACCGCTGACCCCAAGGCCTCCCAAGAGACGCGCCGGGGATGAGCACCGCCTCGCCTCAGCTCGTTCCCCCCGATCCACCCGCGAACATGGAGAAGGCGAGCTCTAGCCGCCTCAAGACCGCGTCCAGCGTACTGACCGCGCTCCGCATGTGCAGGTCCAGCTTGCGCTCGAGCGCTTCTTGCCCGAACTGCGCGACCTCGAGCAGAAAAAGGTCCCCGGGTGCGCCTCTCCCGCCCTGCCCTCGCCTCTGAGCGGTCCAGGCTGACGCTCAGACGCCCGTACAGGATGAGATCTCGGACATCGTCGCCAAGCGGCGCGGCTTCGAGCTGAGCTCGCAGGACGCGCACTGCCGAGCGACTACCTCCGCTACATCGACTACGAGCGCAAGCTCGAAGACTCAGGAAGGCGCTGCAGCTCGCATCGTGCGCTCCAGCTCCTCCTGGCCCGCTGCCTGGCCGCATGAGCTGACGCCGCCGACTCGGCATCGCCATGCCCTCACCCAGTCGTCGCCCCTCCTCGTCTCGCGTACCCTCACCGCCGCTATCGCCATGCACCCGTCCCACACGCCCTACTGGGTCATGGCGAGCCAGTGGGAGAGCGACAGCGACCGCAAGGGCATGGGCGGCGGAAACACCGAGGGTGCGCGCTGCCTCTGCATGCGCGCGCTCCGCTTCCTCAAGGGCCGCATGGGCGCCCGCCGCAAGGACGGCGTCGACGGGCCCGAGGAGCTCATCTGGTGCGAGTGGATTTGCGTCGAGGTCGCGTCGGTCGAGCGCCTCCGCGAGCGTTGGGCGGTGCTCGGCATCGGCAAGGGCGAGTCGGAGGAGATCGTCCGCGTCAAGGGCAAGGGCGATGCTGCCGCTGCGGATGAGGACGTGGACACGGACGAGATCCAGCTCCCTGGCGGTGGCGACGAGGTGGACACTGCACTGAAGCAGGCTATCAACGAGAAGGCGCTCTCGGGCCAGGAGGCCCTGCTCAACGGTGCCATCGTGCGGCTTGTCATGGACAACCTGCTCAAGTGTGTGCGCCGCTTCTCTCACTTGCTCCGTGGCCAAGGCTGACGCTCACACCCACAGCGTACTCGCACTCAATCTTAGACTACAAGCTCCTCCTCTCGATCCTCAGCCCACTCCCCTCGCCCCTCTGACTCCTGCTCCTCTCACACATCTACGCCTCCCTCACCGCCAACATCTTCCTGTCCTCCCCCTCGTACCCCGCCGCACTGCACCTCCTTGCAATGCGCAGGCTCTACGATGTCCCCTTCGTCGCGCCAAAGAAGTCGAAGAAGTGCACGGCGGACGACGCCGAGGTTGCGGAGCCTGAGGACCCGTCGTCCATCAAGGTCGACGGCGAGAAGCTCGTCGATGCCGTCAGCAAGGTGTGTGAGGAGTACCAAGTCCAGTGATTCAGTGCCAACACGTTTGGATCCGCGCTGACACCGCCCGCACAGCACGAGCAGGTCTGGGTTGCCTGACTCGAACGGCAGGCTTGGTCGAACCTTCTTCTTGTCAGCATCTCCCCCCTCTTTGTGCAAGCAACCCGCGCACTTCAGTATAGCACAAAACTGTGGGACCTCTACCTGTGTTGCACTGAGATGACGGTGTCAACGCTCAACGCGGCACGAGTTGTCGATCTGGCAGGCGCTCCTCATGGACACGCTCCCACCAGCGGACTTCGCCTCCTCGCTCAGCCACCACACAGCCAGCCCCCGCGCGAGCTCCTCCCATGATGCCTCAGTGCCAACGCTCTTGCCCGTGTTCCTGCGGTCCATCCTCGAGCCCTCGTGCCTGGCGCTCAACAGCCGCACATTCCGCTTCAAGCTGCATCAGCGGATTATCGCGCACCGGGACACAGACGTCGACCAGTGGCTCGCATGCGCCAAGCAGCTTGTCTGCGTGAGGGAGGCGGCAAAGAGCCCGGAGGTGATCTACCCCGTGAAGGGCGTGGTCAGGCTCTGTGGGGGCTTGGGCGGGGCGAGGTGGTTCAACGACAAGCGGGAGGAAGTGTGCTGGAAGATCGAGAATGCAGTGTGGGCAGCTAGATGTGATGTGGTTGATACAGGCCAAAGTGAAGGTATGATACAATTTGTAGTGCCTGTGTGAGCGGGAGGTGGGTCTCTAGGCAGAAATGATCGTGACGGCCACCGCAGTTGTGGTTGATGTGGCCGCTATTGTCGTCGACAGAACAGGAGTCAACGTTGCGCCATCTGTACTGATACTGGATGCGCTTGTGTCAGGCGATGGGGAAGGTGGGCTTAACACGCTGTTGCTGTCTCGGCGGTCGAGCTTGAGGATGGCACAGAGGGAGGTACACTACTTGCCTATGCAGTTGCCGCGCTTGCTGAACTCGGTGGCGGCTTCGAGGACCAGCTGGCCGCTGATGAGCCCAATGAGGATGACCGGGACGTGCTGGCTGCGCTCAATGAAGAGACTGCAGAGCATCCACCTTGGGCGCAATGCGGAGAGTACGACCAGCCGCGGGAGTAACGGATGAGTGAGGAAAGAGGAACTCAACAAGCGAGTAAAGTGGCTCGAGCATAGATTTTGGAGAGCTGGGGGATGGCTGAAGAGAAGAGGGCAGGAGGCCGCTACTGCAAGGTGGACGACCGTCAATCACTGAACCCCCGCACTCGCTCGTCCTTGTCCATGTCGCCCTTGGCCTTGCCCAGGAGGGTCTGCAAGAGGGAAGGGCTCTTTTGAGCAACGTTTGAAAGAAGAGCGAGAGGAGGGACTTAGCGGAGAAAGGAACAGAATGATCGAGAGCTTGGCGGCGAGAGCAGCGAGTTGGCGACCGCGGGCGTAGCAGAGAGACCTTGCTTGAGGAAGCTGCATTGCTGTTGGATCCACCAACGGTGCCACTTGCAGCCTTGATCCCGACCTCGATGTCACCAATGGGCACGACAGCGAGAATGGCGACGAGGCCTGCGCACCACCAGGTCCTCCGCCAGGACGCACAAGGCGAGGGGCACTCGTCCCACTTGTTAGAAGCGGTGGCGGAGGAGGGAGTCGAGGGAGTCTGTTTTCTTCCCTCACTGTTTACACCACACCCGCTGATCGGAAATGCGGTCTGCTACCCCTCTTTGGTTAGATTCCCCAGCGTCGGGGATTGTGAGAAGGAAGAAGGGATCGCGGCGAAGGGAGATGAGGTGAGGAGGGCTGCGGAGTGGAGAGGGAGCGGCGGGCAGAGCAGCGAGGGCGCTTTCCCTTCGTCCGCCCACCCGCCTCTCCCGCTCGCCTCGCACAGCTCGCCGTTGCCCACAAGTTTTCTCTTGGTGGTGTCTCACAGCTCACGCCAGGGGCAGCATCCCGAGAACGACGGCTAGACCAACAAGCTTAGTGTGGCTAGAGCCAGAGGCCCGCGACCACGTCCTCGCCTTCAGTGAGCTCCCGCGCCGCTACCCTTCACCGCCACCGTCGCCCTCCTTCCCCGCATCGCCAGCGATGGCCGGCACCGACTCAGCCCCAGCCCCGCCAGCAGCCAGCACCACAGCCTCGCTGTCCGGCAGCTTGAGCTCGGCCGCGCACCTGTACAAGGACGTGATTGCGCACCTGCCGCCGATCTCGTGCGCGGCCTGGCACAAGTGGGAGGAGCTGCTGCCCAAGGCGGTCAGCGCCTCCTCGGGCGTGCCGGGCACGCTCTTCTACCTCATCGGCAAGATCGTGCGCGAGCCCTACACCATTGAGGGCATCAGCACCATCCTCACCTCACCGGAGAAGGCGTTGACGTTCGAGCGCTGGACTTGTGTGACGGATGCCCTCAAGATGGTTGTTGTCATGTACGGCGGCATCAAGGCCGAGGCGTTCGTCCTGCCCTTCAACACCACACCGGCGGGGAGGGACCTTTACCGATGCCAACGGCGTCGTCCGGTTCAGGGTCCCGATGGGGACATGCTTCGCGTGTTTCCGCAATGGGCATCGCATCGCCGAGTGCCGCTCGAAGGACAGACCCCACAAGACGGCCCGCACCCGCGTCAAGGAGCTCAAGAAGGACGGCACCGATGTCGCCGAGAACGAGGCGAACGCGCTCGTTGTCCTGGACACCAACCCCGGCGGGCTCGCCCCTGACCAGCCCGCGCTCACAGTGCTCTTCGCCGCCACGACGCTCGCTCTCGACCACGAAATTGCCAGCGTCGGGCGCGCCGCCGAGCTGGACCCCGAGGACCCGCTCGAGCACGAGATCATCTTCGTGTACCGCGCCGCCTCCACACCGCGCTACATCCTCAACGGCGGTGCGACGCGCCACATGACAACCGAGCGCAACGTCCTCATGGACTACCGCGCGTTCAGCACCCCGCGCAGGGTTGGGGCGCGTTCAGCAGCGTAGGCGAGGCAATCGGCAAGGGCAAGATCACACTCCAGCTTTCGGGCGGCACGCTCAAGCTCAAGGGCGTGCTCCTCACACCAAAGCTCGGCGTGAACCTCATCAGCCAGATGCGCTTGATGCTTGATGGGTTCACCTTGTCAACACGGCCAACGCGCTCACGATGCACGACCCAGACGGCCACGCACTCGCAACGCTCCCGTCGGGCCGAACATCTACGTCGAGTTACGTCCCACCCCCTCCGTCACCCATCACTCCAACCCCTCGAGCTCACGGCAGATGCTGACTTTCACCGGCTGCACTGCCGCCTTGGTCATCCCTCAGATTGGTTGTTGAGCAGGAGCGAAGGGAGGGCATAGACGGACCCGTAATGGTCAAGGGCATCGCCTCCTCGTGCGTCTCGTGCGTCCAGGCGAAAGCCACGCAGAAGGGCGTCGCGAAGACGTCCGACGCGCGTGCCGTCCACGAGCACGAGCGCCTCTTGGCGGACACATGGGGACCGGCTCCCGTAGTCGGGCTCAAAGGCGAGAAGTACGTGATCGTCCTCGTCGACGGCACAACTCACTATGCGTTCCTCTCGCCCGTCACGACGAGAGGGGCGATCCCCTCGCTCGTCTCCCACGAGCTCACACAACTCGACCGCTGCGAGCGGATTGTCGCGTTCCAGTTGGACAATGGGAGCGAGTTCATCAACGCGACTGTCGACGGCTACCTCGCCAAGGCGGGCATCCAGCACCGCTGCTCGGTCCCGTACGTTCACGGGCAGTCGGGCTTCGTTGAGCACCGGTGGCGGACACTACTCAACTCGACGTGTGCGCTGTTCTCGGGCGCGGACCTCCTGACCAGCTTCTGGCCCTACGTCCTCACGACGGCGACGCACGTGTACAATTGCACGCCCATATCCGCGCTTCCCCGCCGGATGACGCCGTGCGAGGCGCAGCACGGCACGCCACCACCACTCGACCACCTCCGAACCTGGGGGTGCGTGGCGTACCTCACGCTCCCGGCTGAGGGCCCCCGCCACCCGCACAAGCTTGCGCCATGCGTCGTTCTCGCGCAGTTCATTGGGTACCCGGGAGACCAGAAGGGCTGGACCTTCTGGGTACCCGCATGGCGCTGCGTCGTCGTCTGGTGGGCCGTGGAGCGGTGGGT
This sequence comes from Rhodotorula kratochvilovae, assembly GCA_019926025.1. Classification (NCBI taxonomy): domain Eukaryota; kingdom Fungi; phylum Basidiomycota; class Microbotryomycetes; order Sporidiobolales; family Sporidiobolaceae; genus Rhodotorula; species Rhodotorula kratochvilovae. Next base: position 156,820 of record JAHSUG010000009.1, read on the forward strand.
CGAGGAGCACACGCGTCTCTCCGACGCCGCGCCCGCGCACAACAAGCTTGAGCAGTTCGTCGAGACCCCGGACCTCTCGCTTGGTCGCGAGGTGGGGAGATGGAGCAGGCGCAGCACGACCTGCGCGAGGAGGGCCTGACGAACGACAATGAGGACAGAGAAGTCCCCTCGCTGGCACCCTCATGGTCGCCGTCACCCGCTCTGCCGCCCCCGCAGCCTGCGCAGTCGCAGCCGCAGCAGCAGCCCGCCGCGTCGGAGCCTCGCCGCTCCTCCCGCCTTCAGGGTGGGGAAGCCGAGCACTTCGTCCCGCTCGTTGGCGCCCCCGCAGCGCCCGCCGAGGGCCCGCTGGTTGAGGACCTCGCCCTCTCGACTTTCGGCTCCGCCGATCCAGCCCCGCACCGGCACGGCTCGCTCGACTACGCGACACACGACCCCTCACTCGAGACTGAGCGGGATGTCCTTGTCTTCCCCGGGCGACCAGCAGGTCGATGGCGTCGCCTACGACCAGACGCACTCCTCCACCATGCGCCTCGCAATGGTGAGGGTCGTCCTCGCCCTCCTCGCCGCGCACTCGACCTGGAGCTTCGGCCAATTTGACATCTCGAACGCCTACCTCCTCGGCAAGCTCGACTGCGAGATCTACGTCGCGCAGCCGCCGGGCTTCCGCAACGAGCAGCACCTGAAGGGCGTGCAGCGCCTTTGCAAGGCGCTGTACGGCCTCAAGCAGGGCGGTCGCGAGTGGCAGAAGGTCCTCCGCGCGGTACTCCAGTTGATCGGCTTCCGCAGAAAGACGGATGCTGACGATGCCCTCTACGTCTGCACGAGGGACGGTCACACCGCCATCGTTCCGACACACGTCAACGACGGTGTCATCGACGGCGACGAGGACGTCGACACCGTCCTCCACGGGCTCAATGCGCCACCTGAGAACAAGCTCAAGCGCGTGAAGTCGGGCCTGTTCCTCGGCATGGTCCTCGCGCGCCGCGAGGACGGCACCGTCACGGCGAGCCAGGAGCACAACGCACGCACAATCCTCGATCACTTATTCCCCGCCGGCCTCTCACCCGTCGCAACGCCGCTCGACATGTCGTACAGCAGCATCACGCCCGCCGAGGAGGGCGAGCGCTTCCAGTGCTTGTACCGCGCTTCGTCTTCTCCATTGGCGATGACTCGCTCCGGTCCACTGCCGTCCCGTGGCTCTCTTGCAGGCAGCGCTCGGTCGCGATCAGCTCGACCGAGGCCGAGTACCGAATTCGGCTTCCCGCCGTTGAGGGCAACAGCGCTGCACGGCGACAACTCGGGCGCGCTCCTTCTCGTCGCTCACCCCACGCCGCACGGCCGGACCAAGCACACCGAGGTGCACCACCACTACACCCGCAAGAAGGCGGAGGAGGGCGTCGACGCGCTCAAGTGGGTCCCGACGGACGACATGGTCGCCAACGTCTTCATGAAGGGGCTCGCGCGCGCCAAACACGCGCTGTTCTTGACGCGCTGCGGCTTGCGCCTCCTCCTTCGCCGCAAGGGAGTGAGAAGGAGGGAGGGATCGCGGCGACGGGAGACAAGGCGAGGAGGGCTGCGGAGCGGGGGAGGGAGCGGCGGGCAGAGCAGCGAGGGCGCTTTCCCTTCGTCCGCTCACCCGCCTCTCCCGCCCGCCTCGCAGAGCTCGCCGTCGCCCACACGTTTTCTCTGGGACCAGTCCTTATTCTGAGACGCCGTCGCGGGGCCTTTTGCCTTTGCAGGTCTCCCTCCTTGTCTTCTTTCTCCACCGTCTTCTCATCGTCCTCCGTCCTTCAGGTTTGTAGTACCCTTAGCGTGCACTCCACCGTCTTCTCATCGACTTCCGACCTTCAGTCTTTGAGCCAGACTTGGGCAAGGCGCGCGTCCACCGCAACAACTGAAATCACGGTCAAGTTATCGACCTCGGCCTCCTCGGCCTCCTCGAGGGCAGTGTCGGCCGGCGACGGCACACGGGTCGGGCGGATGGGCGTGTAGTCGGGCGATGCGAGCTGTGGGAGGCTGGCGACGGGAGTACAAGAGCGGGCGGGCGGACTTGAGCGCATTGTGGGCACTTCGACAACCCAGCGAGGGACTTGGCAAGATTCATGAAGCCCCCCTTGTCCTTCTTTGCCTAACTCGCCTCACGCTGCGCTGCCAGCGCGCTCGCTGCGTCGCGCTCAAGTGGGTCCTGACGGACGACATGGTCGCCAACGTCTTCATGAAGGGGCTCGCGCGCGCCAAACACGCGCTGTTCTCGATGCGCTGCGGCTTGCGCCTTGTCCGTCGCCACGAGGGAGGGTGTGAGAAGGAGGGAGGGATCGCGGCAACCAGAGACAAGGCGAGGAGGGCTGCGGAGCGGGGGAGGGAGCGGCGGGCAGAGCAGCGAGGGCGCTTTCCCTTCGTCCGCTCACCCGCCTCTCCCGCCCGCCTCGCAGAGCTCGCCGTCGCCCACACGTTTTCTCTGGGACCAGTCCTTATTCTGAGACGCCGTCGCGGGGCCTTTCGCCTTTGCAGGTCTCCCTCCTTGTCGTCTTCTTTCTCCACCGTCTTCTCATCGTCTTCCGTTTTTCAAACTTCGAGCCAGACTTGGGCAAGGCGCGCGTCCACCGCAACAGAATGAAACAAAGAGGAAGAGCAGACCACCTTCCTGCATCAGCACCCTTCGCTCTACAAGTGTACCAAGTGTACCAGTCACCTATCCTCACTCAGCTTTCGTCCAGCGTCACTTTTGATCTGCCTGCTTGCCTGCAGACCACCCTGCCTTTTGTTGGGATCGACCAACATTTGAGTGCAAGGATTTGCATGACAGCCATGGCGCTAGCACCGCAGGCGCACACCTGCGTGGTGGCCGGTTCAGACTACACCCGTCTCCCAGTCCTCGACTACCTGCAATCGTTGTCCCCCGTGAGCTTGCCACCCGGCACATGGCCTGGCTGCCGTCCCAGCCTTCTCCAGCCAGCATGGAGACTGAGGACCCGGTGGACCCACCTCAAGCGGGATGACCTGGACAGCAGGAGAAGATGGCCAAGGAGATACAGAGCACAGCATATGCACAGCAAGCATCCTCCAAGTCAGGCGGAGGCAGGAGCATGAAGCGAGGAGACGGCACTTCAACCGATTTATGACAGATCCACGATGCTCTACAGAACACCCGCCTCCTTGAGCTTGGCGACGACCTCGTCCACGGACGCGACCTGCGGGCAACGGGCGTCTCAGCACGAAAGAAGCGGGAGGAGGAAGCGAGAGAGGGGCGCACCTTCGCACCGCCCTTCCGTGGCGGAGGCGCCTTGACGTCGACCGTCTCGAGGCGCGGCGTGAAGTCCGCCTGCACCTCCTCCGGCTTCATCTTCTTGAGCGGCTTCTTCTTCGCCTGCGAGCGGTGGATGGAGAGGGAGGGGTCAGGTCAGTTCACGCATATGCGCGGAGCGAGCGGGAGCGGGCGCACCTTCATGATGTTGGGCAGGCTGGCGTAGCGGGGCTGGTTCAGACGGAGGTCGGTGGTGATGATCGCCGGGAGCTGCATCTTGAGCGTCTCGAGACCGCCGTCGATCTCGCGCGAGACGGTGACCTGCTTGCCGGCGGCGTCGAGGTCGACCTTGCTCGCAAAGTTGGCCTGCGGCCACCCGAGCATGCCCGCGAGCATGCCGCCGACCTGGCTCGAGTCGTCGTCGATGGCCTGCTTGCCCATGATGACGAGGTCGGGGCTCTCCTGCGCAACGATGGCCTTAAGCGCGCGCGCGACCGCGAGCGGCTCGACGACGTCGTCCTCCTTGGTCTCGATGTGGATGGCGTCGTCAGCGCCCATGGCAAGCGCCGTGCGGAGGACCTCGGACGCCTTGGCCGGGCCGATGGAGACCACCGTGATCTTCTCGATCGCCTCCTTCGCCTTCTCGCGCAGCCGCACAGCCTCCTCAACCGCTGCACACGCAAACGATCAGCTCGCGCGCGCGGAGAGCAACGAACGTACGCACCGATCTCGTCAAAGGGGTTCTGTCAGGCGCGAGTCGAGCGGGTCAGCCGGGATGGATCACCAACGCGTGCGGGAAGAGCAAGTGGCGTACCAGCGAGTGCTTGACACCCTTGGTCTCAACGCCCTTGGGCCCGACACGGATCTTGACGGCATCTGCGGCGAGCGGCGGGCGGGTGAGCATGCGCTGGAGGTGGGGGTCGGCGGGAGAGCGCGGGCGCACAGTCGACCGTGCGCTTGACGGGCACGAGCAGCTTGAGCCAGTTCGCAGCAGTGGGGCGCATCCTGGGCAGCGGGACGAGCGGGGTGAGGAGGAGAGCGGCGAGGAGCGAGTCGGCTCGAGCAGCGGGCGGCAAGACCGGCGTCCTCGCGCTTCCTCCATCCGCAGCGCCTGGATCGCAGAGCTCGCTAGACACGCTTCCTAGGCAGTCTCAAGTCGCCCTACCCAGAAGCGAGCGCTGTGCGCGTTGTCCTCGCTCTTCCCTCCTCGACATCGACGGCGTGCCGCCCGGCCACGAGACGAAGTGTACGAGCGCATAGCCACGGCTAGGTCTGCCGTAGCATCGTCTACAGCGCCCGTAGAGGGCGCCTACCCGCGTGCCGCGCCGAACGGGAGATTCTGCCGCCTCCGGACTCCCTAGACCACCGTTCGCAGCTCGATCCACCATAAGTACCGGCTGAAGCTGACAAACAAGCTGCGGAACCAGACGGCCTGGCTCTGGTGCGCGTCGAAGGAGCGGCGTGTCGCGCGGTACTGTGAGAGGGAGGAGATGAAGAGCGCGCTGTCGGCAGGGGAGGTCGAGAGCAAGCGCTGCAGAAGCGTGAAGGGGAGGAGGAGGGCCGAGGTGTACTTGGCGAGGAGGGAGGTCGAGGCGACGGCGTACACGGGAGGGAAGGTCGGGTCGGCGCGGGAGATGTCGCTGCGAGCGCGCGAGTGTGGTCAATCTCGGGCTGTGGAGAAGAAAGCGAGAGGGCACACCTTAGTGCAGCCGATAATGCGCGGTGGTTCGCATGTCCGGAGACGCCGTACTCGTCGAACGAGATAACCTGCGGCGGTGGATGAGCGAGCGAGCGCATTCGGAAAGGAGCCGGACGCACCGCAGCGACATCCCACTCCCTCACGTACTCGCGTACAGCCTGCTCGACCGCCTGCGTCTCCCACCACACGTTCGGGTCGTCTGGGAGTGTCCTGCGCAGGGAGGAAATGTGAGCAGCTGTCTCCCTAGCGCATGAGCGGGACTCACGGTACGTCCAAAGCCACGCATCGCCCCCTCGCAATGCCCAGCGCTTCGCAAGACACTCCAAGCTCCTCGCGACGCGTCTCGCCGAGGCCCTCGTGATTCCCTGCGGGTTTGGGCGGCTTAGCCGAGCGACTTTGGCAGAAGACTGGACACGACGTACCGACCGAAAGACACAGCAGGGCGCCGTCGGCACCGTGTGGTGGTGCCAAGAGGTTTAGCACGCTCGGAGCGAAGAAGAACGATTCATCGTCGGCTGTTCGCAGCGAGCGGTGAGCGCAGCGTAAGCCTCGCAACTCTCAAGCAGGAGCGAGGAGGAAGCGGGGCGCACGGTGAGCGGTGACCCAGATAACGGAGCGAGCTGCACGGAGCTCTGGCGGGACGAGGCTCGGGGCGTAGCGGTCCTTGATCGTGATGAGGAGGACGGCAGCAGCTGCAAGGAGGAGGAGCGCGCGTGGGAAGACAGTGCGAACCAGCCGGCGTGATCTAGGCATCCCTGCTGTACGCTCTGGCGAGCAACGGGCTGATCGGAGCCTGTGCGAGAGGAGCGCGGGACGGCAAGAGAGCGGAGCGTCGGAATCCTGGTCGACCCCGAACAACACGCCGACGCTTGCACGAGCAGCAGTCGAGCTGCATCAGGAACCCTACCAGCCCCTCTAGGTACGCTCATGTGCTTCTCCCAGCCAAATCCGCCTTGCCCTCGCCTCGGCGAACCTCGCGCTCCTCGATCCTCATCTCGCGGCGAGATCCCCCGCCCACCGCACATCGTGCTGACCGTGCGCACGCCCAAACAGCCCAACCTTAGCTCACAGCCACTCGCCATGCTTGACCTCCTCAGCGAAAGCCTTGCCGGCCGCGCCCTCTTCGCCATCCCGAAGAAGGGTCCGTCCCACACGCTCACAACGCCTGCTTATACACTAGCTGACAATCTGCGCCTGCCAGGTCGCCTGTACGAGAAGTGCCTCCAGCTCCTTGCCGGTACGCCTTCCCGCGCTCGCGCTTGCCTACTCGCGAGTCAACCTGAGGCTGAACGTGCTCCTCCTGCAGGCGCCGACGTCCAGTTCACCCGCTCGCACCGCCTCGATGTTTGCCTCGTCCGCAACCACAACATGGCGCTGTCCGTCGCCCGTCTGCTCCCCGCTCCACCCGAAGCTGACCTCGCGCGCTCGCAGGGTGTTCCTCCCCGCGGCCGACATCCCGCGCTTTGTCGGCGAGGGCAACGTCCACTTTGGCATCACTGGGCAGGACATGGTCGCCGAGGCCGACGCGGCCGAGCTCGTGACCGAGGTCCTCCCGCTCGAGTTCGGAAAGTGCAAGTTGCAGGTGCAGGTCCCCGTCAGCGGCGACATCAAGACCGTGCAGGACCTCGTCGGCCGCAAGGTCGTCACCAGCTTCGAGGTCCTCGCTGGCCGGTACTTCGGCGCGCTGGACGAGAAGAGCGGCAAGGAGGTCAAGACCAAGATCGAGTACATCGGCGGCAGTGTTGAGGCGGCATGTGCGCTCGGCCTTGCGGACGGCATCGGTGCGTCCACACTTCCCTCATCTCGCGACTCGCACTGCGCAGGGAGCTGACGAACTCGTTGTTACGCAGTCGACCTCGTTGGTGCGCCTCTCCGTGCTCTGCTTCCCGCGCTCGCGGCTCCCGCTGACGCGCTCCCTCTGCAGAGTCGGGCGAGACGATGCGTGCGGCTGGCCTCCACGCGATCGAGACGATCCTCTCGTCGCAAGCGGTCCTGATCCGGTCGAACAAGCCCGCCGACTCGCACGACGCGCTCATTACGCGCATCACGTCGCGCATCGCCGGTGTCGTCGCCGCGGGCAAGTACGTCCTGTGCAACTACAACATCCCGCGCAAGGTCGTCTCCGAGGCGACCAAGATCACGCCGGGAAGGCAGGCGCCGACCGTGAGCCCGCTCGACGACCCCGAGTGGGTTGCCGTCAGCTCGATGGTACTCAAGGCGCAGATCGCAGAGGCGATGGACCGCCTGCAGGTGCGCACGCTTCCTTTTTGTGCTCGCGGAACGAGCTGACGTTGAGCGGTGGCGAGCAGGAGATCGGCGCGAGCGACATCCTCGTCATCGGGCTGCAAAACTGCCGCGTCTGAGCGGCCGGGGGGCCGGGGCGTCGATGGTGACAGGGAGCGGATAGATGGAGGCGTAATGGGTCGCACTCGATAACTCGCATTGTACAGCTTCTCCCTCATAATCGAGCTCCTTCGAGTGACGACGGGAAGAGGGCACTGCGGTTGCATCGTGGTACAGCGGGACAGGACGCGGAAAGGGCACAACAAGCGGGCATGTACGGGTGTGAAAGGAGAAGGGATGCAGGCGGGCGAGCGGTTTCTGCGTTGCTCAGACTGCGCGCGTCCCTCGTCAGCTCATGCCTCGAGGAAAAACGGAGTGTACGGTAACGCACTCTGGAAGACGCTCTGGCTGTACGTCTTGCGCGTCTGCCCGTCTTCGGAGCGGAGGATCTCGCCGATCTGCGCGCGGTGGTCGTGCTCGTCAGCCTCGCCCGCTCAGCGCAGGGGAAGAGCTGTGGGCGCACCTCCGGGTCGGGGTTCAGGCCGAGCTTCTCAGCGCGCTCGAAGCGCTCGAGGCGGCTGCGTACAGGCAGGTCGACTGCGTCAGCCAGACGGGAGAGACGCAGGAAAGGACGGGAGGGCGCACCTGATCCGGCTGCATGGGCCGTACTCCTCGTCCGCGTCAAACACGCGGAGAATGATCTCGATGTCGTCCATCTCGTCGGCGTGGACTGCGTGTAGGCGAGGGTCAGCTTCCGCGAGGCAAGAGTAAGAGGAAGGGAGGACGCACTCGGCTTGCCCATGCGCTTCTTCGATTCCCTGTACAGGCGCGGGTACAGCCCCGCGATGGTCGACGGCGCAAGCTTCTCCTCCTCCTTGACGGGCGTGCCGCTGTTCTGGCGCTCGAGGGAGCCCTTCTTCCCCTTCGCGGCGGCGGACGAGACGCCCTTCTTGGACGACCCGAAGCCGAGTGCGCCCTTGGACGAGGAGGCGGCCTTCGAAGTGGTCGACTTGGTTTTGGGTGGCATGGCGGCTGGGTGGATTGTCAGACGAGGCGGGGCGGGACGGAGGGGGCGGGCGATCTACGCTGGGAGGAGTGTTGCGGGTGCGGGCTGATCTGCGGCGACTAGTGAGTCAGTCCAAGGGCTCTCCTGTGTTACGGCAGCCGCTCCAGTGCGGCGTGCGGCGCGGCGCGGACCCGATGATGAGGGGGCGAGCGGGCCGAGCGAGCGCTCCCCCAGCCGCACGAGCGCACTGCAGAGCGTGCAAGTGGAACAGCGACGTACCTACGCTGATCTGGAGTGGTCTAGCCGAGTCTCGTGCGAGTCTGCGAGAGTGCGTGGAGATGTCAACGGGAGAGCCGCGGGCGAGGAGGAGTGCCGGGTAGTGCTCGTCGCAACAGCGCTTCGGGCGACTTTTCGAGGTCAGAATCTCCTCTTGGCAGGCTGCAGCAGTGCTCTCGCGCGAGAGGAGCTAGCCTCCCGTCGAGGTTGACCTCCCCCTCCCCCCTCACTCAACCTCGATCGTAAATCGCTCTCCCGCGTCGCGACCCCCAAGCGACCCCTCCCAGCTCCACCCGAGGCGTCGGCGGCAGCGCACACGATTGCAGAGAACGAAGAGAGCGAGGCAGGCGAGTGATGAGAAGAATACGACAACGGGAACGGGGCGAACGGGCGCAAGAGCTGGACAGAGGCGCGCGCGAGGCTGCAGCGGCGGGGGGTATCGGGGTATCGAGGACGGCGGAGGAACAGTGCGCGAGGGGTGCTTAGCGGCTGAGGATGCTGGCATTGAGCTCGGCGAGCGGGGCGAGCTCCTTCTTCTCGACGAGCTTGAACTGCGCCGGCCAGGGAGGGTCAGCATGGGGACCAACGAGCAAGACGGTGGGACGCACCTCGTCGACAAAGAGGAGGAAGTGTGCGAAGGACGTGTTGAGGTGCGCTGCAGCGGGGGAGGCACACACGAGAAGCGGGTGAAGGGGCGGAGCTCGTCAGCACTTGCTCCCGCACGCACCACCCCAGCCCGCAAGCCCAGGAACGCGGACTCACCCTCGATGCTGAGCGCGCACAGCTGCGCAAAGTGGTGGTTGTACAGGTGCGCGTAGACGCGGAACAGCCGCCGCACGATCGACTTGACCGTCGCCTGGAACGTCTTGGAGAACGGCACGCCTGCGTGGCGCATCCCACGTGCAAATCAGCTGAGAGCTCGAAATGAGCGAGTGCTTGTGCGCACGCACCGATCTTGCTCGGAAAGATGGCTTCGTCGTCGAGCATGCCCTGCACCCAGTTCATCAGATGGTCGACGTACTCTGCCGACGCGGCGGTCAGCGCATACGCACTGAAAGAAGCGAATGTGGACGCACCGGGCGCGGACATCTTCGTCGGCTTCTTGAAGTGAACCCCGTCCTGCCAGTGGTACTCGAAGCGCGGCCCGGCGCACATAACGGGACACTCTTGCGGGGTGCAGAACTCGGTTACGCAGCCGTACTGCACGGGAAGGTCGGGCAGGTCAGCTGACCGTAGGAGCACCCGTGTCGAGGGCGAGAAGGGAGGCGAGGAGGAGGGACGGACGAGCATGTTGATCTGGTTGAAGAAGTCGACGGCTGCACGCTCACGACCTGGTCAGCCTCGCTGTGCAAGGGTGCTAGGGGCCGAGCGGAGCGACTCACTGTTGACTGCTAGCCACTCGTTGAGGTCCTCGCCCTCGGGGAGGAGTACGGCCATGCGGAGGTTGCCCGAGCCGAGCCTGCGCACGCAGTCGTTCAGTACGCGCCCCTCTGTGACCTCGCCCGTGTCCGACTCACGTCGCCTCTGCATACCTGCGCGTTCGGTCGAGAGGGTCAGCCGTCCGTCCGCGAGGTGGGGGAGCGGCGGAAGGAGCGCGCACTTCTTGAGCTGGTAGGCACGGGTGCTGTTGTCAGCCTGTGTCCTACGGGGCTTGAAGGTGCGGTTCTTTGCGCTGCAGGGCGTGTGAGGGGGTGTGAGCGCGTGATGAGGCTGGGAGAGGAGCGAGGGGACGGACAGGCCGCCAACGGTGCCGAAGAAGCTCATGGCGCTGTGTGGGCAGTCGTAGCGAGGGCAGGGACGAGACTAGCGGGCAGAGAGGCGAGCAGAGCAGAGACGGAGCGACGCGGACGAGGAGAACCGCGGATCTCGTTCAACCACCAACACCGACCCGCGTCGACCCCCGCTGGAGCTGCTGCGATGGCGGGACTGCGACCACGGAGACCCTACACCGCGCCCTCGGACGACCCCGACCTCGACGACGCTGCTCCCGCCGACATCCTCGCCCCCTCGGGTGGGTGCATCGCCTCCCTCCCATTCTCGCCCTCTTGCTCATCGGCGCGCATTTTCACCCGCGCAGAGCAGACTTCGGTAGTGGAGGAGCTGGTCGAGCGCGCGAAACGGGCTCAGCGCGAGTATGCGCTCGCAGGCATCGCCCTCACGGCGGCGGTCCTCCTGTACGCACCCCTTCCCCGCTTCGCCTCGACTCTCTTGTCCGTGCTGACACATTCATCCCCACCTCTAGATTGATCTCCATCTTCTACCTACCGGGCACCGTCGCCCGACCGTTCCTCGCCCGCCTAGTCGCCCTCAGCCTGGTCGTTTCGCTCTCCCGGCAGCTCTACGCCGTCCATACCTCCACCCCGATGACCTCTCTCGACGCCATTCCCGCCCTGCCCTCCGCACTGCTCGCAGTGATCGTCCTCTACGCTCCAGGAGACGCCCATCTGCGGCTCTTGTGGGGCGTCGCGCCGCTCGGGTGCAGTTGCTCGCAGGGCTGCTACACTGGGAGGGACGGCGGGCCGTCAAGGAGGCGCAGGGGCTCCGAGGGCTGATGTACGATGCGCCAGAGGCGTAGGGCGGACGCATATCATCGTGGATATCGTGTACGAGTGGGCCATCGAGCTGTTTCGCTTTTTTCCAGCGAGCCGGCCTCTCGCACGCTCCCCTGCAAGAGTGTTTCCCTGTGTACTACTGAGCACGGCGCACTGCTTCGTGCAGCCCAGAAACGCGAGACCCCCGCCGGCTGGTCCCAATCGAAAGAAGCTCGAGCGCCGCTCCTTCCGCCACCCCGCCCGCGATGCAGTTCGAAGACGCCGACGAGGACGCGCCCGCCGCCGCCGCCCCGCTCGCCGCAGGCCAGGCGCCCGTCGTCGACATCACCACGCCGCGCGCTGGCGCCGCTTTCGTCGACGACGAGTCGATGCCGGAGGAGGAGGAGGAGGACGACGAGGAGACGTGGGACGAGGACGCGGACGACTTTGACGAGGAGTTCGGGCTCGAGGAGGGCCTGCACGCCGTGATGGACCAGGATTGGGCGGATGCAGCGGGCGGTGCGTCCTCCTCCTCCTCCTCGAGCTGATGAAGCTGACCCCGCCTCTTTCTCGCCGTGTGCACAGACTTCACCAAGCGGTACAACCGCATGAAGCAGCAGGTGCTCGTCTCGCATGGAGCGGGCGCTGCAGCTGGCGCCGGCGGGAAGGGCGACGGCGCGTCGTCGAGCGCGGCGGGCAACGCGAGTGCGCGGGCGGGCGCCGTCCTCCCCGCCTCGAACCGGCGGCGAGCGCCCATCGCGGCGGCGCAGAAGCCGGGCGAGAAGGAGGCGGTCCACCTGAACAAGGTGACGGACCAGCTCGCGCACTACTCCAAGTTCGCGGCGCGGATCAGCCTCGACCCGCTGTGGCAGGCGCCGACGAGCGGTACGGCGACGCGCAAGGGTGGCTCGGAGAAGGTCCTCGTCAAGGACAAGAGCGACCGCGCGACGAACGAGCAGGTGCTCGACCCGCGCACCCGCCTCATCCTCTTCAAGATGCTTGGCCGTGGGCTCATCGAGCGCATCGACGGTTGCGTCTCGACCGGCAAGGAGGCGAACGTGTACCACGCCGTGGATCCCGAAGGCAAGCACATCGCGCTCAAGATCTACAAGACGTCGATCCTCGTCTTCAAGGACCGCGACCGCTACGTGACGGGCGAGTTCCGCTTCAAGGGTGGGTACGCGCGCAGCAACCCGCGCAAGATGGTCCGCCTCTGGGCTGAGAAGGAGATGCGCAACCTGCGACGCATGCGCTCCGCCGGCCTCCGCGTCCCTGAGGCCATCGAAGTCCGCGAGAACGTCCTCGCCATGGATTTCCTCGGCGAGAACGGCGAGGAAGAGTGGCAGTGCGTCCTTTGCAACCTCCTTTCCCATACTGTGAGGCGCTGACGGAGCTGTCGCGTCCAGGGCGTCGCCCCGACTGAAGGATGCGCAGATCCCGCCCGAGCAAAACCGCTCGCTCTACGTCGAGATTCTCGTCATCCTCCGCGCCATCTTCTTCCGCTGCCGTCTCGTCCATGCCGACTTCTCCGAGTACAACATCCTGTGCGACAGCGCCCTCTAGCTCCCCCCCCTGTCGCCCCGTCTTTCGCCCGCGAACTCTTCGCTGACCGTTTGCGTTTCGCCGCGCACAGCTACCACCAGGGCCACCTCTGGGTCATCGACGTCTCGCAGTCGATCGAGCATGAGCACCCCGCCGCATTCGATTTCCTCCGCACCGACCTGAAGAACGCGGACGACTTCTTCGCCAAGCGCGGCGTCGACACGCTCGGCCTGACACGGACGTTCGCGTTCGTCACACGCGACAGCTGGATTACTGGGCGCGCCGAGACGGACGCCGACGCGGCGGAGGAGATTGAGCGGCTGCTCTCGCTCGCGGCGGACGACGCGGAGAAGGAGGAGGCGGAGCAGCGCGCGGCGCAGGAGCGCGGCGAGGACGAGATGGCGCGCCCCGGCGCGAGCGACGAGGCTGTCTTCGCGCAGGCGTACATCCCGCGCACGCTCGACGATGTGTACGATGTCGAGCGCGATGTCGAGCGCGTGCTCCGCGGCGAGGGTGACGGGCTCATCTACGCCGATATCACGGGCGTCGCATCGATCCACAAGAAGGGTGAGGAGGGCGAGGACGCCGGCAAAGCGCCGGTGGGCGAGGGCGAGGCAGGTTCCGATGGCGATTCGGACGAGGGCTCCGAGGACGGCGACTCGGACGAGGGAGGACTCGGACGACGAGGAGGGCAAGGTGCGGCGGCCGCGCGGGAAGAAGCACGAGGACAAGGACGAGAAGAAGGTGCGCTCTTTCTGTCCTCCCTCTCTTTGGCGACATCACTGACCTTCCTCTCTTCTCTCTCGCTTGCCCCTCTGCAGAAGCGCAAGCAGGAGACCAAGGAGAAGGCGCGCGAGAAGCGCTCGACCAAAATGAAGAAGTCGGAGAAGGCTCGCCGCGTCAAAAAGTCGACAGGCAAGCGTTAGCTCCGGTCTTCTCCCCTCATCGTGTCTCTGTCCTCCTCAGCGTTGTCTCCCCTGGTCCTGTTGTGTAGCTCTACTGCAAGGCACATCGTGCTCGTTCCAGCTCCGGCTCCTTCTGCACTCAGGGAGCCCGCTAATACGGCCGCGGCGGCGCCCTCGGCGGGACCGGCGCGCCATACTGCCCGTACTGCGTCTGGTACCCTTGCTGCGGCTGCTGCGGCGCGTACGGGTTTTGCGGCGGCGGCGGCGGCAGGTACGGCGCCTGCGCCTGCTGCGAGGCGTACGACACGGGCTTGGGCGGCGGGGGCAGTGCGCCGTACGCGGACGGCTGAGAAACGGGCGCGGGCGGCGCGGGGTAGGACGACTGCCGCTGCTGCGTGTAGGGCGAGTGGGCGGGCGGGCCGGGCGGTGTCGGGTACGAGGGATACGACGGCTGTGCGGGCGCGGGAGAGGGGTATGATGGCGCGCGCGGCTGCTGCGGGTACGCAGAGGGCGCGGAGGGGAGGGCGAAAGCGCCGGTGGAGGGGAGTGCGCCGTACGGGTTGGAAGGAGGGGGAGGTGGCGGGGTGGGCTGGTAGGGCGAGTGGGCGGGCGGGGAGGAGTAGGAAGGCTGCTGCGGCGTGGGTGAGGGGTACGACGCGATGGGCGGGGGCGAGCGTGCGCCCTGACCCAGGTTGAGCGAGCCCATGGCGTGGTCGAGCCCGCTCGGCGACGAAGGCGACGCACCGCCCTCGAGGCGCTGCTTGATCTCCGCCTCACCGGCGAGGCGGTCGCGCTCGGCCGTGCGGCCCGCGAGCCACGAGCTGACCTGCCCCTGAAGGCCGTCGACGAGATCGTTGAGGTCGGCGTAGAACTGCGCGCCCTTGTCGAGCGCCTGGCGGACGTCGGCGTACGCCTGCGCCGCGCGGCCAAAGCGCGTCGAGAGGTCCTTCTTCTCGCGCTCTGCGGCGGCCCACTGCCCCTGCACCTGGCGCGCTGTGCTGCCCTCGCTCAACGCTTTGAACGCGCTGTTGACGTCCGCGAGCGTCGCCTGCTGCGCCTGGAGCGTTTGCGTCAGGCGCTGCTGGTGCGGGCGGAACTTCTCCAGCTCGGTCGCGAACAGCGCAGGCTGGACGTCTGCCGAGCCCTTGCGGTTCAGGATGAGGATGTGCGAGATGTCGTCGGCCTGGACCTGCGGGCGAGATGCGGGTCAACGGCCGCTTCGAGACCGTGGAAGACAGCACGCACCTTGTCCTTGAGGTCGCGAAGGACCTCACCGCGCTCCTTCTTGATCTTGTTCAGCCGACTCAGCGCCTCGCTGACCTCGCCGACCCTGCGCTTCGTCTCCTCCTCCTCGCCCGCGCCGTCGTCATTATCGAGGAGGCTCTGCTCGGCGCCGGTACCGCTGACCGCCTCAGCGTAGACACGCTCGAGCGCCTCGCCGCTCGGATCCGCGAGGAGCTGAACGTCCGCCCTTACGCCATCCCAGAGCGCGCGCGCCTGCGCATCGCTCCCGCCTGCCGCATCGAGGCTCTCGCGGTGCGCGCGCGCGTCAGCGCGGAACGAGCGCGTCCCGGAGGACGAGGGCGCCTGCGTCCAGAGGTGGCCGTACCGCGCGCGGAGGGCCTCGCACGCGCGGCTCTCGTCGTCCATCGCGGCGGCGAGGTCGTCGAGCGTGCGGGACGCGCGCGCGCTGCGCCTCGAGGCGGCGGAAGGACTCCTCCGCGCGGGTCGAGGGCGACGCCTCGCCTGCGCGGACCTCGTCGGCCCAGCCGCGGACCTGCGGGCCGGGTCGGCGAGCGAGGCGGTTGCGGCGGCGCCGGACTGGAAGCGTGCGAGCGAGGCGGGGAGACCCATGTACTCGAGGGCGGAGGCGAGCTCCTCGTCCGCGAGCTCGGCACGCTCCGGCCTCGGCGCGGACCAGCTTCGCCTTCTCCTCCGAATAGAGCGACGCGGCTTCGTGCACCGCAAGGGGACGAGACGGGTGAAGAGGTCGGGGTCCGACGATCTTCTGCACGTCGGGCGTGGCGTAGACGTCGTGGATGGGGATGGGCTCGGCGACGGCCTTGCCCTTGTCGATGGGTGCAAGCGACGCCTCGGACGGGACGACCTCGTTGTAGACGATGTCGTTGTCCTTCTGCGCCTTGGCCGCCGCCTCGTTCATGAGCGCGAGGTGCGCCTTGGTCAGCTCCGCCAGTGCGACCGGCGCGTCAGGAGCGAGCGATGTCGTCGTCGACGTGGTCGAGAACGCGGCGGTGAACGTCTGCGCAAAGCGCTGCGCCTCCTTCGCCGCCGCCTCGGCGACCTGTAGCCGCGCGAGGGCCTCGCCGTACTTGCCGGCGGCGTTGTCGGCGACGGAGCGATGGTACTGCGCGAGCGAGGCAAAGTACTTGGCCTTGGCCTGCGCGCACGCGACTATCAGCTCGACTCGATGCGAGAGAGCGAGAGGGGACGCACCTGGATGAGGAGGCTCCACTCGCGGAGGAAGACGCCCTTCCCGACCCACTCCTTGACCTCCTCCGAGATCGCCGCGTACGCCGCCGAGACCTGCATGCAGAGTTTGCTCCGCAGGCCGGCGCCCTTGCCCGTCGCGGGGCCCATCGTCTCGACAAAGACCTCGGTCGCCTGGGCGGTCATCAAGCCAACGAGGAGCTTGACGACCTCCTTGCTGAGGTCGGTTGACGGCGCGTGGAGGAAGTTCTCGTTGATGTAGACGAACATGCCCGCAGCGGCGCGGAAGGCGTGGAACGCGCGCTTGAGGCCCTCGGGCGCCGAGCGCGGCGAGGACGACGCAAGCGACGAGAGCGTCGCACCGATGTTGAAGATGACCGACGCCTTCTCGTACGCGAGCGACTGCTGCGAGATCTTGACGTGCGTAAAGGCGTCGCTCCTGCGGGCGCCAAGTTAGCGCGCTCCCCCACTTCGGCCACGAGGGCAGGGAGGGGGACACACCAGGGAAACGGGACCCTGAGGTCAGGGAAGCGAAGCTCGAGGAGCTCGAGCTGGCCAAAGTACTTGTAGAGGAGGTCGCGCGCGGTCGCGTCCGAGCCCGCCGAGCCACGGAGGGCGTCCTGGCGGGTGCGGTTCAGGGCGGCGATCTCGTCGTTGTACGCGTCGGGCGACTCGCCGTACGCCTTGGAGATGACACTGCGGAGCGTGGGCGCAAAGTCGACGTCCTGCGTGACCTTCTTGGGCACTGCGCGGGAGGAGGGTGGGGCGCGGTCAGCGGGTGGAGCGGCGGGGCGGGGAGGGGCGCGCCGGAGGGGGAGAGCGCACCAAAGACGAGGGGCGAGGGGAGCGTCATGGCGCTCAGCGGGGTGCGTGCTCTCGCGGGTGCAGCTTGTGAGCAAGGAGCGAGGGCGTGAGCGACGGAGGTGACGGGGCGCTGTCCGTTGCGATCCAGACCAGCCGCACTCACTGCGCCGAGTCGCCGTGCACGAAACACTTCCTATTCACAGTCACAAACACAGACGACAGCGCCCTCTACAGCTTGTACTTCCCCACCTGCAGCCCCTCCCAGTCCTCGCGCCTGAACGGCACGTACCCGCCGCCGCCGGGCTTGAGCCACCACACCTCGTCGCGGACGACGGCCGGGTCGACGCCCTCGTTCCGCAGCTGCACCTTGAGCTGCTTGCCCGTGCCAGTGCTCTCCATCCTGCGCTCGTCTCGTTCGTCAGTGCTCGAAGCGGATAGAGCGGGAGGAAGCGGACGCACGCGGGTACAAGGCGGACGAACAGCGGCTGCGCGTACCGCGGCAGCGTGCGCTGCACGTGCGCCGAGAGCGCGGGGAAGTCGACGGGCTTGGACGTGTTGAGCGGGATGGCGGCGCAGCCGGCGCGGCCCTCGTGCGAAGGGACTGCGGCGATGGAGGAGCGCAGCATTAGTGGCGCTGTGCTGCGAGGCGGAGCGCGGAGCGCTGAGGCGGCGAGGGAAAAGGGGGGGTGGGCTCGACAGAGCGGAGGACGCACCGAGCACCCCGTACACATTCGCCTCGTCAACGACCTGCCCCAGCTTCTCCGCCACATCCGCCGTGCTGACGTTCTCGCTCTTCCACCGGAACGTGTCGCCGAGGCGGTCGGCGAAGTACCAGTGGCCGTCTCCGTCGCGGCGGAGGAGGTCGCCCGTGCGGAAGTACGTGTCGTCGGGGCGCAGGACCGAGCGGATGATCTTCTTCGACGTCGCGGACGGGTTGTTGTGATACCCCGCGAACGCCTACGCGGGAGTCGTAGGCTAGTCAGCGCGCGGCGAGTTGAACGGGACGACAGAGGCAGACGCACCTGGTACGGCGACGAGTTGTCGATGAGGATGACCAGCTCGCCGGGCTCGTTCACGCCGGCCTGTCCTCCTCGTCAGCGCTCGTTCAGCCTCGTTACGCGCGAGCGAGACGTACCCGGATCGCGAGCCCGTCCTTGCCACGCGCGGGCTCCTCCGTCAGGGGGTCGACGCGGAGGAGGACCTGCTTGTTGCCCTGGAACGTGCTGACGATCAGGCCTTCCTTGCCGACCGCGCCAGCGCCGAAGGCGTTGCCGTTGCGGTTGAAGAGGGAACCGTTGCCTGTGCGAGACGAGCGAATGGGTATAGGAAGGAGTGCGAGAGAGCCGGTCGGAGGACAAGGTATTGTCAGCGAGTGCGGCGAACGACGGAGAGAGACAGCGCGGCGCACCCTCGGACGAAGCGAAGAACTCGCTGATGATCTGCACGCCGAACCGCTCGCGGAACTTCTCCCAGACCTGTCGATCTACGCGTCAGTTCCATCCTCTCAAAGCACCGCGGGACAACGCACATCTGCGTGCGAGCCGAGTCAGCACGGCGCGGCGAGAAGTGAGGAGGCGAAAGGGTGCGCACCGGGCCTGCAGCCGTTCCCGTACGCGAGGCGGACGCAATGCTGCCTGTCCTCGGGGCTCGGCGGGCGCGCGAGGAGGTACCTCAGGACTGTCCCTCGTCCGTCAGCCATCTCTCCCATATACGGGAGGAAAGAGAGAGGGGGAGAGACGCACCCTCCCCGACGTACTGCACGACGTCGGCCTTGCTCTCGCGCACGTCGCGCCAGAAGGTCGATGCGCTGAACTTGCGGCCGATGACAACCGTGCTGCGAGCGTTCCAGGCGACGCAGACGGCGAGGATCGCAGCGGTCGAGTGGTACTGCGGGCGAGCGGGTACGCGCGAGGGAGCGAAGGCAGGATGGAGGATGGAGCGGAAGAGGTGAGAGGCGCGAACAAAGAGGAAGTCGAGGTGGAAGTCCCCAAAAGTCAGTAAGACAGGGCGGAAACGAAGAAAAGGGGCGCACGAGGGGCATGGGCGTGTAGATGCGCGTGTTCTTGCCGAACGAGTTGAGCGTCGTCCAGACCTGCGCGAGGGTCGCATCAACAATATGGTCAGAGCTTGGCGCGTGGTGAGTGGGGGAGCGATCGCGCACCTGGGCGGCCGTCGCGCAACGCCCGTGCAGCGTGAGGGCGGCTTTCGGGAGACCGGTTGTGCTGAGGGCAAGAGGGAAGGTCAGTCCTGCATACGGGGGCACGGCAAAGCACGGCCGCAGCGGATCGCCCGTGCTCGGGTAGCCGAGCTCGCAAAGAGCGTACGCACCCCGAGGTGTAGATAAGGCAGCACGGGCTGCTCCACTTGATCCCGCTCCTCCTCTCGTCCGGGATCCTCTCGGTGCTCATCTGCGCGAGCACGCCCTCGCTCAGCACCGTCTCGCCCTCGACGCCCTTCTCGCCGCTGAAGGGCTTGCTGAACGCGTCGACCCAGCGGACGAGCTTGGCGCCGCCGAGGGAGGGCGCGACCTCTGCGATGGAGGCGGCCAGGTCCGACTCGAAGAGGACGAGCTTCGGCTCGGCGACGGCGACGCAGTGCGAGAGGGACTGGCCCGTCAAATTGTAGTTGACAAAGGCCGGGATGCTGCGAAGGCGCGTCTCGTTAGTCCAGCGAGCGAGAAGAGAAAGAAGCAGTCGGACTTGCACGTCGATGGCAAGGCAGGCGAGCCAGACGATCGGGTACGCGGGCTTGTTGGGCATGTAGAGGGCGATGGTGTCGCTGCGGGCGAGGCCCTGCGCGAGAAGCCAGTGTGCAAGGCGGTTCACGGCTGCGGCAGGTTGGGAAGGCCGAGGTGGGGAAGGGGGAGAAGGTCAGCGGGAGCAGACGAGAGTGCGTCGGTGGCTTCGCAGGCGCGAGCGTATCGTCCATTAGAGACCGCACGCTGCCGGAGAACGCAGCAGGATGGGGGCGGGGGCGGGGACGCACAGGTCTGCACCTCGGCCCAGCTGAGGGTGGTCCCCTCGCAGACGTAGCAGTCGCGGTCGCCCTGCTTCTGGGCGGCCTCCTCAAAGACGTAGTAGATCGAGTTCTTGTCGCGGCGGTCGTTCACGCGGAGGGCGATGCGGGCCTTGACGATGCCGCGTGCGAGCCGCAGGTCATCCGCGATGCGGTAGCGGGCGTCGACATAGGCGAGGGCAGAGCCTGCGAGAGCGGTGGCTGCCATGGTCGCTGCGTTGTCTCTGTGCGAGTGGGAGGAGAGCGAGGAGGGGACAGCTGGGCGAACGAGCGGGGCGGTGCGAAGTCGCCGACCACCGGACTCCGCCAGCGGGACGAGTCGAGCGCACCAATCGTGGACGTGTGAAGAGCTCAGCAGTCGTGCCATCCACTGCCAGGAAATACCACGAGACTGAGACCTCGGGTGCATGCGCTCGGGATGCGCGCGCAGAAGAGCCGCCGTCTCCCTCCTCGCTCGCAAGCACCTGCATCTCCGATCAGATCCGCACGAGCTGGGAGAAACCCCAGCAACGCATCAAGGCACCCGCGCACCCGCCCCATCGCCCCCACCACCCCTCCGCAACCCCCTCCTCCTCGGGTCCGCCCATCGCGATGAGCGGCTACGACTCTGCCGGGACCAGCACGGGCGCAGCGACGAAGCGCCGCCGCGTCAACCTCGACCCCGACTTCTACCCGGGCACTGCCCCGACCACGTCCCGCACAAAGGCCGTGTACAAGGCTCAGCAGGAGGCGCAGGCTCGCCTCGCCGCCCAGCAGCAGCCCCAGCAGGGCGAACCCGTACCGAGGCAGCCCATCGTGCGTCTGTTCTCCCTTGCTCCTTCCCCCGGGACTACGACGACAAAGCTGACGCCCTCCCTTTCCCCGCTCTTTCCCCCGCCTGCAGCTCTCGCTCGCCTCCCTCCCGCCCGACGCCATCCAGCGGTACCTTTCGCGCTGTGCGTCCCTTCTCCTGTGCCTGCGCACCCTCGCCCGCCCAGAACCGCTCGCCCGCTGACCCGCACCCCTACCCGCGCAGACGGCCTCCTCGAGCCGCAGGGCTCCCTATCGTACCATCACGCCGTCCTCCCCGTCCCCGCCCTCCCGCGGACGCTCCACCCGCCCTCGAAGGGCGGCAGCTCGCGATCCGCCGCGCGCGGACGACGTACGTCCCCGCCGCGCGGAACGCCCGCCTCGCCCCTCCCGCCGGCGGCGCGGAGCCCGTTGCGCCGACGCCGGGCAGTGCAGCGGCGGCAGGGACGAAGCGCCCGTGGTTCGAGCCTACGACGGCCGAGTTTGCGGGCCTGAGCGCGTTCGACGACCCGCACCGGGTGACGGAGCGGCTCGCGGCGCGCGCGACGCAGCACTGGGAGAAGCGCGACAGCATCAAGGAGGCCGAGACGCTCACCAATTTCATGTTTTCGGTCCGGCAGCGGGGCAAGACGCTCCGCGCGACGCCGGCGGGTTGAGCGGGTGCGGCGGTGGGCCGCGGAGTGGACCGTACCCCCGGCGAGTTTCGCGAGGTTTTCTGGTGGCGGCGGATCCTGGTTCATGTTGTTTTCCTAGTCTGCACTGCAATGGTCTCCTTTCAGCTTTGAGCAGTGCGAGCGGCGAGATCAGTTCGCATCGACAACGCGCTCCGTCGCCTTGCGCTCCTCTCCCTCAACCCACCACCTTGTACGCTGCTTGTACCGCCTGCAAGCTGCTCCAGAGCTCACTCGCACCCGCACAGATCCTAAACACACAATGGCTGCTTCCGAAGGCTCTCTCGTGCGCCCATCTCTCCGCCCCTCCCCGACCCGGGCGATGAACTGACCCTCGCCCTCCCTGCAGCTCGTTCTCGTCAGGTCCGTCTCCAGTGCACTCGCGCTCATGCACTAGGCTGACCCGCGCTGCTCCCCCTGCCCATCTTGCGGAACAGGCACGGTGCGCCCCGTCTCTCCCCGTCATCTCCCGGCGAGGTTCGCTGACCTCTCTCGTGCACCTGTGCAGGCGAGTCGGAGTGGAACAAGGTGCGCTTGGGGTGTGCTTGCTGAGCGCCGCGCGCTGGAGCTGACCCGCCTCGTTCTCGTCTCTCCCGGCAGCTCAACCTCTTCACCGGGTGCGCTCCGCGGACTCCCACCTTTCCCGCTCGCATGCGTGACTGACCCTTGCGTTCATCCCTGCAGCTGGAAGAACCCCGCCCTGACGGAGAAGGGCCGCGCCGAGGCGCTCACGGGCGCCAAGAACCTCGCCGCGGCGGGCTACACCCACTTTGACGTTGCGTACACGTCGGTCCTCCAGCGCGCGAACGACACCCTCGCCATCATCCTCAAGGAGATCGGCCAGGAGGGCCTCGAGACCCACAAGGACCAGGCGCTGAACGAGCGCGACTACGGCGACCTCACCGGCCTCAACAAGGACGAGGGTGCGTTCGTGTGCTTGTTCTTGTGTGCCTGTTGGTCGGCATGTGCTGCTGCGTGCTCGTTCGGCGCCCGGCGGGACTGGTGGGCTACGACGAATTCCGCTGACACCCACCCCTACCACTTGCAGCCCGCCAGAAGTTCGGCGACGAGCAGGTGCACATCTGGCGCCGCTCGTACGACGTCCCGCCCCCCGGTGGCGAGTCGCTCGAGCTGACGGCGAAGCGCGTCCTGCCGTACTACGACGCCGAGATCAAGCCGCGCGTCGCCAAGGGCGAGAAGGTGCTCGTCGCCGCGCACGGCAACTCGCTCCGCAGCATGATCATGCAGCTCGAGGGCCTCAGCGGCGAGGAGATCGTCAAGACTGAGCTCGAGACCGGCGTCCCCATCGTCTACAAGCTCGACAAGGACGGTGCGCTCGCGCTCTCGTGATGTCCTCTCGAGTGCTCCCAGCTCACGTCTCCGCTTTGTACGCCCGCAGGCAAGGTCATCTCGAAGGACATCCTCAAGCACCAGTAGACCGTAGATCTCGTTTGGGCGGCGCGCTGTGGAAATGCGAAGCAGTACTCGCAACTCGTCCGTCGCTCCTGCTTCGCCTCGTTTGGCCATCGCCGTCCGCTTTGGCCGTCCACAAGCCAGATCGCTCAGTTCGTCAGCTCTGCTTCGACGTTCTGCTCGCCTTCTGCAGGCCCATGCTTCTCTCCGCGGGGCGGCGCTGCCCAATGAGACCCGCTCGCCGTGGTCGACTCGACCCCGCACGCCTCGCCCTAGCCGCAATCCCAACGCGCGCGACGGTTTCCCTTCTTCACCTCACTCTTCGCGCTCGCGCGACCAGGACTCGCTCCTCTCCTCCCAGCGTCGGGCTCGCCGCCGCCGTAGCCGCGACCCGTCGCCTCACCCCCTTCTCTGCTTGACGCCCCTTCGATCCCTGATCACGACCGGTACGTCCTTTCCCAGTTTCATTGTCTACCTGGCTAACATCTCTGAGCGCGCAGAGATGGCCTTCTTCTACCAGCCTGTGACACTCGCCCGCTCGGCTTGAGCGGGCAGCAAAACGACCTCGTCGTCGACCCCTCCCTTCTCGCCTTCCTCGACCTCCCTCCGCCGTCCTTCGATCTTTCCTGTGCATCTGTCGAAAACGCCTTCGCCTCCTCGCTTCCAACGTTCGACCCCTCCCTCCTCAACCCGCATTCCTTCAACCCTCTTCCCGACTGGTCCTCCTTCCTCGCTACGTCCGCCGGGTTCGACGCTTCTGCTTCGACCTCGACGGGCGATCTCCCTGGTGCGTCCACTCTCTGCCTTCTCCCGCCGCTGCTCACCCTGCTCGTTCTTCACAGTCTTCCCTATCTCCTCCCTCGCACCCGACTCCTCCCTCCCCACCTTCTCCTCCGCCGATTTCCCCTTCTTCTCCTCCGGCACCCTCGAAGTCTCATCTCTTCTACCGCTTCCGTTCCTGCCCAGCGAGGACGGCGGCGTCAGCGACTTTACCTACTCCTCAACGTCCGACTCCTCCCCGGTTTCCACCGCCTCCCCCTCGACTACCTCGCCCTCCTCCTCCGCAACTCCGTCCAGCTCCACGTCACAGCTACCCCCGCCCGCCCTCACGCCCGCTTCCTACCTCTCCTCCCTCGCCGCCCGCCCCCCTCCAACCGGCTTCCGCCCGACCCCGTCCCTCCCCCTCTCCGCGCCGATCCAGCCCCGCGCGCCCTCCGCGCTCTCGAGCGCGACAGGCAAGAAAACGCTCACCGCAAAGGGCGCGGCTCTCCTCGCGCGCGGCCGCGCGGCCGACGAGGCGCAGACGGCGATGGAGCGCAAGCGCGTACAGAACACGCTGAGCGCGCGGCGGTGCAGGGCGAAGAAGCTGGAGCGGGTCAAGGAGCTTGAAGAGGAGAACGCGGCGCTCAGGGCGAGAGTGGAGGAGCTGGAGAGGGTGGTGAGGGAGAGGGGGTTGTTGTAGGTGCGGTGGGCAGTTGTGCAGCGTGGAAGGATGAGGTCCAATCCCTGTCGCTACGTGTTTGTGCGTGAGCGAGATGCGTAGACAGCGAGAGTGCGAAACTGCGAGACGTCTGCGAGATGCGTGGGTAGTGAGAGTGCGAGACTGCTGGCGGCTGGAAATTGGGAACGTCCCTTCAGTTTCGCACCTGAGGAGCATAGCACAATACCTGCACGCGAGTGTACATGTGCGAAGCCGGTCGTGCGACGCGTGCATGACCCTTTCGACGAGTCGCTTGCTCGACTCGATGCGTCGACTGAGGCGGTCGACTCGGGGTCGACTCGGACGCTCGACTTGCTCGTCCGGACGCTCAAATGCCGCCGTAACTGCCTCCGAGAGCTGCAACCCACTCGTCACTGGCCAGCAACCGAGCAGAACCCCGTGAGCCCTCGGACGTTTCTCAGGAAGGAGCACGCGCATCCTTCGCAGGACGAAGCACATCACGGATCCCTATTCCGAGCACTGCCTCCGTGGGCGATGCGGAACTACTCGAAGCAGACATCGGCTGAGCTGGGATGCGCCTGTTGGGGGTAAGGCAGGAGGATGAGGAGGACACGCGCTGACTTTCGTCTCCTTCGCACGCTGACCCCGGGCGCCCACATGTAGCGAACTAGCGGAAGCGTGTGTAGTCTTAGTAGCGGATGAACCGAAGCAAGCGCCATGAGCGCGTAGTGGCGCCGGGAGCGCAAGTGCGAGAGTGAGATGGAGGCGTTCAAAGCGGAAGGCAGGCAAGCAGCACGCAGCTGGAGCTACAGGACGTAGAGGATAACGAAGACTACTTGACGGGGTCCCACATGGAGAACGGAGGCTCGCCCTGGACCGCCCAGGACGCCGGGAAGGAGCACAACTCGTCGAGCAGGTCCTCCGGGATGGGGAGGCGAACGGCGCCCGAACGAAGGGCCTGTAAACCGGCGTCGAGGATCGCGAGGTCTTCCTCGTTCATCTGGCGGTAGGCGGCCTGCATCTCGGCGAACTCGTCGTCGCTCTTGCGCATGCCGGACATCGCACTCGGGTGGGGGGAGGTGGACGGCGGGGGCGGCTCGGGGCGAGCGGTCACATCGCCGTCGAGTATGTGCTCGTCGAGAGGGGCGGGGTCTACTGGAGAAGCCGCACGATGTGGTGAGGAGCGGACGAGGGAGTGGACGAGGAGGAAGGTGATGAGCGAATGCAGCGCGTAGGGAGTGTGAGGGCGAGCGGGTGGTCGCAGAGTGTCAAAGTACACAAAGTCGAGTCAGCCTTGACTCTGCAGCGCGATCCGAGCAGAGGAAGGGAGTGGAGCGGAGCGAACACCTTCGGCGGCCGGCGACCGCGATCTGGGGTCGTCTCCTCCAACCAACACCGCCAGCGCGCTCGGCCGTGTGCTCCGTCCTACACACATACAGAGTCAGGCTGCGTGCGACCGAGACAGCGAACAAGGCACGCACAACCCGCCCGCACCGCCTCCCTCGCCGCTGGTGGAGGGAACTCCTTCGTCGCCCTCAACTACGCCCTTCTGGGTCGTGGTCCGATCGGCATTGCGGAGCTACGCCATCGGAGAAGGTGGGAGGGGCGCGAAGAGTCGCAGGAGAGGCGCTTTGACTGGCCCGCCCGAGGGACATCCCCCGCCGAGCTTCGCTCACAGCTCCCGATCTGGGGGCGCGCGGGCAGGGTGGGACCGTGCAGCTGTCTGTGCTCTTCCCGCTCATCGGCGCGTGCTGCAAAGCCGCCGCAACGCCGTGAGGACCGGCTCCACCGGCTCCCGCTGCTTTCGCTCCTCTCGTCGTCTCCGGCCGCGTCCGTGCGGACGACTCCTCTCTCGACTTCCTGCACCCCACACTCGGAGCCAGCGGCTCGAGTGCGCCCCAGCACCCTCGAAATTGCGCGCCTGTTAGCCTCTATTCCCCTCCCCATCCTTCCTC
This sequence comes from Rhodotorula kratochvilovae, assembly GCA_019926025.1. Classification (NCBI taxonomy): domain Eukaryota; kingdom Fungi; phylum Basidiomycota; class Microbotryomycetes; order Sporidiobolales; family Sporidiobolaceae; genus Rhodotorula; species Rhodotorula kratochvilovae. The sequence continues at coordinate 182,842 of JAHSUG010000009.1, forward strand.
CCTCGTCCGCTCACCAGAACTCCCACTCGACGATGGCCGGTCACGGCAACATCGGCGCGCTCGTCACCGCCCTGCTCCACCCGCGCACCAAGGACGCCGCAAAGTACTTCACGCGCATGGAGCCGGAGGTCAACCAGGACTACATCACGCGGTTCGAGAAGCTGCGCAAGGAGGAGATCGAGCTCGAGAAGGGCGGCATCGCGCCCGACGACGAGTGCGTCCCTGCCTGCTCCTGCTCCTGCTCCCGCGAAACGGGGTGGCTGACCTCCCCCTCCGCGCAGGATGTACGGGCTCTACCCCACGGAGGGGCGCGGGGCGATGCGCCGGGTGCGGCGCCGGGCGCAGCGCAAGGCGAACCAGAACGAGCAGGATCACCAGCAGGAACGCCGGTGCGTCTCCCTCCCTCCTCCACGGAAGTGCGCGCTCTAACTCTACCCGCTCCTTGCGCACAGCGGCAAGGGCAGGAAGCCCGCGGAGTACGTGTCCGACAGCGAGTCGGACTCGGAGCACGCGAGTGTGGCGGGTAGGTGCGCGGGAAGCAGCAGCGGGCGCAAGCGCAGGAGGTTCGTCTCCTTGTCCCCGTTCGGCGTCTCGCCATTCTCTCGCTCTCGCCTCGCGCATAGCTGACGCCGCATCCTCGCGCACCTTCGGGTGCGCCTCATCCCGTTGCAGGAGCCCGCGGTCCGCAAAGACCGACCGCCAGTACGGCAAGCAGAAGGCGCGCGAGCGGTGCGCGCGCTCCTCTTCGCGCTTGGTCCTCCGCTCGACTGACGGTCCTCGCCCTTGCCCGCAGGAGCCCAAGCCTCCACGCACCGCCTCCCGCGAAGAAGGCGCGGAAGGTCTCAGGGGAGACGCCGCCCGCGGAGGGGCCCAAGCCGCCGGGGTGCGCTCTCACTTTCCATCTATACTTCGTGCGCTCACGCTACTCGCCGCCCGCAGGACTCCGGCTGAACTCGACCGCGCTGTCGTCAACGTCCGCGCCAAGCGCTTCGCGGACACCATTGCGACCTGCAGCCGCGCGCGCGCCGCGCCGCCGAGGGCAAGCCCGCTGGCGCCAGCGACGACGAGCGTGAGCGGACGCCGCCGAGCGTTGGTGCGGCGTTCTACCGCGCGAAGCACGCCCTCCTCCGCACGCCCTCGCCTCCTCCCGCGTTTCCCTATCCACTCCTTCCGCCGCCGGCGCAGCAACAGCTCCCGTGATGGGGAGGACGGGGGGGAGGGGGAGGCCGAGCGGGCGCGGTGAGCGCCTCTCCGCGCACTCGCCTGCTGCTCGCGGTGCTTGAACGAATGCTTGAACGCTTGATGTAGGGTTCGTCCCGGGGGGTAATAGCGCGGAAATGGACGCTTCCTTCTTGTCGACCGGCTGGGCATCGGAGCTGCGACCGTCGTCTCTCGACACCCCTTGCCTCTCCCGCTGACCCCCTTTCATTTCTAATCAGGCGGCGTGCGTCCTTTCTCTCCTCTTCGCGCGCTGCGCTCACACCGCGAGTGCGCAGACACGACCTTCCCAAACGTCCCGCCTTGCGACGCTCACCCGCTCCGCTTGAATGAGCTTCAGGTCGACAACGTTGTCCCTTCGTCTCTGCTCCTTTCCCTCGATTCTGCTCGTTGACTCTCGCGCTTCCGCCTAAAGCTGGCCGGTGCGTCTTGCCCTTGCCTCCTCGGACCGCTCCTCGCATCTGTCGCTCAGTGGCGATTCGCTCCTTCTCGCCTCTCCTCCGCACGCAGGTTTCAGGCCGTCCGTGATCCTCGGCATCCGCGATGTCATGAAGGGGCCGTCGGGCGACTTGTGCGTTCCCTTCCTTCGCTGTTCATCGCGCTGACCTCTCCCACGCGCAGGGAGGAGTTTGACGAGCTGCTGGAGGGCTGGTGCGCGCCCTTTCCTCTCTCCTGCTTCTCTCGTTGCGCTCCCACGCGCCCTCCCTCCTTTTCACCCTTCACCGCCGCTCTACTGACACTTTCCCTACCGCCCGCAGGGAGGGTGGGCGCGAGCAGAAGGCCGACTCGTCCGAGCACTTCGAGTGGTGCGCCCCTCGCTATCCCACCTCGCCTCCGCCGCGCTTTCTTTCCTTCTCTCCCGCCCTCGCACCCCGCTGACGCCTCTTCGCGGCCTGCCCGCCCGCAGGGAAGCCGAGGAGCAGAAGTTCGACGCGCCCGGCAGCACTACGACGAGCAGCAGTTCGACGAGCAGCCCTTCGACGAGCACGAGCAGCAGCACGACGCGGGCAACGACTCGGGCGGCGGCGGCGCGGGCGACGACTCGGACGATGACCTCGAGTACACCGACGCGCCATTCGTGCCGCTCGGGCCGGGCGAGCGCTACGTTCCCGGCGTCGACCAGCACACCGACGAGCACGGCGCCGACGAGCACGCCGAGGAGCACGGCGGCTACGAGCATCCGTACGAGCACGTCGAGCACTTTGCGCCGCCGCAGGAGGGCGGTAGCGGCGAGGGGCAGCACAAGCGCGAGGGCGACGAGCACCCGCACCAGCGCGCGGCGTCGCCCAAGCTTCCGCGCCCGCCGCCGCCGCGCCCGCCGCCTTCACTCCCCCGCCCCGCCGCCCCGGCAGCAAAGCGCCGCCTTGCCCGCCGCCGCCGCCGCTCTACACCGGCGTCGGCACCATTCCCCCCTCGAGCGCGCCCATCGCCTCCTCGAGCGCGCCGAAAGCGCCCGCCGCCTCCTCGAGTGCGATGCGCCCCCCGCCCGTCGCCTTCCCGACGTACACCGACATGCACGCTCGCCCGTCGACATCGCGCCCCGCCCCGCGCGCCGTCTCGTCGTCCGCCTCCTCCTCGAGCACGTCCTCGAGCGACCTGGAGGTGCTCCCCTCCAAGCCGGCGCCCAAGCGCTCGCCGCCCGCCTCGCGTGCGGGCAGCACGCCCTACCCGTCGCCGCAGTCGCTCAAGGCGGAGGCGATCTACGTTCCCGATAGCGAGGAGGAGGAGGAGCTCGAGTGGGAGGCGGAGGTCGCGCGCCGCGTCGAGGAGAAGCGCGCGCAGCGTGCCGAGCAGGCGCGCGAGCAGGCGCACAGGGGGCGCGCGCAGGCGAGCGAGCGCGAGGGCGGCGCGCCCATGAGGAGCGGCGGAGCGGCGGAGCACGCCGAAGAGGAGGGCGCCGACGAGCAGCAGCAGCGCGCGCCCCCCTCGCCGCGCCCCTCGCTCGCGGGCGCTGACGCGGAGAGCGACGCGCTAGCGCCTGACGACGACGACGAAGAGGAGGCGTGTGCGGAGGGCGATGAAGCGCTCGAGAAGGGCGACGACGCGCTCGAGCAGGCGGTGGGCGCAGCGCTCGTGCGGGTGGAGCAGGAGGTGCTCGGATTCGTGGGCACGCGGTCGCCGGAGGGGCGCGCGCCGGGGCACGAAGAGGCGGATGCGGAGGAGCGCACGCCGGAGCACGAGGAGGAGGAGCACGAGGAGGAGCGCACGCCGACGGCGCAGCGGTGCGTTTTCCCTCCCAACTCCTCACCCTCCTCGTCGCTGACACCCCTTCTTCGCGCCCGCAGCACGCCGCCGCACTCGCCGCTCCAAGCGCCGGCGGAGGAGCAAAAGCCGGAGGAGCAGAAGCCGCTCATCGCCGCCGCGCCCGTTCATGTGCCCGTTGCGCGCCCACGCTACAGGCACGCACTCACGCCCGAGCAGCGACGAGCTGCCGCGAACAGGGCGCGCGAGCAGCGCCTCGCCGAGGTGTTCGCCACGTGCGGGCGTGCGCGCCTCCGCGCCGCCGAGGGCAAACCCGCCGGCGCGAGGGCGGCGGAGGGCGGCGGCAGCGATGCGGTGCTCTTCCGCCAGCGGCACGCGCTCCTCCGCGACGCGTGCGCCCCGCCGAAGGTGCGCACCTCCCCGCCCGCGCTCGAGGACGCAGCGCACCCGCACCCGCTCGAGTGCGCGCTCGCTGCACCGAAGGAGGAGGTGCCCACGCCGCAGCGGCAGCACGCGCCGGCTCAGGGGGGCGCGGTGCCTTTTCGCACGCCGCAGCGCTCCTCGGACGCCGCCTCCCCGCTCGCGGCGCAGCAACACGCGCAGCAGCAGCGGGACGAGCGGAAGCAGCAGCGCACGCCCGCGCCGGCGGCGAGCGCCCCCCGCCGCGCGCCGCCGCGCACTCTCGCCTGCAGCGCCGCAGCCCGCGTTCGCCGTCGCCGATCCTGCAGCGCGAGCACAAGCGCATGAAGCATGAGGAGGCGCGCGCAGGGAAGGGGAAGGAGCGGGAGAGCGAGGCGGTGAAGCGGCGCGGCGAAGCGGTGAAGGCGCTCCCCCTCTCCCCGGCAGTGCACGCTTGGAACGCTTGATCTCACACGCGAGCGCGAGAGGAAATAGGCCCGACGAAAGCGCGTTGCACGCCGAGCCCATGTCGGCAGCCCCCGCTCCAGCTTCAGAGAGAAACAACAAAGCCTCCTCGTCCGTCTAGACGACGGTGAACACGCGAACAACCGAGTCGGTGTAGCCGGCGAAGCTGTGAACGTGCTGGCGTCAGTACGAGCGTGTAAAGCGAGCGGGAAGAGGCGTACAGGGTCTCGCCCGACGCGGACCACGCGAGCGAGGTGCACTCCGGCTCGCGGGCGTTCTTGCCGAGGTCGAACTCGGGGCGGATCTCGTCGACGATCGACTTCGACTCGCTGTGGAAGCGGGCGTCAGTGCTGCAAGAGGAGAAGAATAAAGAGAAGAGAGCGCACAGGTCGAAGATCTTGATGCACGACGCGGTCGCGGCGCAGAGCCAGTAGCGGTTGGGCGAGAAGACGAGCGCGTTGATGTTGTCGCCGGCCTCGAGCGAGTAGAGGTGCTTGCCCTCGTTGAGGTCCCAGAGCATCGTGATGCCGTCCTTGCCGCCCGACGCGCAGAGCGAGCCATCCGGCGAGACGGTGACGGTCGAGATGTAACCGGTGTGGCCGAAGTGGTTGGTGCGCAACTTGCACTTGCTGAGCTCCCAGACCTGTGGGACGAACGCGGGAGTATCAGCACAAAAGTCCCGAGGAGAAACGGGTCAAGTTGTGTGCGTGAGTGCGCATAAGTCCGCGGCGGCCCCCGATGGAGGATCAGCGATCTTGGTGGATAAATTGGTGTTCTCATAGGGGAAGATAGTCCCTCTGAAGTAGCAAATATAACAAGTTGAGGATCATCATGTCTCCTCGGGGTCGAGGTGGGTCGAGGGCAAGAGCCGCCTCCGTAAGAGGCGGTCACGCCCTGCCACACGCTCGTAAGGCCGCGCGGACAGCACACGCACGCACGCACACGAAGAAGAAGGAGTGCGCACCTTGACCACCTTGTCCCAGCCAGCCGAGACGATGACCGGGTTCATCGGGTTCGGCGAGAAGCGAACGCACGAAACCCACTCCGAGTGGCCGTCCTCGGTGATGTTGAACTTGCACTCGCCGAGGGTGTTCCAGAGCTTGATGGTGCGGTCACGCGAGCCCGAGACGATCTGGCGGTTGTCGGCGGAGAACGAGACCGAAAGGACGTCGGCGGTGTGGCCGACGAAGCGGCGGGTCGTGAGGCCGGTGTTGAGGTCCCAGAGGCGGAGGGTCTTGTCCCACGACGCCGAGAGCGCGAACTGGCCGTCCGACGAGACGACGACGTCCGAGACGAAGCCGTTGTGGCCGTGGAGGATGCGCTTCGGGTAGCCGAACGACGCCTGCAGGAGCACAGCCTCGTCAGTGCCTGGCTGCGCATACTCCTAGCCGCCCCCTAGGCCCGCGGAGCCGGCCGTCTGCCCGTCTCGCGCGCCGGCGCTCCAGCCAGCCGCCGCGGTTCGCCCGTCTCGCTCGCGACAGCGGCTGCCCCGCTTCAGAATGCCACCCAGAGTGGACGAGTAAACGCACGTCGTCACGGGTGAGCGACCACATGATGATGGTCTTGTCGCGCGAGGCGGTCAAGATCATGTCCGGGTTCTCGGACGACGTCGCGATGGCAGTGACATCGCCCCTGGAGATGGTGCGCGCATCGGATGCAGCGAGGTGAGGGGAGAAAGTTGGCGCGGCGAGTGGTGGGAAGGAGGGAGAGAGGCAGGAGCGGGAAAAAGCAGGAGGTCGAGGACGAGGTCAGCTCGGGTGCGGTGGACTAGAGTGACGGGGAGAAGGCGGACGCACTTGTGGCCGACGAGGCTAGAGACAGGCGAGCGCAGGCGCAGGACAGGCGGGCAGGCAGAGCGTCAGCTGGGCGCGGGAGGGCCGTGGCGGGCGGGCGAGGTGGTGAGCAGGCGAGGGACGGCGGCCGCACCTTCCCTTGAAGATGAGGCTCTCGGACACTATGGGTGCAGGACGGGTTAGCACACGGTGCACACGGGTAGACTGGGACGGGACTTGCTGGTTGCGTGGGCTCCGGAGGGAGAAGAGGGGGAGGAGCAGCCGCCGCGTCGACCAAGGCGAGCCGCGCGCGAAAATCTCCAGAGTCCTTCACTGCGCTCCTCCCCTTCTCTCCCGTCAGTGCACCCCTGCACATGCTCCATCGCACCGCTGCACCTGCTGCAACGAGCCAGACGCGCGCGCGCTGCCAGCGCCTTTGCACGCCCGCCTCCCCATCGACATCCTCCTCGTCCGCGCCATCTCCCACCTTGGCCCGATCGTCCTCTCCAGCGTGTGACAGCGCCCTTCGAGACGACGCCTACCATGTGACAACGCCCGCCCACCCCATACACTGCGCGCCACCGCACAGTCCAGCACAGCGCTCGATCGTCAGCAGCAGTCGCCAACAGCAGCAAGCATGACCCGCCGTACCGCGACACCGAAGCCGCGCTCGGCCCTTCGCTACAACCTGTCACAAGGTGTTGCGGCGAATACGCTGTGCGATCCGCTTCGCGCTTCAGCGGAACGATGCTGCCGTACCGAAGACCCGCTGCTCAGAAGCGGATGTGCCTTCTGTGTTGCTCTGCCTGATACGCAATCTTGCGTGTCAGGTGAAGGAGTACGAACCACCTCCAGATGGTGTGCCGGCGTTCGAGCGCGCCCGCGAAGCCGTACTCAACAAACGCTTGCCGCGTGGCCAGCTAGTCCTCAGGACGTGTTCGCTACCCTGCCGTATGCTCTGGCTGCGACTACATGCTTCCCGCCCTTCACCTTCCGTGGGGCTACCCCTTTGCTGAACGCTGATCAGCGGCGACCGGACGTCCGGAGGAGAGATGCTGTGCAGGCGCGGCGTACGGCGAGTCTTGCTGCAGACGCGCACCGAAGTGAGCGCTGAGCACTCAGCGTCCTTCAGCAGCGCCAAGGGTATGTAGAGAGGGTGGAAGGGAGGGAGAGTGGGGACGAGGGCGCGCGACAGGGAGACACTGGCGGGCGGACGACAACTCGGCTTCCCTCAGCTCTGCTCACCCCTCAGATCGCTTCTCGAGATGGCTCTCAAGATCGACCCGACCGAGATCGAGGTCAGGAAACTCCTCCTGAACCCGCACGCCACGAGGTAGCCTACGTCGCCCCCGGCGGTCGAGTGTTGTTCCCCGGCGCGACACGGCGCTGGCCACACCCCGTGCTGTGCGCGCCTTGCACCCGGGAAGATCATTTCTTGCAGGGGATACCGGCGACGAAGCGCGAGACTGGGACGCCACGGAGCCTTCCCAAGCTGCAGACCTCCAGTGAGCTGATACGGCGTGCTCTACAGCTTGACTTCCACGCGCGCGACTCTGTATCCGGCTTAGGAGCAAGATAGGTGCTGGTGTGCAGGGCAAAGTTTACGCGGGCTGTAAGACTCGGGGGCGTCGCGGATTGGCGGAAGGGTAGAAGATCGCCAGGCGTTGTAGCCAGCCCCAAGGCATCCCTCTCGAGCTTGACATGTTACATGAGCGAGGGCCTCGCCTGCGACGATGCCTCAGCGACAGGGGACAGCCGGAGGAGCTGAATAGCGGTTGCGGCGTCGTCCGGCGAAGAGGGACCAGTGAATGAGCAACTGTGTCGAGTTGAGACACGCTGGTACGGGATGGTGTCATCTGACGAGCGCCGGCATGAGTGGAAGCGAGAGTCACCGTTGGCTATGGACCCACAGGGAGACAGCAAGCAATGGGGAGGTGGAGGCGGTCCTACGGGATGCTAGCGGTTTCTCGGCGCGATGGTGCGCGCGAGACCTACAGCAGTAGGCGCTCCGCGACAGGTATGAGTCCGTGCGGGCACGCGGCGGAGGGAGCAATCGCGAGAGAAGTAGCGGGACAGCCCTTAATGAGACGCAAAGCAGCGAAAGCGCGCGCGGACCAGGCGGCTCTTGCGACAGAAGGATCATGCATCAGCGCGCGTCATGAACCGTATGGCGCGGGGATGCTGGAGTGCACCTGGGCACGACGAGTGTTGGAGGAGCAGGTGTTGAGTTCGTCGAGAGGACGATGGCGCCGATCAAGCAGCAAGTCCTCGAGGTAGAGACAGCTTCGGCTTGAGCGTGCGTCGCCATTCCCTGTCCACGGGCCAGGTTGGGGCGCGCAAGGACGCGTGCGAGGACGGAGGACAGATGCGACGCTCTTGAGGAACGCGCTCCGTCGTCCCGACAGGGCCGTTGTGCGCCGGAGTTGCCTGCATGCATGTTGCCTCCCTACCACTGTCGCAGCGCTTCGCTCAAGAACGGTTAGCCCTGCCGAGAGCGAGTATCTAGCGAGCGGAGCAAGACGACGGAGCGACGCTGCGCAGGCGTGGTGCGCGGCGAGTTCGGTGCAGACGCGCACTGGGGTAAGTGCCGAGCATGTAGCGTCCTTCAGCAGCGTCAGAAGCGTGCAAGGAGGATGAAAGAGAGGGAGAGAGGGGAGGTGTGCACGCGAAGGGGAGACGCTGGCAAGTCGACGGCAACTTGGCTTCCCTCAGCTCTGCTCACCCCTCAGATCGCTTCTCGAGATGGCTCCCAAGATCGACCCGACCGAGATCAAGGTCAGGAAACCCCTCCCGGACCCGCACCGCGCGAGGTGGCCTACGTCGCCCCCGGCGGTCGAGTTTGTTCCCCGGCGCGACACGGCACTGACCACGCCCCGTGCTGCGCGCGCTTTGCATCCGAGCAGATCATCTACCTCAGGGCCACCGGTGGCGAGGTCGGCGTACGTCCCCGTCCTCTTGTTGGAGTGCTGGAGGCCGTCGAGCACCCGAGCTGACCTCGCGCACGCGCGCTCTCGCAGGCCTCGTCCGCTCTTGCGCCTAAGATCGGTCCCCTCGGTCTCGTGAGTCGACACGACACCCCTGCGCATCACTGCGCTACCGCCGGCGAGCGAGGACGCGCGCGACGCGGGACGGCTGGACTTTGCCGCCGCAGGGAAGGACGGGTCATGCCGGCGCGCGCGGCCGCGCTAGGCTGTGCGGCCGCCCGCTGTGTTGCCAGAAGGGCGGGAGAACGGGCGCGCGGGCACTGGAGGCGGGGGCGCGGCGGCGAGATGGCGCGCCAGGCGGTGGGGAGGAGGCGGCGGCGATGGCGGCGCGTACACCTCTGTATTCCTGCGCGGTGAGCTGACGACTCTTCCCCTTGCGCACGAGCACAGTCGCCCAAGAAGGTCGGCGAGGACATCGCCAAGGCGACCGGCGACTGGAAGGGCCTCCGTGTGACGGTTCAGCTCACCATCCAGAACCGTCAGGCGGCCGTCTCGGTTGTCCCGTCCGCCTCGTCGCTCGTCATCCGTGCGCTCAAGGGTGCGTCGCGCAGTCCACTCGTCGCGGGAGGAGGTGGTGGAGTGGAGATGCAGGTGGGGCGGCATACTGACCCTCTGCGCTCTGCGCATTCCTGCGCCTGCAGAGCCCCCCCGTGACCGCAAGAAGGAGAAGAACATCAAGCACACTGGCAACATCGAGCTTGACGCGTGCGTCCCACTCCTTCCCACTCGCCGCTCGCTCGTTGCTCACCATGATTCGCCCACAGCGTCATTGACGTCGCGCGCACCATGCGTGACGCCAAGAAGACCCTCTCTGCGTCGCTCGCCAACGGCGTCAAGGAGATCCTCGGCACCTGCCAGTCGGTCGGCTGCACCGTTGACGGCCGCCCGCCCCACGATGTCATTGAGGCGATCGACTCGGGCGACGTCGAGATCCCCTCGGAGGTGCGCTGTGCTCTGCTCTTTCTAAGCGCGAACGGAGACTGACGACCCTTCGCCTGCAGTAAACGAGCACCGTCGGGGTGTTGTAGCTGAGTGGGGAGACGAGACTTGCATCGCGGTCCTCGTTGTGCGATCTGATCTTGCCCGTCTATTGGTGCTTCCTGCGCTCTTGCGGGCTGTTTGTTGGTCTCGGAAAGCTTCGCCTGGCGGATTCGGGAAAGAAAGCGGTGCACCGCATCGACCCTCTCCCTCCATCCTCCCGCTCGCCTCTCGGAGATGCAGCGCGACCTGCTCAAGTCGCGCCTTGCCCGTCTGCCCCAGCTCCCGGCGCTCGACCCGCCCGCACCTACACGCGCGCCCCATGCCGACGATGATGCGGACGAGGTGGAGCTGCTCGCTGATGAAGACGACGAGGAGCGCGACTCGTTTGACGTGACCGCGCCAGCCGTGCGGTGCGTCGCTCAGCTCCTTCTCCTCAAGGCGCGCTGACCTCTACGCTGGCAGGAACCCTCCCCGCCGCCGCGTCGGCGCACTCGCCTCGTCGCCCTCCGCGTCGAGTACCTACGCCCCTCTCTCCGCCGCCGGCTCGTTCGCCTCCGCGCTCGAAGTCGGCGTGCACATTCGCTCGCCCTGGGCGGCCGCACAAGGCGAAGAGGGCGAGGCGCACTTCCGGACGTACTACACCCCGCCGACGCTCCTGCCTGGCGAGGTGGGGAGGGGGACGGTGTTCGTCTGCGTGCATGGCGCGGGGTACAGCGCGCTGTCGTTTGCGGAGCTGGCCAAGGCGCTTGCCGAGGGGGAGGGGGAGAGCGCGATAGGCGCGAAGGGCGGGAAAGGAGGTAAGGTGGGGGTGCTGGCGTTCGATGCGCGTGGGCACGGTGCGTGTCCCGCTTCTGCTTTCCTGCAGATGTGCTGATGCCGAGCGAGCAGGGCGGACACGCCTGCCGAATCCGCCTGCCGGGGCGGACGGGGGAGAGCCCGTAGTTGACATGGCGCTCGAGAACCTCTCGGCTGACCTCGTCGCGCTGCTCAAGGTGGTCTTCCCCGTCCGGGCAGAGGCACCGGCACTGGTCCTCGTCGGGCACAGCATGGTGCGTTGCGCATCTGGGCCGGTTGACGAAGCCGCTTCCGCTGAGAAGGCGTGCTGACCTCCTTGCCTTGCGTCGTCTCCACAGGGCGGCGCCGTGGTTGCCGACGCGTACAACCGGATCCAGGCCGAAGTGGCAGATGTGACGGGCGTCGCCGTGATCGACGTCGTTGAGGGTATGTCCCTTCCCTGCTGCAGCCGACCTTCGCAAACTCACCCCGCCTCCCGCACGCAGGCACCGCCATCGACGCCCTCCCGAACATGTCGGCTCTGATAGCTGGGCACCCGAAGTCGTTCGACTCGCAGGCTGATGCAATCGCATGGCAGTGCGTCCCGCCCCTCCCCATCTTCCTGTGCTCTCGCTGACAACAATGAGGACGCAGCGTACATTCGCGTACAATCAACAACCTCGCCTCGGCGCGCGTGTCTGTTCCCCCGCTCATCAAGCCTGCGCGGCCACCCGCCGAGGGCGCCGAACCGGAGGGGCCGTACGTCTGGCGCGTCCGGCTGGAGGAGACGGAGCCGTACTGGAGGGGTGCGTTTTCCGCTCTCCACTCTCCTTGCGCGAGGCTGACCTGTAGTATGGAAAAGGGTGGTTCACCGGCCTGAGCGCCAAATTCCTCTCCTGCCGTGCGGCGAAGCTCCTCCTCCTCGCCGGGACGGACCGGCTCGACCGCGAGCTGCTGATCGGGCAGATGCAGGGTGCGTACAGCATCACTCACACCCCGTCCTGTTTGTGAAACACGAGCTGACGAGACTGTCGCATCGCGCAGGCAAGTACCAGCTCGAGGTGTACCCCGACGTTGGGCATTGTGTTCACGAGGTACGTCCTCTAAACCCGTTCCGCCCTTCGCCGTGACGAGCCCCTCGCTTCTTGCAAACGAAGTACAACGAAGTACAGTGCTGACCCGCCCCTTCCCACCCCAACCGCACGCAGGACGCCCCCGCACGGACAGCCGAGACGCTCCTCGAGTTTTGGGAGCGCAACGACCGGACGGACGTGCTTCGCGGGGTGAAGAAGGTTGGCGAGGCTTGACCAGCCTTTGTGTACACAGCGGGGTGCGGCGAGCTGCAGTGCAACGCAGACTGCTCGCGAGAAGCTGCTTCCCGCGCGCCGTGCAAGCAGATTCGCGAGCGCTAGTATGTCAACACACCCTCTACCACCTGTCACCGCCCGCTGATTCAGCTTCTACGCCTGCACCTCCGGCACGAGGATCTCGAACGTCGTCCTGTGCGCGATGGGGAGCACCTCGACCGCGACGGCGGCGGTGACGTGCTGCGTCTCGCACGCAATGAGGTTGTGCGCCCCGCTCGGCGCGGAGGGAGAGGGGAGGGCTGTGATCGAGACCGAGGGGAGGAAGAGCGATGAGGGCCGGAGGGGGATGAGCGTGAGCGGGATGGTGAGCGCGACGCCGTCCTGCGCGGAGACGACTCGTGGATCAGCATCTGCATGACGAAAGGCGTTTTGCCGAATGGGAGAAAACGATCACGCACCTGCGCGACAAACTCCCCCTCGCCCTCCCACTGACGACCCACTCCCCCTGCGCCACAACGATCGAGTATGCGAGCCTGACCTCCTCGCCGTCCGCCAACCCACCTCGCGCCCAGCGGAATGTTGGCCGAATGTCGAGCGTTGCGGGGAGAACCTGGCCGACCTCGACGCGCGAGAGGGCGGGCGAAATCCGGACGAGGTTGAGAACCTGCGCGTGGGTGGACGGGTCGGGTCAGCGGGGCGCAGAGAGGAAGGAGCGGACGACGCACGTGTAGAGCCGGAAGGTCGAGCGGGATCTCAAGCGTGCGCCAGAGGCCAGGCGGGTCCGCCGTCTGCGGACGGTGGAGTTCCTACGGGAGCATCTCCGCGTCAGCGAACAGGAGCACAGGAACCAGCGCGCGACGTACCTCGTACACCCGCTGCACCGCCTGCAGCACCTCCTCCTCCTTCCCCTTCTCGACCAAGCACAGCTCCATCCTTCTCCTCCACCTGCCCTCGTCGAGCGTGAGGTGCGCGAACGACTCGTCCGCGCAGTACGCCTCGACGTCGGTTGTGCGCAGCGCTTCGGAGACGAGCGCGGCCGTGATCCAGCGCTGGAAGGGGAGGAGGGGCGGGGCGGAGAGCGCGGAGAGTGCGGTCGTGCGGACGCGGGTGCGGAGACCTGCGGGACAGCGGGGCGTCAGGAGCGGCTCGAGAGTGAGCGAGGACGAGACGCACGATGCTCGATGGACGAGTAGGTCAAAACGAGGCGAAGCGGGTCTGCGCGCTCGAGGCGTCAGCGATCGGAGCAGCCGAGCTCGCAGCGATCCCACGCACCCTTGACGCGTGCGGGGTCGTCGCATGTGAGCTTGAAGAGGAAGTTGGCCGTCTGCAGCGGCGAAATGATCTGCTCGTCCGCGCATCAGCTACCGCTCACCCGGCAAGACAGAGAGAAACGCAACGCACTACGGGCTTGTCGCTCTCCGGGCGGCACGGCTTAACGCCCACCTCCTTCGGCGCATTGATGCGCGCCGAGCGAACCTTGAGGCCGTGCACACCGTCGGTCGTGACCGAGAACTTGCAGAGGAGGCTGCGCGCAGCGCGGCAGACTCGTCAGCGCGCTCTGGCGCCGAGGGCAAAGGTGCAACGCACCACGTCTCGCGGAAGTAGTCCTGCACGTTGACCGCGAGCGGGAGCGCGATCGAGTACGCGAATGCGCGGCGGAGAGTGCGCCGCGTCGACGGCCGCTTGGCGGTCGTGTACTCGCCGTTCACGGTGAACTGCGCTTCATCGTCAGTGCCGCTCATGAGCGGCAGGAGGAAAGAGCGCACCTCGACGACGGGGTTGACGATGCTCCCGCTGAGCGGCAGCCGCACCCGCACAGGCTCGTACGGCCGCAGCCCCTCGAGGACAAGCGCGCCATCCTCCTCGGCACGCATCTTCACCTCCCCCTTGTCGTCGTCGACGAGCTCCGCCCGCGCAGCGTCGAGGTGCAGATCCGGCGTCGCGAGTGCCCAGCGGAGCGCGATGCGCGTAACGGCGTTGCGGCCGGGGTCGACGACGAGGATGAGCTGCCTCTCGCGGTCGAGGTGAACTGCCCTCCCGCGTCAGTTCTGCACCGCCGCTCGAGGAGAGGAGGCAGGGCGCACCGGCATAGGGCTCCTCGGTGTAGACCGTGACGGCCTGGTGATCCGGCGGGAGGAAGAGCGCGGGCTGCTTCCCTGGGGTGGTGGGCACGCTCCGGGGTCGGGCGCAAGGTTGCGCGCCGAGACGGGGCGGTGCGAGTACTGGAAGATGATGCGCGAGAAGCGCAGCTGCGAGAGCTCGAGCGTGAGGCGGCCGGTGACGGAAGTCTGCGAGGCGGGCGGGCGGTTAGCGCGGTCGGGCACAGGAAAGAAGGAGATGCGCACGGGACAGAAGACGGAGACCGCTGTCGTTCCTGGCTGCAGCGTGCACGCTCCGCCGGTAAGCCAGACCTGCTCACTCGTCGCGGTCCCAAGCTTGAGGCGAACCTCGTCGACGCGGAGCTCCTACTCGCCGACCGCGTCAGCCTATGCGAAGCGAGAAAAGAGAAGGGGGAACGCACGCAGGGTAGCACGCTCCACACGAGTACGACGGCCGTCATGCCGTCTTCGTCCGGCGCGCGGGCTCCGCTGTCCTCCTTGAGCGTGATCTCGAACGTCGGGAAGGCGACCGCCGCGAAGTCTGCTTTCCGTCGTCAGCACGGGGCGGGACGACGCGGCGGAGAGACGCACCCTTGGTAAGCGCGCCCGACAGCTCATACACATCCTTCATCAGCCTCTTTGCCAACTCCTCGTTCTGCTGGCGCGCATCCACCTCATCCTCCATGAGCGCCTCGAGCCCCCACCTCCTCCCCCCGACCTCCACGCCCGCACGAACGAGCGCCAGCGTCGAGAGGAGCCGGTCGCGGGGCATGTCGAGGGCGCTCTGCAAGTCGGCGCAGCGCGAGAGGAGGAACGCATCGAGTGCGGACCACCGCAGGTCGGTGTAGTGCGCGGGGAGGGAGGCGAAGAGCTTTTGTGCGGAGGGGAGGCGCGCGCGGTGACTGTGCGGGCGCAGACCGGGGCATCAGCGAAGCGCGCGCCGGCGGGGAGGAGGGGAAAGACGCACTGGTCCAGCGCAGCGAGGAACGCGAGCACCTTCGCCGCGCAGCGTCGGCGCCCGCTCGACTGGTACGCCTGCACCGTCTTGTTCGCGAGGTCGGCGTACAGCCGGTCGAAGACGTCCTGCTTGGCGATCGCGTCGAGGAGGTCCTGCCTCGTCACTGGCGGGTTCGGCCGCGTCGGCGACTGCAGCCCGCCGGCTGCGGATGAGGGCGTGCCCGGCCGGGTGGACGGCGCGGAAGTGGTGGAGGGGGACGTCTCGTTGAAGCTCATCGAGAAGGGGTGAACGGCGGGGAGGTGCCCCGCGCCCATGCCGATCTTGTCGAGCTGTGCGGCGCTTCCTACATCAGCAACATCGCCTGTGAGGTAGCGGGAGGGGACGTAGCGCACCTGCTTCTTCGCCAACTCGAGCAGTTCCGCCTTGACCGCGACAAACGCCGCCGCGGTCGGGTCCGACAGGTCCTGCGCGATGCGGGCCTCGCACTCGGCAACGATGTTGAGGCATGCCGAGTACGTCCACGATTCGACGAAGTTCTGCCCCAGCGCAGCCTGCTTCTCCTCGTCAGTCCCGCTCGGATGAAGTGAGAGAGCGAGAGGGGCGCACCTGGTGCTCGCGAAGCTTTCGCGCAAACGTGCTGACGAAGTAAGCGCCCCTTCGCGCGACGTCGACTACGCGCCCAAGGTGGAAGAGCATGAGGGCCTGGCGCGCGAAGAGGTAGATCCGGAAGTCGAAGATGGTGATCGCATCCGACTCGATGAGCTTGCGGTACGGCTTGGTGCTCGTCGAGAGGAGTGGGAGCGCATCGTCGCCTGCGCCGAGGCCGCCGAGGGTGCGGAACCAGGGGGCGTTGCCGTGCTCTGCGGGCGGGCGGGCGAGGTCAGCCGGTGAGGGAGAGGAAGGAAGTGCGAACGCACCCTTGAGGTTCTGGAAGAAAGCCGCCTCGAGCTCGTCATACTGGATCAGCGCATCTTCGTAGAGGGTCATTGCCTCGAACGAGTCTGCGAGCGCCTCCTGCTCGTCGCGCGGCAGCGGGTCAGCTCACGTCCCGCAGATGGACGAGCCCAAGAGCGCACCTTCTGCCGGAAGAACGGGAGGAACTGCCACCCCTCGAGCTGGCGCTGGCTGTCGGCCTTGCGGACGTTCTCCTCGTACAGGCCGACGTTGGTATCGAACGTCGCGACGACGCCCTCCTTGACCTTGGTGAGGAACTCGGCCCATGCGGTCGGGTCTTCGGCGGATGCGCCCTGGACGACCTGAATGCAGCTGTGCGTTCGTGCGGGAGGATCAGCACCAGCGCGGGAAGAGGGGCGAGGAGGGCAACGCACCGGTCCTTCTTGCCGACGTTGAAATCGGCCTTGATCTTGTCAACGATGGCGCCCTTGCGCTGGTAGAACTTGGCCGCGCCGCGGCTGCCGGACGTGACGTGCACGATGAGCCACTCCTGGTGGTGCTTGGCCGTGATGGTATCGAGCCATTCGCGGATCTGCGTCCGGATTGTCGCGCGGTACACCTCGTTGTCCTGCGTGCGTGTGTCAGAAGCCTTACTGGGGAGATGGATAGAGGGTACGCACATCGCAGACGACGAAGAGCAGGTGCAGGTACGGACGGTCGAGGAGGTCGACGGCGGCGTGGAACGAGGCGAGCGGGCGGACGTCGAGCGGGAGGGTCTGTATGGTGCGGATGGTGCGGTTCGCCGAGGACTTGCGGACCCAGTGGAGGTTGCGGAGGGGGAGGTGTCGCTCGACGTCGCCGCGGACCGCCTCGTAGCCGGCGTTGGCGGGGAGCGCCTCGTAGGCGACGCCGACGCTTGACCATGTCCGCTGCTCCTTCTGTCCTGCCCTGCGAGTTGTGCGCCCGCTGACCGCTGTGGCCGGTGTTGAGGGAGAGGACGACGACCCGAAGCGGGGGAGGAGGCGTTCGAGGGGAACCACGCGGCGAGGGGCGGTTCGAGTTCGGCAGAACCCTACGTACGCAGGTCTACAGTAGCGTGAGCTGTAGCTCAGGTCCACCCAGCGGGGAGCGCGGTGTCGACGAGGACGAGGGCCTGCTCTCCTCCGAGCTCGCTCTCCTCCCAGTTGCGCGTGATGCGGCTAAGCGCGTGGCTGGTGCTCGCAGGGGCGCTCCGGGGCGGGCTGCTGCTCTGGGGCGCGTACCAGGACGCGCACTCTGCGCTCAAGTACACCGACGTCGACTACGCCGTCTTCACCGACGCCGCCCTCTGCCTCCTGCGCCCGCACGAGCAGCAGTGCGCACATGCACAGGGACCACTCGCACCGACCTGGCTCGGCAACCCCTACGCTCGCGCGACGTACCGCTACACCCCGCTCGTCGCCCTCGCCCTCACGCCCAACCTCGCCGTCCACCCCGCCGCAGGCAAGGTCCTCTTCGCCCTCTGCGACCTCGTCGTCGGCGCCCTGCTCTTTCACCTCCTTCGGCGACGAGGAGCGACCGAGAAGTACGCGGGGAGGGCGGTCGCCGCGGCATGGCTCCTGAACCCTGTCGTCGCCAACATCTCGACGCGCGGCAGCAGCGAGGCTATCGTCGGCGCGCTCGTAGTCTCGACGCTCTCCCTCGCGGAGCGGGGGCGCTGGGATGCCGCCGCTGCGGTCTTTGGCGTTGCCGTGCACGTCAAGATATTCCCCTTCATGTATGGGACGAGCCTCGTCGCGGCGCTCCTCTCCTCCGCGCGCGGTGACAGGCGGCGCGCCCTGCGTCTCCTGCTCCGCTTCGGCGCCATCAGCTTTGCGTGCTTCATGGCGCTGAACACCGCGCTGTACCTCCTGTGCGTCCACCCGCTCGCTTCGCTTCCTTCGCTTCCCAGCTCATGCTCGCTTCCCGCACAGCTTCGGCGAGCCCTTCGTCCGCGAGACGTTCCTTTACCACCTCTCGCGCCTTGACCACCGGCACAACTTCGCCTCCTACTTCTACCCCTTCTACCTCTCCGCCTCGCCCTCCGCCCCCGCCCCCTCCTCCACCCTGCACCTCCTCGCGCGGCACCCCCTCAGCGCCTTCATCCCGCAGCTCGCGCTCTCGCTCGGGCTCGGCGCGCTCTTCGGCGCAGAGGACCTCTCCTTTGCGTGGCTCGTGCAGACGTTCGCGTTCGTCACGTTCAACAAGGTGTGCACGTCGCAGGTGCGCCCCCTCCTTCCCCCTTTCCTTGCTTTCCCGCTCGCGGGCTCACCGCCCCGTCCCCGCGCGCAGTACTTCCTCTGGTATCTCTGGCTCCTCCCGGCCGCACTCCCCTCGCTCTCCCTCACGCCCCTCCGCGGCGCGCTCATCGGCGCAGTCTGGGCGCTCAGCCAGGTGCGCCCTCCCTTCCCTGCGGTTGTCCCTCCCGCTGACCCACGTCTGGAACAGGCGCTCTGGCTCTCGCAAGCCTTCCGCCTCGAGATGCGCGGCGAGCGCTTCCGCGAGGTCTGGGCCGCGGGGATCGTCTTCCTCTGTGCGCAGAGCTGGGTGCTCGCAGGAGGTGCTGCGAGCATGGACGGGGCCGCAGCGCGGGCGGACGCTGGCGCGAGCGCGAGGGGAGCGGAAGGGCGCGAAGGGGGAGTAGCGCGCGGGGGAACGAGCATCCTCCTTCAGGTACGAGACGTGGTGCGCCGGCTGCTTGCGGAGGACGAACTGGCGGGAGGGAAGCAAGATGTACTCGTAACGACGCTGCCCCTCGACTCCTCTCTTAACCCTCACAGGCCTCACAGACCCGCCCGCTCTGCCTCTCCGCACCCGCGCGCCGCCCGCTTCGCAGGGGCGACCAGCTCAAGACGGACGATCTCGCGGTCGCCCCCGCAGCTCAGCTTGCGCGCCGTCTCTTGCAGCTCGTCCGCCGTCTTGCCCGACGTCTGCGCGGTGGGGGGAGATCGTCAACCCGCGGTCTGACACGAGAGAGGAGACACAGACGACGCACGATCCACTCCCAATCCCGCAGCCCGTCCACCTCCCTCAAATCCCCTTCGCGCTCTCTCACCCAGGCCCTGAACGCCCTCCCCTCGCTCTTCAGCTCCGCGTCCCGCGTCCACAGGTCGCGCCCCGCGCGCTCGAGCATCCTCGTCACCGCCTCGCGGAATTCCTGCGCGGTAGCGCGCACGCGGACGCTGCCGCACGAGGCTGCGGCGCGCACCCGCCAGGGGGTTGAACGCCAGCGGCTGCGCGGGGAGGTGCGCGTGCGCGGAGGGGTCGCGCAGGTGCGCGTGCAGCGCGGGGAGGGGCAGGTGAATGGCGCAGATTGCGCAGCGGAAGAGGGCGTGGGCGCTGCTCAGGAGGCGGGCGACGGCGGCAGGCGGGAGGGCGGAGAAGAACGGTGAGGGGCCGAGGTGCCAGTCGGAGGAGACGAAGGGCGAGTCGGGGCAGGAGGCGAGCGCAGCCGCGAAATGGGCGGGGAGGGCGTACCCATCGGCGGTAAGCGCGCGGAGGAGACGGTGCAGCGGCGCGAGGCGGAGGGACTGGATGTAGAGGTCGACCTCAGCGAGGATGGATGGGACGAGCGCAGGCCATGTCGACAGGTCGGGCGCTGCGTTGTGCGGGATCCAGAGCGGCTGGATGATGTGGAGCATGCAGAAGGCGCCGAGACACGGGAACAGCTCCCGCGCCTCGGTACTTGCGGCTTGGAGCGTCTCGTTGCGCAGGAGGCACACGTTGTCCAGGTGTTCGGTGCGACGGAAAACGCGCCTTGGAGGCGACACGCAGCCACGTAATCGACGACGAACCACTCGACGTGCTCCCATTCTGAGTGAAGTCGCGCAGCAGTGAGTAATTGTGGCACGAGGTGCGCGGAGGTTGGAACTGCGCACCCTTCTCGCCCAAGGGCTCGTGAGAATGGAAGAAGTCGGTGAGAGAAGCCGCCATCTTCCTGTCTTCCTCCGCGAGGTCGAAGGACACGGCGCTCGCAGACGAGCCCGAGGACGATGCGCTCGAGGACGACTCGCTCGCCGTGTCAGGGATGTCGTCTTGCCAGGCCGTCCACCACGGGATGTCGAAAACCATGTGCTCGTCGTAGCTGGTGAGGTTCGAGTCAGCACGAGCGCAGGATGCCGAGGGGAGATACCCACTCGTTCGGCTGGTAGCCGAGGCCGGCAAGCTTGGTCTTGATGCTGCGGAGGGTGTATCAGCGAGAACTACGAGACGACACGGAGGACAACTCACGCTAGACGTCGATTCCTGAGCATTCTGTCGCGATGAGCCGCCTCCGCCATACTGAGCTGATATTGATGCCACACCAGCGCATCTCGATCAGCCGAGAAGGCGCTGTTGCGCTCCTGAACGACCTTTCGAACGGCTGCCCGCACATCCTCGCCGCGTGCGCTCGCGGCAGCTTTGACGCGGGGAAGCCAATCTGCACAGGTGGATGATCGTGAGCCTCCACGCTTCAGCGATAAGGGGGTGAAGCGGACCATCGTCAGGCAGCCAGCCAACTGCTCCTGCCTCGGCGTGGTGATCCGTGTAGTATTGCCCGCTGCGCATGCGCCTGAGAATCCGAGTTAGGCGCAGTCTTCTGGAGAGTGGTGACAGAACGCACGAATCATCCCGGCATGGACCGCAAAGACACGCACGGATCGCAGCAAACTCTCCAAGACCCACGATGCCCGTTGCTTCGGCGCCGCAGGACTGCTCCAGGTGGGTCGTCAGACCTCGCGGTTTGAGGAGAGGCGAGAGAGGACGCACCCCGCAGTCCCAGCCCTCCACTAACTACGCGTACGCCGGCTCACTGAGCGGGACCTGCAGGTTCGGCCAGCCGACGGTCCTGCGCGCTGCGAGCCAGAAGGACCTGCCGTGCCGCTCGTTCAGGAGGAACCGGCGGAGCGGCTTGGACGTCCGGGAAAGGGCGAGGACGGCGCCCGGGCTGAGATGCTTGAAGATCTGCACCTCGAGAGCCTGAGTAAGGCGATGAGCGGACTCAAGCGGAGGAACGCACCAGGAGGAGGATGTCGAGCGGGAGCGTCGAGAAGAGGTCGCGAGAGTCTAGCGGGCGAGCCCAGTGCGAGGAAGCCGAGGATCAGTGTACTGGAACTGACCACGACCGCGTACACGTCCTCGCATACCGTCACGCCCTGCCCCATCTTCATCAGCCATCGCGAGGGAGAAGCGAGATCACGGCCCTCACCTGGCACGGGAGCGTTCGAAACCGCTAGAGCTGCGCTGTAAGTCGACATAGGAGACTCTCGAGCGCTCAAGTGAGCGGCCAAGTGTTGACTGAGGTGCGCGCGAGGGCCTGAGGGGGACGGCGCAACCTCGAGCGCGCCGAGGCTGGCGAGGGTCCGACTCGCACGGCCCGTGGGTCGGCGTGATGAGATCAAAGAGCGAGACTGCGCTCTTCTGCAACGCCAGGTAGGCTCAGCATGAGGGCGGACGAGCAGGCTTCCCTTTCCTCGCTCGCCTCGCTGGCGCGCAGACAGCCTGGCGAAGATCAACCGGACTTGACGCCTCCTCCAGCTGCAGCACTACCGTAAGCCACGCTCCCCTCAGCTCGCCTCGTGGCCCTCGCGCCGGCCGCCGTCGAGTCGGATCTTGACGATGTCGCGGTCGGGCGAGAAGCTGAGCTTGCGCACCGTCGCCATAAGCTGCTCGACGGGCTTGCCGGATGTCTGCGAACGCGCAGGATGAGCGTGGCGCGCGAATGAAGGGGTGATATGCGGAAGGTGGAGAACGAGGGGAAGGAGCGACGCACCACCTCGTCCCAGCTCTCGCGCGTTTCGCACACAGTCCCGTCCGCGCACCGCTCCCGCACCTCGAAGATCCTCCCCATCCCCTCCAGCGCCTCGTCGCTCGTCTCCTCCTTCAGCCCCGCCGCCGCAAGCATCTCCCTCACCGCCTCCCTGAACCCCTCGCGCGGCAAGCACGCCAACGCAGCGCACGGCGCGCTCCCCGTCCTGTGCGCGTAGCGCAGGTGCTCGACGATGTCCGGGTAGACGAGCTTGCGCGCGCACTGGCCGCAGCGGAAGAGGGCCGTTGCGCGTGCGAAGAGCGGGTCCATATCGCTGTCGGAGAGGAGCGCGTGCAGCGGTGCGCGGGCGGGGTCGGGGTCGACCAGCTCGGAGAGGAGCGTGAGACGGATGTGCGGCGGGAGGGAGGGGAAGGTGCGCGCAACGCGGTCGAACAGCCGGATCTTGAGCGTGCGGATCTCACGGAGGACATCGACGAGGATGGAGGGGTAGAGGGCGGGCCATGACGACGGCGTGACGACGACGTTGTCGGGGAACCAGAGCGGCTTGACGGACGGGAGGGAGGCGAAGTCGACGAGGTTGGGAAAAACGCGGCGTCGGCTCGAGTCGACGAGGGCGCGGACCTGATCGTACAGCGGCTGGAGCTGTTCCTTCCGATCGGCGCGATAGATGTCCTGCTCGCGGCAAAGGCGGACACGGCAGCAGCATTCGGCGTAGTCGACAATGAACGGCTTGACGGCGTCTCCAGTCGGCTGCGTACGGCGCACGTGAGCTCGTCTCACGCGAATGAAGCGTGGGTACGCACCGGGCTCCTCAAGGTCGAACGGGTCATCCTCCGACCGCTCGAAAAATCCTCGAGCAGGCTCGACATCCAGTCGCGCTCGTACTGCGCCTCGTCCCACTCCTCGTCAAGGTCCGAGTCGGTATCGGACCCGTCGTCGAGACTCGCGCGCTCGCGTTCGGGAGGGTCCGGCAGGGGGTGCCACCAGTCGTCCCTCCACCAGGCGGTGTGCGAGATGTCGGCGTAGCTGTGTGCAGATAACGGTCAGTGCGCGAGGAGGGAGCGGTCGGGGAGGAGGCGCACTCCTCCGGCTTGAAGCCCATCGCGGCGAGTTCCTGGTCGAGGCTGCAGCGGTGAGAGCGTCAGCTTCTAGTCTCATTGAACGAAGAAGGGAAGATCTGACTGAGACGCGCTTGAGCCGTGCTGTCCTCCGCCGCTCGTCCCGGTCCTCCTCCGCGATGGCCTCCTCCGCTTCCTCCAGACTGGCAGCATCCCTTTGAGCCGTCTGCTTCATCCTGCTGCGAGAGCTGATATACTGGGGCACAGGTTGGCCACTGAGCAGCGCCCACGGCTCCAGTGCAAGGGGTGGTAGCAGGTACAGCTGCGTGGAGTGGGCGAAGACGTCGGGGATGCAGTAGACATCTGCCACCATCTGGCTCGTGAGCGCGAGCTACGGAATCGAGTTGAGGCGGCTCACCGACTGCTGCGCCTGTAAGTCCGTCGTTCGAGCGAGAGCATCAGTTCAAGCTACGTTGTGGGAAGGCTGGAAACGCCATACGGCGCGCGTGAAGGCTACAGCTGAGGGCGCTACCGTGCAGTAAGGGGTCGAGCCGGCGGATCGCTGCCTCGTCGGCGATGCTGCTCCTCGTGGTTGTCAGCCGCGGGCCGCGCAGACGGTGAGCGAGGAAGCACTTCTGCTCGTCGCACGTCTTGCAGAGCCGGACGCGCAGAGCGTACTCGACAATCAGATCGCTCGTACAACCGCAGAGCTGCGAGGGGAACACAGTCAGGGGGCGAGCCGCGCAAGCGGGAGCACAACGAGCACACCTGGCAGTCCCACCCCTCAACGAGGTGCGCGTACTCAGGCTCGTCCAGGGGCGCACTCAGCTCCGGCCAGCCGACGGTCCTCCTCGCGCCCGCCCACAGCCGCTCCGTCCGCGCCGAGCGCGCGAGGAGGAGCCGGCGGAACGCCTTGGTCGTCCGCGCGAGCGCGAGGAGCGCGCCGGGCGAGGCTTTCTCAAAGATCTGCGGGCGTTTGTCCGGTCAGTCTGCGTCGCGCGAGGATGCAGAGCGACACGCACGAGGAGGAGGACGTCGAGCGGGAGAGTCGAAAGGCGGTCCTTCGGATTCTCCTGGTTGAGGGTTTGGCTCGCCTCGAGTGGCGGGCGGAGCGACTCGTCTGTGTACGGCTCGAGCCGGTCAGTCCAACCCAGAGCGCTGGAAGGAGGAGGAACGCACCCTCGCACGGCCTTGGTCCCCCACCTCCTTCCGACGACGAGTCCAGGTGCGGGCAGGGGCAGGCGGGGTTGTGCGAGCCCGTAGATACCGGTGCGAGCGCGAGCGAGTCCTCTCCGGCGGGCATGGCGGGAGAAACGGAAGAGCAAGTGAGCGGCAGGAGGGAGAGGGGCGCCGTGGGGGAGGGTCAAAGCGTCGAGGCGAACTGCAGGTGCGAGAGGTGGTCAGCGGCGTGTTCTGAGGAGGCGACTGAAGCGGCGAACGCACCTTGTCAGGGCCGCAAGCAAGAAGAGCGCCGGTGCGAGTTGCGCGTGAAATCGCACTCGAGCTTTCCTCCTCCTCCTCCCGGATCCACCGCCCTCCTTCTCCGACCAAGAGGAGAGAAGGTAGT
This sequence comes from Rhodotorula kratochvilovae, assembly GCA_019926025.1. Classification (NCBI taxonomy): domain Eukaryota; kingdom Fungi; phylum Basidiomycota; class Microbotryomycetes; order Sporidiobolales; family Sporidiobolaceae; genus Rhodotorula; species Rhodotorula kratochvilovae. The sequence continues at coordinate 207,287 of JAHSUG010000009.1, forward strand.
GTACAGAGTCACATTGCGGTTGCGCTCCCTCGAGTCCTTTCCCGTCCCGCCCCGCGTCTAGGTCGGCTCTCCCTGCGCTCACTGCTGGTCTGCCTTGAGGGATGACCGGCCCGCACGCTGCGCGTCCAACGGCTCGTCAGTGCGCGCTCGCGAGGAGGAGAAAGAGGAGGGCGGGGACGCACCATCATCTCGTCGGTGATGAGCAAGTTCGAAGCGATGACAGCGCTGTCGACATGCACAGATTCAAGGTCAGCACGTCTCCGCACGCAGAAGGCGTACGACGGGCGCGCTCGCGGGACAAGCACGCCCATCGACCTGGAGAGCAGAGCGGGGGACGCACGCCGAGTGAATCATATGCCTCTTGACGCGGTAGTTGTCCCAGATGCCCTCCCTGCGCGCACGCCGGTCCGTCAGCCTCCTTCGCTCGAGGGATAGAGGGGAGGACAACGCACGTAACGGGGTCTAGCGGCTCGCCGGTCGAGAGGTCCAGGCCGACGACGTGCCCGTCCGCCGCCTCGTCCTGCACGGCGGCAAAGCTCCGCATCAGCATCTTGCACACGCGAGCAAGCCGAAGCCTTGGAACCACCGCGAAACGCACCTGCAGCGCGACGATCGCGTCCTGCACATCCAAGCCCGCATTGACCGCCAGCGTCTTGGGCACGGTAAGGAGCGCGTCCGCAAACGCCTGGACGCCGAGCTTTGCGCGGCCCTTGGCGTCGCGCTTGACGACCTCGCTGAGGTGCTTGTGCGCGGCGATCTCGAACGCGCCCGCGCCGGGGACGAGCGACCCGTCCTCGAGGGCGTTCTTGACCGCGCGGAGGCCGTCCCGGACCGCATCCGAGATCTGCGCGATGGTGTGCGCGTTGGGGCCTGCGGGGGCGCGAGCGAGCGTCAGCGAGCGCATGGGAGGAGAGAGGGGAGGGGAGAGGGGAGGGAAGACGTACCCTTGACGAGGAGCGTGACGCTCTTGGGCTCGAGGACCTCCTCGACGAAGGTGAACTTCTCCTCGCCGAGCGTGTGCTCATACACGAGGCCGGCGTGGCCGAGGACGTCGGGCGTCAGGTCGTCGACGCTGTTCTGCGCCGTGCCGCCGCAGACGAGCTGGAGGCTGCGGGGCAAACGCGGCGAGGTCAACACAGCGGGGAGGGAGGAATGAGGAGGAGGGGTGACAGACCGCTCCATGTTGCGGCGCTTGGCGCGGCGGAGGCCATGATGCCCTGCTTGGCGAGCATGTCGAGCGAGAGGGGATCGATGCCCTTCTGGTTGATGACGACAAAGCTCTTCTGCTCGCCGACGGCGTTGCCCTGCGCGTCGAGCTTCTGGTCGCAGACGAGCTTCTTGAGCTCGATGATCTTGCGGACCTTGGCGTCGGTGAACTTGCGCTCCGACTCGACAAGCTTCTCGCGCTGCTCGGCCGACGAGTAGAAGAAGCCCGAGTTGACCTCGCTGCGGGCGGCGCGCGCACACTGCATAAGCACCCCGTCGCACAGAGAGTAAAAGCACAAACGCACGTCTTCTCGTACTCGAGGCTGACGTTCAGGGTGAGGATGAAGCAGTTCTGGAGGCGCTTGGGCATGTCGGGGTGGCGGGGGCCGTGGTCGAGGACCAGTCCCTTGACGAGGCGCGTGTCCGAGTCGGTCATGTGCTGCATCTTCATCAGCTCGACCATGTGCAGGTCGATCGGCTCGAACGCGTCCTTGCCCTCGTCGCCGGGCGCGGCCTTCTCACGGCGCTGCCGGATCGCGAGGACGGCGTCGACGACGGCCTGCGAGAGCGACTTGGCAAGCGACTTGTGCACTTTGGTCGCGAGCGAGGTGTACGCCACCTGGACGAGCGTCTCGTGCGCGCCGGCCGAGAGGGGACGCGCGAACGAGTCGAGGAAGGTCGTCAGGGCGTTCTTGGCCACCTCGACGCCGTCGGCGATTACGCGCGGGTGCACACCCTCGGCCGTGTAGCGCAGCGACTGGTTCAGGAGCTCGCCTGTGTGCAGTCTTGCGAGTCAGCGGGGTCCCTGCTCGGGGAGAGCGCAAAGCGACGCACCGACGAGGAGAACAACGCTAGTCGTGCCGTCGCCCGTCATCTCGTCCTGCGCCACCGCCGTCCGCGCAATGAGCGCCGCCGTCGGGTTCTGCGAGTGCGCAACGCGCGTCAGCGTACGCTTCCTGGTACCTCGCCTCGATCGCGCTCCTCCAGCCTGGATGGAGGAAAGCGCGAAAGGCAGTGAAACGGGGCGCGCACCTGAATCTGCATCTCGCTGAGGAGGACCTTTCCGTCCTTGGTCATCTTGAGCTGCCCGGCGCCGTCTACGAGCATCTTGAGGGTCCCGCGCGGGCCGAGGTTGCTCTTGACGACGTTGGCAAGGCCGGTCGCGCCCGTCACCTGCAGGGGGTGCGGTGGGTTAGCCTGGTCTCGGTGAGAGGGAGCGGGAGACGCACGTTGAGGCTGAAGGCCTGGTTCCGCCTCGACACATCGGCGCGCGGGTTGAGGAGCTCGATTGCGCTCATTCTGGGAGAGCTGCGGAGAGAGGGTTGCGCGGCTGGGTAAGCGGCGTGTTGCTGACTCGAGTGCTAGGCCTGCACGCACTGTCTCTGCGGGGGGTAGCGGGTGCGGTGCGAGCGGAGCGATGAGGAGGAGGAGGGCGATGCGCGGGAGGGTGGACGCGTGCGGGAGTGGCGGTGCGCGTGGGTGGCTGCGTGTACTAGTCTCGGTGGATAGTCGCAGAGAGAACTGGCTCTAACGGGGCGAACGGGCGAGAACAGAGGGGCGCATCCTCTCCTTGCTCCCCGTCGAGGTTAATCTCCGGGCTTACTCTCTCTCCTAAGCAGGAGCGCACTCCTCGCAGCTGCGATGGCCTCCACCTCGGGCCTCTCCCGCCGCCGTGCCCCGCCCTCGTCGTCCTCGTCTGCGCCGTCTGCGCCGTCGTCGTCGACCCTCGCCGCCCCCGCCGCGTCGTCCGGGTCCCGCCCCGCGTCGCCCGCAGTCGCAGCCGGACAGGGCCACGGCCACAAGATCGCGTACGACGAGCGCGATCTCGGCGACGCAGAGGAGGACCGCATCAACCCCCGGCTGACGCTCATGGAGGAGGTCCTCCTTCTCGGCCTCAAGGACAAACAGGCGAGTCGCCACGCCCTCCAGCCTCTCGTAACCCCTCCAGCCTCTCGTAAACAGCACACACACACACACACTGCGAAGCGGCAGCTCTACACGAGACGTCGTCGCCGTTCTCTGCGTCTCGGGGCACGCGCCGGTGGAGCTGCGCATCCTCGCACTCGCGCGCAAAACGCGTCTCCTGGCCAGGCAGCGGGGCTGCCAGCTTGCACGAAGAGCTCAATGCACCGACAACACGCGCCGGGACTGTGCGCGACGAGGACACTTGCGCGCCCGCCCGCACTGTTCCCACGGGGCAGGAGCGCGACACAGCGCTCAATGCACGGAGCTTGACCGCACGCACTCCCGCCGCTCTGACGAACACTCTCTGACGATGTTGCTCCCACCCTCTCCGCCCCTCGCTCCACCACCGGACCTCCGGACGTCCGTTCGCTCACATCGCCCACTCTCGCCCGTCTCGCCCTTCCACCTCGCCTACGACACACGACACCAACCCGCAGGGCTACCTCTCCTTCTGGAACGACAACATCTCGTACACCCTCCGCGGGTGCATCGTCCTCGAGCTCGCCCTGCGGCACCGCATCGCCATGGTCCGCGACCCGGGCCGCAGGCGCTTCCCGCTCGCGGACCGCTACATCGAGGTCGTCGACGACCGCCTGACGGGCGAAGTCCTCCTCGACGAGGCCCTCAAGATGATGAAGGTCTCGGAGCGCATGAGCGTCGGGACCTGGATCGACCTCATGAGCGGTGCGTCCGCGCTTTTCTCCCCTCTAGGCGTGCTCCCGCGCGCACTCGCACGCTCGCTGAACCTCGTGTGTGCGCCCCGGCAGGCGAGACGTGGAACGTGATGAAGATCGGGTACCAGCTCAAGCAGGTGCGGGAACGGCTCGCCAAGGGCCTCGTGGACAAGGGCGTCCTCCGGACCGAGAAGCGCAACTTCCTCCTCTTTGACATGGCGACGCACCCCGTCTCGGACCCGGCGTTCAAGGACGACGTCCTGAGGCGGACGCTCTCGCTCCTCACCTCGCGCACCGCCGCCGTCCCGACCTCGCACCTCTACGGCGACGCCGTCAGGTACCGCACCGTCCGCGCCGTGGCGATGGTGAGCGCCGCGTTCGCCGCCAACGTCCTCGAGAACGCGCTCGTCCACCTCGGGTACGACCAGCGCGAGAACGCGTTCGCAAAGGCGGACGAGCTCCTCGCCGACTTCTCCCAGTGGCCCTTTGGCGCGTACCGCGAGGGCGGTGCGGGTGGCGCGGGCGGCGCAGGCGCGGGGACGAGGCCAGCGGGCATCGGCGCGGGCGGGAACGCCGCGAGCGCAGAGAGCGCCAACCTCGCCGAGATTATGCGGCTCGCGCGGCTCGAGATTGTCGGCCAAGGCGCGGGGGACACGCCCGGTGATGCGGAGAGGCAGACGATGCGCGAGCTGCACTTGGAGGTCGTCGCGGCGTGTATCGAGGTGTTCCGGAGGATGTGCGTCTCGCGCCTTTTTCGCTTCCTTCGCGCTCGACTGACCGTTTCTATTGCGCACGCAGGGACTCTTTGCTGTAGGGCGCCCGTATCGCCTCGCCTCCCGCCTCGCCCCGCCATGCCCGTCTGTCCTCTTTCGCATCGTCGGACGCCCCGCCCCTATACCCGCGCTCGGCGCGCACGACTTTCCCTTCCTCCTGCAGTAGTTCTCACGTAGTCCCCTTTCCCTCTCTTTCTGTCGGGGCATTCAGACAGTCTTTGCGCTGTTGTGCGTGCGCGCGCCGGGACGGGCGGTGAGCGACTTCATCATCCTCGTTTCCTCGCTGCTTTGCTCGTGCGTGACTCGCTGCGCTGGCTTCCTCTACTGATTCTGGCTGTGTTTCCTGTTTCCCGCGCTGCCCTTGTCGCGCTCGCGCTCGTCGCGTCGCGTGCGCTCGACCCCCTCCACCGCCTCGCGCCTCTCCCCTCCTCTCCTCCTCTTCCGCTTCCTCTTCGCCCGGCTCCGCGCACGATGCTCTCACCTTCGCGCGCGCACCGCTGGCCTGCGTCCGTTGCTGCCCCGCCTGCGCCGCCTGCACCGCCGGTCCGCTACACCCACCGTGCGCCCCACCTCGCCCTCCTCCTCCCGACGCGTGCTGACGCGCCTCTCCTACCCTCGCAGAGCCCGCGCCCGTGCCCGCGCCACCTCCGCAGCTGCAGCGCGCCTACCTCCCGCCCGACCGGCTCAGCGCCCTCCCGCTCGAGCTGGTGAACCTCGTACTTCCTCTCCCTCCCTGTCCTCCCCTCTCCTCCTCACGCCCGCTAACCCTCCGCGCCGCGCCGCGCCGGTCCTCTCCCCCCTTCCCCCGACCGCCCTCCTCGCTCTGAGCAGCACCTCCCGCACCTGGTACGCCCTCCTGCGCCACAAGGGCGCCGCGCACCTCTGGCGCCAGGCGAGGGAGCGCGCAGGGCTGCCGCCGCTCGCGCTGGACCCGGCGCTGCAGAGCGCGGGCGGCTGGGGGGCGGTCGAGCTTGCGCGGCTGCTGGGCGGGTGGGCGTGCCAGGTGCGCTGTGTCTCCTGTCTCCCGCGCGGCGCGAGCTAACAGCAGGACAGCTCTGCGGCGCCGAAGCAGCCGAGGACGCCAATGCGGACATTGATGCGCGCGTGCGGCTGTGCGATGGCTGCAAGGATGCACAGTGCGTCCCTTTCCCTCCTCCCGGCTTGGGCGCACTGACGAGGGAGCGAGTGAAGGATGCGCACGGCGCCGCAGCTCTCGGACGCGTTCTTCCACCTGCACGGCCGGACGCTCGACTGCGTGTTCAGGACTTCGGATGCGTGCGCGCTCGTTGGCGTCAACGGGAGGGAGGAAGCTGACGCGGCGGGGTGCGCGCAGACAAGGACATGAGCGAGTGGCACCCGCAAGGCTTCGAGTGTGCGCTCCCTCCCCTCTCACTCTTCTGACCGCCCGCCCGCGGGCTGATCCTCGCCGCATGACAGTCACGTACTACACACCCGACGTACTCGCCGTCTCGGCGCACCTCTACTACCTCGAGGCAACGGCACTCTCCGCCGGACGCGACCGCGCCAAGGACGTCCAGTCGTGTGTTGACCGGAGGAAGCACCTTCGTGCGCAGGTACGCGCGGACGCGGCGAGGCTCAAGAGGTGGGTCAAGGAGGAGAGGGAGAGGGAGGCGTGGTTGGAGGCGGACCGGCGCGCGACGAGGCACTCTGCGTGCGTTTTCTTTTCCCTTGCCGTTCACACAGCTCGCTCCTGACGGCGCTCCGGCCTGCAGGGTATTCGACAAGCTCGAAGAGCTCGGCTTCGACGACATCGAGTGCGTAGCGCTCCTCTGCCGCTGGGCGGCGACTAGCTGCTCACTGCCGTCATGCGCACAGCTACGAAGAACTTTTCGATCGCTTCGAGGAGGAGGAATGGGAGAGCACGCAGGCGAGCGAGACGAGGTCGGAATGCTCCGAACGCAAAGAGCGCAACGCAGAACTCGAACACTTCGTCGAGACTACGGACCCGCTCGACGACGACGGTAAGGCTTGTCTAGCTATCATTCCCGTCGAGCGACCGCTCACGCCGACGCTCACGTTCGTACGCAGAGTGGTACTTCATCAAGGACCGCGTTGTGGCCTGGGTCGAGGAGGAGCGGCGCACTCGCCTCAAATACACTAAGCTCGACGGCCAGGAGGCGAAGCGCGACTTCCTTGCGCTGCTGCACGCGCTTGTCGCACAGTGCATCGACGCAGAGACGCGCGCGCTCTTCCCGCCGCTGTACTCGTTCCTTCGCCTGCCGTCGCTTCAGGCCCTGTGGACCCGAGAGTCCGATGGCCTCTACCTCATAGACCTCGTGATGGTCTTCCCACGCGCGCTCGCCGATGCGGTCGAGGCCGTCCGCGCCGACCGCCTGACGCTCTTCGACCGTCTCGCGCGCACGCTCCTCATCGAGGGGGACGCCCTCCCGCCCTCGGTCGTCGCTGCACTCGCCTCCTCCCCCTCGCCCTTCCTCGACGCGAACCCCTCGCGCGGCCTCATGCCCGCATTCGCCACCTTCCCCGAGCAGGACCTCGCCGCCGTGTTCGACCGCGCCGCGGCGCTCTTCGCCTGCGGACTGTGCGGCGCGCTCCTCCCCTTCGCGTCCATCGTCCCGCACGTACACGCTGCGTAGGGCTCGCGCGCACCGCCGCGGTGCGTCCTCGCGCCGGTGCGGGTGCGCGCGATGGTCAGAGGCGCGGCGGGCGCGGGGACGGTCGAGGAGTGCGAGGCGATGGGGAGGGTGTGGGAGGTCACGGGCGCGACGGTCGACAGCAAGGGGTGGAAGCTCAAGGGGCAGACGTGGAGCGAGGTGGTGCGTCTCTTTCTCTCCTCTTGCCCCCCCCTCCCCCCCCCCTCTCGCGCTCGTTGCGAAGCTGACATGGAGACGGCGCGCACAGATGCAGCGCAACTTCGTTGGCGTCACGGGCCTTAAGCTCGGCCGGACCCTGCGCCGGCCGTCGGCGGAGGGCCCGGGCGCAGCGGCTGCGGTCGCGCCCACGACGAGCGCGGCAGAGGGCAAGGAGCGCGTGCGCGTGTTGACTTCGTTCGATGTCGGCGACGACGACGAAGGGCAGAAGACGTATGTCTGCGGGTGAGGGCCGGGGTGATAGCTTGATGCACTTGCAGGCGTGGGTCGCTTTTCATCGAGTGCGAGCAGGGTGAGCAGCGTTCCTCAGCCTCGCCCCGTCTGCCGCTCTCCCGCTCGCGCAGACTTGTGCAAGATACGACAGCATTCAGTGCGCCCTCGCTCTACCGCTGCACCCTCTCCAGCACGCTCCTCACCAACTCCGCAACCTTCGCCGCCTCTTCGCCGCCCTCCCTCCCGCGCTCCTCCCAACGCCTCACAACCCCCTCGATCAAGCCCATCCGCTCCTCCTCGCGATGCTCGTTCAGCCACCTCACGTACTCCGCCTCGGTCCACCCGTGCACCTCGTACGGGAGCGGGAGCGCTGCGATCCCCGCGCGCGCGAGCAGATGCTGCAGGAGGATGAGTGTGGGCACGTCGGCCGTCTGCCCCGGGTCAGCGAGCGCCGAGAGGTCGAGGAAGAGGAGCGGACGGAAGGCTGCGCTCACAAGGCCCGGTTAGCTAATCTTCCCCGCGAGTGGAGGGGGGGAGGGACGCACCCCGCAGCGCCTTGAACTGGTCGCCCATACTGCTGAGCGGCAGGCCGTGCCCCCGAGGTGCTGCGTCACGGCGAATTCGAGCGCGGTCGTGTCGCTCGTGAGCTTGAGCTTGCCCGCCTCGCTGAGGGGGTGCACGAGCGACGCGTGCAGGAGGAACGTCTGCACCGTGAAGCGCGCGAGGTCGAGTGCCCTGCATACCAGACCGCACCGTCAGCCACATGCAGGAGAAGGAGGAAAGGAAGCAGGCGGGACGCACCACTCCTTCGCCAGCTCGCCGACGCGATACGAAGCAAAGATCTCGTCCTTGACGAGCGCGAGCTTGTCCGTCAGGTCCGTCATGTACGAGCTCGCGCCTCCAACGCTCATCTGTCCATGCGGGTGCGCCGCGTCCGCCTCCTTCGAGTAATCGACGCGGTGCATCCGGGAGAGGAGCGCCGAGTACTCGCGCCGGATGACGAGGATCAGCGGGTTGACGATGCCGAGGTAGACGGAGCGGGCGCGCTACAGGGCGGCGAGGCACGCAGGGTCAGCAAGACCTCCACGACACGGGCAGAGGAAAGCGGACGCACATCGACGGACGGCCGCAAGATCTCCTTGACGCTCTCCGTGTGCTCTGCCAGCGCGCGGTCGAGCGGCAGCCACAGGTGGTACAACGAGCTGGTGAGGTCGGCGTTCTGGTGCTGCGAGGGCGTGGCGAGCGGGCCAAGGAGCGACGTCGCGGCGTGGTCATGCGCAACCTGCGGAAGCGTGGTCAGTCGCGAAGTGGGAGGTCGAGTGGGAGAGACAGCGCACCAGGCCCTCGGTGCGGCTGACGAAGGTATCAACAGCGCGGCTCGCGCCCTTCGCAATCGACTTCGCAAGCAGCGGGTCGAAGCGCGCCGCGTCGAGCTCGTTGACAATCGCGCGGGCGGTCGTTAGGCCCTCGTTCGCGGTGGGGACGGAGGGTGGCCGGGCGGAGAAGGACGAGGTGAGGGAGGACGAGATGGAGAAGGCGGAGGCGGCCTCGGTGAGGCGGTTCGTCGAGCGCGAGAGGTAGAGCGTCTCGAACGGCTGGATGGCGCGAAGGACGAGAACCGTCTCCGGGCTCTGCTGCGCCAGCGTGTAGACCGTGTCGGTGTGGACGGCGATCTTGGAGAAGAACTCCTGGAAGAGGCGGAGAAGGCGAGGGTAGCCGGTGCTGAGCGTGGTCTGGATGAACGACGAGCCTGCGGAAGATATGAGAGTCAGCGAGTGAACTGTATGGGAGGACACAAGCGGGCGCACTGCGAGCCGACTCTTTGGCCTGCGACTCGAACGCCTGCGCCAAGGTCGTCCAGAACAGCGCGCTCGGTTTGTTGTCGAGAACCTGCGCGAGGACAGTCAGCTCGCGTATCGACGCATGTTTGGACTCGAACAGGGCGCACCATCATGGCCTCGTCGAGAAAGCTCGTCTGCGTCGTCTGGTCCTTCTTGAGCTTGAGGACCTTCTCGAGCGTGTAGACCTGCGGGCGCTCCATCGTCAGTGCCCATCCAGGTCGACGGTCAAGACAAGCGCACCTTGATGCAGATGCTCCCGAGGTCCGTGACGAGATTCTCGAGTCGTGCCCAGAAGACCGCCGCCCACTGCGGCAGCGTCGCCTGCGTCGGCTCGTTGCGGGTGCGCGACTTGTACACGAACGCCGAAGCAGCGTTGACGGGACCGTCTGCGCCAATACGTCAGCGACGCGCGTCTCCGCGAGATGGAGAGGGCGCACCCTTGCCGCCAACCTCGCGCGCGAGCGAGCCCATGTCGAAGCACGCCTTGACGCTCCGGAAGACGAGGTCGTTAAGGTCCGCGACGAGGCTCTCGGTTAGCGAGGGGAGTACGGAGAGGTTGTGTGCGGTCTGGAGGGAGGAGGCGAGGAGCGGGTGGTCCTGTGGCAGGAGAGTCGTCAGTCTCGCCCGCAGGAGGAAGGGGACGGCGGACGAACGAGGTCGGTCAGGCTGCGCTGCACGGACGACTCCATCTCCTCGACGACGTGTTGCCGGGAGAGTTCGACAGAGGGGATGGCGGCCTCGACGGCGATGAGGGAGCGGATGGGGAGGAGCGCTTCGGGGTCATCGTCTGCCGGCTCGACATCGTCGCTGGCAGTTAGCAGCGACTCTGCGCGCAGAAGGACGGTTAGTAACGATCTGATAGAGTGACTGAGTGAGCGCACCAATCTCCGCCAGCGTCAGCGCCGCCTCTGCCATTGCCCTCTCCCTTCGCTCGCCCGCCTTTTCCCCGTTCGCTAGAACCTGTGCGCCCGCCCGTCCCGCGCCTTCCTGCGCTGCGCCATCGATCTCGGCCATCTGCCCCTCGAGCCGCCTCGCGAGGATCATGAAGCGCTGACCGCGGCGTGCGAGCGAGGCGGCGCGGCGCAAGCGGGTGAGGAGGAGGAGCGAGGAGGCGAGGGACTGGTGCGGGGTAGCGATCTTGCGTTTGAGCCTGCGCGTACCTCGTCAGTCAGCTGGGTGTGCGAAGGTACGGGAAGGGCGGTCGCGCACCTCGTTACGCCTCCCTCGACCTCTGCCAGCCCGCGCCGTACCTCCGAGAGGTCGCCGTCGAGCCCTCCGAGGCTCGCCGCCTGCAGCAACAGCGACGAGTGATGCTTCGTGACCTGCCGTGTGTGCTGGTCAGCCTTGATTGAGCGCGAGAAGGATGGAAGCGCCGCACCTCCGCCTTGAGCTGGCGATTAAGGTCCTCAACACTGAAGTTAAGTCTCGCGAGTGCGGCCGACACGTCCCCCTGACCGTTCTCACCCACGAGGCCCTTCATGAACCCGGTCCCGCTGGTAGGTGCGCCGCTCGCCGCCTCCCCCTCCTCGGGTGCCGGGTAGTCCTCGCCATTCAGCACGGCGTGTGCGAACGCGTCCGCTTCAAAGTTGGGGTGCAGAAAGGTTGCGTACTCTGTTGCGCGGGTCGGATCAGCTCTGCGTGCCGTGTGGGAAGGGAGAGGAGGGCACGAACGGCCGCGAGGGTCGGGTGGAGCCGACGGAGTGAGGGCGGGCATGGTGCGCGTGCAGGGGTCGCTCCTGCTCTGTGGCTAGCAGAACAAGGAGCAGCTGTCAGGCGCACTCGGGCTCAGAGCGCGACTTGGACGGGGACGACCTCCCGCCAGCTGGACGGCGCCCCTCCTGCTCCCGACCACGTCGCACAGCCTCATCTGGAGACGCGTGTGTGGGTGCACTGACATCGCTGAGTTTCTCGTAGTCTGCTGCCACCTTCACTCTTGCGCTCGGCGCGTGCTCGCTGCGCTGCTCGTGCCTCGCTCGTTCTCATCTATCACGCCGCGTCGTGCTCCCTGACTTGCGCAGAACGCGCTGCGAAGCGGCAACCTCGTCGCTTGTAGCCAAGACCCGCCTCTCGCGCGGTTACGAGCCCTGAGCTGCCCGCGACGGTGTCCCCGCCTCCGCTCTCGCTCGCGGTGCGCATCCTCAAGGCGCTTTCACCGCTCCTTCATGGCCAGTATGGAACGGAAGGCACCGATAACGATTGACAGCACTTCGAGGGGTGGGGTACACGGTAACACCGGGGTTGTCCCACCTCCCCACGCTCACGCTCACAGCCTCTTCTACCGCCCGAAGGTGACCACCGCATGGCCGCTGTACACTTGCACGACCTCCCTCTCCTTCTTCTTCGCGCTCTTGACCGCCTTTGGATTGCCCAGCTCGCGCGGGATCCGCTCAAACAGGATCTCGCGCACCCACTCCTCGTTGTTGCTGATCTTGCGCCCGCACTGCTCCTCAATCTCCCCGCTGCTCAGGTCCCGCTTGTTGAGGATGCACGCCTCGTCCGTGCACCCGTGCGCAAAGCACACCGTGTAGCGCCAGAGCGCCGCCTTGTTCTTGACCTTGAGGCGATCCACGAGGGGGTCGGCGTCCTCATCGTCCTGGAGCTCTTCGACGAGCTTGGCGAGGAAGTACCGGTACACGAGGAGCTTGAACTCGTCGGCGGGGTACAGCTGGTGGAGAGGGGTGGCCTTGTCTTGCCTCGGGGACGAGCCGCTGCCGCTCGAGGTACGTTTGCTCCTTGATGATCGCCTTGGGATGCGTAGACTTGATGTTGACGACCTGGACGTCCCACTGGCGGCTGATCCTGGTCTTGCCGCGCCCCACCCGGCAGAGCTTCGGTGCGTAGGTGACCTTGAGGAGCGCCGGGCGAAAGTTGGCGAACTTGACGCCGGGCTTTGCCCACCCGTTGCGCTTGTATTCCTTCTCGAAGTTGGGTGCGGCGACGAGGCCCGTGCTGATATAGACTGCCGTGTCCTCTTTCTTGGCTTGCTTCTGCGCCGCGACAAGGACCGTGGCCAAGTCGGCGAGGTTCTCCGGCTCGTGCAGGACACCCTCCTTGTCGAGGACGTCGAGGATCCTCCGGCGAACCTCGATGCCGCGTGCGAGACGGTTGGCAAGCTCAAAGGAGAAGAACTGGTGGTGGGACAAGGAGGGGGATGCGGCAACAGCAGGGGGGCGCGGTCCGACTGGGAGGAGGGGGCGGTATGCAGCAAGGAGGGGGCGCGAGAGGGATGCGCGAGGGAAGAGTGCATTTGCAGCATCCGAGATGGAGATGCGGTGGGAGGATTGGCGGTCCATTGCAGAGGGGTTGCTGCGGTGGGTGAAGTGAGGGGTAGAAGGGAAAGAGACGTTTCGACGCGGATGCCGCTTTTTGCACCGGTGCGAATGGGTTAGAACACGCAGGAAGTCACGCGACTGCAATACCTCCTCTTCTACGCGAAACGGCCGAAACGGGCGAGCGGGTGAGCCGAAAGAGGGAGGCGGGAGACGCGCGTGGTTGCCGTCTGAACTGGCGCGCGGAGTGCGCTCGACGAGCAGGGTGGGCTCGTGCGGGAGGTGCGGCACGGGTGTAGAGCCAGAAGCGCGCCTATTGCGCCGAGGTAAGGAGCCGCGAGGCAGGACGAGCGTCAGCCGAAGCAGAGCCAGCGAGGAGGAGGGAGAGCGAGAGCAGCGATGACAGGTGAAGCGGCGCGTGATGGGCGGCTGCCGATGCTCGTTCGCAACGCACAGGCCCCTACGGTCAAGAGTTTCGGGGCAGCAGCGCGGGACGAGGGGGACGAGCGTTTCTCCAACGGCTCGCCCCTCTCGCTCGTCCCGTCTCCGTCTGCAGGTGTGCTCTCACTGGAGGCGCGCTCCTACACGACAGGGACCCTTCCTGCCGTCCCCAGGTCACCCCGCACCGCACCGCACCGCTCGCAGCCGCGCACGCCCTCCCTCGCCCTCCTCTCGCCGACGGCTCCGCCTCGTCCTCCGCGTAGCTGCACGGCTCCCGCTCGTTCTTCGGCACTACTTGCACCATGGGCGTTCTCGTCTGGCACGACTGGGGTCGCCTCCTCGCTCTCACCTCGGGCATCTGTGCGTGTCGCTTCCGCTTCCCCACTTCGCGCTCTCTCACCACCAGCCTCGCGCGCAGACGTCGGCTGGGCCGCTATCTGGGCCTTTTCTACCGCAAGTACTTCTGGGACTTTGTCGGCGCCACGCTGGGCCCGACGGGCCTCATGTGAGTCGTCGGTCCTTCGCTCGAGCGACGTCAAGGAGCTGACCCTCCTTCCGCGCTTATACAGCCCGCCGCCGAACGCTGCCTTCTTCGTCAAGATCATCGTCGATATCCCCCTCCTCCAGATCGTCATCCTGGTGCGTTGCTCTACCGCTCGTCGAGAGCTCCCGTTTATCTCGCCCGCTCACGCCCGCAGCTCAACGCGCTCTTCACTGTCGTCCTCGAGTGGCCGCTGCCGCCACTGAACAAGCTCAAGTTGGACCAGTCAATCGGCTTCCGCGTCGGGCTCTACCTCTGGAGCGCGCTCGCGGCATGTAGGTCCGGCCTGTCCGCCCTCTCCCGCTGCTGCCTTCCGTGAAGCCACCGCTGATGCGAGTCTCGGGTCCTTCGCAGCGTTCGTCTACCAGACCGCCTTCCCCGCGCTCTTCTACCTGATCACGGCGCTCGCGTACGCCCGCTCGCTCGCGTGCGTTCCCCTCCTCCCGTCCCCCTCACCCGCCCGCTGATTCCGTACGCCCGCCCGCGCGGCAGCAAGGGCGAGTCGCTCGTCCCGCCCGCCGTGTCGACGCCGAGCAGCGGCAAGGTCTAGCGCGCGGGCTGGTCCCCGCGGGTTAGGAAGGTCCTCCCTCAGGCGCTGGTCGCTGTCGCTTGTTCTCTCCCTCTCGCTCGCTTGTAGTTCAAGGCAAACGGAGGAATGCAGGTCTATCGTTGCGATATGCGTCCGACAAGGGGTATATTCTGTGAGGCGGCGGCGAGAGGGAGAGGAAGAGGAGAGGGAAGGGCAAGAACGAGAAGAAGGGGAATGAGTCCGTGGTCGTCCACCGTCTATGCGCACGTGCACAGCGAGTCACGCCGCCGCGGTCGACGCAGGCGGGCCGCCGCCGCTCGCGCCGCGGCCGCCCTGATCGCCTCGAGCGTCCTTCTCCCTCTGCGCGCCCTTGTTCAGCGCCGCACCGCGCTCCTTGCGCTCCTCCTCCGTGAGCGCGAGCACCCTCTCGGCCTCGCCGCCCATCTCCCACGCGACCTCGACCTCCCACTCCTCGGCGGCGGCGAACCCGCGGAGCTCGGCGGCGTACTCGGCCCAGCCGCCCCTGAGGCCCCAGAGCTCGTGCGGGAGGCGGAAGTCCCCGCGGGAGGGGAGGCGCGACGCGAGGAGGTGTAGGAGGAGGAGCGGCGGGAGGGTGAGGAGCGCGCTGGAAAGGGTGGGGCACGAGGCGGAGAGCGCCGAAGGCGGCGGGAGGACCGTCACGGCCGTCTGTGCCGACGGTGCGGCCGCGAGCGCGAAGAGCGCCGAGGGCGTCAACGGCGCGTTCGGGACGGCAACGGCGGCAGCGGCGGGAGGAGGCGCGTCCGCAGGAGTGCCCTCGATCGCCTGCCGGAGGACGCCGAGGTCCTTGCTCGCGCGAACGACGACGACCATCGCGCTGATAGCCTGCATCGCCTCACGCATGGCGCTCAGGGCAAGGCGGCTCTCGCGGCCGGGGTCCGCACGGCGCGCCGAGCCCCCGGGGCTGACCTCGCCGTCGTTGTCCTCGTCATCCTCGCTCGAGTCGCTCGACTCGTCGTCGAATGTCCGGCCCGTGCGGCACAGCCCGCAGCCGGTCGGGCCCGCCGCGGCAGGGCACGGCGCGGTCGACGACGCCGAGGGCGCGAGGACGGGCGCGGGCGTGGACAAGCTCGCGACGAGGAAGCCCTTGAGGCGCGCCTCGAGGAGCTCGAGGTCCGAAAGGAGGCGCACGAACGCGACGTCCGCCGCGGAGGGCGCGGGCGCCGCCGCCGGTGCGGAGAGCTCGACGGCGGGGAGCGGCGGGCTCTGCGGCGGCGATGGCGTCTTCTTCATCGTGACGCCGCCGAGCAGGCCCTCCGGACGGCCTTCTCCCCCGTCGCCGTGTGCGGCCTCTCGCCCGCCTCGGGGGCATGCGCAGCGGCGACGGAGCCGACCGCCCGCGCGGAGAGGTGAAGCATGCCCTTCCAGCACGCGGCAGTCGCGACGCTGACGAGCCACTTGTCGGCGTGGTGGCCGCACTCGAGGCGGGCGACGACGCGGACGAACGCGTCGAGCTGTGCGGCGAGGTCGCGCAGCCAGCCCGGGCCCGCCGCAGTCGCCGCGGCGGAGAGCGGCGGGTGGTGCCCGTGCGCGGTGGCGCTCGCTCCCGGGGTGGGCGTCGCAGCCCGCCCGAGCGATAGCGAGCGCAGCTGGCTCGTCGCGCTCGTCTTCATTGCCGGCGCAGCGGGGGCAGCAAGCCCGTGCAGGCCGAGCGACGACGCCGCGAGCGCCGCAGCCGCAGCGTCCGCCTCGCCCGCCGCGCCCTCGATGCGCGCGCGGGCACAAGCCTCGGCGACGGCGAGTCTCGCGGACTGGACGAACGGGCCCATGACGCGGTTGATCAGCTCGGCGAGCTTGACGCGCCAGGGCTTGAGGGTCTCCTCGACGAAGTGCGGGAACCCCGCCGCGGGGTCGGCGACGACCGCGAGCGCGTGCTTTACCTCGTAAGCGCAGCGGACGATCTGGAGGTTGAACCGGAGCGGGAGCGAGAGCGCGTCGGCCTCCTTGGCGGTGCGCGGCGCGGCGAAGAGCCCGGGCGTGAGGAGCGGATCGATCGGCGAGGCGACGAGGAGGAGCGCCGAGAGGCGCGTGAGGAAGAGGGAGAGCGCCTTGAGGACCGACGAGCGGAGCAGCGTCCGCAGGAGGTACGGGTCGTGTAACGCCGCCTGGAGCTCGCTGCGTACGCGAGGCGGATCAGTCGAGGTTCACAGCGACGAGGAGGGAACAGGTCGCAACGCACGCAGTGATGAGCTCGCCCACCTCCTTCGCCCGCGCGAGTCTCGGCGCCGCGCGCCCCTTCCACGCGACCGCATGCCCCCCAAACGGCGCCTCGGCCTTCTCCGCCGCCTTTTCGACGATCCCGCCCGGCCCCGTCGGGAGCGGGAGGAACACCTTGTTGACGGCCTCGCCGAGGCGGAGGCCGACCTTGCCGACGTACGACTCGGCGAGCTGGTGCAGCTGCACGCTCGGCGCGTGGTGGCCGTGCCCGTGTCCGTGGGCGTGCGCGCCGGAGGAGGGCGTCGCCGTCCCCGAGTGCGCCGCAGGCGTGAAGCTCGTCGTCGCGCCCAGGACGGGGCTGCGGCTCCCCGCCGCGGCGCCACCCGCAGGCGTGAGCGCCCCAGCGCCGTAGTCGGCGCCACCGACAGCGCTCGCGCGGACGGCCGTCGCCGTCGCGCGCGACATTCCCGGCTGGCTCTGCGAGCTGCCGAGGGCGAGCCGCGGCCGAACGAGGCCATCAGGCCGGGCTTCTTCGTCTTCGCCGCTGACGCAGCCGTCGGGACCGGCGTGGGCGCGACGAGCGGCGTCGACGCGGCGACGAGGTCGGCGGCGCGGTCAGACGACTTGCTGCGCTTCTTGCCGCTGCTCGACGTCGCGCGGCTGGTGCGCAGCGGGCGCAGGCCCGACTTGTCGTCGAGGCGGAGCGGGTGGGACGCGCGCTGCCCGCGCCGCCGGGGGAAGGCGGCTCGGACGACGCGGGGTTAGGGTCAGGCCCGACGGGAAGGACGGCGACTTGGGCGCCGCGACGCCGGCGGCGGGCGACGACGAGCGCGAGGTGAAGGCCGAGAGGGATGCGCCGATGGAGGAGCGGCGGGACGGCTTGGGCGGAGCGGCAACGGCGGCGGCGGCATCAACGGCGCGGAACTTGGGAGAGGAGGCGGAGGAGGTCGAGCGCTCGCTGCCGGCGGAGACGGGGAGCGGCTCCGCGTCGCCCGGGCTGACGGGCGGGCCGGTCGGGGTCGGGGGCTGGGAGCGCGAGGGCGACGAGGTGCGCGAGAGGGAGAGGTGCGGGAGCGAGAGCGTCTTGGTCTTGAGCGCGAGCATGGCGGCGGGCGGGTCGGCGCGCGGTGGGTGAAGAGCTTGTGCGAGTGCGAGTGCAGCGTGGGTGGGCATTCAGCCCGGGCGGGGCGGGGGCGGCGGGGACGGGGGACAGGAGGTGGGGGCGAGCGGAGGGGGGCGTGCTGGCGAGGGCGCGAGTTACGGGGGCCGGCCAGGCGTGTTTCCAGAGCACTCGGTCGTCTCGAGGGAGATGCGGTTCACGTTGGCGCTGCTCCCCATCCCCGCTGAACCGTCAGTGCTGGACTCGCCGCGACCGAGGAGGAACGTGACGACGGCGAGAGGAGAGCGGGAACGCACCTGTAGGCAACGCGGGGCAGGTTCATGGACTGGTTAAAGCGCGGTATACCCATTCGGCGGGGGATAGGAGGCAGCTGGACGGCTGAGCGGAGCGGTGGAGCGAGAAGGGAGTGCGACGACGAGGCGGAGAGCGCGGACGGGAAAAGCTGCCAACCGCGCAACCCCAGATCTCCTGTTCCCCGGGTTTGATATGCTCACAGAGGCACGCTCGCAATCCACTCGCGCGCGCACAGAGCCATCCGGGAGGGGGAGCGCTGCCAGCGAGTCACATCCGCCGCTTTCCCACTCTCTCACGCTCATCCCGAAAGCTCGCAACGAAGAGAACGGAAGAGAACGACGTTGCGCACTACTGCCCAGACGCACATCCACCCGTCCACGTTCACACGCACGCCCGAGGGCAATGCGCGCGAGAGGTGTGTCCGGGAAACCGACGACGCCCAGTCAAGGGCTCGCCGGCACCCCGTAGCAGCGGGGAGCTGCTTAGGACGAGGCAATGGTGACCTCGACCTCGACACCCGACTCGATCGACATCGAGGTCTGCGCAGGAGAGCGGAGCGGGTCAGTATAGTAGCGGGAGGGAAGCAGCGTGAGGCGGTCCCGGCAGATCCAGGACCGCCTGCGCACGCCGCTCGAACTGCGAGAGGACGCACGATCTGCTTGACAACCTCAGCCGGCGACTCGAGGTCGATGAGGCGCTTGTGGATCTTCATCTCGAGCTGCGGGTGGGAGACCAGGTCAGCCTCTCGTTCACGCTCGACTCGCGAAGGGGACGGGGCGCACGTGGTCCCAGGTCTTGGAGCCCTCACCGCAAGGCTGCACGCGGGAAAGAGGGATGCAAGGTCAGCAGAGCGCGCGGGGCGAGGAGGAAGCGGGACGGAGTGAGCGCACGGTCTTGCGGGTGGTGATGTGGAGGCGCTTGGTGGGGAGGCGGACCGGGCCCTTGACGCGGAGTTCCTTGTCCTTCGAGCGATTGACGAGGTCCGAGCAGACTGCGGGTCATCAAGGTCAGTGGGGCGTTCGCAATGGGAAGGGGCGGGTGCGGGCGACGGACCCTTCTCGAGGCTCTTGACGTTGCGCGAGGTGAGGGTGATGCGGATCTTGTGGGTCTTGGCAGCGGGAGCGGCGGAGTCGAACTCCTTGTCGGCCTTAGCGACGTGGGACATGGCTGGTTGGAGCGTTTGCTGGGGGGAGGAGGGGGAGGAGCAAACCTGCGGGCGGCGGGGCAAGGCGGGTCAGCACGGGTTGCCTCGAGCAGCAGGGTGGAGACACGCACGTTGAACACGGGCACGTCTCAGAGGTGACCAAGGTGGAGAACAAGAGCAGCCCGCCCGGGAGCTCGCACCGCAAAAGTCGCCTCGGCCGCGACCTCTCCCGCTTCTCCCTCTCTGTTGGGTTGATTGGCTGGACTGGACGTCCCGCTATATCTCGCTGCGTGTTGCTGCTCTCAGGCCGACCAGCGCGGTGGATGCAAGGGCGGGAGACGCCCCCGCGCCTCGCTTCTCCTCGCGACTGATGAGCCTGTCACGCCGCTATCGAGGCTCCTGCGCCCGCGGAACGCTCTCCAGTTCATGCTAGACGTGCTGGCTCGGTGCCGGCCTGGCGGCGCAGCCGGGACTTCGTTCTAGCTCTCGCTCTCCCCCTCCATGGGCCGCAAGTCCTCCTCGTTTCGCAGCGGCTTGAAGTCAGCTGCGGACTCTGTGCGAGGGTTGTCAGAGCGCTTGTTCATCTGTCCCAGACGGCGGGTCTTCGCTGAACCTCCGGCTGCTTGCTCCTTGACTGCGCCGTCGCGGCGCTCCGCCCTCCTCTGGCATGCTCGGAGGGCGATATCAACAAGGCGTAGTCTTACAAGCACACTCTGCACAGCTCAAGCATGTACGTCCCCCTTCACGTCTATCCCGCCGCTTCGCTCACGCCACCGCCTTCCGCCTACTCTTCTTCGGCTTCTCCCCCTCCTCCACGTGCGCCTCCTTCCCCTCCACCTCCTTCCCCTTCCCCTTCCCCTTCGCCGCCCTGCCCTCACCGTCCTCCTCGGCCGCAAAGTCCCCTTCAAAGACGTGCTTCTGCCCGCGCGAGTAGTAGTGCGCCGGCTCGCGCGCGGTGATCACCGGCGCGGTGACGAGGACGTAGCGGATCGACTGCGCGCGTTCGAGCGAGCTTTTCAGCGCTGCGGGACAGAGTTTTGCAAGAGAGCGCGCCGCGGCGGAGCGGCACGAGGAGAGGGAAAGCAGCGACGAGAGGAAGGAGACGCACGGATTGCGGCGCTTCGAACATGGCGTCGAGGAGGATGTCCTCCATGATCCGGCGGAGGCCGCGCGCGCCCGTCTGCTTCTGCACCGCCTGCTTGGCGATCGCGTGCAGCGTGCGGGGTGGTAAACCTGCGGGATGTGCGGCGGGGTGAGCCTCGTCTTCTGGAAGCGACTACGTCGCGCTTTCCCAGCGGGCATTGCGCGACGAGCACGACGGGAGACGCACCGCAGCTCGACGCCGCTGGCGGAGAATAGCTCCGCGTACTGCTTGACGAGCGCGTTCTTCGGCTCGGTCAAGACGCGGAGGAGGTCCTTCTCCGTGAGCGAGCGCAGCGCCGCCGTGATCGGGAGGCGGCCGATGAGCCTGCTCCTACTCGTCAGCGAGGCGAAAGAGCGAAAGGGAGGAAGGGGACGTACTCCGGGATCAGCCCGAACGAGATCAGGTCCGCGGGCTCGCACTGGTCCAGCAGGTGTGAGAGGTCGGGCTTGTCCGCGCTCGGGCCGGCGACGCCGGCGCCAGCGCCGAGGAACGTCGAGGGATGATTGGGGGAGAAGGGCGCGGCGGGAGAGGCGGAGGCGGAGGTTGGGGAAGTGGCGGGCTGAGGAGCGATGCGTGCGGTAAAGCCCATCGAGCCCTTCGAGCCGCGCTTGGATGATCTTCTCGAGGCCGACGCTGTGCGAAGGACAGTGTCGTGAGTTAGTCTGGTCGAGCAGGGCAGTGAGAGCGTGCAGACGCGCTCGAGACGGCTGGAACGCGCAGGAGTTCGAGCGGGACTCACAAAGCGCCCGCCACGATGAACAAGACGTTGGTCGTGTCGACGAGCGTAGACTCGCGAGCTGCGGCGACGGGCGGGCCTTGATCAGCACGAGTCGGCGGCGAACTTGACGGCGACAAGCGAAGGAAGGGCATTCCGCCTACGCACGCGGTCCTCTCCGCCCGAACCCGCCGAACGGGCCTCCGCCGCCGCCGCCGCCTGAGTATCCATGCTCGCTGACGTTGACGACCGTCCCCTCGAGCATCTTGAGCAGCGCCTGCTGGACGCCCTCGCCGCCGACGTCGCGCGAGACGCCGCCTGCGGACGAGATCTTGTCGATCTCGTCGATAAAGACGATACTACGAGGAGGAGCTGACGGATCAGTCGGGCCCGAAGAAGGAACATCGTGCGTCCTGAAGAAGAAGCTGGCCAACGCACCCTCGTCCCGCGCGCTCGACATCCCCATCCGCAGCCTCCACCAGCCTCGCAACGCAGTTCTCGACGTCCTCGCCGACATATCCCGCGCTGGTCATGCTCGTCGCCTCGACGCTGACGAACGGGACGTCAAGCGCGCGCGCGAGCGTCCGCGCGAGGAGCGACTTGCCCACGCCTGTCGGGCCGAGGAGGAGGACGTTGGATTTCTCAAAGAGGGGTGGCGGGGCGTGCGAGAGAGGAGAGGGGCGCGCGGGGCGGGGAGTACCGCCGACTTGGCCGAGGAAGTCGGTGAGGATGTCGGCGGGGCTGGGGGAGGCGTCGTTGACGGGCGGGCGGTCCGGCGCAGCGGGAGAGGACGAGGGAGAAGACGACGGAGCGGGCTTCTCGTCGACGACATAGACCTCGGGCACGCGGTTGTACAATGTCGGGTCCTTCGCCCGCGCCTCGTCCGCGTCGTACGCCTGGATCTGGAAGAAGGCGAGCTCGCCCGACGGCGTGCGGAAATACCGCGTTGTCGTGCTCGAGTCCGCCAGCACGGACGCATCTTTGCCCTCGCCCGGTCCATCCTCGGTCGCCTCGACGTCCTCCTTCGCCTCATCCCGCGACGGTCCCTTCCGTCCGCGCGGCTTGGGCTTGACGTCCGCGATCTGCGGGCCGGGCGTCGCCCCGTTCTGCGCAAAGTACGTGTCGACGCGTTTCCGCTCCTCGGGCGTAAGCGCGCTCGGCTCGACGGGCGTCCAGCCCGTCGCCTGGAAGGGGAGGGGAATCCCTAGGGACGTCGTCCGCGGCTTCTTCGCTGCGGCGGCCTCGTCCTGCCCCAAGAGCTGCTGCAGCCGCGCGTAGTGGTTGTACACCCTGCGTGGGCGGGGAGAGTCAGCTTGTCGGGAAGTGGGGGGACGAGGAGGGAGGGACCGTACGCAACAGCGAGGACCTTCTTTGCGCGCTCCTGGCCGACGACATACTCGTTGAGGTGGGTGACGAGCTGCACGCACGCATGTCAGCCCGCCTGGCTCACGAAGAGGGAGCAGAAAGGGTCGCACGTCTCGCGGCGAGGGGTTCCGCACGCCCTTGAGCCCGTCTTTGCCCGTGCCTGGTCCTGCTACCCCGCCTACTGCGCCTCCTCCTCCGCCGCCCCCGCCCGTGCGCGCCTGTTCGAGCGCAGTGGCATATCGCGGCGGGAGCTGGCCGCGCGGGGTACGGATGAAGCGGCGAAGCGGGAGGAGCGCGGGCGCGCGTCGAGGGACGCTGGAGAGAGGGTGCCGCAGTACAGCGAGCATCGGCGCAGCGGATAGTGGACAGCGATGAGGAGAAGAGCCGACGACGGCGCCGAGCGGGGGAGGAGGCGGCAGTGGGGACAACCGCAGAGTCCCGATCCGGCGCCATAGAGTGCTCGACGATACATTCACAGAGCGTGCGAGGACGTCCAGAAAGCGCCTCGAGGCGATCTCACTCCCTTCCCCTCCTCCTCCTCGCGAGGACGACCTTCGCAACCGGGGCGTACGACAAGCAGATGCAAATGCAACCCTGAGCCCGGAATCGGAAGGAACTCTACACAACAACGGGATACCTGCGCGATGCGCCGCAGTGAAGGAAGAAGGGATGGAAGGGGGAAGGAAGCGAAGACAACGACCTGACACATGGTGGACGACGATCAACCCGGGGTGGAAAGGCTGATGAGCGACTCCAGCGAGAGATGCGGTGCACGAGGAATAGGCGCGGTGCGGAAGGAAAGGCGAAGTGGGCATGCGAGTGGATATGGGGTGGGGTGGATGGGCGGGCGGAGGGGGAGATGCTGGTGATGCCGGGTGTGGGAATGAAGTCGATGCTGGAACTAGAAGGTGGATGAAGTGGTGCGGCGGAGTCGAGGGCGGCCTCAGCGCGCGAGGACGTGCTACTTCGCCTTGAGCTTCCTCGCCCGCTGGCGCGGCGGCTTTTGGCGGCGGCGGCGGCGTTGCCCGAGACGGAGGCGGGGAGGCCATTGCCGTCGTCGTCGGTCATGTCGCGGATGAAGATCTTGAACGTCTTGACAACTGCGCGGGGCGGGTCAGCGGGAACCCTGGAGCGGAGGAGGGGAAGGAGCGCACATTCGTTCGGGATGTGGATCTCGCGCGTCGGCGGGAAGATGCTCAAGTCCGTGTCGGGCTTATCGCGCATGTACTCCTGCAGGTGTGCACTGAGGTCAGCTCCTCGTGCCACCGGAGAGAAAGCGAGAGCGACGCACCTCGAGGAAGATGAAGCTCCTCCTGCTCAAGCTCTGCGTCATGCGCGAGTCGGCTTTGAACGGCGTGACGCCCCACAGGCACCACAGCTCGGGGTACGGCGCCTCGCCGTGCTCGCGCCGGACGGCGTTGTCGTGCTGCAGGTCGGTCCGGATGCGCTTGATCGTCTCGTCGATGAGGATCGTCGTCGCGTCGAAGGCGTCGCCCGAGATGGCCCCTGCGGGTACGAGGTGCGTCAGCAAGAGCGGGAGACGAGGGAGATGAAGAGGGACGCACAGGGCATGGTGACCGCGACGAAGGTGGCGCCGTTCTTGAGCTGCGGGGAGGGGAAAAGCGGGTCAGTCGCGCACAGAAGGCGTGAGAAAAGAGCGACGCACGTCATGCTCGACGAGCAAGAAGCCCGACACCTCCTTCTCAAGCGGGTCTTCGAGCTCCGGCTCTGGCCTCGGCGCCGCGCCCGGCTTGGGCTTCGCCCTGCGCCTGTGCGGCGTGCTCGTCTGCACGGCGACATAGCGGCGGATGCCCCTGCTCGCCTCGACGTCGACGCTCATGAGCGGGCTGAGCAAGCTCCACCCATCGACGACGAGCTTCTCGCACTGCGCATACGTCGTCGCGAGCCCGTCGCCGCGCTCGAGCATCTCCGGGCGCGCCTGCGTCCGCAAGCGCGTGTTGAAGTACACGAGGCGGCAGCGCGCTTCGAGCGCCTCGAGTTTGCGCGGGTCGATTTCCGTCACGCGGAGGACGTCGTAGTCGATGTCGTTCAGTGGCGGATTGCGCGCGTGGCTGAGCGTGCAGGTACGGCGGCCGGCGGGGAAAAGCTCTGCGAGCGGACGAGCGAGAAGTCAGCTACGGCAAGAGCGTGAGCGAGGAAACGAGCAGAACGCACCCTTGCACCTCCACCGCCCGGGCGTGAGCCTCCCGCCGCCACCACCGCAGTCCGAGCAGGGCTTGTACTTGTCGGCGCAGCCGTTGCAGATGACCTCGACGGTGAAGGCGGGCGGCGCGCCCTGCGTGAGGGACGAGATGCTCCCCGCGCCGATGGTGCGGTCGCACACGTCGCAGACGAGCGCCTGCCGCTTGAGGTGCGCGGGGAGGCCCCGGCTCGTCTCCTCGGGCGGGAGATGCAGGCGCGAGTCGCCGTCCTCGGCGCCTCCCGCAGGGTGCCCCGGCCCGCCCTCGATGTAGTCGACCGCGCCAGAGAACGTGTCCTTGAACGTTGCGCGGTCGTGCTCCGTCGGGCCCGGCAGCGCAGCGAGAGCGCGCTGCCGCTCGTCGTCCCGCTCGCGACGCTCGTCGTCGGCGAGTGCTCGCCGGCAGCGTCGCCGCTGCCCTCGGCGGCGCAGTCGGCCTCGTACGCGCGCTCGGCGAGGCGCTCGCGCCGTGCGCCGTGGTCGTCGTCGCCGCGCTTGGGGTCGTCGATCGGGAGGCAGTCAAGGCACGAGTAGTTGAGGCGCGGCGCCCACCCGCTGAGGTCGCTCCCGCGGAGGATGACCTTTGCGCGGTGCTTGCCGCAGGTGTAGCACACGGCGCCGACCTCGGCGCTCTTGGCCTTGCCCTTGGAGCTGCCCGACGCGGCGACGGCGTACGTAACGCCGTACGACGACTGCACGAGCTGCTTGCCCGTCGAGGCGGGCTCCCGCGCCGGGTTGAACGCGAGGATCGGCGCGCTCGAGCGGTGGATCGCGCGCGCCGTCGAGGCCTGCTGCAGCTGCGGGAGCGTCTCGGGGAGGATCGTTGGCGGCGGCGAGCGTGGCTTGTGCGGGCGGGGAGGGTATGCGGACGAGTCCTGCGCGTTGCCCATCGGGGCTGCCCAGCTCGTTGAGTGCGCCGGCGGGGGCGGGTACTCGTGCGCGCCCGGCTGGTGATGCGAGGCTGACGGGGAGGGGTACGAGCCGGAGGCAGAGGCGCCGTTCGACGGGTACGCCGTGAGCTGCGGCTCATTGTGGTACGGGTTGTACGGCCCGCCAGCCGTCGCCGGTGCCGAGAGGCTCATTGACGGGAGCGACGATGTCGTCACAGGCCGCGCCTGCTGCTGCAGGGGGTACGACGGCGTCTCGAGGTACGACGGGATACCTCCTGCGCGCCGCGGCGGGTACGCGGCGGGGTCCGCCGAGTACGCGAACGACCCACTCGAGAACGACGAGCGTTGCGTCGGAGGGAGCGAGGAGGGTGCGCCGGGAGGGTAGGAGTTGAGGACGGACGGCGAGGGGAGGTGGTGCGAGGGTGAGGGGCGATGCTGCTGGGGAAGTGCAGACCCGCCCGTCGTTGAAGGCCGGAACGCAGGCGAGTGCATCGGCGGCATGTCGTACGCCTGGGTGCGCTGAACCGCCCACGTCGACGGAGGCACCGAGACTGGCGGGAGCGACGTCGGGAAGGGTTGCGGGTGCTCCTGCTGGTACGGCGCGAGGACGTTGTTCGGCGGTGGCGAGAACGACGCGGGCGGCGTGTACACGTGCGAAAGCGGGGAGGGGAGGGGCGGGTGTGACGCGTCATGCGCGGGGCGGCTCGGTGGGTAGGGGTAGAGGCCGGTCGACGGATGAGGAGGCGCGCGGTCGTACGCGTAGGCAGACAGCATCGTCGGCGAGCGGCTCGCAGCCTCACTTGACGAGCTGTAGTACGGGCTCTGCGAGTGATAGCCCGCACTCTCCGGCGTGGGCGGGACGTCGCCCTCGCCAGCACGCGCACCGCCCGGCGCGAAGAAGCGCTCATCGCCGAGCGAGGCGGGCGCTGACGGCCTCAGGAAGCCTCCGGGCGGCGGGGCGCATGCGCGACTGCCCATCGTCGCCCGCCCTAGCCGACCCATCCGCCGTATCGTCCCATGCCCGCTTGCGCGAGTTAGTATTGCCCGCCCCGCCGCTCCCATTGTCGCAGTACGACGCCGTCGTCGCGCTTGGCGGGCTCGCGCTGAGGGGCGCGCGCGTGTGCGTGCTGAGCGGGACAGCCCCGCCGTAGGAGCGGGCGGAGGGGTCGAAGGAGTGGGGGAACGTCGGATGCTCGGAGGCGGCGGGGTGGTGCGGGTAGGCGAAGGCGTGCGGATGGTGGTGCTCGTGCTGCTGCGCGTGGTGCGGGTCCTGCAGAGCGGGCGGCGGTAATAGAGCTCGAGCGTTAGCGCACTTCCCCACACGAGGCGGAGGGAGGCAGCGACGACGCACCTCGCCCGGCGGACGCTGAAGGTAGTGCTGCTGGTCGTGCGGCGGGTCGTACGGCGGCCACCCCGGATGCTCGAGCGGCTGCTGGGCGTGCGTGACCTCGGACATGGCTTCGGACGGCTCTGCCGGTGTCGGCGCTGCTGGGCTCGACGTCGTTGCCGGGAGAGCAGCAGGAGAAGCAGCAGGGGCAAGCGGGGTGGCGCGGGCAGGAGCTGCAGCCCACGGGTGCCGCGGGTGCATCGTGGGGAGGCGCCTGTCAAGCCAGCGCGCGATCTCTGGCTGAACCGCGTCCGAGGGCACCTGCGCCCAGGATGGGATGGGGCCGAGGGGCGCAGCGCGAGCGAATCCCGCGGGCGCGCCCTCTGGTTGGCTGCGCGCATCAGCCGAAGTCTCCATGTTCCACGCAGCGTGGCGCCCCCGACGCTCAAGCTTCGGCGGGGACGAGGATCCTTCGGCGCTGCCAGGGCTGGGTTGAAAAGGTGGAGGTATCGCGCAGCGGCTATTTTGCACAGGGTAAGTAGCGTTATTTACCATTGTAGCCGCCCGACCCGCCTCGATGCGGTGATACAAAGTGCGAGAAAGGCGCACGACGTGCAGCCGTCAAAGCGGGCGGGAACCCTCGCAGAGCTCCGCCGCCCTCGCCTGAAAGCTCCATAGCTTGCGCCGTAGGCAGAGGGATGCGAAAGACGAGGCTGAGCAGCATGCTGGCGAATGCGAAGCGACTTCTCACGTCGCGACGCGGGGCAAAATACGGTGCGAGAGCGCCGTCTCGTCTTCAGCGGCTCTCTCGAGGGCTCGCAGGCACTGCACTCTTCGCTCTAGGGTGTCCTGCGGTCTACTCATCCTCACAAGGGGGTCAGTGAGCTCTACGCACGCTTTCCCCTCCTCCAGCAACCGCCGGTTTCTCGCGGTTATTTACCACGCCTTTCTGCCTAGCCGCCGCCGCTCGAGTTCGTCCTCAGGTTTAGCACCTAGCAGTTTATCACCTAACCCAGCCCTGGGCGCTGCCCACTTGGCCGCTTCCTCGCCCCGCCGCGCTCATCAACCTCATCAGCACCCGGCGCACCCCTGCCAGCCCTGAGCCCTGCCCGTCTCCTCTGCACTTCGGCACCTCGGCGTCCTTCCCGGCTGATCAGGAGAGTGCAGAGAGTGCATCCGCAGTGCGCTCGGGGCGCCTTCCCCTCTCCGGCGCCGTCACCGCCTCTCTTGCTCCCGCTGCCCCTTGCTCGCTCATCCGGCTTCCTCGCTCGCGCCGGCGCTCCTCCCGCAGAGGCGAGGAAGTTTCGCTCGTTCCACGAGAGGGGCTAAACTAAACACGGTCTACAAGTACAGAGTAGGGAGGCGGGTGGGTTTAAAGGGAGAGGAGGCCGAGTCGAAAGAACTTTTGGGCGACTTGGCCTGCAGGACCAGGGGAAGAGACGAGGTCAGCTCGACGCTCCTCGCTCGAGAGCTCCTCGGGAGCGCCCGCGCACCTGCGGTGGTGCAGCGCTCCGAGAAGCTCCGACCGGGCGGCGCGAGTGCGGGCCTGCGCGCGGCGAGCGAGTTAATGCAAGGAACGCTCCTTGCACGCTCAACGCGTGAGCTGTTGGTCCAGTGCATCCGGCACTCTCTCGGGCAACATCACCTTATGTACCGCTCTCCTGTTTGAAAGAGGATCTTTCAAACTGGTTCCTTTTACCAACGGTCAGGTTGCAGTTAAGAGCGGTGCTGCGGCTTGCAGTTAACTCGCCGTCCCGAGTCCCGCGAGGTGGGGAGAGGAGGGACGCACGAGGCGGGCGTGCAGCTCGGTGTAGCTTGAACCTGCTCGGGAGAGTAGGCGCTGTAAGTACTCGCTGCTCAACCGCAAGCGGGAGCGCAGGACGCGAGACCCACCGAGGAGAGCCCGACGAGCTGAGGAAGACCCTTCTCGACGCGCGCGCGCTCGAGTCCTGGTTCGAGTCGGCGAGCCGAGCACCTGTGAGGTCGCGGAACGGCTGAGCGTCAGCGCGAGCCTGTGCGTGGCGAGCGCAGCGGGTGCGGGTGAAAGGCGGAGGCTCGAGCGAGAGCGGGAGCGACCCGTCCTCATCGCCTCGCCCTCCCTCCCGCGGACTTAGCGCGGGCGTCGACTGGGTCTCCCTCAAGTCCAGCCCGTTCGCCCCCAGTGGTCCGAGAGAGGGTAAAGCGTGCCTCGCTTGAACCGGCCCAAGTCGCGCCTCGTCGCCAGCTCCTTGATGCGCCACTCTCAGCCGGCGCTCCTCCCGCAGAGGCGAGGAAGTTTCGCTCGTTCCACGAGAGGGGCCATGCTGAAAGCCATCGCGAAGCGGAAGAGTGGAAAAGAGGGCGGAGTCGGGCGGGAGCGAGACTCACGCGAGGAACGAGCGATAGAGGCTCGGGACGTTCGAGAGGGCGTGATCGCCGTTCGAGAGGTCCTTACTCGGTCCGACGAGCGGGTGCGAGGATGGGGCGGAGCGCGGCGAGAAGCGCGGCGTGTGCGCGGATGTAGAGCTCGAACGCGCGACTTGTCCATCTGCCGAGGCGTTGAATGTCGGCCTCGTGGAGCCCGATCATGGCGAGGTAAGTCGCGCCGCCTGCTCGAAGCGAGTGGCCCGAGAGCGAAGAGTCGACGCGCTTGAGCTTCTTGACGATCGAGTCGCGCGAGGGCGGCCGCCCGTCCTTCTTGGCGAAGAGCACGCCGTCTTGTCCGATCCAGGCGTCGCGCGCCGCGATGAAGGCGTCGGCGAGCTGGAAGAGCGGTAGACCGTCCGGGACGAGGTCCTTGTGGATCATGACGACGGACGAGCGGCCGACCTGGTCCGTCTTCGAGACGGGGAGGACAAACGAGATCGTGTTCTCGGTCATCTCGAACGAGTGGCGCTGCGCCTGGCGCTCGGGACGGTAATCGGCGGCCTTCTTCGGGCGGACGGCCTCTCCGAGGCGGAGGAGGCCGCAGAACGCGATCGCGATGATGAAGGCGTGCAGCAGGTCGTCGTAAGTCGAGTCAGGTCCGAGAGAGTCGTGTACGGCTCGCTGAACGTGCTCGGGGCGGACCGCAGGCGCGCGCTTCGGCTCATGTGCCGTCTTCTTGTTCGCACCGACGAGGACCTCCTTGACGGCCGGGTCGCTCCGCACCTCCTCCCATGACGGCGCGTACTTGTACCTCGAGCGGAGTGCCGAGAGCGGCTGCTTGATCGACGTGTAGCCCTGCGAGACGAGGAACGCGATGTACAGTTGCAGCGAGTCGGCAGTCGGGACGAGCGGCTGGTGGTAAAGCTTGACGAAGCGGTGGTACGGTTTAAGCGCGGAGTCGTAGCCACGGCGAGTCGACGGCTCGAGGTGCGAGTGGCGCAGCTCGTCGCGGAGCTTGGCGAGGTTAGAAGGAGAGGGAGGAGGGTGCTTGTTGGGCTTAGCGAGACGGTCGGGAGCTAGACCGCGCACGCGCTTCGGACGCGACGCCGCCATTGAGGGCGAGCCCGCGCGTCGGTCCGGGCCTCGGGTCGTCATGGCGAGAGGCCGCCAGCCGCGCCGGCCGACGGCGAGAAGGAGAAGAAGCGGTCGCCCCACTCGACGCGGAGCGCATCGAGGGGGGCGCGGGAGAGGCGGTCGGCGAGGACGTTCTTCACGCCCGGGACGTGCCGGACGCGGTAGTCGACGCCCTTCGACTCGGCGAGCGAGGCGAAGCGCGAGGCGAGCTCGAGCATCGCGCCCGCGCCCTTGCCGGCGTCGGCGGCGTAGATCACGCTCGTCGAGTCGGTGAAGAGGCAGACGCGCTTCGTGCGCGGCGCTAGGCGGAGAGCCTCGTCGAAGCCCGAGAGGAGGGCGACGCCTTCGGCGAGGTTGTTGTCCGCGAACGGGCGTGGATGCCGGTAAGCGTAGCCTCGCTCGCTGCCCTCGCCCCAGGCGCGGATCCAGAGGACGAATCCGAGACCTCCGCCGCCTGTCGACGACGCACCGCACGAGTCGGACCAGACGAAGACGTCGGCGTCGTGCATCGGCCAGCGCTGGAGCGTCGCGTCGAACACCGAGATCGGCGGCGCCTCGAGGACCTCGCGCGTGAAGTCGTCGACGATCTGCGCCTCGTCGGGCTTGACCTTGCGGCGCATGTTGGCGAAGGTCGAGTTCTGCTCGCGTTCCCACTGGGCAATGCGCGCGTACAGGACGTTGAGGCGCCAGCGAGCCCACGGCACGACGACGCCGACGAACTGCGCGCGACCGAGCCACGTGCGGTACGTGCCGAGCGAGACCTTGCGCCCGGCGGTGAAGTCGTTCGAGAGGAGGGCGAAACGCCGCTTCTGGCTCGGCGGCACGGAGACCGTGCCGAGGCGTGCATCGACGTCGAGGCCGAGGACGCGGAGGACCTCGCCGAAGATCTGCTTGTCCGGGTCCCACGGCACCTTGACGAGCGAGAAGGTCGAGAGGAGGCGCGCGAGCTGAGGCGGAACCTTGAGGAAGGTCGCTTGTCCGGCGTCGTCGACCTTCTTGACGAGCTCGAGGCGGCGGCACTGCTCGGCGCCGAACGAGTCGTCGACGAAGGCCATCGGGCGAGGGATCCCGGCGCTGCCGCCGCGCGCGATGTGGAGGAGGAAGCCCATCATGAGCCACCAGATGAAGGGGCTGGCGCGCGAGCCGAACTTGAGCCGATGGTCGATGCGGTAGTAGAACCTCCCGTCGCGGTCGCAGAAGCGGAGGAACTGGCGCAGCTGCCACTCGGGGCGAACTGGCAGGCCGAGGAAGGCATCCTTGACGTCGCCGCGCCAAACGAGGATGCGCTCGGCTCGCTCGTCGCGCGGTGACGAGGGCAGGACGCGTACCTCTTCGAGGAGGTCGCCGATCAGGTCGTACTTCGGGCTGACGTCCTCGCGCTGAATCCCGGCGTTGAGGCCGCTCGACGACTGGTCGATCGATGACCCAGCGTCGCTTCTGCGCGACGGGGTCGCGGACGAAGGTCGGCGAGGACGAGCAGCCGGCGGGAAGGTGGTCGAGCGGCTCGCTGAGGCGGCCCGCTTCGAAGCCCTCGTGGCCTTTCCGCTCGATGAAGCTCCACTCGTCGTCGGACTTGTCGTAGTCGAACGACCGGACGCGCGAGAAGTCGCCGGAGTGGTAGGGCCAGAACCCGTACTCCATGCCGATGAGGAACTCGGCGACCAGGGCGCGGTCGGGGTACGCGGTCGGGCCCGAGAGGAGGAGCGCGCGGAGCGCTTCGAGGTCGTACGGCGCGCTCGAGCGGAGGCAGAGGTAGGAGCGGTACTTGACGAGGAGCGCCGTCGTGCCCGGGTCGTCCAGGACCGCGCGCGGCGGCGACGTGCAGATGCGCGCTGAGCGGAGCGCGGCGATCGCGTTGGAGGTGCGCGAGCCGGGCGAGGAGGCGGTGATGTTGCGGACGATGCGCGGGGTTGCGGCGAGGCCCGGGAGGGGCGAGTCGAGCGCGTCGAGCTGGCCGAGGAGCTCGGCGTAAGGTGCGCGTAGGGCGGTCGCGGTCGCGGGAGGCGAGGACGAGTCGTCGAGGTCGAGGGAGCCGGCGTAGAGGGTAGTCGAGGCGTACGAGCGAGCAGCGGCTAGTGCATCATCGAGTAGATAGGATACGGGGGCGGCGGGGTCGCGAGGGCTAGCCGCCTCCGCGGCCGGCGCCCCCGCCGCTTCCGCTCGCACCGCTCGCGCCGCCCGCGCCGGGGTGTCCGTCGACGCGCCAGTGAGACTCATCGCACCCGCTAGCGTTGCAGCGATGCAGGCGACCCGCCTCGCACGCGCCGTCGCCCGCGCACGCGCCCTTGCGCGAGTTCCAGTTCTTGCAGCGCTGGTCGCCCTGCTCCTTGCGCTTCTTCCCGCCGCCCTTGGCGGTGGAGCCGCCCGCGCCGCTCGTGTCGGCCTTGCTGCGCGACGAGCCGGGCGGGCCGCCGCCCTTGCCGGCCCAGTACGTGCTG
Source organism: Rhodotorula kratochvilovae (assembly GCA_019926025.1). Lineage (NCBI taxonomy): Eukaryota > Fungi > Basidiomycota > Microbotryomycetes > Sporidiobolales > Sporidiobolaceae > Rhodotorula > Rhodotorula kratochvilovae. Next base: position 239,901 of record JAHSUG010000009.1, read on the forward strand.
CTACCGTACACGTGCTTGAAGCAGAGCTCCTGCTCAAGCGAGACGCTGTCGAGGCGGTCGACGCGGTGCGCTTGCCCGAGGGTGGAGCGGAACTCGGCGTCGAAGGCCGCCCAGCTTGAGAAGGCCCCGGCGCCGTCGTCCTCCATGCGGCTGAGCATCCACCGCTCGTAGGTGCGGAGCTCGACGACGCGGTGGGGGAAGAGCACCTCGGCGACCTCGCGGCAGGCGACGAACGAGCGGCGCCACTCGGCGACGGAGCTGAGGGGCTTGCTCTTGGTGACGGTGACGAGGTGGAGCTTCGCCTCGCCGTCGACGGCCTTGGGCGCGGCTGCCTGCTTGACGTCGACGGAGCTGAAGCCGTTGACCTTCGCGAGGTCCCAGAACTCGTCCCGCGCGATGGCGACGAGGACCTCGGTGGGGAGCTCCCACTTGTTGCGCGAGAAGACCTTCTCGAGATCGCTCGTCTTGGCCTGCCGCGCGGGTGCGGCGATGCGGTCCGTCTCGAGGACGTGCTCGGACTTGACGCCCGGGCGCTGGTCGAGGAGCTGCGCGAGGTTGCGCGCGAAGTCCGAGCGGTCGCGGTCGTCGACGGCGGTGCCGCGCAGCTCCGCGACCTCGTGCCGGATGGCCCGCCCCGCCTTGGAGCCGGAGCTGTCGGCCGAGGAGGAGCGCGAAGAGCGGCGGCGAGCGCGGGCGAGGCGGCGCCGGGCGCAGCAGCGCGGGCGTCGGCGGGGAGCTCGTCGTCGCCGGCGCGGGGCGAGCCGCCCACAGACTGGGGGGCCCGCGCCGTCGTGGCCGGCGCGGTCGTCGAGACGGAGCGTGCCGCTGCTGTGACCGGCGCGGCTGTTGGTGCGAGAGGAGTGAGCGCTGGCGCGGCCCGAGACGATGTTGATCTGCCGGTTCGCACGCCCGTCGGCGCACCACCACTCGGAGCGGTGGGGCTCGAAGTAGGCGGTGGCGAGGGCAGTGCGCGCCTCGGTGGAGGCGGGAGCTGCGTGCTCGCGGACGTAGTCGTCGAGCCCGATCGGGAGAGCGGAGGGAGCGCGCTCGGAGTCACGGAGCGAGTCGCCGGGCTTGACCTCGAAAGCGGCGGCGTTGAGGCCGCGCCAGAAGTCGTGACCGGGCTGACCGGGCGCGAGAACGTCGTCCAGTGCGCCGCGCACCTCTTCGGCGTGCTCCTTAGTAGGGAAGTGGTAAAGGAGCAGAACATTGCTGAGGAGAGCGGAGCTGTTGTCGAAGGTGGTGCCGAGGAGGTTGTTGGCCGAGAACGCGGACATCGCGAGGCAGGCCCGAGGAGTTGGCCGAACGGCGGACGAGGAGGGCGAGGTTTAAAGGGAGAGGAGGCCGAGTCGAAAGAACTTTTGGGCGACTTGGCCTGCAGGACCAGGGGAAGAGACGAGGTCAGCTCGACGCTCCTCGCTCGAGGGCTCCTCGGGAGCGCCCGCGCACCTGCGGTGGTGCAGCGCTCCGAGAAGCTCCGACCGGGCGGCGCGAGTGCGGGCCTGCGCGCGGCGAGCGAGTTAACTCGCCGTCCCGAGTCCCGCGAGGTGGGGAGAGGAGGGACGCACGAGGCGGGCGTGCAGCTCGGTGTAGCTTGAACCTGCTCGGGAGAGTAGGCGCTGTAAGTACTCGCTGCTCAACCGCAAGCGGGAGCGCAGGACGCGAGACCCACCGAGGAGAGCCCGACGAGCTGATGAAGACCCTTCTCGACGCGCGCGCGCTCGAGTCCTGGTTCGAGTCGGCGAGCCGAGCACCTGCGAGGTCGCGGAACGGCTGAGCGTCAGCGCGAGCCTGTGCGTGGCGAGCGCAGCGGGTGCGGGTGAAAGGCGGAGGCTCGAGCGAGAGCGGGAGCGACCCGTCCTCATCGCCTCGCCCTCCCTCCCGCGGACTTAGCGCGGGCGTCGACTGGGTCTCCCTCAAGTCCAGCCCGTTCGCCCCCAGTGGTCCGAGAGAGGGTAAAGCGTGCCTCGCTTGAACCGGCCCAAGTCGCGCCTCGTCGCCAGCTCCTCGATGCGCGACTCTCAGTCGCTCGCCCCACGCTAAGGGGGATCCGGGAACTCGCCCCTCGGGTCGCTGGGAGCGAGGGTCAGGATCGCTTGGCAGATCCTGTTGCGTGCTGCAGGAGATCGCGCCCTGTCCCAGCGAGCGGGCTGATCCGGCGAAGCGCGCGGGAATGGCACAGATCCACGCAGATGTGGCGCATCGTCGAGCGCTCTCTGCGACGCTCGCTCGCCGCTGACGGGGCGCACAGTCAGGTGCTGACTATGCTGCACGGGCGAGACGGGCGGTAAGGCGGGTGGGCGACGGGGCGGAGGGCAGCAGGAGGGGATCCACCTCCTCGACCGACGCTACACAGCTCAGCTCCCGACGCAGATCCGCTGGCTGGCTTTGATCTCCGCGCAGATTGCGCGCTTGGCGCTTCGCGGCCGCTTGGTTCGTCGGATCGAGTGCACACCCACCTCGACGCTCTCACCCACCCTGCCGCGCAACGGTTGGAACGTCCACGGTTTTCCGTGCTCTCTTTTCGGGATCGCGTGGCGGTGAATACGGAGAGGAAGTGCCCGCAAAGGGGGGCTGCGGCCGCACCAAGGGGGAAAGGCGCGAGCCCGAGGGAGGAGGAGGAGGAGAGGTGCGCCGTCCTCGTCCCCTGCCCACCCTCACTCGGCATGCTTGGGGACCCTTTATCTTCTCCGGCGTGATACACTCATCGCTTGCCAACCGTCGAACCGATGGGCGGAGTTTGAGGCGGCCTGAACGCGCAGGACGAGCTTTTCTTCGCTAAGGGCGGGGATGCTACGACAGACAGGTGGCCAACGGGGACATGAGCGACGAGTCGCTGAGACAGATGGGGGAGATGTTCGAGGTGTGAGGAGCGCGACGCGGTTGGAGCGATGGCAAGGACGCGGAACAGCAGGGAGGAGTTGGTGCGTCTTTCTTCCCTCCCGCCCCTCTCCGTCCGCCCTTCCGCTTCCTTCCCCTTTCTTTCTGTTTCTCGATCAACAACTGCGTTCGTCACACGTGCCAATGGGGGGCAAGCGCGTCGAGCAGCTGGAGACGGCGTCGCAGAAGCTCAGCTTCTCGCCCGACCGCGACGTCGTCAAGATCCGGCTGCGCGGCGAGGGCGGGATGGAGTGAGCGCGCGCCGGGCTGGTGCTCGTGGTGGAGCAGCGGGGTGGAAGGCATCGAGGGTTTAGCTGGATTGCACCTTGGCCTCTGCCTCGCCAAAGGAGGAGGAGCGAGAGAGCCCAGCCGCTCAGGGCTTCTTCCTTCGCCAAAGCTCCTACTAGCTCAGATAGGTTGAGATGGTGGCCTCCGTCAAAGAACGCCTTTCAAGGTGAGGGCTGCCCCGTTGCCAGGGTGTGCACCGCCCCTCTCCTCGTCCGCACATGCTCGCTCGCTCATCACACGCCATGAAGAGCTCGACGCGTGCCGAGGCGCCTCCAAAGCTTGCTTCGATCTTCACCCCCAGCTACAAGCCCGTCCCTAAGCCGCGTGCGTCCCTCGTCCCGAGCTTGAACGCGTCGAAGAGATGAAGATGGCGAACCGCGACGACGGCGTCGTATGGGGCTAAACCGCGTGCGTCGTACTTCTAGACGCGACTGACACGCCCTCGCATGCTCGCAGCTCTCGCCGCGCCTCGGGGGACGCGCGACCTCATCTCGACCCTCCCGCTCGAGGTCCTCCTGCTCGTGTGCTCCCGCTCGTGCTGCTCCTACGCACGTACTCGGCTAATGTACGGACTACGCAGATCTGCGACCACGCGCTTCCCGCCTCGCTCCTCGCTCTCTCCCGCACCTCGAAGCCGTTCCGCCAGCTCCTCTTTTCCAAGGCGCGCGGCGAGCGCTTTTGGCTAGCGGCGCACAAGAACGTCGACTGGCCGGGGCTTGAGGCGCCGATGAGCTGGCCGGCCTACGTCGAGCTGATGGAGGGAGAGGACAAGTGCCAGGTGCGGCCTGAGTCCCGCCTTCGTTCCGCTTGCGCTCCGCTGACCCGCCTAGTCGGGCAGATGTGCGGCGAGTGGGACGATGACTGCGAGTATGACGTCCTGTGCAAGCGGATCTGCTACACCTGCCGGGGTCCGAACGCCAAGTGCGACTGGTCCGCCTTCTTCCGGTTCACCTGCGCTGACCAGAGCACTCGTACAGGTTCGCCCTCTTCGAAATGCTGGAGCTGATCAATCTCGGTCGCCCGAAGAAGGTCCTGCACAAGTCCGTGGCAGACTGCTCGTCAGGACGGCTGCGCAAGTCGCGGTGGAGTTTCAGGGACGATGACCGTGCGTTTTCCACGTTACCTGTCTCCGAGCTTGCGAACCTACCGTGCTGATACAGTTCTGCGGCACTGCGGCGTGCAGTGATTCGCTACGTTCCCGAGGTCTTTGAGCAGTCGCACATTCTTCAGGAGCTCGAGGTGGACGCCCGCGCGAAGGGCGAAGACCCGGCCGCTGCTGTCGCGCGGTACGTCGAGGAGCGCAAGGCGCTCCTTCGCAAGCTCGAGTCCGACTCGGTTCGTCTCAAGGCGTACAAGGACGCGAAAAGAGCCGCGGCCGCTCAGCGAAACCGGCAGCTTCTCGCGGCGAGGCACGACATGTGTGTGCTGTCGTCCTCACGCTCAGACTCGCCGCTGATGACGCACCTGCAGGATCTACGAGAAGCTCGCCGCCCTCGGATACGACGAGGACGAGTGCGTCGCGACCACCCTTCTCTCGCCAACAATGCTGACGCATGCGCGCAGCATCGACCACGACGCTTTGTTCCACGAGGCCTGGTGGTATCGCATCGACTACAACAGCGAGGACGACTCGAACGGCATCACCAGCGCGAACTCGGCAGCGCTCGAGGCCTTTTTTGACTCGCACGAGGCGTTGACGCACGACGGTGCGTCTCGCCCATCCCCTTCTCGCCCATGATAGTAGCTCACAGGCTGCTTGGACGCGTCCGCAGAATGGCGCCGCGTCAAGCACTACGTCGTCGCTGAGATCGCCAACATCGACCGCAGGGCACGCGCCGTCGAGGCGAAGAAGGCGCGTGACGCACGTCGCGCCGCGGTCGAGAAGCTGCACAAACAACTCCGCGAGCGAGCCGAGCGCAGTGGGCAAGAGTCTCTCCCGACCATCAGCGACTTCGTCCACTTCCCGAGCGTCAAGCCGCTGTGGCACCCGTCCGACGCTCCGAAACGCCTCGACATCACCCGCGCGCAGATGTGCGACATCAAGGAGGACATCCGCGACTACGCCCACGCGCTCAAGCTCACCCTGTTCATGCGCCTCGCGCGCGTTCTCGGTGCGGAGGGCGAGCACCTGCCGCGCCGCGTCGTGCGCGCGCTCGCCGAGGGGGACTCGCCATTTGAGGACCACGACTGGCGCAACGGGCCGCGACCGCGTCACGCCGCGATCCGCGACGAAGACATGGACCCCGTCTTCGACCGCGCGACGGCGCTCTTCGTCTGCTCCATCTGCGGGAAGAAGCTCCCGTTCGCTAGCTCTGCCTGGTGCCTGGGTGTGTACGCCCACCACTCCTACGAGCACGGGTGGCGTGCCGACGACGACAAGCGCTACCCACTAGTGCCGAGCTGCAACCTCCCGCCGCCCGAGTTCCGCGCCGCCGTTCGCGACGTCGCCGACGAGGTCGCAAGCCGCGCAACGGCGACGCACGAGGATTTCCACACCCTCGGCGCGGTGTTCCGCGTGACGACCGGCGGCGGGTTGCGGAAGCGGCGCGTGAGCAAGAAGCTGCACTCTTGGGTATGGGTGGTGCGTCCGCTCTCTTCCGTGCTTGTCTCGTACCATCAAGCTTACTTCTCGGTTCTGCGCAGCTGGACGAGGAGTACGGCAACGAGCACTCGTACACGCGGCGCAAGATCAGCCACTCGCGCTACCGGTGCGTCGTCAAGCTCGAGGTCGATGAAGACAGGGATGACGACGGCGATGCGGCGGAGGCGGACGACCCGCACGAACTGGAGTTCACGGAGGAGGAGGAGGAGGAGGAGACGGAGTAGAGGGGGCCTCGAGGTCGGGGGAGCTGGTGCGTCTCCTCTCCGATGCTTCCCCTTCGCTCCCGCCCCGCGCTTCCCAGCCCGCTGATGCCGGCGACACACGCAGGTACTCCTCCGCGCGTACACTGGTGGTAGGTAGACACCCTCGTGCAAGATCGGCGTCATTTCTTCCGACCCGCGAGCGCTGCTTTCCTCAACGCTCTTAACGCGCAAGCCTAGGCCTACATTGGCGCTGGCGTGAAGGAGGCGCCTTCGAAGACGTCGTGCGATCCTGCGCACGCTGTTCCTTTGAGAGCGTCCAGCGAGGGAAGCGCTTGCGAAATCGAAGCGTCTTTCACGCGCAGCTGGTTCTCACCTCGCTCGCGCCGCTCTCCCGAGGTGCGTATCCGTCTCGCTACTTCCTCTCCGTGCACGCCGCTGACCACATCTCGCACTTCCAGCTCACAACGCCGCATTGACCCTCCCCCGCTTCGCCTCTCTCCCTCCTCCCGCTCACTCGCTCTCCCGTTTCTCCCGCTATGTCAGCTGGAAAGGACTCGGTCGCACTCGCACAACTCTTTACGCGCTCGTACAAGCCCGCCCGCCCCTTCCCGCGCTTCGTCTCGTCGTCGGAAGGAGGTGGGGGAGGGAGGCCGTGGGAGGGTGCGTCCCTCCTCCTTCCAGCGCTCTGGGTGTGACTCGCGCGCTCGAGACGGAAACAGACGAGTCGCTTCGCCCGCTGCTCGTTGCGCGCAAACCCTCGGCCGCGAGGGACGGCAAGGACCGCCTCTCGACTCTCCCGCTCGACGTCCTCCTCCTCGTGCGTGCCGCCCTGCATCCTCGCGCGACGCAGACTGACCGAGTGAACGCCTGCAGATCTTCGAGAGTGCCTCGCCCGGCGCGCTCCTCGCGCTCGCGCGGACGACCAAGGCATTCCGCCGGCTCCTCCTTGCGCGCTCGCCGAAGACAGAGGCGCTCTGGGCGCACGCGCGGAGGACCGTCGGCTGGCCGGACCTGAGCGAACCGCTGGGCGAGCCGAGGTATGCGCACCTCATCGAGGGGGAGGTACTGCCAGGTGCATACCGCAGCAACTCTTTTCACGTCGTCCGGCAGCGCTGAGATGGACCGCGACTTCCCTGCTGCAGCAGTGCGGCCGTGCGCCCAGTTGGATGGCGGACTTCGCCCTGCGCGTCCGACTATGCAAGGCATGCGCCGAACTGAGGCGCGTTGCCCTTCGCTTGCGCCGCCCACTCGCTGACGGCAACAACAAGCAGCGTCGTCGACGAGACGACACTCCGCCAGCGGTATCCAGCGCTCTCGTGGCATGCCATGTCCTGTAGCCGACGAGGACAACGTCCGGACTCCTCGGCAGCCTCGGCTTCTACCGCTGTACCGCGCTGACGGTCTGCCCACAGGCGGCGCTTCGTACCTCGGCTATGACCACCCATCGGTGAGCCGTGACTTTCCCTCGTCAGGGCGCCTGCTGATGATCCTGGATTCGTCAGACGCCTACTACGTCCCAGAGGTCGTCGGCCACGAGACACAGCTCGCGTCGATGGCCTGCTCTCAGGCGTTCAGCTACGTCCAGTCGTGCCGCGAGAATGTTCTCGCAGCTCGTTGGGACGCGGGCGCGCTGGAAGGAGTGCAGAGGGGCATTCATGACGACTATTGGAAGGAGCGGCGAAGGATGGCGCGGCTCAGGTGCGTCCTTCACAGTTCCCCTCTCGTCGTGCAGCAGGACGAGGAGCTGACGCTCTCATCGCTGCAGCCTCGACCGGGAACTCGCCGCGATGGGCTTCATGCCGGAGGAGTGCGGATCCTCCCTGACCCCTTCCTTCTCGCACTCTGACCCAGATCTGCGCACCCAGCTACGCCGACATCCCGCACACCGCCTGGTGGAGGGACGACTGGTGGCACCCTCTACCCAACCCTCCTGACCGCGAGCACGCGAGTGTCGACTCCGCGTCTAACACCGACTCGGAGTTCGAAGAGGAGTGGGACGATGTGCGGTTCCAGCACGAGTGGAACTCAAGCCTTCTCGCAGACTTTTTCGAGCGTCCAGGCGAAGATACGGTCGAACTTGACTGTTCTCGTGGGTAAACCTGCTTCATCCGCGTGAGACGAGCTCACGTATACCGTACGCAGCCGACTGGGACGACGTCAAGCCGTTCATCGTCGAATACGCCGACTGCTGCCGCCGGGTTCGCCTTCGCCGCGAGCAGGGAATCCACCGCGATGATCAGAAGGAACAGATCCGGCCGCTGTACGACCAGGTCCGCGCCCTCCTCGACTCGAGCCGCCGCCGCATTTTCCCCAACCTTGTCGACTTCGCCTTCCTCCCTTCCGTCGTGCCGCTCTGGTTCCCCGACAACGTCGTCGTCACGCCGTCGTCCTGGCCCGCCCTCTACCCTTCCATCCTCGTCGATGTCCTCCGCGAGATCCGCACGCTCAAGATCCGGCTCTTCGACCGTATCGCCCGTACCCTCCCCTCCCTCCCGCCACACCTCCGCCTCACGCTCTCGTCCGAGCTCGTCGACCGCGACGCCGCCCGCGCGCCGCTGCACGCGCTCCTCTCCGACAGCGACATGGACCCGCTCTTCGCGCGTGCGACGGCCCTCTTCCGCTGCGGCGTCTGCGCGCGCAAGCTCGTCTACCCGCGTCTCGTCGAGCACCTCCGCGACGAGCACAGGGCGGGGAGCGCGCAGTGCGCTGCGTGGGCATGCATGCCGCGCGAGGGGTTCAGGATGGCGGTGAGGGAGATGCTTGCGGCGGCGGGGCTGGAGGAGGAGACGAGCGATGAGGCGCTGGAGGGGTTGGGGAGGGTCTTCGAGGTGTGGGAGAGGGGTGTGGACGGGGGAGTGGTCGAGACGCGCGAGAGCTGGGACGAGGTGGTGCGTCTCTCTCCCTTCCCTCCTTCTCCTTCCGCTTTTCACTCCTTTGCGGCAGGGGCTACGCTGACGTCTTCCTCGCGCGCAGACCTCGGGCAAGTGCGCCGAGCAGCTCAAGGCGTTGACGCACAAGCTCAGCTTCTCGCCCGACCGCGACATCGTCAATATCCGGCTGTGCGGCGAGGGCGGAGAGGGCAAGGGCGAGGGCGAGACGTTCGAGATGTAGCGAACGGCGCGACGAGACTCTGTGGGGCAGCTCGGCGGGCGCGAGGCGGCGCGGCGCAGCGAGTGTCAGTTCGAGAGCGTCGCGAGTCCTTCGTGCTGGTCCTGGGGTGCCTCGTTTCTCTCACGCGGACAGGCATGGGACCAAGAGGGTACGCTGTACAGTGTCCATGTTCCGACCGTCCCGCGAACGAAAGAAGAGCTGCGGGCGGAAACGACGACGAGGAGAGGTATGGTGCGGTGCGGTGCGGTGCGGTGCGGGAGGGGTTGCGACGGTGATAGAAGGGTATAGAGACAATAATGACGTCTGCGGGCGGCGCGGGAGGGGCGGAGAGGGCGTCTAGTTGCGGTTGTGGACGTCCATCGACTGCGAGCGGGAGATTGAGAAGGTCAACCCATCAGTCGAAGAAGAGCTCCGGCCGCGACGCAAGGGAAGCGCGCAACGCACCTTCCTGATCGCCTCGTACGGGTCCTCGATCCCGCCGTACCTCCCCCCACCGGGCGCGTCATCGTAGCCCTGATCCTCGAACGGGTCCCTGAGTGGCTCCTCATCCACGGTGGCGTACCGCCTTCCGTACCCGCTCGCCGTCGCCGGCTCGTCAAACAACCGCTCGCCGCCGTTTGCATAGTCGTGCGAGGGCTGTAGCCCGGCGCAGAGGACGCCGCGGCCGGGGCGTACCCGCTCCCCGCCGGGCTGCGGCTGCTCGCTCGTGTCGAACGAAGGGCGTGCCCACGCCTCCTCGTCGTCGGCGGGGAACTGCGCTCCGGGGGGCGCGAAGCCCGTCGAGCGGGGGTTGCGGCGCACGCGCGCGAAGAGGAGGAAGGTCAGGCTTAGGGTCGCGGCCCAGGCGACTGCGCGAGGGTGCGCTCGTCAGAACACGCGCCGAGAAGGCGGAGAGAGAGAGATAGGGGGGACGGACAGAAGTTCAGCCAGAAGAAGGCCGCGCTCGCGCGCTTGTCCCTGCAGAACCCCGGGAGGGCGTCCGTATACCCCTCGAGCTCGGCATTGGCGTCCTTGCTCGCGTCCTTGCAGCCGCCGACGTTGGCCGAGACGGTCGTGACGAGGGCCATGAGGAGCATGCAGACGACCTGGAAGACCTGGAGGATGACGGCGATGCGGATCTGCTTGAGGCCGCGCTCGAGCGGGCGCAGGAAGCGCTTGTCCGCGAGGAGGAAGGTCGACACTGCCGATGTGGGGTGTAAGCTCGAGAGTGTGACAGAGGAGGAGAAGGACGCACGAACGAGCCCGCCGTGCAGGAGCGCCTCAATGCAGAAGAACAAGCTGAGCCCGACACGGCCGCTGATCCCGACACCCCACTTGCTCTGGAACGCCGCCTGGCTGATGAAGATGCAGAGATTGACGAAGGGCTGCGCGGGCACATACGATAAGCAGGAGCGGGAGACGACATTACGCACGAAGAACGTCTCGAGGATGCGCAGCACGAGCCCGAGGGGCGAGTCGCCGTCCTGCGCGCACATCGTCCCCGTCAGCACGCTCTCTCGCGGAGAGGAAGCTCCACACCTCATCATCCCACCACCGCCCCCTCGCATCGACCCTCCGCATCCCTCCCGGCGCGGCGTCCTCGCCCGAGGACTTGCCCGCCCGTCTTTCCCTCGATGCCCGTGCTGCTGAACACCCCACCGCCCGATGCGGGGGACTTGACCATCCCGGCTGCGCGGTCGGCGAGAGAGGAGAGGCCTGCGCGCGAGAGGAGAGGAGATGGGGGAGGTGCGTGAGCGCAACGTCGACGGAAGCGGGTGGCGGCGTGCTGTGCGTCGAAGAGTACACCGCCTGGACGCGTCCTGCGAGTCGCCCGCCCGCCCTGCGTCCGCCCGCCGTTCCCACGTCGTCCGACTTGGCCGTCCGGCGGTGCCGCTCCTCGTGCGTCTCGCGCCTCGCCGTGCGCCCCTGGAGCGAGCAGAGGAAGCTCAGCGCACCTGGTACACGATCTAGCAATCCCATCTTCGCGCTGGAGCGTGAGGAAAGCGAGGACGAGGACGAGGCGGAGTGTCCTCGGCGAAAGGAGGCGGTGCACCCCTCGGCGCACGTCTCGCCTTTGTGCACCGCTACGAGCAATCTCGCAGGACAGCGCAGAGAGAGAGAAAGGCACGACTGGGGGATGCAATGCACATCTCGTCCCCTTCACCCACCCTCGTACGGCACTACCCACCCCCCATGCTCCCCTCCCCTTCTTCGCTTGGTAGAAACAGCACCTCCTCCTCCCCCGCGGCACACTCAGCGCCTGCGCCCGCCGTCCCTGATCGCAGCGAGGCGCGCGGCATGCCCCGGCGGGAGCGTGACGCGGCGCGCGGCCGACTGGCGCGTCTCGTCCGGCGCAAAGCCCGGGACGCGGATGTTGTAGGTGCGCTCTGCTCGACAGACGGGGCGAGGGCGTCAGTCCGCGTCCCTACACAGAGAAGCCAAGGAGAGAGGGGGACGGGGAACGGACCGAGGTGCAGCGCAAGGTCCTTGACCTCGAGGCGGTCCGACTTGCGGTGCTTGGCGAGCTGGCACCCGAAGCGCGTCACCGAGTCGATGAACTCGTCGGCGATCTCGAGGAGGAGCTGCGGGGGGCGCGCATCTCGTCAGTCTCCGTCCGCAGAGAGTGAGGGGGACGGGAAGCGAACGCACATCCTCGACCTCGTCGCTGAGCCTCTCCTCCGGGTCGACCGCCTCGACCACCTCGCGGATCTTGCGCTTGCTGACCGTCCTCCCCTTCGAGTCGTCAACGCGGGCGTCCTTCCCAGGAAGCGCGTCGACCTTGCCCTTCGCACCCAGGAGCGCCGCATCGAGCGCGCCAACCGGCGGGCGCGTAATCGCCGGCGTCGCGATCGACGGGCTGTTCGCCAGCCCGCCCGAGATGGTCGGCCGGGGCGGGGGGAACGCCTCTGGCTGCGGGGCGGCGACGTTCAGCGCGTTGGGGATGCTCATCCCACCTCCTCCCACGGCCGCGCCACCCAAGCCGGGCGCGAACGCCCCTCCGCCTCCCGGCGTCCCCGCGCCCACGCCGCCGCCGGCCTTCTGCTGCGCGGCGACCGCCTGCGCCTGCGCCATGGCCTGCGCCTGCGCCATGGCCTGCTGCTGCGCCTGCGCCTGCTGTTGCGCCTGCTGCTGCCCCAGGGCGAGCGCGTCCGCCTGCTGCTTCTTCGTGAGCTTCTTCCCGCCCGCCGCCGCCGCTGCAGCCGCAGCAGCCGCAGCCGCAGCAGCAGCAGCCTGCGCCTGGGGCGAGCCCGCCTGCACGGGCGGGAGCGCGCCGCCACCGCCGAGGGAGGGGCTCGCGCGGAGCCCTGCGCCGCCGGCACCGGGGAAGGGTCCCGCCGGGCTCGCGGTGCGGAACCCACCGTTCGCAGCCTGCTGCTGCTGCTGCTGCTGGGCGGCCTGCGCGGCCTGGATCTTGCGCTCCATCGCCGCGCGCTGCGCCTCCTGCAGGTTCATGTGGTTCAGCCCGGGCGGGCCGCTGCCGCCCTGCTGCTGCTGCTGCTGGGCCTGCTGCTGGGCCTGAGCCTGAGCCTGCGCCTGCGCGGCAGCAAGCGCCGCCTGCGCCTGCGCGGGGTTCACCCCGCCGGGCCCGCCGCCACCCTGCGCCTGCTGCTGCTGCTGCTGCTGCGCATGCTGCGCCGCAAGGAGCATTTTGACGACGCGCGAGAGGTTGGTGCGGGCGTTGTCGAGCTCGGCCTGCATCTTTGCGCGCTGGTCGTCATTGACGTCCGGGCGCGCGAGGAGCGCCTCGATGTGGTGCACGCGGTTCTTGAGCTGCTGCACCGCCTGCGTCGCGTTCTGCTCGCTCGCCGCTGCGACCGACCCGCCCGCCTGAGGCGCGAGCCCGCCCGCCGGACGCTGGGCGGCAGCAGCGGCGGCGGCGGCCTGCTGCTGTTGCTGGAGCTGCACCTGCGCCTGCATCTGCGCCTGTTGCGGGTGCTGCTGCTGCTGGTACTGCTGTTGCTGCTGGTGTTGCTGCTGCTGCTGCTGGGCTGCGGGCGCGGACGAGGGGGCGTCAGTCGGTCTCTCCAGCGGTCCAGGTCAGACGGCGGGCGAAGCGCGGTGGCGGTGACGGACCCTGCGTGCCGTTCTTCATCGCGACAGCCTGCTTGAGCTGGCTCATCTGCTCGGGCGAGAGGCGGCCGTTCTGCGCGAGGAGCATGACCTGCTGCAGGAACGGCGACTGCTTGGCGCCCTGCTGCGGCGGGAAGAGGACCGTCTGCAGGTGCGCAAGCGCCGCGGCCGGGTTCGCGGCGAGGTGCGGCGGGTAGAGGTGGTGCACTGCACATACATGGCAGGAGAACAGGGGCGGGGTGAGCGAGCTGAGACGCGAGTGCGCCGAGGCTCGGGAAGCGGGCGAGACTCACGGACGGCGTCGAGGTTCCCCTGCACCTGCTGCACCGACTGCTGACCGCCCTGCTGCATGCCCTGCTGCTGCTGCACCTGCTGCTGCTGCTGGAGCTGCGCCTGCTGCTGCTGCTGCTGAGGCGGGCCCGTGTTGATCCCGTTGCGCATCATCCACTCGGTGATCATGACGGGGGTGACCTCCTGCCCCGTCTGCTGGCGCGTCTGCCGAATGTGCTCCTGCAGCGCCGAGAGCTGTGCCGCGTTGAGCTGCGCGATCGGCGAGCCCTGGTTCGGCTGCGGCGTGAGCGACTGAGGCGGGCGCTGCTGCGCGCGGGGAGGCATGGCGGCGGGGGTCGAGGAGTGTGCGGTGGTTCGAAAGAGGTGGGTGGGTACGGGAGAGACGGTGGGGCGGCTGCGAGTGAGGGGAGAGAGCAAGTCAGCGGGAGGTCGAGGGGAGGAGGGGGCGGTGCTGCATCGAGACGGGCGGAGCGGGGCGCGGTGCTGGCCGGACAGCGTCGTGCACGGGGAGTCGAACGCTGTGCCACTCCGCCCTGCGCATCCCTCGCGTGCACCATCCCCGCCTGCTGAGCCGGGCGACACCATGACTGCGTCGTGACCTCGCCTCTTTTGGAAGCGCGCGGGCAGCACGCCAGCCATGCAGCTCCGTCGACAGCAACAGGCTGCGTACATGCGCGCCCCACCGAGGCCCGCGTTCGCAAGCTCGCCGCGCGAAGGCATGCCCAGCTCCACCCTCCTGCACCGAGCGCACGAGCGAGAGGGAGGGCGCACCTTGGCCCGTAGGCAGCTAGTTCCTCCTCCTTGACCCTACTGGATGGGCGCGCGCGCCTCCTGAAGCGGTGTGGGCGGAGGGAAGGGCGAAGTCACGGGGAGGAGACGACGGGGGCGCGAACGGCGGGACGGGGGCGCGTGGGAGTAGTACGAGCGTGCTCAGCGGGAGCAGGCGAGTCGGGTGAGGGCGGGGAGAAGGCGGCTCGGGCGAGTCGCGGCAGAGAGCGGGTGCGGGGAGGAGCAGAGGAGCGGAGAGAGCGAGGGATGGCTCGAGTCCAGTCACCTGCAGCGACTCTGCAGAGTCAGACACGCGCTTGCTCTACTCTACTGCATTCGCCAGACCCGCACACCCGCGCTCCAGCTCGTCCCGCGCAGCCCCACCTCGTCGTCGTCGTCCCCCCGCTTCCTTCGACCAGGACACTCTGCCACAGCTCCAGGTGCGTGCAGCGCGTACTCGTACAACTCGGCCAGAGCTAACACGCCGACTAACTCCTCTTACCGCGCGAATGCAGCTCGACTCGCTCGCCTCCGCCTCATCCGATCGCCGACACCCTCCTCGCTGGCCCCTCCCACGCCTTCCTAGACCTCCGGCGCCGTCAGAATGGCCACCCTCACCGCCCCTGCATGCACCGCGTGCGGCAAGACCGGTTCGTCCCATTTTCCGCTACCTCCTCCTTCCGTTCTCACCGTTGACCTTCACGCGTTTCGCACGCAGCCGACCAGCTCCCCGCCGATGCGAGCAAGATGCTCGTCTGTTCCAAGTGCCAGTCGCAGGCAGGCCGGCAGGTCCACTACTGCTCGCGGTGCGCGCCTCTCCTCCTCGCCCTCGCGGGCCTTCCCAAGCGCGGCCCTCCCGTGCCGAGCACCATCCCGACTGCTGAGCCGCTCGCTGACCACCCCCGCGTACGCAGCGACTGCCAGGTCTCGCACTTCAAGCAGCACAAAGCGACGTGCGGCGTCCGCCTGCGCATCCTCCCGGAGGAGCTCCCGCCCGCAGTCGACCCCTCCGCGGCGTTCCAGCCCCCTGCCGCGTTGCTGTTCCACCTCGCAGCGCTGACGACCCTCCCCCCGCCCGCGGCGCCCAACACGCCCCCGCCCTCGTTCCTCTACTTCCCCACGTCGCCCGTGTCCGACTCGGCCTCGTCGTCCACCACGACGCCGCAGCCGATCCCGGTTTCGCTCGCGCCGGCGACACGCAACCTCTTCAACGCGCTCGCGCTTGTCGCCTTCCGGACGGGGAACGCCCTCTCCGTCAACTTGATGTTCTCGCTCCTCCTGACCGAGGTCGAGGCGCTCGGCGGCGCCGAAGCCAGGCTGGTGGAGCAGCTCAGCGAGGAGTATCGCCTCGACGGGAAGCAGGAGGTCGGCGGCGTGAAGCGGAAGAGCTTGAAGGAGATTCTCGAGGAGGAGGAGCAGCCGAGCCCGGAGGAGCTCGTCGAGGCGATTGGCGGCGAGGGCAACATGGGCATGCTGCGTGCGTGCGCCGCTCGCCTCTTTCCCGTGCGGTTGCTGATCGATGGGTACGCCCGCAGTGCAGTGGCAGATGCAGCTCGCGGAGCAGAGCCAGCAGGGCACCGGCGACGAGTAGTGCAACGACGGCCAGTTCTCCTCGTCCACGTCTCCTTCGCTGCTGCTGCACGACTAGTCTGCTTGATTTACCACGCACGGCGCGGCCAATTGCTGCTTTGGTCAGGGGTGCATTGCTCACCCGCGGCGCCTGGTCTCCTTTCCCCAAACAGGGGCCGCCGCGCTCTTCGCCGCTCTCCCTCCTCCGCCTCGCCTCCGCCATCCCGCTTGACATGCGCAAGAAACGCTTCACCTACGCCATCCACGCCATCTCCGAGGCGCTGTACCCTCCAGATGGCGGCGCTCCCGCCCGTCCCAAGCGGCAGCCGGTCCACCACCCCAAGTCTCGTGACATCACGGACATCCTCAAGGGACCGGAGCAGATCTCTCAGCACCGTGACTTCTTCGAGAAGCTCACCGCCCGCGAGCGACGCTACATGCTCCACGCGCGAGTCGTCCAGCTCCTGCGCGAGGCAGGCCTGCTCGTCCCGCCGGTGGACACCGGCCCTCTCGGCGTCGAACTCGCGCAGGCCGTCCTACTTGCGCAAGAGCGGGGCGTGGCGTACGTCTGCCCGGGACTCATGCGGCCGCCGAGCCTGCGCCGCCAGTACATCGCGCGCGGCTGGGCGCAGCACCTCCTCTTCGCGTGCCTCAAGCCGATGCTGTTCCAGATCCGGCGGCTCGACGACGACGACGGCGGCGGCGGTGGCGGCGGCGGCGGCGGTGGCGGCGGCGGCGAGGCGGGGACGGGGTGCGAGCTCCGCGTCGTGGACATCCACTCGAACCTGGACGACCGCGAGGTCCGTCCCCGCGCGCCTCTCGCGTGCTTATTCTCCGTCCGCCCTTTGCCCCAATTGACCGCTTTCTCGCACAGCTCACCGCCTCGATGCACTGCAAGCTCTCCCTCTACGCCTACTTCCTCCCGCGGATCCTCCCCTCCATCCCGGGGCTGCGTCTCGCGCGCCCCGCCCTCCTCTGGCGCTACACCGGGTGCTGCGCCGCGGAGTGCACCGATGCAGGCTGTGCGCTCCGCGTCGGGGCGGAGGAGGGCGCGCTGGACTACCTGCGGAGGGGCGAGCGCGAGGTCGAGCCGAGCGAGAGGATGGCGGAGGAGGCGCTGTTTGTGACGCTGCCGCGGGTGGTCCGCCTTCAGCGGGCTGCGGTCGGTGTGCAGAGGGTCGAAAGGGGCGAGAGGGAGACGAGGGAGGCCGGGACCGCGACGGGGGTGTAGTGGGTGAGCGGAGCATGCGCATCTTGACATCGTCCTCGTCCCCCTCTTCCCGCTGCGCTTTCTTCTGGCGCGTTCGACGCTCCCGCGGACGTGTAGCCCGCCCATTCGCTAGTTACGGCCCGTCTGCTTGCGAGTGTGCCTTACTTGCTTCCCGATCAAGCGACGAGAGCTTCATCAGTTCCCGCGCTTCTTTCGCTCTGCCCCACCTCCGCAACCGCACGATGTTCAGCTGGAACGAGTGCATCGCGCTCGACGCATTCCTAGACCTGCTCTTCGACGCGCCCGGCCGCGCCCCCTCGCCCACCAAGCAGCGCTACTACGACTCGCCCCGCTCGCGGTACACGAGCGACCTCACGCGCTCGCCCACAAAGCAGACCGCCCACACGGACTTCTTCGCATCGCAGGACGCGCTGCAGCGGGGCCGTGCTGTCCAGGCGCGCATCGTCGAGCTCCTCTCGCTTGCGGGGCTGCTCGTCCCGCCGCAGGACACCTGCACCCTCCGCGCCGAGCTCGTCGACGCTGTCACGCTCGCGCGGAACACACCCTCAGGGAAGAGCGTACCCGTTCCCGGGCTCGTCGCATCGCCGAACGCGGGCCTGGCGGAGGGGTACGCCGCGCGCGGGTGGACCAACCCCATCCGGTTTGCCAACTTCAAGCCTGTGCTGCTCGAGGTTGCAGTCGCGACGTCGACGAAGGTTGAGGGCGAGGCCGCAGCGGAGGAAGCGCCCTGCGCGCTCAGGGTTGTGGACTTCCACTCGAGCTCCCGCCCATGCGAGGTGCGTCGTTTCCCCGCTCGCATCCCGCTCGCTCCTTGCTCAGCCACCCGCGCGACAGCCCGACGACCGCGAGCGGTGCAAGCTCGGCCTCTACGTGTACTTCTTACGCCGCACCCTCGGCGCGACGCACCTTGCGCTCAACCTTCGCCTTTCGCATGAGGCAATGATATGGCGCTACACGGGGTGCTACGCTGCAGGCTGCGCGGCTGACGGCTGCTACCTCAACGCTGGGGACGGTGAGGCTGGCGTGGCGAAGGAGCGGGTGTGGAAGGAGGAGCAGGTGGTCGTGACGAGCGAGGAGGAAACGGAGCGGGCGCTCTTTGAGCGCGGGCCGGAGCTGCTGGGGATGAAGCGGAAAAGACGGGCTGAGGAGGATGCGGAGGAGGATGTGAAGCGGGTGAGGGTGGAGGATCTGAAGGCGGAGGTCAAGGAAGAGGTCAAGGCGGAGGTCAAGGAAGAGGTCAAGGAGGAGGCTAAGGGGGCGGAGGAAGTCAAGACGGGGGAAGACCTCAAGCCGGACGTCGACGTCGCGGAGTCTTCATCAGCGGCGCCGCAGGAACCAATCGTCAAGCCTGAGGCGGACGCCGAGGAGGTTGTCGCGCTTGCAGCCGCTCCGGCCTCTCCCCTTCGCACTCCCGCTCCTCCTCCCTCTCCTCCGGTTACCCCCAAGAAGTATCGCCTCCGCTCTTCTCCCGCCTGGGATTGTAGCACCGTCGCCAGTCTGTATGTGCTATTCCTCTGTTCTGACCGAGGAGAGCCGCGATCACTTCGCCCGACCTTCCCAAGTCCACCTCTACGCATTCTTGGCTCTACCGGCTTCCCTCGACTGGAGAGGTGTGGGAGAGCATGTACTGACAGAGTGCTACAGCTATAACAACAGAGTGAAGGCGGCTATGTGCGGAGAAAGGGGCGCGGGAGAAGGGGAGAAGGCGAAGGGAGGGAGGGTCTCAACGGTCGGAGGCGGCATACAGAGCGCGGCGAAGCGGTAGGTAGGGAGGGACTACAAGTGAAGACTACGAGGCGTAGGCAGCGGGAGGGTTGCGAGGGCGAACAGACCCAAAGAGCGTGAGGCAGTTCCGCTCCCTCACGCGACGACGTCCCTCCGGTCGTCAATGGGCTCGTACCCGTCGTCGCCCGGTACCATGCGGAGCTTGCCCGTCACGCGCGTGAGGAGGAGGACGACGACAATGAAGAGGTTGAGCGCGTATGCGACGACCGTCTCGACCCAGGCGCGACCTGCACCCTCCTCGTCAGCACCGCTCCATATGTGAGAGCGAGGGCGCGCGCACCGAGCTTCGACCCGTACGTGAACCGCGCGTCGTGGTGGAACTCGTATGCGACGAGGCTGCTGCTGAGGCACATGCAGAGCGCCTGGAGCGTCATGAGCCCCGCGACGAGCTTCCACCCGCTGCGGAGCTTCTCGGTGCGGAAGCCGCGGCCGGCGGCGGCGGTCCCGAGGAGCGTGAGCGTGAGGGCGATGAGGTTAGCGAGCGCGAAGACGAGCGAGAGCTGCTGCGCGTAGCTGTTCGAGGGGAGAGTGCAGGACAGCGCGTCAAGATGAGATCGCGCGACTCCAGCCCGCGGTCCTGGGGCCTGCGGCGGAGAGGACCAGTCTTGACGCACCCAGCAAGCCTCCACGCGTCGCAGAACCCGACTCCCTCCTCCTCCTCGTCTTTCCCATCGCCGCTCCTCGCGCTGACCGTCCCCTTCTCGCTCGCCTCGCTAACGAGAACGCCCCACACCGCGCCCTCCTCCCTCCTCCGCCCCTTTGCGCCGCAGTCGATCCCCCTCTGCGGGAACGCCCTGCAGGCCCTCTCGCCCGGCTCGTACGAGCTCGTTTCGCACACCTCGAACAGCCCGTACGAGGTGGAGAGCTGCACAGGTGCGGAGTGTGGCGTGCGGGTGGTGATCCTGCGGGTGGAAAGGGGCGTATGAAGGGAGGAAGTGGGGATGACGGCGGTGGGGCGATGAGGAGGAGAGCAGGGCGAGTCAGTGCGCGTGCTGGCGAAGACCGGTGGACTCAGCAAGTCTGTGCACGCCCAATGCGACGCCCCAGACCCGCCCCGTGCCCGGGAGCACCGCGATGGACGCACCACTGCGGACCCTGGACGAGCGACGCGATGTCGAGCGAGAGCGTCGTCCAGCTGATGGCGAACGCCACGAGGTACAGTGCAAGCAGGCCTTTCATCCCGGTCCGTTTCTTTCGAGCAGGCGAGGAGAGCGGTGATGAGGAAGAGGGGAGAGCCCCACCTCGGCTCGCTGCCCCTCGACACAAAGTGAAGTGAAGGAGACTCAAGCGCAACATGCATATGCACCCCTACACCTCCGCAAGCACCTACGACCCCAGCGGCCTCACCAGCGTCGGCGCAACGCGCTTCTTCTGCTTTTCCGGCGCGCCCGCTTCGCCGCCCTCCTCCGCAGACACGGGGCGCTTCGCCGGCGTAGCGTGCGCGGGGGACGACCCGCCCGATGCGGTAAGGTCGAGCACGACGGGCGCGGCGGCGGCGCCGGCAGAGGAGGCGGAGGTCGACGCGGCCTTGGCGAAAAGCGATGGGAGCGCGCTCGGCGGCGCAGCGGATGGGCGCGGGGTCCTTCTTCTCCTCCGCGCCGCCCGCGGGCGCCATGCGCGTGGTGGTGGTGCGTGTGCGCATGCGTGTGGTGGTGGTGGTGTGCTGCCGCGGACGCCCACGGGCGCTGATCGTGGTACAGCGTGCCGAGCTCGCCGGGCTCGAACGCGATGACCGAGCAGTACCCGTCCTGGCTCGAGACGACGAGCGTCTGGCCGTCGGCGGACCTGCACCTCGGGCTCGGTCAGTGCCGCCCAAGGGGAGAGAGGGGAGAGAGGGGAGAGAGGGGAGAGAGCGGGAGCGTACCAGGTCAAGTCCGTGAAAGGCGCGTAGTGCAGGTTCCCGAACATGGCGATCGGGCCCGCCAGGTAGACGCTGTCGAGCGTTGCGACGGCGTACACCATCCGGTACGGCAGGTCGAACACGCTCTTTGGCCTGCCCTCGCTCGCTCCCGCCTGGGGCGCGTCCATCGCGCGCTCCTTCCCCTTCGCCTCCGCCGCCGTCGTCTCCGAGCCGGGGAGGCGCACCTCGGTCGTCTGCGCCGCAAGCTCGACGCGGAGCGCCCCCTCGTCGCCGTTCTCCTCCTCCCCGCCGGCGTCGGCACGCAGATCGAACAGGACGGGGCAGAAGCGGATCGCGATGCTCGTCGTCCTATGGCCGGGGAGGTGCGCGACGGGCGGGCGGGCGACGTTCGCGCGTGCGTAGACGTACACAGTCGGCCGCGGCTCGTTCATCTTGACGCCCTTGTCCTTGTCCTTCTTCTCCTTCGCGCCTGCGGCACCGGCGGCGGCGGCGGCGGGCGCGTATGGGTCCTCCCACTGCCCCGCGGGCGTGAGGAGCAAGCTCCCGTCGGTGCTCCAGCTCAAGCGGCGGAAGAACGGCGTGCTGTTGGCGTCGCCGTAGAGCTTGATGCTCTCGGTCGTGCGCGCTGCACCCGCCTCCTCCGCCTCGAGCGGGGGCATCACCGCGGGGAGGGGCGGCGCGGGGCTCGGGCTCCGCAGCGGCAGCGCGAGCGAGCCCGACGCGCCGACGCCCGTGGGCCCGAGTCGCGGGCTCTGGCTCGGTTGGCTCCCGCTCGTCGAGCTCCGGCGCGAGTGCGAGTGCGCGCGCTCGCGCGGCGCGGGCGGGGGAGGGTGGTGCGGGATCCCGGTCGGCGGGTCCATCGGCGTCGTGATCTCGCGCTCGCGGTCCGAGACGTCGCTCCGGGTGCTCGCCGCGCGCGGGGGCATGCCCGGCGCGCGTCAGCGCCCGCGGCTGCCTCGTTGGCTTGCGCGCGCGCTTCGAGGACGAGGACGAGCTCGCGGAAGACGGGCGGCGCTGCACCTCCATGCGCGAGTTCTTCCCCACGGGGTGGACCTCGACGCCGCCCGCTGCGCCGGCAGGCGCGTCGCGCACCTCGTAGACGTGCATGCTGCGGTCCGAGCTCTGCGTCGCGATGAGCTCGCCGCGCGGGTCCCAGCACACGCCCTGGACGTAGTTGGTGTGCTCGGCGATCTTGTAGAGCGGCGTGCCCGAGAGGAGGTCGTAGATCGTCGCGGTGTGGTCGACGCTGCCCGCGAGGAGGCGCTCGCCGTTCGGCGACCATGCGAGGTCGTAGATCTCCTTGCCGGACATGCTCCTGCACGCCGGGAGATGCGAGAGCGTTAGTGCGGACTCCTCATTCCCGCCAGCGAGTCCATCGACCGCTTGTGCAGGTGATGAGCACGCAGCGAGCGAGCGAGAGAGCGCCAACGCACCGGATCATGCTCCTCACCCTCCAGCTCTCGCGCTCGTACGCGCGGTCCTCGTCCGTCTCACCGATCTTCTTGCTGCTCTCGCCCGGCACCCAGATCAGGATGTTTCCATCTGCGTGCGTGTACAGGGGCGGGTGAGCAAGAGTGCGAGGGAGGTCGAGGGTGAAGGGGAAAGAGGGAAGGAACGGACCGTCGCCGGCGGAGGCGAGCATCTCGCCTGTGGGATCAACGAAGAGTGTCAGTCGCTTTGTCTCATCCTCCAGGTGGCTATCGCTGTACACGCTAAGCGCGACAGCCATCTGAGAAGCGAAATGCGCAACTGACCATGCGGCGCGAACCTGACGCAGTTGACGACGCCCGTGTGCTGGCTCAGCGTCGCAAGGTACTCGACCTTCGGACCAGGGTCGGCAGCTGGCGGGTGTGCAGGCTTCGACGAGGAGGAGGAGGAGGAGGTCGAGGCGGCGGCGGCGGGGTGAGCGGGGAGGAGAGCGCGGGTGCGTCGGGGTGCGGGCGAGGGGTGACGAGCCAGAGCTGCGTGCGGGGGTCGCGGGAGTGTCAGCGGGAGTAAGCTCGACGTGAACTACGGGCTATAAGCTGCGCGGATGGCTGCCTCGCCGCGTTCACGTGCTGTGCCCCACCTCGCTCGAGCGCCGTCCTGTCGCCCAGAGCGGCCGGGAGAGCGAGACCGCCGACTCACGCGGACGTTGTTGTCACCTCCGCACGTCGCGAGCCTCCAGAGCTTGTCCCTGTCCTTGAGTCGCGCTCGCGTTCCTCCCTGTCGCGGCGCGCGTGCTCGTCCTCGAGGTCTGCGCCGTCTGCGCCGAGCTTGGCGTACGGGTGGGCGGGGCGGGCGTGCTGCGTCGGCGGGACGGCGTGCAGGTCTGCGCTGAAGATGGGCCTGTCCGCGCGGGAGGGGAGGCGAGGAGAGCGGGAGCGGGAGGGGGAGGCGGTGAGCGGGGAGAGCGCGGGCGCGGGAGGGAGGGCGCGCACTTTGTCTCGTGCCAGCGGATCTCGAGCGCCTTGCACTTCATCGCGGGCGCGTCTTGGTCGGGAGCAGCGAGCGCGCGAGGCGAGCGGGGACGGGTCGAGGCGCGTCCCCTCACCACGCGCAGGAAAGCCGCGAGTAAGGCTGAGGTAGCGACCAAGTCTGCAATACACGCTCTGAAGCTATCCAGGACTACACGCCACACTCTGCCCGAGGGGAGGAGACGAGGAGGAGCAGTCAGGGGGAACACAAGAGGGTGACTTGGTGCGAGCCAGCATTCCAGCGCGAGAGGCTCCGAGAGCAGTAGTCCCCGTACTGGAAGCACTGTGAGAGATCCCCCGCGCTAGTCACCCCCTCGCCCGCCGTGACTTACTCGCCGCTCTCCTCGTCGCCCAACCTCTCGCTCTCCCTCCCTCCCTCTTCTCGCGCGATCCAGAGCAGGATGCCGCCCAAGCGTGAGTATTCCCTGCATCCATCCCGCATCGCGTCGAGCAGCCCTGCCCCGCGCCGTCCTCGTCTCAGGCGGTCGAGGTGGGCACCCGAACAGGAGAGGCGCACCTCCGCCCTCGCTCTTCTCGCGCGCTGGTGGGGCGCGTGGCTGGCTGCGACTGCTGCTTCTACGCTCTTAGCCAGCTCACCGCACCCGTCCACCGCTTGCGCTGCGAGGCGACGGCTCCAGGGCGCTTTTCGCCTCGTCCCGTCTCGTCGTCAACACGCTCAAATCACGCCCTGGATCCCTGCTGACTCCTACCCACACGCAGGTGCTCGCTCCGCCTCCGTCGACGCCTCGGCCGCCGGCGACGCGCCCGCCCCCGCCACCAACGGCGGCCCCGCCCCGCGCCGCTCCTCGCGCGTCTCGATTGCCGTCGCGCCCCCCGTCGCGCCGCGCAACCCGCCCCGCGCGCGCGTCCGCCGCGGCACGAGCGTCCTCTCGGCCAAGACCGAGGCGTCGGACGACGACGAGGCAGAGGGCGGCTCCGCCGCCAAGAAGCGCCGTACGACCAAGAAGGTCGTCGCGCCCAAGAAGCCGCGCGAGTTCAAGCCCCTCCGCGCCCCCATCGAGGGCATCAACCCGCTCCCGGCGCGCTTTGCCCTCTTCCCGCCGCACAGCGTCTTCACCGCCGAGGTCGGCCTCGAGTCGGTCCCGGCGCCGCAGGACGCCCCCCGCCAGGTCGCCGTCTGGGGCGATGGCAACTTCAGCGGCCAGCTCGGCATGGGCGACAACCCGCGCGACGCACCCGCGCCCGTCGGCCTCCGCACCCTCAACAAGATGACCAACGCCGAAGACGAGGGCTGGACCGGCGGCCCCGCCGACATCGCTGCCGGCGGCATGCACACGCTCGCCACCAACGGCGAGGGCAAGGTCTGGACCTGGGGGTGCGTATTCCCCGCTCTCTGTACCCTCCGCGCCGAGACTGACCCCTCCCTCCCTGCAGCGCCAACGACATGGCCGCGCTCGGCCGCGTCACGCTCAACATCCCCGACACGGACAACGAGGAGCTCGAGAGCGTCCCGATGCCGGTCGACAACCAGGACAACACCACCATCGACAGCAAGCCCACGGGTCGCCCGCCGCACCCGTTCGACGTGGTCCGCGTCGGTTCGGGCGACAGCTACTCGCTCGCGCTCGATGTCCGCGGCGACGTCAAGGCCTGGGGCGCGTTCCGCGTGCGTCCCCCTCCCTCGTTCCTTCCCACTCAGAGACTGACTTCGCCCGCGCCCGCAGAACGGCCAGGGCCACCTCGGCTTCAGCGCCACGCAGGCGTACCAGTTCGAGCCGACCGCGCTCGCCAACCTGCAGAAGCACTCGATCGCGCAGGTCGCGTGCGGCAGCGACCACTACCTCGCGCTCACGACAACCGGTTACGTGATCACCGCCGGCGTTGGCGCCGTCGGCGAGCTTGGCAGGCGGACTTTGCCCGTACGTTCCCATCCTCTTCTCTCTGGTTCTTGCTGCGAAGAGGCTGTGCTGACGCTTCCCACGCACGCAGGCAACCCCGCTGCGGGCCTCATTCGAGCGCCTCGCCTCGCCGAAGAACCTCGTCCTTGTCGGCGCGGGCGCGTACACGTCGTTCGCGGTCGACAAGGACGGCGAGGTGTACGGCTGGGGCAACAACACGTACCGGCAGACGGGCGTCTCCGAGGCGCTCGGCGGCGCCGCCATGTCGATCGAGCGCCCAACGCTCGTCGAGGCGCTCTCGCCCTCGCAGCACGGCGGCGCGCGCGTCGTCCAGATCGCGTGCGGCTCGTTCCACTCGGTGTTCCTCTTCTCCAACGGCGAGGTCTGGACGATCGGCCGTGCGGACGAGGGCGAGTGCGGCCTTCCCGACACGCACCCCGAGATGGCCGCGATGCGACAGCGCCGCGTCGATGCGCAGCAGGCGCAGGAGGCGTGGCGCGCCAAGGAGCGCGCAGAGTACTTTGCCGCGGACGGGACGACGGTCGAGGCGACCAACGCGGACGGGAGCCTGATGACCGTCGCCGAGATCGACGCCCAGGTCGAGCAAGACGCCGCGACCGAGTGCCCGCTGCCGAACAACTACGTCGCGCAGCCGCAGCGCGTCGCCTTCCCGCTCGAGCCGGCCGTGCACGTCCCGAACAAGACGCAGGCGATGTACGACGCCGAGCCCGACGCGTCCAAGCTCGTCCTGACCGAGGAGACGCGGATCGTGCACGTCGCGAGCGCGGGGCAGCACAACATTGCCGTCTCGGCGCGCGGGTACGTCTACACCTGGGGCTTTGGGCCGCTCAACCAGCTCGGGCACGGCAACAGCGCGTCGAGCCATGAGCGCGTCCCGCGCCGGGTGCTCAACCGCGCCCTGAGCCAGATGCGCGTCCTCAGCGCGAGCGCGGGCGGCCAGCACGTGCTTGTCTCGGGTGTGCACCGCGCGTGGGAGGAGAAGAAGGAGGAGCGCGACGAGGCGAGGCGCGAGAAGGAGGAGGCGGAGAAGGCGCGCAAGGAGCAAGAGGAGAAGGAGGCCGCGGCGAAGGCCGAGGCGGAGGCGGCGGTCCAGGCCGAGGAGGAGGCGAAGAAGGAGGGCGAGGATGTTGACATGGCGGACGGTGCGGCCGAGGAGGAGAAGGCGGCCGTCGAGGCGGAGAAGGTCGAGCCTGCTGTCGAGGCCTGAGGAGGCGCGATCCCTCCAGCTGCATACCTGCGTTGTACCCTCCTCCCATCTCTACCCAGTAGGCCCGTCTATTCCCCCGCACCAAAACGCGCTTGCCGTTCCTTCCGTTGCTCGCTTCTCGCTGTCCTTGCTGAGAGGTTTGGCTCTGCCTCGCTGATTTCGCCTGGCTTCGCGCGCTCTGGCTTACGAGCTCGTTCACGAGCTTCGCGTCATGCTCGCGGACCGCCTGCTCATGACGCCGGGGCCAGTCTCGAGATTGCACCTTGTTCGAGGAGGACATGCGACGTCGCAATCTCGCTACTTGTCTAGCTATGCCTGACGCACTTTCGTGGAATACTGGAGACGCTCGTGCGATGCGTTGCGCTTGTAGTCGGGTTGCGGGAGAGCTGGAGACGGACGCATGTTGCGCGTGACACTCGACGACGAGGCCTCCTGCCTCGACTCCTTGTCGCCCTGCGTCGTGCGAGGCCTGCCCTGCGCGAGGTGCGACGCGGGAAGAGCCTGGCACGCCGCGCAAAGGCAACCCGCTCTCAGCGCAGTCGCGCGCCAGTCTCGAACGGAACAGAGGCCTCGACCTCGCCCCGCTCCTCCCTCATCTCCTTTACGGCTGACGCCCTGGCCTCGTGCGCCCTGCCGCCGTGGCCCGCCGCGCCGGCTCTGCGCCCAGGCGTGCGCCTCCTCGCGCACACGCCGGAGGCCGCCTCGTCCCGACTCGGTGGCGGCGCGAGATTGCCAGGCCTGGAGGGCAATCACGGCCGCGTTCTCTCTCCTGTGCGCTGCGTGCGGTCGAGTCCAGTCCCTGCCACGCTGCCTGGCGATCCCTGCTCCCGCTCCGCCTCTGCGCTGGCTCGCTCTCTTCCTCTCCTCGCCCACCACCCGCTTCTGCTTCTCCCGCTACAGTACCCGCACACGATGGCCGCCGCTGCAGCGTACGCTCCCGCCCCCGCACACACGCTCTACAGCGCCGCGTCGGCCCCGCCCGCGCCACGGACGTCCCTCCCGCCGCTCGCATCGCTCTCCCTCCCGGGGTCGCCCACCGCCGACCCTGCGCCGTCGTTCCGCCCGGTCAGGCAGCACACCGCCTCGCCGACGGTCCCCATACCCACCGCGCCGGCGCTGCACCACCCCCGCCCGACGTACCCACGCGCGACACCGCCCCCGCTCCTCGCGCCCGCCTCGCCCCCGGCCGCACTCGCACCGACAGTGACATGCACGGCGCCGGATGTTTACGCGCGCGCCTACTCCCTCCTGCGGGAGCGCCTCGCCGGTTGCGGTGACGACGTCGTCCGCTCGGCGGCGGCGCAGGCACGGGGTGCGCTCGAGGCGCGGCGGCGCAGCCTCGAGGAGGTGGGGCAGGGGGGCGAGGGCGAGTGGGCCGGGAAGAGGAGAAGGACGAGCGCCAACAGCGTCGACTTTTACGACAACCCGCCGCCGTGCCCTGCGCCCGTCGCTGCCGCGGAGGAGGAGCGCGGGCGGAAGGCGCTTCCGAGCCTGAAGAGCGTCCTCCCCAGCGAGGCGTACCTCCGCCTGCCCTCCCTCAGCAGCACCACCACCACTACCTACCCCAGCTCTTCCGCCGCCGCCGCCCCCGGCCCGATATGGCGCGCAAGCGGTCCTTCTCCCTCCCGCCCGGCCCGGCCCCTCCTCCCTCTCACGCCCGCCCCCTCGCCCCCGGAGCACGCCCCCCTCCCCTCCGCTCCTCTCCTCCTCCCTTCCCGCCTCGCGCTCCCTCCCCTCCCTTGCCCTCCCCTCCTCGGGGCGCGCAGAGGCCTCTCCGCGGCGTCGTCGCGAGCTTCGAGGCCGTGCGGGCGGTCAGGGCCGAGGGATGGGCGCGGCTGGCGCGCGGGGGCGGGGACGCGGTGGGAGGAGGCGGGGAGGTGAGGCGATGGAGGTACGACTGGTGGTGGGGTGGGGAGGCGGGAGAGAGGGACTCGGCTTCTGTTACTGTTGTTGGTACTCGTACTCTGCTCGCCACGCGCTTCTTCGTTGTCCTCCATTGTCATACGAGTGTAAGAGTGAGAGAGCCGCGGAGGGAGCTGGCTGCGTTCCGCTCCTGAAGAGCGTCCCTCGCACCAGCCGGGCAGCTCTCTCCCTCTTATTCTTCTCTCATCATCTGCAAAGCCTCAACACCACACACAGCGAAAACACCAGGTTATCATGACAGCGGGAACGACTTGAGCTAGAGGGAGGGAGGGAGGAAGATACAACTGCGGAGCGGGCGTGCCGCGTCTACTGCTTCGCCGCCTCGATCTTCTTGGTCAGCTCGGGGACGGCCTCGAAGAGATCTGCGGGTGGAAGGACGGGGGAGCGTGTGTGTCAGTCACCGTCGAGTTCCCGTAGCCGACGCCCGCCTGTGCGAGGCGGATGGACGGCGTGGGGAGAGAGAACGCACCCGCGACGAGGCCGACGTCTGCGACCTGGAAGATGGGCGCGTCGGCGTCCTGTGAGCGAGGTGGGATGTGTCAGCAGAGCAGATCTTGCAGCGAGTCCCTCGAGAGCTTGTTATGCATATCTCGACGAGGCAGCCGAAGGAATCAAGCAACAACGCACCTTGTTGATCGCGACGATCGTCTTTGAGTCCTTCATGCCCGCGAGGTGCTGAATCGCGCCCGAGATGCCGACCGCGACATACAGCGCCGGGGCAACGACCTTGCCCGTCTGGCCAACCTGGAGCGAGTTGTCGGCGTAGCCGCTGTCAACCGCCGCGCGGGACGCGCCGATCGCGGCGCCGAGGGCGTCCGCGAGCGGGACAATCGTGCTGTCGAACGCGTCCTTCGACTTCACGCCGCGGCCGCCCGAGACGACCGTCTGCGCCGAGGCAAGGTCGGGCCGCTCGGACTTGACGAGCTCCTCCGAGATCCACTGCGCCTGCACTGTGCACTCGACGATTGTTCCCACCCGTCAGCCCCGACTGCGGAGAGGAGTGGAAGGCGAATGCGAGCGCGCGACGCACCAGGCCCAACGTTCTCCGCCGCAGCGACGTCGACGTCGCACTCGCTCTCGGTAGGCTGCGCGGGCTCCCAGGTCGACGCGCGCGCGGTGAAGAGCTTGATCGCGTCCGTCGAGCGGACGGTCGAGATGGCGTTGCCGGCGTAGACGGGGCGCGTGAACACGTCGGCCGCCTGGATCGACATGACGTCCGAGATCTGCGCCAGGGCGAAATCTTCCATCAGCTTCGTCGCACAAGAGAGCGCCGGAGAGCCGCAAGGGCGAGAGGCGAGGTCGCACCTGCTGCACCTCAAGGAGGCCGGCCACGCGAGGGAAGATGTTCTTGCCGAGGGCCGAATGCGGGCCCGCGAGGTGGGTGAAGCCGTTCTTCTTGACGAGCTCGGCAAGGACGGGCGCAGTGGGCTCGGCGAGGGCGTGCTCGAGCTCCGGGGCGTGGCGGACGAGGAGGCGGTCGAGGCCGAGCCTGCAGGAGCGAGGAGTCAGCGCGCACTCCGTGGGAGCAGGAGATGGTGCTGTGCGTTTGTGCGAGGCGCTAATACGCCGCAGAGCTGCGTGTCGAAACCCGCGCACTCGCAGACGGGTAGCCGACTGGGAGCACCACCTCCGCTCAGCATCACGGGCAGGCTGTGCGCGCCAGCCTGGTATGGCCCTGTCTTCTGCTCCATTGCACTGCGCCCGCCCGAGCGCGTGCACCACGTCGTCGTCGTCGCACCGCCTCGAGAGGTTGCCGGTGGGCCGGAGGCGTGCGAGGTGGCACACGAGGGTGGCGCCGCGGGACGAGCTGGTGGGCGGTGGCCGGGTGCGAGGGACTGCAGAGGGCACGCTGCACCTCCAGCAGGCTCGTAGGGGAGGAGCGGGACGGGAGGTGGGGGCATCGGCTCACTTCCTGCTCGAGGCGATGGCCTTTTCGAGGGACGCCTCGTCCTTGCCGATGAGAATGCCCGTGACCTTGCCGCCGAGCTTCTTGGCGGCGGTCACGGCGTTGGCGGCGGCGGGCACGAGCTCGCCGCCCTTGTCCTCGAGGAAGACGGCGGCGTTGACTTCGGCGTGGGCGCGCGCGGACGCGGTAAAGGCACGGGTGCCCGAGCGGGGGACGGCGGTGCGGCTCAGCGAGGCAAACATGGCTCTGGTGCGCGAGAGAGGGAAAGCGGCGGAGGCGGAGCGACGACGCGAGGACGAGAGTCGGCAGCTTGACCCCGGCCATCCGCCCGTCCACCGCCTTGCTGTGGCTCATTCTGCGTCTCAGGCTGCTTGTTGGACTCTGCTCTGTCGCCCGCTCGATCCGCCGCTGCTCCCGCAGCTCGAGGTGTCCTCCTCGCGCTTCCCCTCGCGCTCCCCGTCGGGCCACCCGATCTGCGCGGGCATGGCATGGGCGGCCCTTTTTGAGCGTGTAGCTTGACGATGAGGGGGTGCGTGAAGCTGGCGAGCACCGCGCACGCACCCGCGCGTCGTCTGGTCGCCGCGGCTTGTCCGCACCTCCTTTCATGCTTGCCCATCCCGCTTCCGGCTGCGCTGCTATTCTTGCTTCTGCTTCTTCCTCTTCGCTGCTCCCTCTGAGTCCCATGCGCTCCGTGCGCCGCTACAGCTCGAGCGACTCGAGCGATCGCAAGGATGATCCCGCGCGCAGGCGGCGGCGGGACGAGGAGAAGAGGGCAGGCGGGCGGCGCGGGCGGCGAGAGGCGGGCGTAACAGCAGCGTACCGGGCTCTGGGAAAACATGTACGTCCCTTCATGTCCGCTCGCACTGCGGTCGAAGCTGACTTCACGTGCAGAACCGCCAGCGACGAGACGAGGAGGACGGCACCTCGACAGGCTCCGACTCGAGCGACGACGACGAGGCATCCAGCGACGAAGAGCGACGATCTGAACGAAGACGAGGAGCAGACCGGGCGAAGGGCGGCCGAGGCGGCACGAACTGGAAACTCGACTTGGGTGTGTCCCCTGCTCCTTCTCCTCGTCACCTGCTCCAGCTCACGCATTGCCCGCAGGCATCGCCCTCATCATCCTAGTCCTTGCTGCTGTCGGCATCTACATCTACACCCGGTTCGTCTCGGGCAGCACTGGCTCGTCCTCCTCGTCTTACAGCAGCTCGCCTGCCTCTGTAGCAGGGGCAGGAGGAGCGACAGCTACGGCGCCCGCATCGTCCGAGGGAGGACCCTCGGCCCGCTCGAGTGGTTCGAAGACGAGTGCATCGGGCTCGGCGACCGCGACGAGCGCGGCTGGCGCGTCGGGCGGCTCATCCGCAGGCGTCTCTTCCTCCTCCAGCCACGACTCCGCCGCCAGCCCCGTTCCGTCGTCCTCTTCCTCCGCCGCCACCGCAGACGGCTCCGCAGCCGCTGGCGCCCCCGCCGATTTCACCAGCATCACCCTCGCGGGCACCTTCGCGCCCACCTCAGAGTACACCATCGCGACGGGCACGTTCGCGAACGTGCCCGGGCCAAGCTCGACCGTCGCGCTCGACGGGCTGACGACGGCCGCGAACCCCGCAAAGGAGACGCAGGGGGTGATTTATGTCGGCGACTCGATGTGGTATGCTGCAGGGGAGGGCGGGTACGGGTCGTGCGGGCAGACGCTTTACGTGCGTTGCGCTCTTTCGCTTGCTCTCCAGGCGGCCTAGACGGCGGCTGTGTGGGAGAAGACAAACTGACGCTTCACACGCGCGCGCGTAGGACGGCCAGCAACCGTACTTCGCGGCGGTCCGTCCCCTTCGCTCGCTCGTCCCCCCTCGCGTTCACATACACCTTCGCCCGCGCGCACAGATGTCTCTCTACCACTGGATGGGCTCCCCCGGCCCCTCGCCGCACTGCTGGTCCTGCGTGGCGCTGCAGTCCGTCTCTGACCCAGGGAAGGCGATCACGGCGCTCGTGGCCGACTCGTGCGAAACGTGCGAGTTTGCCCATGTTGATCTGGAGCAGGCGGCGTACTATGCGCTGGGCGGGACGGTCGGGGGTGGTGGTCACGGTTGCGTGGTGCGTCGTCCCGCTTCTCGCCGCTTCGTGACGCTCGCGGACTGACTCGGCCCTGCTCCTTCGCCCGCCGCAGGATGTTCGTCGACTGCCCGGACGGGTACAGCGAAAATGCGGTCGCGGCGCTGGACTCGAGCGCGTACAAGGCCGTAGACCTAAGCTGGCGTCCGCCGTCCGCACGCTCCAGGAGTCGCAACAAATATCGATTCCGCAGACACACAGACATACAGGCACGCCCTCTCGCCCATCCTTCTCTAGATCTGGAACTCGTACCCCCTCCGCCGGTCGCCTCGGCTCCTCGCCGCGCTTCTCGTCGCGTTCGGCGCGCGCAGCGTTCTTGACGCGGTTGGCGCGGTGCATCGCGAGCGAGAGGCCGAGGGCGAGGAGGATCCCGCAGCCGGTGTAGAGGATCGCGATCCCGTGCGGGGTGCGGTAGAAGTGCGTCGAGAGCGAGGGGCGGTAGATGAGCGAGCCGGCGATGGCGCCGATGTCGCCAATTTGTGAGAGGAGGGAGGCGGGTCAGCGTGTGCGTGGGAGGAGGGGAGACGGTGGGAGAGTAGGCAAGCGGCAGGCGCGGAGACGGGGCGCTGGCTGTCGAGAAGGAGGGAGAGCAGGAGAGGGGGCGCACGAAGATCTGCATCCCCCTCGCAACGGCGCGCTTCGTCTGCGGCGAGACGTTCTCACTCGGTCAAGCGAGAAGAAGCGCTGCGTGCGGGAGCTTCTGTCAGTGCGAGCGCTTGTGGAGGAGGAGAGGGAGGAGCGCACCGTTCGCGGCGTAGATGCCGAGCACGGCAAAGAACGTCCCCGTGTACCTCGCGCCGGCAGTGTGCGTCGTGAGGAGGACGATGTACCCCAGGATGGCGATCCCGCCCGCGATGGCGATGGCCGCGCCGCGCTGGTTGATCTTGTGGCTGAACCAGACGAAGAAGAGGATGGCGGCGAACGAGCATGCGTACACCGGGACAGTGAGGAGCTGAGAGCGCCACGAGGAGTACCCCAGCTGGGCGATAATCGTCGGGAGGAAGAGCGAGAGCGAGTCTGCGGGTTGGGAAGGTCGAGGTCAGCGGGGCGATCTTTTGCCAGCGGGTTGTCCGTATGCGCCCGCCGTCGCACAGCCCTCAAACTCCGGCACTCGGCGGCCGGACTGGCATAAGGAACGTACAGAGCGTCATGGCGAAGCAGTGGAAGAGCCATCCGTAAGCGTGGACAAACGGGTCCTTAAACGCGTCCCCTGCGAGATTGCAAGATGGTAAGGTCAGCTCCAGTCACACTACATCTGAGCAGAGCGTGAGGGAAACGCACAGACACCCTGCCAGGTGAACGGCTCGTCGTCGCCCGAGTCGCCGTCGGACTGGAGGCGGGCGATGAGGATCGCACGCTCGCGGTCGGTGAGGAACTGTGTGCGGACGAGGATCAGCCGTGGTCCCCTAGGCGACGAAGTGAAGCCCTGCGGAAGGCGGAAGGAAGGGGGAGGGTGGGAGCGGACGCACCGTAACTTGACGCGGGTAAGTCGGGACCCACCAGTACGCCGAGATGCCGACAAGCACGGTGAACATGCCCTCCACGGCAAGCAGCCAGCCCCAGCTAGGCAGGCCGCCCCCTGATGTGACCAAGTGCCCAGCCTAGGATGCCGCCGAAGGCGCCCGCGAGCGCGGCGCCGCCGAAGAAGAGCGAGACGCGGAGGGTGCGCTCCTTGCGCTTGTAGAACATGGAGAGGACGAAGACGATGCCCTGTATGCGAGGCATGGTCGCGGCGACAGCGAACGGCGATTGTAGATGTACGTGACGGAGCAGTCAGCGCTGTACGACAGGGCACAAGAGGAGGAAGGCAAGAAAGGCGGACGCACAGGGAAAAGGCCGGCTTCAGAAACGCCTAAAAAGAACCGGGCGGCGTAGAAGCCCGCCTCGTTTGTGACGAGCGCGCCCAGAGTCGAGGTGATGCCCCAGGCGACGGTGAGGGTCGGGAGCCAGATCTTGGGGTTGAACTTCTTGAGGCTACGCGGGAAAGGTCAGCACAGGCGCGGGAAAGGCGTGGGAGGTCCAACCGAGGTTGCTGAGGGCGTTGCTGAGGGCGTGTAGGAGGCCGGAGGGCGTTGTACGTACATTATATTAGCGGGTATCTCGAGCAAAACATAGCCTAACTGTCAATTGCGGATGCATCAAATGGGTCGAGAGGAAGAGGGGAGACGAGGGGAGGCGACGAGGGAAGGGGTTGGGAGTCAGCGGCCGTCGTTTCTCAGGACAGGTGTCAGGACGCACGAAGTACAGCGCAAGGGCCGTGTTGTATGCCTCGGGCTTGTTGGCCAGGCCGATATCCTTCATGAGGCCGAGGAGCTGGCATTGCCGACTGCGAGCGCGCAAGAGGGTGAGTGTCGGTCCTTCAGACGAGTGCGGGCAGGAGAACGCACTGTTGGAGCGGTCGAGGAACGAGAGGAGGTAGAGGAACGTCAAGCCCGGCAAGAGGTACCAGTCGACTGCCAAGAGGAGGCGAAGGTCAGTCTCCTCGCTCCGGGTGCGAGTAGCAGCCTCGCCACGCACTCTTGCGAACGACGCGGGCCTCCTCCTCGGCGGTGAACTCGAGCGGCGCCTCGAGAGACTGCTTGCCGCTGTTGGTGAGGTCGGGCGAGGCCTGCTCCAGGCGCGAGAGGTCCTGCTTCTCAGCATCGCTGAGCGACGTTGCGCGTGTCGAGTCGTGCGGGGAGGCGGGGGCGGCCATGTCTCGACGGCGAGCGTGCAGAGCGGTGGGCAAGAGCAGCGAGAGCGGGGGATGAGCAAGAGAAAAGCGCGGCCGGTGGGTGTCCGCAGAAGACGAGCGAGGGCAAGGACTCGGCTAGCGTGCCCGCCTGCCTTGCGTGCTTACGAGCGTGTATGGCCCATCAGCGCCGCGAGAATCGAGAGCGGGCGAAGGGGCGGATGGCAAAGCGAGCGTGCTCTCTTGCGCGACCGGCGAAGCCGCGTGTCCGAAGTGCTGCGGGCCCCGCACATCGGACTCCGCTCCAGCCCTCCTGTCCTCATCATCCTCGTCGTTGGTCTGCTGCACCACCGCCTGCGTGCTCGCTCGCTTGCTCACTGCTGCACCCAGCACTCCCATGCGCGACGCTGTCTTGCCCCCCTCGCCTCGTGCGCAGCTCGTTGGTGCTGCGTCGACAGCCCGCCTCCTGCCTCCGCTCGCTCTCCAGTGCTCTTCCGTCCACTCCTGCTTGCTCTCCTCCTGCTGCTCGTCAAGATGTCCTCGCCCTACAATACCGGCGGCGATACCCGCCCGCTCCCGCCCGGTGGATCAGCGAGCTCGACGCGCGCACCGGCACTCCTTATTACGTCGTGCGTCCCCCTACCTCTCGCCCGCTCTTCCCGCGCGAAGTTGACCCCGTCCGTCCGAGCAGAACACCGCAGCGCCAAACCCCAAGCCGTGTGGGACAACCCGCGGCAGGGGTACTACGCTTCGCTGTCCGGGGCGTCGTCGCCTGCGTCCGGTACGCCGTACGGTGCGCGGGCTCAGCAGGGTAGCTCGCCGTACCCGCCCGCGGCGGGCGCGAGTGCGTACCCCTCCGGCGGGGCGAGCCCGTACCCGCAGCAGCAGCAGGGAGGCGCGAGCCCGTACCCGCAGCCGCAGCAGCAGCAGGCGCAGGGCGGACAGGCGCAGTCGTACTACGCTGGACAGGTGGACGTCCCGCCCACGACGAACAACGGGGGCGTGCAGCAGGAGGGGCAGGACGGGGACAAGGGCCTGCTCGGGAGCTTGATGGGGAAGACGAGCTCCTCCAGTGCGTTCTCTCTCACCGCTCCCTCGAGCTCGCATTGACATTCAGAGCCCGCGCGCAGACCAGCAGCAGTCTGGCTCGTCCTCGTCGCCCTTTGGCGGCAAGTCCTCCCTCCTTGCCGGCGCAGGCGGGCTCGGCGCCGGCGCGCTCGCCTACAAGCTCTTCGACGCACTCAAGGACCGCAAGTCCTCCTCTTCCTCGCACTCTTCGTCGCACTACGGCGGGGGAGGCGGCGGCTGGGGCGGTGGGCCGCCGAACCACCCGCCGCCGCCGCAGGGCATGTTCGGCGGAGGAGGAGGAGGAGGAGGAGGGGGGATGCTCGGAGGGCTGATGGGCGGGATGAGCGGCGGAGGAGGCGGAGGCGGAGGGCACCACGGCGGAGGGGGGCACCATGGCCCGCCTGGAGGGGGCTTTGGCGGACCGGGAGGGGGCTTTGGCGGAGGAGGGCATGGGGGAGGGCATGGAGGCGGGCACGGAGGAGGGCACCACGGCGGCGGAAGGTGGTAGAGCTCGTAGAAGCTAGAGCAAGTACATATACAGCTGAGAACGGAGGCAGAGCTGTAGCGGGAGATGAGCGAAAGCAGCAAGAGCGAGGCAAAGAAGATGCGCATGATGACGACGCCCGCCCAGCTCCTTCGGCCTCAGCACGCCGGCGGACTCGTCCCGCCCGGCGGTGAGCGCTCCATGACGGCGTCGGCGCCGAAGAACGTCGACAGCGAAGCGAGCGGAGAGCTCCCGAGGTGGAAGAAAGCTCTGTCTCAGAGGGCGACGCGCGCCGGATCCGCCCCCGGGTGCGCGTCGCGTTCCCTTTCGTCGACTCCACACTGGCGCGCGCTGGGGCGATGCGAGCCCTTCCTCCGGGTGCGCCCTGCGAGTTCTTCGGCAGAAGGAAGTCTTCCTCCTCCTCGTTCCGCGCCTCACAGCGCTGCGTTGGCGCCGCCAGCGCGCGCGCCGTGAGAGGCGCTGGGTGACGTCGTTGGTGGCGGGAGAGAGACCGGGCAAAGCAGTCCGGGATGGCGGAGAAGCGAGAGAGAGCAATTTGGCGCGTGCGCGGCACCTGCTTGAAGAGGGAGGTGCGGCGGGGCGTGCGCGCAGGTGAGACTCGCGCGAGGGAGGATCTTCGGTGCACCGAGGGAGCATTCGTCGCTCGACTGGGCGCGAGATGAACTCGACGCGGAACGAGCGAAGGAGGAGGAGGAAGACGGCGGGAATGACGCCCCAGCGTGCGGGGGGAAAGAGCGGGCAATGCGCGGTACATGAGCGGATCTGGGGAATGAGCAGGGGCGGGCTAATGACCGCAGACTCGAGAGATGGGAGCGCGAGGGCGAGTCGCTCGAGGGCGAGAGCCGGACGAGGAGGAGCGCGCCGCTCCCTCGTCTCTCCGGTCTCGCTTGCAGCTGCAGAGCTTGCCACGCCAAGGAGCACCGCTTCAGAGTACACGCACACCTACGCTTGCACCCGCGTGCACCTTGCCCCTCCCCCTGCGCCTCCCCCTCTGCCCACACGCCTCCTTTCCGCCCCGCCGCCGGCCAACTGGTCAACGCGCCCGCCTGCGAGCACCGCGCACCCCACCGTACAGCTCACCGGACGCCGCTGCAGGTGCGCACCGCCTTCCTTTCACTCGTCGCGCTTTCGAGGCGCGCTCTCGCACGAAGGCCCGGCGCGCCTGTCGCCCTCTCGCGCGCCGTCCGCTGGTCGAGAGGAGCTACGCGCTCGCCGGATGGGGTGATGGGCTACAGCGACGCGGATACACGCGCGAGAGCAGCGCAGGGAGCTGTGGGCGCGCTGGTTGGCGACGCCGCTCGCCTCCCCCGCCGGCGCAGAGCGACGATCTCGCCCAAATTCACCTCGCACCGCAACCCCACCAGCGGAGCGCTCCTCACTACGCCAACGAGTCTACTGACACTGTACTGCACGCCCGCAGCTCGACGCCGCCCGCGATCCGCGCGCAATTCCGCTTGCACCTCCTCATTGCGCGGACTCGCCCCTACGAATCAAGCGCGCTGCCCGCCTTGTCCTGGTGCGTTTCCCGCGCTTTCCCCTGCGCCTGCCTGCTCGAACGGGTCGTGCGAGGGAGCTTGGCGGGAGATAAATCCGAGGCGCCATGACGGCATCCGCCACGCGCGGGCGATCCCCGTTGGGAAGGGAACCGAGGGCGGCTCGCGAACAAGTCTCCCCCTCGCACCCTGGCGGGACGTTTGCTCGTCGCTGTGTCGCCTGCGCTGCTCAGTCCACGACTGCGAACGACTGCCGCACCCAGCACCTCGCAATCCGCGCACTAGAAGACCGGCCTCGCTGACACGAGCACCGCCACCTTCCCTCTCGCCCACCCGCGCTTGACCCACCACCGAACTCGCCCTACCTTCCCTCACTTCTCCTCCTCGTCATCTCTTACAGACACACCAGCTCGCCTGAAGAGAGCGAACGACATCCTCTCCCGCCCCGCCACTATGGCGTTCCCTCCCTCTCCCCCCTTGCCGCCGCGACCTCCGCCCATATCGCACCTCGCGGCGCTGCCTTCCTACGTCCCGCTGCGCCCGTCGCTCGAGGGCGAACGGCACAACTCGTCCGACGACAGCGTCGCGACGCTCTCGTCGACCGCGACGACCGAGTCGGACTCGAGTCTGTCGTCGCTACACAGCGAGTTTGGCGCCGCCGAGCTGCTGAACGAGCCGCCACGGCGCGGGTCCGCAGACTGGTGCAGCAGCGAGGCGGCGGCGGACGTGCTCCAGCCACGGATGGAGGGCCCGGGCTGCGGCAGCACGGGCACGACGGGTCGCCCGTCCCGCCATTCCTGCGCCCCTCTCCCCCGCCGCTGAACGCCCGCCCCGCACTCCCTGCCATCGTCACCGCCGGCAGCCCCTCTGCCGGCCTCGCTGCCGCGTCCCCCCTCGCCGTCGCGAGCAACTCGGTGTTCTCCTCTGCCCCCGCCATCTCGCCGTCGGTGTCGATCTTCCCCCAGCCGAGCACGTCGGCAGCGACGATCCGCTCGCCCGCGCCCTCTTCCGTGCCACACCGCCCGTCGAGCACGCACTCGCTCTCGTCGCCAGCGATTCCCGCGCTGCATCACGCCACCGGCGGGTACGCCAGCATGTCGCGCACGGCGTCGACCTCGTCCATATCGCCTCCGCACGTCTCGCCCCGGTCGATCGGCCCCGCGGCGACCGCGCACGCTCACGCGCCGAGGCCCTCGTCGGCAGACACGTTCTCCATCTCGTCGACGCGGTCGTCGACCGGGCGCCCCTGGGTCATCGACAGCGATGCGTCGAGCGTGTGCAGCGGGACGAGCTGCACCAGCGCGAGTGCGGCGCCCGCTGCCGGGGAGAAGAGAGTCATGCTCACGGAGGACGGGAGGGAGGAATTCGTCGAGGAGGGTGGCGAGGTGTACAAGCCGCAAGGCGACTACTGTGCGTTCTTTCGCTTGTCTTCCCAGTTATTTGACGAGGTGCTGACTCCCGCGCTAACAGTCCTCGACGACCGCCCCGAGCCGCCCAACACGATGCTCGAGATCGACCGCTCCGAGCCGACGCACGTGATCGTGCGCGTGCGCCTTCCTGGCTTCTCGCTCGAGAACATCACGGTCGCGATGCGCCGCGGGCACAAGGTGCACATCGTTGCCGACTCGTACGGCGAGCACGGCGGCCACTACGAGAAGCTCGTCATGCTCGGCAGCGACATCTCGTCTGCGGCCCCGCGCGCCGAGTTCGACGGGACGCTCCTCCGCATCTTTATCCAGCGGCGGCCCTCAAGACCCAGCAGCGCGGTGAGCATACCCGGACAGGTTGCGCCCGCGCCGTTCGGAGCCCCGTACGCGTTCGGCGCACCGGCGAGCCCTGCAGCGTCCTTCTCGCCCGACCTCAGCGGCTTCGCGGATCATGCCCGCCGGCCGTCGCTCGCCTCGTCGCTCGCGAGCGCCTGGAGCACCGACGGCGCCGGCGGGGCGCTGTCGCCCCCGCTCGACACGCACGCGTTTGCCGCGCCGCCCCTGCTGACGCGTTCGACGCCGAGGCGCTCCCGCCCCCGTGCACGGCGCGCGCCGGCCCCCCGCCCGAACAGAAGCGCGCGAGGTGCCTCATTGGCCCGGAGGGGGCTCGCGCGGCGGCCAAGGCTGCGAGGGAGGAGGCGGCCAAGCGCGCGAGGGAGGAGGTCAAGAACCTGCCGAAGGAGGCGCGCGGGGGGCGCAAGCTCCCGTTCCGCCGCCAGAAGGAGGAGGGCGGCGCGATCGACGGGGCGAGCGGGAGCGGGAGCAGTGGCGGGAGCGGCAGCTCGAGCGAGGCGGTTAGCAGCTCGGCGACGAGCGGGTCGTGCAGCCCCGTCACGAGCGAGTCGTCCCTCGCTAGCGGCGCGGGCGTCGACCGCGCGGGGACGATCAAGGCCTCGCGCGCGGCGTCGCCCATGCAGGTGTCTGCGCCGCCGGCGCTCTCGCACCACTCGTCGGGCGGGTCGACCGTCCCCGGCGACGCGGCGACCTCCCGCGCGCTCGAGTCCGCCTCGACGCAGCTCTCGGCGCACCTCGAGCGACACCCCGACGCCGCCGCCCCGCCAACGTCCTCGGCATCACCGTCGCCGACGCGGCCCAAATTCCGCGGCAACAACCTCACGCTCCGGCCGTTCGACCGCGCGCAGTCGTTCGTCGAGGCTGCGACGGCGGCAGCGGCGGCAGCGGAAGGCGCGAGCAGCCCGTCGGCGTCGAGCGACGGCGGCGGGACGACGCCGAGGCGCGAGGACCGCACGATGCGCTTCACGCCGTTTTCGGCGTAGGCGCCGCTCGCTCCTCCTCTCCCTACCACCCACATTCGCCTTTCACCACTACGATCAACCTCTCCGCACTGCACAAAGACACTCGCTCTCCCTCTCCGCCTCCTTCGCTGTTCATGCCCCCCTCCCTGCCGGCTTTATCCCCCTCACTCCTGTCTCTCTCTCTCTCTCGTCGTTCCATGCCCTTGTTGCCTGTGCATCTGCATCCCCGTACTTACGCCCCCCTACCCGCCCTGCACCTAGACCCCTTCCCTTCCTCCTCGTACCTAATCCTCGCATTGCCCTGCCCGCCCTCCCTTCCTCATCGCCCGTATACAGTCTCTCCCTTACCTCGCAGTGGCATCCCTTACATAGCTGCACGCCCTCGCAATTGTCCATACCGCGCAGTTCCCTCCTTCACCTTCACGTGTCTCTCGCTCGCTCCTCTCGCTCTCTCCCTCTCGTCACTCCTCCCTTTCCAAGAACTTCAACCAGCAAACATGCGCCGCGTCTCGAACAAGGTCTGGGGCGCCATGCTCTCCGTTGGCGTGCTCCTCCTCGGCGGCACCTCGTACGCGATGGCGTCGCAGGCCGCCGCCGCGAGCCCCGCCGACCTCGCAGACCTCAAGATTGGTGCGGAGAGCCTTCTCTAGGCCTGAATGGAGCAAGCGAACTGACGCCCACGTCCTCCCCCGCTCGTCCCGCTCGTCCTCGTCCTCATCGCCCCACCCTCCTCCTCTCCCGTTCTCCTCCCCGCCGGACGCGCTGTACGGCCGCGCAGATGTCACGCACAAGGCCACGCCGTGCTACCTCAAGTCCAAGGCGGGCGACAAGCTCGCCATGCACTACGACGTGCGCCATTCTCCACCTCCTCCCTCCCTCCGTTACGGCTGGACTGACGAGCGGGACGAGTGCAGGGCCGCCTCGCCGACGGCAAGGAGTTCGACTCGAGCAGGAAGAGGGGCTCGCCGTTTGTCTTCACCGGTGCGTCGCCTAGACTTGCGTTCGCGGGCGACGTCCGCTGACCTCGTTGCGTGCGTGTCTCTGCCCGATGTTCAGTCGGCCGCGGGCAGGTCATCAAGGGCTGGGACAACGGCCTCCTCGACATGGTGCGGTCCTCTCCCACCCTCCTTGCCGTCCTTCCTTGAGCTAACTCTCCTCCCCCGTGCAGTGCCCCGGCGAGAAGCGCAGTACGCCCTCCCCTCCTCTCTACGTACACCCCGCGCAGCCAACTGACAAAGACGCTGCGCAGCGCTCACAATCCCGCCTCACCTTGGGTACGGCGCGCGCGGCGCGGGCGGTGTCATCCCCGGTGGTGCGTTCCCTCGCTCTCGCTCCTACTTTGCACAATCGCTCACGCTCTTTCCGCGGCACAGGTGCGACCCTCGTCTTCGATGTGCGTCCCGTGCTTTCGTCGCATCGCTCGTTGACAGCGATTGACTCCCGCCCGCGCAGGTCGAGCTCCTCGAGATCAAGAACCGCAAGCCGGGCAAGGATAGCTCTAGGCGCACATTACGCCTTGTCGAAACCGTGCTGTTGTCGCTGCATCTATCGCTCATCACCCGCGTTTCTCCCCGCACCACACGAGAGGGGAAGCCATGCAAGCGTCATGTTCAAGCGCACCTTCTACAAGCCGCCTCAACACCTCAGGCCAACTCCTTGTCGCCCTCGAGCACCCATCGCAGCAGCTTCTTCAAGCGCTCGACACCCTCCTCCTCCTCCCCGTCCAGCTCCATCCCGACAAGCCTCCTCCCGACCTCCTCCGCCTCCTCGAGCTCCCTCCTCTCGCCCTCCGCGAGCTCCTCCACGCTCTGCACCGCGAGTCCGTCCAGCGTGAAGGTCGCCACCGCGCGCGAGACCTCCTCTGCGCGGCGGAGGACGGCCGGCGCGAGGCCGAAGAGGGAGGCGAGGGCCGTGGCGTGCGAGGAGAGCGCGAGGCCGGGGGCGAGGCTGCGCGGGCAGACGGCGGTCAGCGCGAGAGAAAGTGAGGGAGAGAGAGAGGAAGGGCGGAAGACGTGCCGGTACAGGTAGGCGATGCGCTCGACATTCGTCTCAGTACCGCTGCCGCTCGCGCCGCCCGAGGAAGTTGACGAAGCCTGGTCGACGAGGATCTCCATGTGCGCGAGGATCGCAGGCAGCTGCCGCGAGAGGAGGCCGTTGAGGAAGACGTCTGCGTGCCCTCTCATCAGCGCGCAACGGAGAGGGAAAGAGAGATTGCAAGCAGCGCACGCTGGAAGTGCGTCGCAACGCACACGCGCGGCATCTCCGCCCGAGCGCGACGAGGTGCTCGACGACACCGCAGAAGAGGCCCGCGCCGTCGTTTGCCTCGGTGCCCTTGCCGAACTCGTCGAGGATGAGGAGCGAGCGCGGGGTGAGGTTCCGGAGGGCGAAGCTGCGCGGGATGGGAGGGAGAGGGGGGTCAGTCGAATATGCTGCCTATAACGCTCGTCGCCGATGAAGGCAACGGGCGGGAGAAGCGAACGATGACGGACGAGATCTGCTGCAAGTCGATCATGAACGCCGATGCGCCCTGCCCGAGCCCGCACACGCAAGTCAGCTCCTCTCGCCCAAGAGGAACGAAGAACGCGGTGACGGACCCTCGTGATGGACTCCCTCGTCGACACCCTCGTCATGATGCGGTCCGTCAAGCCGATGAACGCCTCCTCAGCGGGGACGAAGCAGCCTGCGATGCAGCAGGCGTAAGCGTGAGGGTCCTTTATACTCAGCTTCGACGGGCGCTCCCGGGCGCGACGAGGGCCGAGGTGCTGCTCGGCGGGGCAGAGGGCGCGACGCACCGATGTGGGCCATGAAAGTGATGAGCGCGACCTGCTTGAGGTAGACGCTTGCCGCTGAAGTTGGCGCCCTGCAGGGCACTCGCAGACCCTCATTAGCCGTCGTCCCCCGGGAGAAAGAGAAGCTAAAGTGCTGCGAGACGCACCGTCAGGATGATCATGCTCTTCTCGTCCGCGACCTCGGGCTTGACATCCTTGTCCGCCTCGTCCACGACCGCGCCCTGCCCGCCGACCTGTCGCCCGGACATCACGTGGTACCCGTCAGCGGACTCCTGCAACAGCAGGAGCCGAAGGGACGCGCGAAGGGACGCACCAGCGACGTGTTGTTCGGGACGAAGGTCTCGACGCAAAGCTCCGCGAGCGGGTGGCGACCCTGCGCGTGGGCAGCGGATATTAGTGGGACCTCAAGGCGAAGGGAGAAGAGGGACGGCGCACTTGAGGATCTTGCACACGGGCTCCTCCGTCATTGTCGGGCGATGCCAGTCGTACAGCCGCGAGGCCTCGGCGAAGGCGATGAGACTGCGGTCAACTCCACCATCAGTAACGTGCACGGGGAGGGAGGAGAGCGGGGACGTACCAGTCGAGCTCAGCGAGGACGTCGGCGACGGCAAGCAGCTGGTCGCGCAGCTGGAGGACGTGGGCGACGAGGGCGTGGACTGCGTGCGTGCGGAGCGTCAGTGAAGTCCTTCGCGTTACACTAAAGCGCAACCGCACTGATCTCGATCTCCTTGTCTGCGGGAAGAAGTCGAAGCAGTCAGCGTAGTGCAGCTCGACGAGGAGGTGAGCGAGCGGACGCACCCGAGATGAAGCACTGCAGGTCGCCGAGGTGCCGGTCAAGGTCGCGGCACTTGTCGTTTTTGAAGTACGCCTGCTGCTCCGTAACGAACTACTCACGACTCATCAGCTCGACCTTCCCAAGCGGAGGAGGACGCCGCCTCACGCACCTGGTAGTCCCACCCGATCGCACCGTACTTGCCCGCATCCGTCACGTCCGGCTCGTACGCGATCGCGATGAGGTACCCGAGCTGCGGGAAGTAGACGAGCGAGAGCTCGTCTGCAAGCTGGTAGGGGAGCTCGCGCGCGAGG
Source organism: Rhodotorula kratochvilovae (assembly GCA_019926025.1). Lineage (NCBI taxonomy): Eukaryota > Fungi > Basidiomycota > Microbotryomycetes > Sporidiobolales > Sporidiobolaceae > Rhodotorula > Rhodotorula kratochvilovae. The sequence continues at coordinate 284,373 of JAHSUG010000009.1, forward strand.
TCGTTCGCGATGGTCGACTGCGGCGGGGAGGGAGGATCAGCCCGAGGCGCGGAAAGGGGAGAAAGGCGGCATACAAGGAGGTTCGGAAGCCCATCGTACGTCCGCCGCAACGCGTCGAGCTCGGCGTCGATGCAAGGGCGGACGCAGACCTTGCCCTGCTTGAGCTGCGACTCCTCCCAGTCGATCTGTACGCGGTGGCTCGTCAATCTCTGGCAGTCTAGCGATGCAGAGGAGGAGACGCACGACGTCGTTGACCATCTCGCCGAGGCTCTTGAACGCGACCGAGTCGAACGAGTCGAGCAGCTGCAGCGCGAGCTTCGTCAGGCTGCATCACTTGCGGTACACACGAGCGGAGAGCGCACCGTCTCGAGGATCTCGACGCCGCGGCGGTTCTCGAGGCAGAGCGCCGCGTCGCGGATCAGCATCGAGGCGTAGAGGAACTGCGTGCGCTCCTCCCCATCAGCACCCCTCTCGTTCAAGGGGAAAGCAGGCCGGACGCACCGTCCACACAGCCTGCCAGTCCTTGAGCGAGGCGGTCCCGCCTGCGAGCGCCTTGAGCACGCGCGGGATGTTCTTGACGTGCTTGAACTGCGACTGGATCGCGTCGATCGGCGCCTCTACGCGTTGCTAGTGTCAGTATCAGCACTCGAGAAGAGGAGGATGCGGAGGCGCACGGTTCACGTCGCGCCTGAAGCACTCAACGGCGTCGTGCCGCGCCTCGATGACGCCGAGCTCAAGCGACGGGCGGAGGAACCACTGCCGTAGGAGGATCTTGCCGAGCGGTGTGCGCGTGATGTTGACGAGGCCTGCGAGCGCGTACAGCGTGAGCAACGTGTACAGCAAGAGCGGAGATAGGCTTGCCGAAGAGCGAGAGACCCTCCTTCGTCGCGGTCGAGCCGGTCGCAGCGTGCGCCTCGTCCTGGAAGACTTGCAGCGAGCTGCGGACTACGAGGTCAGACGAAGTCGGTGAGGAGGGAGATGGTGGGCGGACGCGAGCGCGTCCGAGTTGATGAGCATGACCTTGTCGCTGTGAACGGCGAAGTCAGCGGAGCGAGGTGTCACAGATGGACATGTACGCACAGCTGCATCAGCTCGAGCCCCCTGACCTCGAAAGCGCCATCGAGGTCGCCTGCCCCCGAGCGGCTCTTCTGAACGTGGTTGAGAAGCGCGCCCGCGCAGCCGACCTGCGTGGCCAACCGGTGAGCTGGACGTTGGAGCTTCAGCGAGAGGCAGACCTACGGTGATGGGGCTCGCGCAGAGGCTGTTGAGGAACGCTTCAATGCGCAGCTCGTGGTTCCTCCTCATCGCCTCGCCATCCATGTCGACATGCGCAACGCGCCTGCGCTTGTTCGGCCTGCCGCCAAAGTCGTACGCGTCCCTCAGGTTGTCGATGCCGTCGAAGCCGCCGCCTTGCACGTCGGGGTGCTCCGAGTCGAACGCCTCGCTCTCCTCCTCAACCTCGGCGTACCAGCCGCCCTCGGTGACGTGCAGCTGCGAGAGAGCGTGCTTGCCCTGGCCGGCGTAGAACTCGCGCGCGGGGCGGTACTCGAGACGGATCTTGCCGTCGTTGGTGTCGGTGGATGAGGCGGCGGAGCTGGCGGAGGGAGGAAGCGGGAGGGAAGCGAGCTTCGTGTCGAGCGCGTCGAGGAAGCTTGAGTCGGCAGTTGACGAAGTGAGCACGTTGGCCGGAAGCAGCTGCTCTACGACTAAGCGGCTAGCAGGGTCAGAAGGAGGCCTCGCTCCTCGAGGACAAGGGCGCACTCAAGTGCGTGAGGTCCCAGGCCGCCGAGTCGTGCTGGTCCTCGAGGAAGAAGAGCTTGTCCTTGGTCGGATCGAAGAAGCAGCAGCCGATCTTGCCCTTCGTCGCGGTGATGGCAAGGACGCTCCCCTGCTCCTCGAGGCAGTCCTCCTCCCCCTCGGCGTGATCGCCCTCCGAAGCGTTGTCCGCCCGCGTGTTTGTGTTTGGTGCGGTGTTGACGACTTGCGCGTCGCCCCAGCGCAGCTGGCGGGCGTCGTTGTCGCGTTGCGAAGCAGCGAGCGAGGGAGACGGGGAGGGGTGGGCAGGCGTCGCGCGCCGGTCGAGCAAGCTTGAGGGCATCCCTGCGGATGTGCTTGAAGCAGCTGGTGTTGCTCTGGCCCGGCTAGCGAAGGTGAGCGGGTGGTGGACGGGAAAGAGTTGAGCGACCCTCCCCTCCTCATCAGTTTCTCCCTCTCCACCTCGACCCAACATACGAGAGACGCTGAGCAGCGGTAGATATGACCCTGAGCGGTCTCTAGAGCGCTGCACGTGCGCTCAGCTGCTCCCGCTGCCTGCGTCTCGCGCATCTCCCCCTTGCTCCCCTCATCTCACATGCACCGCCGCTGGGCTGGACTCGCACTGGGCCGGGCTTGCTTCAGCGCGCGCGTCATTCCGCATCGGCTCAGAGACGGACGGACTGGAACGGACGTCGCCCAAGGATGTGGAGGATCTCGGCGACGCTTCGCACCCGCGCTTGCTGAAACCGCACGGGCCGCCTGCAAGCCCTGACAGGGCGGGGTAAGGAGGCGGACGCTCCACGGCGAATCGAGGCGGAGAGGGCTGCGCTGCGCTGTGCATCTCGTCTCTTTGCTCCCGCTCCTTGCTCTGCTCTCCCTCCTTCTCCTCCTCAACTCGTCCTCCGAGTCCCGCACAGCCTCAGGTCACCACCACCCAAGCACCCACGCGGAGATCTCCCGACCTCCTGTCCAGCTCGCCGCGGACCCTCGGACTCGGCGCAACTCCGCCTCACCGGCCGCTCAGACGGACACTGGCCGACAGCCTGCGTCCCTCTCCCTCCGTCCGTTCACCGCCTCTCTCGACACCCTCACCCATGAGCGTCACGCCGCCCTCGCCGCCGCAATCCGATGCAGGCAACACCTCGCCTCGTCCGCTCGCCCAGCAGAGTCGGACTCCGCCCTCGGACCGACTCGCCGACCGCTTCCACACCCTTGCTCGCGTCTCGTCGGACGCCATCGATGAGGTTCGCGAGGAGGCTAGGCTGCGCCAGCGGGTCAAGCAGGAGGAGACGGAGGAGTCGCCCAGCCCGCCTCGCCGCCAACGCCGCTCTACGAATGTGCGCAACTGCGACGGGTGCCGCATCCGCAAGGCCAAGGTGCGTTTTTCTCCTCACCTGTAGAGCTCGCGCTGACGCTCAAGCGAGCAGTGCGACCGCGGCAGGCCGTGCGGCAACTGTACGTCTCGCTCTCCCGTTCTCCTCTCCCTACACCGCGTGCTCACCCTCACCCCCTCACTCGAGCAGGCACTCTGCGGCGCGTGAGCTGCACATACGAGGAGGCAGGGCCTGACCCGTTGTGCGTCCACCTCCTGCCCGCTTTCGCTCTCCTCTCTCTCCGCTGACCCGCTCGCTCTATTGCCGCCGCAGCTCGGGCACTCGGCTACACCAGAACAACGCCGACATTGCACGCCTTCGCCAACACGTCTTCACGCTCGCGCGGCGACTCGGCTTGTCCGAGCAGGAGCTCGACGCCTTGACGGCGACGGCCGACCGGCTCGACGAGGACGAGGCAGCGAGAGGCTTGACCGTCTGCCCCCGCTCAGGGCGGAAGCGCCCGCTGAGCGAGGTCCTCCGCGACGGCGACGACCGCTCGCGTTCGGAGGGCCCGCCGCCCAAGGTCCAGCACGTTTCGCCGCCGAGGTCGTCAAGGGCCGCCTCGCCGTCCAGGCCGTCTTCATCCCGCTCGTCGCCCGAGCGGCGCCGCACCTCGCCGGTTCGCGCCACCTATGCCGCCGACCCTGCCTACACGCATTCGCACGCCCCCGCCTTTGCAGCGTACCCTCCCGAGGTCGTTTTCTCGCCGTACCCACCTTCCTCGCCCTACCCGCCTTCCTCGCCGTACGCCTACTCACCCCACCCGTTCTCGGCTGCCCCGTACCATGTCGTACACTACGTCTCGTACCCTGCCCCGCCACCACCGTACTCGACTTCGCCGTCGCCCTTCCCGCCCAGCTCGTCAACCTTCCCTTCCCGCCCGCCAACCGCGCCGCACCCGTCCTTTCCCACCCACACGCGCCCTTCGCCCGCGACCGCGCATCCGCCGCGAATTCCTGGTTGGTCGACAACTACCTCCCTCGCGGCGAACATCTCGGCGCACCGCGCGTCCCCCGCCCTCCTCCCGCCCATCACGATCCCGACCTCGCTGCCCTCGTCCCTCTCGCGCGCTTCTGCGTCCTCCTCCGCTCTCCCCTCGGCGTTCTCCGCCCTCCGCACGACGTCCACGATGCTCACCACGCCCTCGACGGCCGCGTCACCCTGCCCGCCCGGTGGCGGCTTCGGTGTGTTGCCTCCGCCTCCTATGAGCGGATATCGCCTCCCGCCGCCGAGGACCTCGCGCGCCGTCTCCGGCGTGGGAGCGACGCTCGACGGCTTCGCGAGCGCGCCGGGCGCAGGAGGGAGGCGGGACGGCAGGGAGACGAGCGCGATGGAGGGGCGTGCCTCGTGCGTCGAAACGTCGATGGGCGGCGTGTCGGCACTGCTCCCGTCATTGCGGCACGTGTCGAACCCGGAGAGGGCCGGCGCGGCTGTAGGGCTGGAGACGAATGGGCGGGCGAGGCTGCCGAGCCTGAGCAGCGCGGTGTCGGCGAACTGCGAAGGGCGCAGGTCGTAGGACGAGGTCGTGGAGCGCTTGTGGCGGAAGGAGGACGGTGCAGCTTGAGGAACGACAGACATTGCTTTCCGTCTCTCGCTCGTTGTCCGGGTGCATGGTGACCGTGTGTTTCTTGCGCACGAGGAGAGCCTATGGACGACGGGGACTGCGGTGAATAACGCGAGGGGAACTGATAACAGCGGGAGAGCGAGGGGATGCAAGCGAAGGAGGAACGCCAACAACAGGAGGGAGGCGGGAGCAAGGCCAGCTTGTCCCGCCTCGACGAAAGCTCGGAACGAGTACAACGAAAGCAACTGCCTCACGCGTGCTCCTCGGGGAGGACCATCACGCTCTCCCAGTCGGCGCGCTCCTCCACCTTGGCCTCCTCGCTAACATCGAGCGAGAGCCCGAGCGCCTGCGCCTCGGCGAGCGTCACCTGCGCATAGACGCCGTTCAGCAGCGCCGAGACGGTCGACGGGCCAGGCGCGCGCGCGACGGACGTGTCGAGCGGGGGGAGGTCCGACGGCGCGGGGCGGAACGACGATGACTCGAGCTCCGTTGGCGAGGACGACGATGCGGGGAGGAAGAGCGAGTCGCCCGTGTGGTGCGTGTAGGCCGGCGCGGACGATGGCCACGTCGACGAGCGCGAGTGCGGCGCGGACCACACGGGCGAGGATGCCGGCGGCGAGGCGTTCGCCGGCGGGGCCTGGGCGAGAGGGGGCGGCGCCAGGAGGGTCGCGTACGAAACGGTCGAGTCGTACGACGGGCGGTACTCGTCGCCGAAAGATGCGGGCGGGCCATGGAAGGAGTGCGAGGGATAGAGGGTCGACGGGGAGGTAAACGAGCGAGTCGGCGTGGTCCACGACGGTCCGTTGGACGGCGAGACGACATGCTGCGGTGCGCGGCCGGGGACCTCGTAGAAGCGCGGAACGGGCGACGTCGCCGGCGGCGACGGGAGGGGCAGGCCGTCCAGGCTGTAGGGCGGGGTGGGAGGCATGACGACGGGAGGAATGGAGTACGGCCGGCCATCCCGCTCGACGAGGAGCGCCTGGAGCTGCTTGACGATCTTCTCGAGGCGGATAATTTCGGACTGGTTCTCCTCGAGCGACGCCTGCATCGCACCGTGGCTGTGCAGGCATGGCGTGCGAAGGGGGAGTCAGCGAGTGTGCAGCGCTAGGGCGAGAAAAGGGGGCGCACGCAGGCTTGCAGTCGAGCCAGACGCAGTCGTGCCCGCGCATCTCACAGGCGACGCACGGCATCGTCCGCGAGCACTGCAGATCGACCAAGGACGGCGGGAGGGTGGGGGAGCAGAATCAGCGCGTTGATCATGAGGGGGCTGGAGGAGCAAGGGCGCACCTTCATCTTGCGCTTGCGGCACTGTCGGAGGCGGGCAAGTCTTGTCAGTTCGACGAAGTGAGAGCGGAGGAAGGTGATCCTGGAAGTGGGGACCAGCGCGATGAGGAGGAAAGACGCACGCCCTCGCACGACAGGTGCCGCACGTTCTTGTCCTTGAGCCCCGTCGTACTGAGGTAGTGTGTCTGGACCTTGGGCATGGCGGCGCGGGCGTCGAGTGGTGAGCGAGAGGAAGGTGAGGAGAAGAAGAGGAAGGAAGGCGGGCCGCAGCGCGCAATCTGGCGTCGTGCGGGGTGGAGGAGTGGTCGAGTCGGTGTCGGGGCAGCGAGCGAGCGTGTGCGGGTCGATCACGCAAGGGGAACAGGCGGTCGGGGCGGGGAGGAGAAAGAAGCGGAGGAGGTGAGGTGAGCGGCAGGAGTGGGAGGAACGCCTCCTCTGCCTTCGGGAGTGATCGAGGCTAAACGATCTTCGCTCGGTCGATGGCGATGAGCAAGCGTGCGTCAGGAGGATGCTGGGCAAGCGCAGCTGGTGGCGAGGAGCACCGCCTCTCTGGATGGCGAGGGTGAGAGAGGGAGAGCACCCCGTCCTCAACCGCGACGAGAGGAGCAGCGCGTGTGCACAGACTGTACCTTATCGTCCGTCTTCACCCGCACGACACCGACCCGGCAGACCGCCTGCGGGGCCTGCACGAGCGCTGGTGCGAGCGGGGCGAGTCGAGTCGAGGAGGCCACGGCAATCTGCGTTCGCCGTGCGCTCGGGCCGCCACCCACGTTGGTGTACCACGCGGTGTTTGCAGCAGGTGATCGGCACGTTCGGACGAGCAGGAGACGCGAAGGGGACGAAGCGTCGGCACGAGGAGAGGAGAGACTCGCGGCAGCCGGAGGACCCGCTCTCGTGCGGGAAGCGGGAGCAAGCGGAGCGTTCCGTCAAGAGATGTCTCCTCTCGTCTGACTCGCTCCGATCCAGCCCAGAAGCAGAGAGTCGCAGCGGGAGATGAGGGCGGAGGCGAACCAGCGCAAGTCCTCTCTCGCTCGACCACTCACGCGCAGGACGCTGGATTCTAGCTTGCAAGGCTGCGACGATGGCAGAGCAGCTGGACTCGCACACGCTCGCGTTCCTCTCGCGCCTCCCGCTCGTCCTCGCGCCGCTCCCGCCGCTCTCGTCCTCCGCGTCGCACGCGCTGTCCGCGCTCGTCCAGCCCGTCCAGGCCAGTGCGCTCTACACCAAGTGTGCAGCATGCCGTGCGGAGCTTGTCGGCGGCGTCAACGCGAGTTTCTGAACGGAGCGGGGCGAGCTGTGGGCGACTTGCGGCGGGTGCGGCGCGACGAGCCGGCGGCTGCGCGAGGACGACGCGAGCTCGCATGCGGGACGACAAAAGGGCAAGGCGGCGTTCGAGCGGGTCAAGAAGCGTCGGCGGGTCGAGGTCGCGCCGCGATACGAGGCGCTCCACCCGACTGCGCTCGCGGCGGCGGCGTCGAGGGAGACGCAAGCGATGCCGGCGGGTGTTGCCCCGCCCTCCGAAGCGTCGTCGACGACAGCGTCGAGCAGGCAGGCGTCCGCCCAGGCGAAGAAGGACCGCAAACCTGTGCCGTCACCCGCGCTGTCGCCCTTCGTCCCGGCCAGCGCCCCCTCGACTGCATCCTCCCGCCCTCTCCCTCCACCCGTCGCCGCCGAAATGAGCGCGCTGTCCTCTTTCCCCACATCCCGAGCCTCCTCCGCCCGCGCGACTCCCGCCATCTCCTCCTCCGCCTCTCCCGCACCTCGCCCCTCCTCGTCCGCCTCTCCCGCCCTCCCCGCCTCATCGGCGCCAGCGACGAAGAAGCGCAAACGGCCGAAGCAGCCGTCGGGGCTCGCGGAGCTCCTCGAGGCAAAGAAGAAGCGCGAGAAGGAGGCGAAGGTGGGCGGGGCGGGGCTGGCGGACTTCCTGCAGGGGCTGTAGCGCGGCAACGCAACTCGATGTGTTAACGGCGTGCTCCTAACTGGGCAACGAGAGGCGGGCGGTCTGTACAGGTTGCTTTGCAGGCTCGGGAGGTCTATGAACAGCTTCGGTGCGACAGCCTCCGCTTGGACGCGGCCTACACAAGGTCCTGCATGAGGACGTAGCTGCGCAGAGAGGGTCACTCGGTCAGCCGCTTCGTTCGAGGTGCGAGGGCAACACGAGATGAACACGAGGTGAGGAGACGCACCGGTAGCGGACCTTGTTCTCCTTGACGCCCTGGACGCCCTTGGAGACCTGCGACATGCTGCGCGCGTCTGCGTGTTAGATCTTGAGTGCGTCTGCGGGAGGCGAAGAGCAGGACGCACGGGATCATCTCCTTCCAGGCCTTGATGTCCTTCTCAGCCGCGAGGCGGTACATCTCCTCAGCCTCGACCTGCGAGCGCACGCTGTCGTCAGCGGGACGGTAGAGAGAGTAAACCGAGGGGGAAGGGGCGCACCTTGCTGCCGATGTGGTTGACCGAGATCGAGCAGCCATTGGCGGCGAGATCCTGCGTCTGGAAGGCCGGGACGGGGTCGTCCTGCAGGGCAACGCTCGCGTCAGCAATGGCCGAGAAAGCGCGAGGCGACGAGAACAGGGCATACCGGCATGCAGCAGAGGTGGAGGACACCGTTGACGTAGAGGAGCGAGGTGAGGTCCTTGAGCGGGAGAGCGTCCGAGACGTCGATCGTGCACAGGACAAAGTCAAGCGCCATAGCTGCAAGGGTGAGAGTACTGTCAGTGAACCCTCGAGAGGAAGCAGTGCCAGACGGACAAAGTCGAGGATGAGGAGGAACGAGGGAGGAGGGAGGAGGAGGGATGGAGAGCGGGACGCACAGTACTTCTTCGCCCAGTCCTTCTCCGTCGTGAGCACGACGTCGGACGCGCCCATCTTGTAAGCGTCGGCGACCTTGTCCTCCTGGTGCGTGAAGACGACGACCTCGGCACCGAGCGCAGCGGCGAACATAACGGCTGGACGACATCGAACAGGTCAGTCTTCTGGACAGCGTTGGCGCGAGGAGACAGCTGCAACGTACCAAAGTGCCCGAGGCCGCCGACGCCTGCAATGCCGACCTTGGTGCCCTTCTTCACGCCGAAGCGGTGCATGGGCGAGAAGACGGTGAGACCGCCGCAGGCCATCCTGCGTGAGGTCAGTAAGTCAGCAACGCGCCCATTGGTGTCTAGTACGAGAGTGTGAAAGGAAAGGGACGGATAAGAGGAGGAAGGGGAGGCGGAAGGACGTACGGAGCGGCGTCCTCAAGCGCAAGCGCGTCAGGGACACGGAACACAAACTTCTCCGGCGCACGGACGGCCGTCGAGTACCCTCCTTGCGTGATCTTGCCGTCCCACGCCTCGGCGTTGCTGCAGGAGGTTCCGAAGGTCAGTGGTATGTTTCCGAGGGACGGCGAGGAGCGCTACTTGCTAGGTATCCACCTGAGACTTGCAGATCGTCACCATCGACGCAAACATTGAGATGCGTCCTGTTGCTGGTCGCCTTTCTGCGTTCTTCTCGATTGCGATGCCTTGGGAAGGTCCACTTCGGACGCGCTTTTCTCGCGTGCGCCCTGCTCGAAAGGCCTCGCTCTTTGCTCTCGTCGTTTAGTGAGTGCTTCGCTTGCCGGTGCGATGCTGCACATCGCCGAGCGGCATGCCTGTCCGGGGGAGCGAGAGGGAGTGCTGCTGAGGGCGGGTCTTGGCGACTGTACAAGCGCTGCGATGCCTGGCTTGCGAGTGAGAGGGCACACATGATACCTCGGACCTGTTCCACCCCAACGTGAGCTGACACGCAGGGCCAACGCTCGCTATCTCCACCTCCTCCCGGATCTCCCTCCTCCCGCTCACTCTCCCTCGCTGAGCTCTCACGATGGACCCGCTGCACCTTGCAAGCACACGTCATAGAGCTCTAACGCCCTGCGACAGGTGTCATTTAGCCTGGTCACGCTCTACCCGCCGAGAGCGAGCGCTCATCGCCCCGCTTGCTCGCAGTCTGACGACAAGGCGCAGACGAACGAGGAACTGCGCGCCAGCCGCCAGGATTCCTAGCGCAAGGAGCGGCGTGCTTGATGGATACGGCGGCGGCGCGCGAGTTGCAGGTGTGGGAGGGAGGGGTGGCGGTTGGGGGCCCAAGGTGCGCTGCTCACGCCTTCCCTTCTCGCCAGCGTCCTCGCCGCTGACGGTGCACGAGCGCGCGCAGAGCTCCGGCGTGGTTCGCGCGGGCGCGAAGGGAGGGAGGGGCGAGGGGAGGAGCGCTGGCGCGGGCGCTCGCGAAGCGCTAAGGCAGGACCGTACTCGCGCGGTGGGCCGACAGAGATTTGATGTGATTGATTCCTCTCCCTTCTGCGGGCGCGCGAGACGCGGGAGCGTCCGGTTTGCGAGAATCTAGCGGGAGCGGGGTGAGCGAGAGCGGCTGGCGAGGCTTCCTCTCGAGCTCTTTCCAACCTGCTTTACTCTCTTTTGAGAGACGAGACAGCCCGACAGACAACAACATGATCTAGTTTCGAGAGGGAGGAAGTTTAAACCCGACTATTCAACAACACGAAGAGCAAAGTCGCGTGTACACAACGCACGTCAACCTCAAAGCAAAGCAGCACTCCCGTTCCTCCATCTGCAGCCGCGGTCCGCGCCTAACCGCCCACCGACGAGCCTCCCGCGCTCGGCTCGACGCCGTGGCAGATTGCGGCGGCCTTCTGCCTCTTCTCCCGTAGCCCTGTCTTCGGCGGACGGGGCGGCCGCTTCGCCGGGCCCGCACCACCTCGCCCGTACTTCGCCGGCACGCAGCCCATGCCGATCTTGCGCCCAACGCCCGGCTTGCCGTTGAGCACGTCCCAAAGGTAGTGCTGCTTGTGCGTGTGAGGGCAGACCCAGTTCCAGCTGCTGTAGTACTCGTCCCCCTGGCGGTCCAGGAAGATGCTGTGAGCCCGAGACATCAGCCACGCCCTGGGAGTTGTCGGAAATGCAACGCACAGGATGTTCGGGACGGAAATGACGGCGCGCTCGTGCTCGGGCTTCTTGCGGCACTCGACCTCATCGCAGCGGAACTCGACGAGGCTGACGATCTCGACGATCTCGCAGGGGCGGACGAGGCGTTCGATCTTGTCCTTGCGGTAGCGTCCTGCCCCTGTTTCCTCCCACTGGGTCAGCCGACATCGACGAGTGCGAGAGATAGAGGGGACGCACTCTCGCGGTACGTGCCCTCGTCGCGTTCGTATTCACTGGGCTTGAACACCTGGTCCTCCTCGCGCGCTTCCGCAATCTCGACGCCGTCCTTGACACGGCCGCCGAGCGCCTGCGCCTCCTGCGCAACGTTGAGCGCAACGAGGTCGGTGAATTCGGCCTTGAAGCTGTCGCTTTCGAGCGAGAGATCGCCGGCCTGCATCGCGGTACTGACATGAAGGCTGTCGATGTGCGAGCGCGTCAGCGAGGGGTGTTGCCTTCCAGACGGAGCCACATCGCGGGAGGACAGCACTGACATGCGCTTGACCTGCAGCTTGAGCACCTCGACGATGACCGGCGCATGGTTGCGGAACTGCCAAGCGGGGTGATACGTGACGAGGACCGCGCACATTGGCTTCTTGAGGACCGCGAGACGGCGGTCGCGCGGCATCGTCGCGAACAGACCAGCACGCGCAGCCTGCGAGCCAGACAGTTAGGCGTGTCAGCATGCAGGTACCCAGGAGGTCGATTGGGGACTCGCTCCGCCCATCGCGACGAGGACGGTCATGTCGCGGTACTGCTGGAGAATCGCCATAGCGGCGCTGGTCGAGAGCGTCTTCTCGTGTGCCGCGTTTGAGATGAAACTGTGAGCGTGCAGGTGTCAGTCCAGCGTGTCGAGCGCACAGGGAGCCCTTCATCCTCACATGTTCGGCCAGAAGTCGCGCACAACCATCTCCGGCAGCTCGTCGCCGTACTCCTGCACCATGAAGCTGCCCGTCTTGGACTCGAGGAACGTTCCCTGTGACTCCTCTGGTGAGCAAAGGGAGGTCTGGGGAAGTGCACGGGAGCGCACCTCGAGCGAAGCGCCGGACGGGCAGTCGAGCACGGCGACCGTCTCCGAGCGCCTCTTGACGCGGTCCTCGTTCCACGCCACCGTCGCCGCCATGGCGATGTAGACGGCAATGCCCTCAAGCGTAAAGGCAGCCTCGTCGGGTCGGGTCGGGTGCTTGGTCTCGAAGAGGAGGTCGAGGAGCGAGCGGATCGACTTGGCTACCTCGGGATCGTGCGCGCGCTGGCGGAACTCGAGCTTGGCGAACCAAAGGTTAAACTGAGATCGCAGGCGAGGTCAGGCTGAGTCTGCGTCGAACGGGACAGGCAACGGCGGGGGAGACGGGTTCGCTGAGGAAGGGGAGGCACGCACCTCCTCCTGGGACGAGAAGGTGAGGTCGAGACCCCACTGGAGCGGCGTCTTTCCGCCAGGCATATCACCTTATCAAGGCGGTAAGCCGCTAGCGGAGCCGAGACCGAGAGGAGGCACCAGGGCCGTTCGGCAGCGAAGGATCCCCATCTCGTCTCGATCGCCCTTCAAAGATGCCTCCCAAGCGTCCTGCCGGCTCCCGCGTCGTTCAGGGTTTGCCCTCGCCCGTCACCTACCCCGCCCCGTCGCTGGGATACGACTACGCCCTCCTCCCCGTCAATCACGAGTGCTACGATGCCAAGCAGCCCGGCCGCGGCATCTGCCTTCGCGGCGGCGAGTGCAAGCCGACTACCATCTTCGGCGTGATCGCGCAGCACGCCCAGAAGCGAGCTTCTGTCCCTCCTCATCCTCCACAAGCCCGAGCTGATGAATAGTGGACGCGCCACAGGCACTTCCAACACGACCGTAAGGTCGCCGAGGCCAAGATGGAAGGACAGATAGCCCCCAAGAAGCGCTTCGTGTCGTCCCCGCAGCGCCACGCGTCGGAGCTCGTGTGCGTCCCACTGCCCCGGCCCCTCGCTCCTACCGTGCTCACTCGTTGCGTGTGCAGCTTCTACAAGGACAACAAGAAGAACACGCGCGACACCCTCCTTGACGAGCACCCCCAGTGCGGCTGGCTCGGCTTCGCCAACCCCAACGACACCCACCTCCCGCTCGGGAAGCGCGAGCTCGTCGAGTGCGGCTGGACGAGCGACGTCAAGAACAAGAACCAGCGCAGGGCGCTCCTTGAGAGCCACCTCGACTCGCATCACCACGCCTGGACGACGGGCAACGGCGGAGTCGGCGGGCCTGACTGGCCGTGAGTGCTTCCGTCTGGCCTGGTCGGCAGCGCGGTTCTCGGGCGACTGCAGGCGCTGACCGTGACTCTCCTCGAAATCGCAGCTGCAACAACTGCAAGTCGTTCCAGAAGGCAAACGGCTTCTACAACAAGGAGCAGCTCGTCGCGCACTTCAAGAAGGTCCACCCGGCCCTGCTCAAGCATTACGGCTCGCGTCCGTGCACCGACATTGAGCAGTACTACGCAAAGCAGAGCATGTGGGCCGTCAAGCGCGTGAGTTAACAGGGTTCTGTTCCTTTCGCATTCTCCTTGGACGCCATGCTGACCACCTCCTTCGTCCGCGCCCTCGTAGTGGACCGACTGGGACGACGACTTCGCCATCGACCTCATTGGCTCCAAGACGATCGACCTGCGCCCGGTGAGCTTCTCTCCGCATTCCCAGCACGCGCCGGGACGATCACTGACTCCACGACCGATTGCGCAGCTCACGCAGAGCTACGCGAACCTCGCCGCGGTCGAGAAGCGTGCTGCCACGTGCCAGCAAATCTCGCAGGCCAAGAAGGCCAAGAAGGCGGCGCAGATGAAGAACAAAGACACCAGCATGGAGCGCGACGAGGGCGGCGCGGGCATGAGCGGTAGCCAGGGCAACTCGAAGGAGAAGGGCAAGGGCAAGGCTGTCGAGGAGGAGCCCGAGGTCGTTGAGGAGCCGGAATGGGAGTAGGGCGCTCATGGAGGTGATCGCTTGACGGCCGTGCTTGGGGAGGTGTACGCTTGACGGGCGTGCTTGGGCTTGAAATCTGGTTCGCCTTCAGGCGGAGCTTGCGCAGCATTCCAGTGAGTAGTTATCCGCTCGGAGAGTGCGTGCGAAAGTGTTACACACGCGCTCATTGCACTGGAGCGCTGCTGCCGATTCTCGTCTTCTTGCTGCCTGCTTCTTGCCTTTGCTTCTTCTCGCTTCCCACTGTATGCTTCCCCCGGCCTTGACGGTATAACGCATACAAGTTGCACCTCTGCAGTAGCGACTCGTGTCCGTGGCGTCGAAGAAGGCGAGGTCAGCTCATCCTCTAGCAGTTTCGGGAGAGGCGCGCGGGTCTGGGGAACCCCTTCCTCCTCCCTGGCCCACTCCGCCCTCCCTCCCCTATCGTCGACGAGTCCCCGTCATAACCAGCACATAACCCACATCCCGCAATGTAAGGCAGCAGCTCAACCACAAATGCACCTTGACCTCGATGTCAAGGGTGTCGTCGCGCTCACCCATCGGTCTGCAGGTCGCACAGCGTCAGTGTGCTGCTTCGTCACGGTCATCGTCGTCGGAGACGTAGGAACAACGCTCGAGGTGAAGGGGGACGCACTCGAAGTCGATGACGTCGAACTCGGTCCACTTGGAGGTATCCTTGACGGCGTAGCCACGGAACTGGAGGTCGGACATGGTTCTTGGTTGTGTGCGGCTGAAGAGTAGCAAGCAGAGAGTGTGGGAAGCGGGAGCAAGGAGCAGCGTCGCGAGTTGCGAAGGCCGGCCGAGAGGGAGGTCGGTGAGCCTGACGCAGCCGAAGAGGTGTCGGCCAGAGAGAGATGTGGTGCCCCACAAGGAGGGAGCTGCTGTCGATGCAGAGGCATCACATGACGTCAAGCCAGCCTTAGCAAGGGCAACGACGCACGAGGCTCCTCATCGTTGTTCGTAGCGAACGAGACTGGGAGGCTCGCTCTCATCCCCGCACGCTTCCTGCGCGGGCAGACGGGCACTGATCAGCGCTATATACCCTTGGACCCTGTCTACAGCCGAAGAACAGACCGGCACAGACCTGTACAGACGCGCTCTGACTTCATCACCTCTTCCTCCTCCCCGCCGCTCACCCCGTCCTCCACACCTCGCCGGGCGGGCCGCCGTACACCACACGCGCCCCGTACGGCACCGCCCCGCCTGACTGGCTCGCCGCGGCGTACACGCTCCCCGCTGCCGACGCCGGCGGCGCGAACGAGAAGTGCGCGTCGCCCGGCGGCCCCGCTGCGACGGCGTACTGCACGGACGCGTACCCCGCGGGCGAGTGGCGCGCAAAGTGCCCCGGCGGCGGCAGTGCGTGGAGCGGCGTGATGGGGATGTCGCCTGCGTGCGACGGCGCGGTGGGGGCGAGCGCGTGCAGGGAGGGCGCACCGCCGCCCTGCGACCGCGGCTCCGATTGCGGCGAGCCTGCGCCGGGAGGACGACCGTGTATGCGCGCTGCGGCGGCGGCGCCTGGCCCGGGGAGTGCTGCGCGTATCCCCCGGCGCCGTTCGCACCGTCGACGAGGACGAGGTCGCCGCCGTGCGTGTTGTGTTGGAGCCGGTGCGCCTGCTGCTGCGCATCATGCTGCTGCTGCTGGGCCTGGTGCGCCTGCTGGTAGAAGGCGAGCTGCTGCTCGGCCTCGTCCTGCTCCTCGAGGCGCGCGAGGAGGAGGTCGACGAGCTTCTTGAGGCGGTTCACCTCGTTCTGGCTGCGCTCAAGCTCGTCCTCGTCGGCGCTCCCATTCGGCGCCTGCCCGATCCAGACGCACTTGTCGCCGCGCATCCGGCACGACAAGCACGGGCTCTGCCTCGAGCACTTCATCTTGCGGACGCGGCAGCTGTTCGCTCGATCACGTTCGTCAGCTTGGCCTTCGGCGAGAAAGAGGGGGCGCAGGACGACGCACTTCTCGCAGCTGAGGTGTCGGACGCTGCTTGACCGCGACCGTGCCTCGCGCCGTCGCTCAAGGCGCCGCTGCCGTCCTCGTCGCCGACGTCCTCCTCCGCCCCCGGAGCTCCTGACGCGGGCATGGGGTATGGCGAGGCAGCGTCGCGGGCGCTGGATGTCGAGGGCATGGGTGACTTGTCGGCGGGCGGCATGGGTGGCTGTGTGCGCGCTATCGGGGCGAGCGGGTTGCGAAGGGAGAGGGGCGATGGACGGGAGGCTCGCCAGGTCGCCCTCGGGGATGGGGCGGGGCCAGTGCTAGCGCGGGGGAAGAGGAGACAGGCGACCGTTGGCTTCTTTTCGCCTCCTGAGCGGCGCCCGCTCCTCTCAACGGACGCTCCGCCTTGCACCCGAGGAGGGGCCGCGGACGATGCTGGCTCCGCTTCGCACGCACATCCTCGCAGGTGTCCCGGGAGCTCGTACGCGCTCGCGGGTCCTGGTGGTGACCGCGCGGTGGACTCGCACGGGCATCAGGAGTTCGCGACGGGTCCCCTTCGACGCTTTGACCTCCCAACAAAGGAGTCTCACTCCTCTCGCACGCTCCTCTCCCTTGCGCTCCCCTGCTTCTGTGCTTTCCTCCTGCTTGCTGGCGACCTGGGTGGAACGAGGCGATTGGAGGTCGCGCGCTCTTCCCTCCCACGACCTGCTGCCGCCGAGCACCCATCTGCAATGCCGAAGGGCTGCACTGCCTCTTCCCCGTCATGCACTCCCCTCTCGCACGCGTCCGTGGAGTGTGGAAGAGGCTGCGCTGGCGAAGAGTGATCACTCCTGCTCCTGCTTGTCTCCCCCTCGCTCCGCCATGCACGGGGCTGATCCTCACCGCCGATGAAGTGCGTCCCGTCCCTCCCCTTCCTCTCGCCCGACTGACGTTGTCTGCGCCCTCTGCCCGCCCGCAGCGACGCCTCCCTGCCCCTCCTCGCAATCGTGGGCATCACCGTCGCGGCCGTACTCGTTCTCCAGCTCGTCCTCGCCGCACTCGGCTACCTCTTCTGGCGCCTGCTGCGCCGCGAGCGTCGTCTCCCGTCGAAGGAGGGCGGCTCCGCAGAAGGAGACGCGCTCGAACCGGCCAAGTCGCCCGCGAGTGGGAGGGGGAGCTTCCTCGCGCGGTGGCTGCAGGCGGACGGCGGCGCGATATACAGCCCGGTGCGTTTGAGTGAAGAGCGGCGGAGCGCGGTACGCGGCGGTGTGCGACCGTCGGAGCGAGGTGAGCCTGCTCGTGCGCTTGGTCTTCTCTCGCCGTCGAATGAGGGAATTCAGCTGACCCTCTCCCACCTGCAGACCCTCTCTGCTACACCCACACGCTCTGCGGCCGGCGGCGTCCGCGCAGCCGCTCCTCGCCCCGCCTCCTCGCCTCCCCGCGCAACCGCCGCGCCTCGTGCCTCCCCCTCCACCGCCTCAACCTCCCTCGCGTCTCGCCTTCTACGCTCCCGCTCGTGCGCCCTATCTCTCTTTATGTCGTGAGAGAAATGCTGACGACTGCTCTCCACAGTCGCCGCCGCTCTCGCCTTCCCAGCGCGCGAGCAGGCTCAGCCCGCCGCGCCCTACGGCATCACCTTCTCTGCGCCCGCTCCCGCGCCGTACGACCCTCCGCCGCCCGAACATCCACGGCGTCCCGTCCTCCCGCCGCTGCGCATCCCGACTTCCTCGCCCGAGCGGCAACGCCAGCGCCAGGGCGTCCAGGCTCGCCCGCCCGCGGCCCCGCCCTCGTCTGCCAGCCGCCCGACTTATGCCGCGCCGAGGACGCGCGCATCATACCTACAGCGCCTGTCGCGGTCGTTCCTCCCGCCCACTTCCGTGGTGCCGGCATAGCCTGTTCGGAGGGGAGGAGGGGTCGGCACACAGGGACGCGGGGGCTCGGAGCGCTGGCGTTCGAGCGAAGCGGGGCTGGGGGCTTGCACTGTACAGATGGTGTGCAAAAGGAGGGGTCGACGCCCTGGCTGTCCCACCGCGTCTGCACGATTTCGCTCGAGACTGGGGGCGCCGACTGCGTCGACGCTCGTCTGGACGCTGCTCCCGCTCGCTCCTTCGAGTCCCTCGCACATTGCAGACTCGCATAGCCACCAGCCGAGCCCTCCAGTGCAGGCGAGACCAGCCTGAACCGCTTGCTGCACCGCCACGTCTTGCGAGCCCGCAACGCCGTGAATCCGCTGACCCGGGAGCGCGCGCCTCTCTCGCTCCTCCTGCGCACTACCACCTGCTCCAACCCACTCACACACGTACTGCACGCACGTACACAACCGCCACGATGACTGAGAAGGTGCGTGCGAGGCGAAGCGCTTCTGTCGTTCTCCGAGGAGGAGGACGAGGCTGATCACTGCGCACACTTCTCCTCCACCTGCAGCGCATCGATTGGAACTCGATGATGGTCACGGAGGAGGACGGGATCAAGGCGAGTGCTCTCGTCGCGCGTTTACGAGGGTGGCGACGAGGAGGATGAGGTGGGGCCGACGGGAGCGGGACGTGAGGGAGCTGACCTCTACGCGCCCGCAGGAACTGCACGAGCCCAAGGACCTCCAGACTGCTCACGAGAAGGTGCACTTTCTGCGACTTGAACCCGCTTTGCTCCTTGCTCGTCCCCGTCGTTTCCCCCGCTGACCATCTTGCTTCTCGCCCATCATCTGTACACGCGCGCAGGCCGAGCACCCCATATACTTCGAGTACCTCGAGAAGTCCGAGCGCACGCCGCTCAACCCCACGGACGAGGCCTGGCACAACGTGCGTCGCAGTTCTCGTCATTCTCTTGGACCCGAACTGATGCTTCGCTTTGCGTCCCTCGCAGCCCATGATGCACGTCGACCCGCACCTCAGCGCCCAGGACGCCTTCTCGTCGCTCCCGCACTGGGCCTGGTTCGACGACGAGTCGTGAAGGGGTCGCTCGCGCGCCGGGAAGACGGAGGGGTGGCTTGTCTGTACGTAGTGGTCTCTCAGGTTCTTTGCGTCTCTGGTCTCGGCTTCCATCTCGTGTAGGGTTGTACAGAGGTAAGATCCGTTGCTGTTACTGCGCGGAAGGGCACGAGTTGACCGGGAGATGGTCGGGGCAATCCCGACGAGGCAACCTCGACGAGAGGTTGCCCCGACGAGGCCAGCTGAGGTCTTGCGGCAGAACCTCGAGGACTTCCTCACTCGCTTGTCTGGCAGAGCTTGAACCGCTGTAGACGCCCGAGGCGTGCGGGGTACAAGTATGAGGCCTAAGAGCGATTGGCAACTTGCGAATGTCGGCGAGGGCGGCAGGGTGAGTTGACAGCGGCGTATCGCAGGTTTTGAAGCTTGAACAGGGAGGTATACACACGTGTCCACTCCGGGAGCAGCTGGCAGGATCAGAGCCCAGCTCTCCTGTTCACTTCACCACAGCGAATTTGGATGGGTCATCTGTATGCTTGCAAACGCGGCTATCACAAGCAACGCATCAGTGGTTTAGTGGTAAAATTGGGCATTGCCAGCTTACGCTGAATTGCCTAGCCCCGGGTTCAATTCCCGGCTGATGCATTTTTGCTGCCATGCCTCTTCCGCCCTCTCCCGCTCCATCGTCGTCAAGCTCTCTCCTTTGCGCTCGTCGCTGCTGCCCGCGCGAGCGGCAAGCCCTTACCTGCGCGCCGGCTGCCCTCGCCTGTCTGCGTCCTCACTGGATCCGAGCGAGCCCCCCTCGAGGCTCCCTCGCTCGCTTCGCCCGCTCTCGCTTGATCGACCGCCAAACTGCTCGACGATGACGGCCAACTACACGGGCGGCGGACTGAGCAGCAGGCGGCGCGCCAAGCGGCGGTAGTGCGTCCCCTCCCCACCTCCCCCTCCTCGCTCCCGATGAGACGCTCACAACCCTCGCACTCCCGCGTGCAGCCGCCAGGACGTTACAGGAACGCCGTGGTACACCGCTGCAGCAAGCCAGGCGTATCACGCCCGACCCGGCCCGCTTCTCGCTACGTCGGCGCATCACCTTGCGGGACGCAGGAAGGGCGAGCCGCTCGCACAACCGACCTTCGACTTTGCCTACCTGCACGGACACCGCACGAGCGCACAGGAACTCGAGAGGCGACCCGAGACGAATTCGGCGCGCAGTCGCCGCGGGGGCGAGTCGTTTTGGGCGACGAGCGCTCCCGTCTGTGCGTCCAGTTTCCGCTCTGGAGTCTACTCGGCATGCTTGCGCAGTACTCACACACATGCACGCCGCACGCAGCGACGCGCCCGACTGAGAACCTCTGGCAGAAGCTCCTCGCGCAGCCCAACTGGACTGGCCTTCGCACCGTCTCGCGCTTCCAGCCGTCGTTCCTCCCGTCGCACTCGCAGGATCGTCCCCGAGTAGAGCGGCGACGCCCTCGCTCGCCCATGCCGATCCAGTCCGAGCGGTCCTCCCTGCCCGCCGAGTACCCCGTCTCGATCCTGCGCGGCTCCTCCGCCCAGCCCGACCCGAGGGACGACTCCTTCTCCACGCTGTCTTCCGGCCTTCCGAGGTCTACCCCGCCTCCTCTCCATTCGTCGTACCGGAGCAGCACCGACTTGCTCGACGCCGCTTCCCTCGAGACCTGCGTTTCCACCGAGGCGTCTGTCGGTGTCTTCGCTTCCTCCTCCTCTGATGCCGAGCCGGATGCTCGCAAGTGCCTCGAAGAGGCGCAGGTCTCTCCCGTTCGGTTCGCGCAGGACTCGCCCGCGCTCGTTCAGCCCCGACTTCTTCGAGCCGCTGGACCCGCACGACGAGGACCGCTCGCGCGACCAGCCGATCCCGCACACGCAGCTGACGAAGGCGACTACCGAGGAGAGCTTCGACGACCTCTTCGGCGAGTTTGGCGCGACTGTCGAACCCGTCGGCAACATCGACAACCCTGCTTCGAACGAGGCGCAGGACGAGCAGCACGAGCTCCTCTTCGGGTCGACAACGGGCGACTCAGTGTTCGCCGCCGAGCCCGAGCTGGTCAGCCCGACGAGGGACCTCGACGCATTGCATCTGCCCGGCGATGTCGGCCTTCCCGAGTTCGTGGACCCGTTGCTCACACGTCCCCCGCCCACCTCCTCCGCCTGTGCCAACTCGCCCTCTCCGCCTGCAAAAGAGCTCGCGGCGCTCGACCTCGACCCGCGCTTCTCCGGCTTGAACCCGTACTACGCCGCCCTCGCCTCGTCCCTCTTCTTCCCGCTCTCAGCCTTCTCCCCTTTGCCCTCGCCGCCACCGCTCTCGGCGCGTGCGCACCTCTCCCACCTCCGTCACCCGCATGCGCAGCACCTCCCCGACTCGCTCACGCTTCCTGCCGCGTGCGGGCGCGCTCCTCGTGCACGAGCGCATGGGGCTGGGGTGCGAGCGGTTGAGCGGCGTGCAGGCGGACGCGATGGTCGCACGGGAGGAAGCAGTGAGGGCCGCGGGCGAGGGGGCGGTGCCGGTATGGGTCTGGGGTGACGAGGGCGCGGAGGAAGACGAGGTGGGTGAGGAGGGCGAGAGTGGGAGTGAGGAGGCGCGCCCGCCTCCGCCGCGCACGCTCATGGCGCTAGACGCGGCGATGGTTCCCGACGAGAACAACGCCGCGCACGACCGGCCGGACCGCTTCCGCTTCTCAAGCTTGACGGTCGAGGACGCGCACGTCCCGCCGCCGCCACGGTCGACGATCCCGACACCGGCACCGCCAGACGCGTGGAGCAGCGCGTGGGATGAGCGTGTCGACGGGCAGCTGTTCGCGCCGGAGGACATGAGCGGGGTGCTGGAGCCGTAGTGGCGGGTGCGAGGAGGTCGCTTGCAGCGCATGCTCTCCCAATCAGCGTGGGGCGTCTCGGGAGTCTCGGGAGTCACGAGGAGAGCTGCCGTCCTCGGGGGCGGAGCTTGAATGGCGCGGACCCGTAGAGCTACACGAGGAGCTGAGAAAGAGCGAGGAGACGAAGCCTGTTCACGCTGACGAGTGTCATCCGCTAGGGCAGTGTTCGCGACGTCGTTCTTTCCCTACCGAGCTTATCTAGGGCTGGTCGAGCAGATCTTGTGGACAAGCTTATTCAAGCAGAGGGCGGGCGGCGAGGGGGGTTGCCTCAACTCGGCGCTCTCTTCCTCCCTAGCCAGCTAGAATGTCATCCTCACTCATTCAGGGCTGTACGATGAGATATTGGCGAGAGCCTAATCTTCAAGAGACGAAGAGGTGTCGCGAGAGTCGAGCGAAGGTCGTGGTCCCTCTCGTAGACGCTTCCTTCTTCCCCCCTTCTTCTTTCAGGCTCGAAGATGCTCTGTAAGCATGCCAAAGCGCACTTCGGATACGACAACCTTACGAAGGTATACGCCAGGGGCGACGAAAGCGAGAGGAAGGCAAAGTTAAGCAAAACCCGGAAAAAACCGCTCGTCAGCACTCTTGCTTGCACTGGCTTGTACCCGCCCGTTTATGCAAAGCCCCTCTGTTAACCTTTCTGGCCTATTGGCTTAGATCAAGTGTAGTATCTGTTCTTACCAGTGTGATTACTGGTAGATCCCCATCGGGGATCTCATTCAATCACATTAATCTTTAGCCGCCGGTGCGGCCAGTTCTTGGGCTTGCCCTCCTGGCCGCCGCGATGGCCCTTGCACTCCACTCCCGCTTGGCGCTGTCGGGCTTCCCGATCTCTTTTTGCATCTCTCGTCGCCCGCGTCTCCCTTTTGCTTCCTTGCGTGCCTCCGTCTGGAGAAATGCCTGCTACGACCGACGCCAGCGGGCAAGCTGCTCCGCCCCTCGCTCTTGTTGACCTGCTCGCAGCCTGCTATCATAAAGTCCCTCCTGCCGAGGACCGGTACGTTTGAGACGCCTATGAACACACTGCAATCGCGTTACGCGTGCACGGCCGCCTCACAGCCCCTGCAGGAAGTCCGCCAGCCCCGCCCCGCCTGCCTTTTCCTCCTTCTCGCGGTTCTTCTTTGCCTCGAGGAGCTCCGCGAGCCCCGACGGCTGCTTCGGCCGCTTGCGCTTCTTCGTTGCTGTCGCCGATGAGGCGGGGGGCGCGGGTGAGGCGGAAAAGGAGGGTGAAGGTGCGGAGGAGGAGATGGCGGGAGTCGCGCGGGCGGGGGAGGCACGGGATGGGAAGAGGACAGCGCGCTCATTTCGGCGGCGACGGGTGGAGGGAGAGGGCGGGAGGATGCAGTCGAGGGGGCGCTGGCCGGGACGAAGGGCGACAGCGCGGGTGACGGCACAGGTTTGCGGTCCTTCTTCGCCTGGGCGGACGCCTGCCTGCTCGACGCTGTCGTCGACGACGCTTCGGAGGGCGGGGCAACACCCGCCGGCATCGCTTGCGTCTCCCTCGACGCCGCCGCCGCGAGCGCAGTCGGGTGGAGCGCCTCGTATCGCCGCACGACCTCGACCCGCCGACGCTTCTTGACCCGCTCGAACGCCGCCTTGCCCGTTATTCGTCCCGCATGCGAGCTCGCGTCGTCCTCGCGCGGCCGCCGGCTCGTCGCGCCGCACCCGCCGCAAGTCGCCCACAGCTCGCCCCGCTCCGTCCAGAAACTCGCGTTGACGCCGCCGACAAGCTCCGCACGGCATGCTGCACACTTGGTGTAGAGCGCACTGGCCTGGACGGGCTGGACGAGCGCGGAGAGCGCGTGCGACGCAGAGGACGAGAGCGGCGGGAGCGGCGCGAGGACGAGCGGGAGCTGCGAGAGGAACGCGAGCGTGTGCGAGTCCAGCTGATCTGCCATCTCCGCAGCCTTGCAAGCTAGAGTCCAGCGTCTTGCGCGTGAGTGGTCGAGCGAGAGAGGACTTGCGCTGGTTCCTCCCCGCCCTCATCTCCCGCTGCGACTCTCTGCTTCTGGGCTGGATCGGCGCGAGTCAGACGAGAGGATACGTCTTTTGACGTAACGCTCCGCTTGCTCCCGCTTCCCGCACGAGAGCGGTTCGTCCGGCTGCCGCGAGTCTCTCCTCTCATCGTGCCGACGCTTCGTCCCCTTCGCGTCTCCTGCTCGTCCGAACGTGCCGATCACCTGCTGCGAACACCGCGTGGTACACCAGCGTGGAGGGCGGCTCGAGCGCACGGCGAACGCACTTTGCCGTGGCCTCCTCGACTCGACTCGCCCCGCTCGCCCCAGCGCGCGTGCAGGCCCCGCAGGCGGTCTGCCGGGTCGGTGTCGTGCGGGTGAAGACGGACGATAAGGTGCAGTCTGTGCAGATGCGCTGCTCCTCCCTCCTGGCGCAATCGAGGGAGTTGTGCTCTCACTCTCACCCTCGCCATCCGGAGAGGCGGTGCTCCTCGCCACCAACTGCGCTTGCCCAGCGTCCTCCTGACGCACGCTTGCTCATCGCCATCGACCGAGCGAAGGTCGTTTAGCCTCGATCACTCCCGAAGGAACAGGAGGCGTTCCTCCCACTCCTGCCGCTCGCCTCACCTCCTCCGCTTCTTTCTCCTCCCCGCCCCGACCGCCTGTTCCCCTTGCGTGATTGACCCGCACACGTTCGCTCGCTGCCCCGACACCGACTCGACCTCTCCTCCTCCCCGCACGACGCCAGATTGCGCGCTGCGGCCCGCCTTCCTTCCCCTCCTTCTCCTCATCTCCCTCCCTCTCATCACTCGGTACAAAGGCGACTTGAACGCAGAGTGAAGTGCAGAGGAGAGAGAGAGAGAGCCCGAGGGAGCTCGACTACGGCGAAGAGTGGCGAGGGACATCACGAGGGGATGACGAGCTACATGACGACGGGGATGACGAGGGAGCGGCAAAGGGACATCACGAGGAAGGAACGGAGGCAGAGTGGCGGGAAACAGGGTTGTGGCAAAGCAGTACAACGAGGATGAGGCGAGGGTGCTGATGAGACATCGTTCAGCGCGGAGGGGCGCTTCCGCCGATCACCCTCCCGCCGTCCTTGGTCGATCTGCAGTGCTCGCGGACGATGCCGTGCGTCGCGTGCGAGATGCGCGGGCACGACTGTGTCTGGCTCGACTGCAAGCCTGCGTGCGTCCGCCTCGTCGCCGTAATGCCGCGCTTTTGCTCACTCCCCTTCGCACGCCATGCCTGCACAGCCACGGTGCGATGCAGACGTCGCTCGAGGAGAACCATTCGGAGATCATCCGCCTGGAGAAGATCGTCAAACAGCTCCAGGCGCTCCTGGTCGAGCGGGACGGCCGGCCGTACTCGCTCCCGCCCATCGTCATGCCTCCCACACCGCCCTACAACCTCGACGGCCTGCCCCTCCCGTCGCCGCCGGCGACGTCGCACGTCCCGCGCTTCTACGAGGTCCCCGGCCGCGCGCCGCACCATGCCGTTTCCCCGTCAACGGGGCCGTCATGGACCACGCCGACTCGCTCGTTCACGTCTCCGTCGGCCCTCTATCCCTCGCACTCCTTCCACGCCCCGCCCGCATCGTTCGGCGACGAGTACCGCCCGTCGTACGACTCGACCGTCTCGTACGCGACTCTCCTCGCGCCTCATCCTCCCGCCCAGGCTCCGCCGTCAAACGCCTCGCCGCCGGCGTCCTCGCCCGTCTGGTCCGCGCCGCACTCGCGCTCGTCGACCTGGCCGTCGTCCGCGCTGGCCTACACGCACCACACGGGCGACTCGCTCTTCCTCCCCGCGTCGTCGTCCTCGCCGACGGAGCTCGAGTCGTCGTCGTTCCGCCCCGCGCCGTCGGACCTCCCCCCGCTCGACACGTCCGTTGCGCACCCGCCTGGCCCGTCGACCGTCTCGGCGCTGCTGAACGGCGTCTATGCGCAGGTGACGCTCGCCGAGGCGCAGGCTCTCGGGCTCTCGCTCGATGTTAGCGAGGAGGCCAAGGTGGAGGAGCGCGCCGAGTGGGAGAGCCTGATGGTTCTCCCCGAGGAGCACGCGTGAGGTGGTCCCATTCGTTGTACTCGTACCGAACTTTCGTCGAGGCGGGACAAGCTGGCCTTGCTCCCGCCTACTCCTGTTGTTGGCGTTCCTCCTTCGCTTGCATCCCCTCGCTCTCCCGCTGTTATCAGGTCCGCTCGTTATTCGTCGCAGTCCCCGTCGTCCATAGGCTCTCCTCGCGCGCAAGAAACACACGGTCACCATGCACCCGGACAACGAGCGAGAGACGGAAAGCAATGTCTGTCGTTCCTCAAGCTGCACCGTCCTCCTTCCGCCACAAGCGCTCCACGACCTCGTCCTACGACCTGCGCCCTTCGCAGTCCGCCGACACCGCGCTGCTCAGGCTCGGCAGCCTCGCCCGCCCATTCGTCTCCAGCCCCACAGCCGCTCCGCCTCCCTCCGGGTTCGACACGTGCCGCAATGGCGGGAGCAGTGCCGACACGCCGCCCATAGACGGTTCGACGCACGAGGCGCGCCCCTCCATCGCGCCCGTCTCCCCGCCATCCCGCCTCCGAGCTGCGCCCGTCGCGCTCGCCAACCCGTCGAGCGTCGCTCCCACGCCCGAAACGGCGCGTGAGGTCCTCGGCGGCGGGAGGCGATACCCGCCCATGGGAGGCGGAGGCAACACGCCGAAGCCGCCACCGGGCGGGCAGGGCGACGCGGCCGTCGAGGGCGTGGTGAGCATCGTGGACGTCGTGCGGAGGGCGGAGAACGCCGAGGGGAGAGCGGAGGAGGACGCAGAAGCGCGCGAGAGGGACGAGGGCAGCGAGGTCGGGATCGTGATGGGCGGGAGGAGGGCGGGGGACGCGCGGTGCGCCGAGATGTTCGCCGCGAGGGAGGTAGTTGTCGACCAACCAGGAATTCGCGGCGGATGCGCGGTCGCGGGCGAAGGCGCGTGTGGGTGGGAAAGGACGGGTGCGGCGCGGTTGGCGGGCGGGAAGGGAAGGTTGACGAGCTGGGCGGGAAGGGCGACGGCGAAGTCGAGTACGGTGGTGGCGGGGCAGGGTACGAGACGTAGTGTACGACATGGTACGGGGCAGCCGAGAACGGGTGGGGTGAGTAGGCGTACGGCGAGGAAGGCGGGTAGGGCGAGGAAGGTGGGTACGGCGAGAAAACGACCTCGGGAGGGTACGCTGCAAAGGCGGGGGCGTGCGAATGCGTGTAGGCAGGGTCGGCGGCATAGGTGGCGCGAACCGGCGAGGTGCGGCGCCGCTCGGGCGACGAGCGGGATGAAGACGGCCTGGACGGCGAGGCGGCCCTTGACGACCTCGGCGGCGAAACGTGCTGGACCTTGGGCGGCGGGCCCTCCGAACGCGAGCGGTCGTCGCCGTCGCGGAGGACCTCGCTCAGCGAGCGCTTCCGCCCTGAGCGGGGGCAGACGGTCAAGCCTCTCGCTGCCTCGTCCTCGTCGAGCCTGTCCGCGGTGGCCGTCAGGGCGTTGAGCTCCTGCTCGGACAGGCCGAGTCGCCGCGCGAGCGTGAAGACGTGTTGGCGAAGGCGTGCAATGTCGGCGTTGTTCTGGTGTAGCCGAGTGCCCGAGCTGCGGCGGCAATAGAGCGAGCGGGTCAGCGGAGAGGAGAGGAGAGGGGCGGGGAAAGCGGGCAGAGGTGGACGCACAACGGGTCAGGCCCTGCCTCCTCGTATGTGCAGCTCACGCGCCGCAGAGTGCCTGCTCGAGAGTGAGGGGGGTGAGGGTGAGCACGCGGTGTAGGGAGAGGGAGAACGGGAGAGCGAGACGTACAGTTGCCGCACGGCCTGCCGCGGTCGCACTGCTCGCTTGAGCGTCAGCGCGAGCTCTACGGAGTGAGGAGAAGGAAACGCACCTTGGCCTTGCGGATGCGGCACCCGTCGCAGTTGCGCACATTCGTAGAGCGGCGCTGGCGGCGAGGCGGGCTGGGCGACTCCTCCGTCTCCTCCTGCTTGACCCGCTGGCGCAGCCTAGCCTCCTCGCGAACCTCATCGATGGCGTCCGACGAGACGCGAGCAAGGGTGTGGAAGCGGTCGGCGAGTCGGTCCGAGGGCGGAGTCCGACTCTGCTGGGCGAGCGGACGAGGCGAGGTGTTGCCTGCATCGGATTGCGGCGGCGAGGGCGGCGTGACGCTCATGGGTGAGGGTGTCGAGAGAGGCGGTGAACGGACGGAGGGAGAGGGACGCAGGCTGTCGGCCAGTGTCCGTCTGAGCGGCCGGTGAGGCGGAGTTGCGCCGAGTCCGAGGGTCCGCGGCGAGCTGGACAGGAGGTCGGGAGATCTCCGCGTGGGTGCTTGGGTGGTGGTGACCTGAGGCTGTGCGGGACTCGGAGGACGAGTCGAGGAGGAGAAGGAGGGAGAGCAGAGCAAGGAGCGGGAGCAAAGAGACGAGATGCACAGCGCAGCGCAGCCGTCTCCGCCTCGATTCACCGTGGAGCGTCCGCCTCCTTACCCCGCCCTGTCAGGGCTTGCAGGCGGCCCGTGCGGTTTCAGCATGCGCGGGTGAGAAGCGTCGCCGAGATCCTCCCCATCCTTGGACGACGTCCGCTCCAGTCCGTCCGTCTGTACCTCGTCCGACGGTGACGCGCACGATTCAACAAGCTCAGTCCGATGCGAGTCACCCCGCGCGGCGGTGCAAGCGAGATGCGGAGGGCGACGAGGAGATACGAGAGACACAGGCAGCGGGAGCAGCTGATCGCACTTGCAGCCCTCTAGAGACCACTCAGAGTCATACCTACCGCTGCTCAGCGTCTCACGTTTGCTGCGCCGACATGGCAGAAGGGAAAGCAGCGGGAGAGGAGAAGGAAGAGCGAGATGCGCGACTTCGTACGCCGAACCGCCCAAACTGACCCAAACGTACTCAGAGGCCCTGGATGGGGCGCAGCTCAACGGCCAAACCCGTGAATCTCCTGCGCCGAGGCGCATCAGCGGGAGTATTGGGCCTACAACATGTACGTTCGGTTGCAGCCTCTGTCACAAGCGATGCATCAGTGGTTTAGTGGTAAAATTGGGCATTGCCAGCTTACGCTGAATTGCCTAGCCCCGGGTTCAATTCCCGGCTGATGCATTTTTGCTGCCCACCCTCTTGCTCTTGTCTTGCTCCGTCGACGTTGAGCTCTCTCTTTTTGGCTCCTCGCTTTCCTTGCGTGAGTTGAAAGCCCTTGTCCGCGCGCCCGCTGCCCTCGCCTGTGTGCGTCTTCACTGGACCCGAGCGAGCCACCCTCTCCCTCGCTCGCTTCACCCGCTCTCGCTCTTTCGCTAGGCAAAGCAGTCCGCGCACATCTGCGCACGCGCTGAAGACCCTTAACAGGATCCCCAACACCTCACGGCGCGCCCGCCTGCACTTGGCCTGCACCGCCCCTCCTCATCAGCGCGACTCGACGCGTCTCCCTCCGCCAACAGACGAGCAACGATGGCGTTCAGTCCGCGAGCGCGTCCTGACACGGTCCATCTCGCGTTCTCCGACGCGGACCTCACCGACACGTACCGCGACGAGCGCTCGTCCGCCGCCGCGTCCTCTCCTCGCGCGCGGCATCCGCGAGGCGACACACCGCTCTCGCGCAGGAGGGCTGAGACGGACGACACGGGCACGAGCCCGGGACGGTGGAGCGTCAGCAGGCGGAGCGCGAGCGAGCTCGATGGCCCGGACGAGCGGGACGATACCCTCCGCGAGTTGAGCAACCTCGACAAGCTCCTCGTCCTGCTCGACGGCGACGAGCCGGAGGAGACGTGGGTCCCGTCGCCACAGACGAAGCACTCGGAGCGGTCCGTCGAGATGTCGACCCCGCCGCCAACGATGCCACAGTCATCCCGGCCTCCTCCAGCCCCGACAACCATTCGGCGGCAGGACATCTCGCTCGCACGCCCGACATCCTACTCGCGCCCACCACACTCAGCCCCCTCCGCCTCCATCATCTCCGCAACCTCCACCACGGCGACCGACTCGCCCTCGATGCGCGCCGCGCGCTCGTCCTCCTTCCGCCCGCCGCTCTCCGGCCGCGCACCCAGCGCCGTCAAGCTCCTTCAGCGCGCGAACGGGTTCGGCCCGCCGCGCGACGGGCTGCCGGACTCGCCGAGCCCGCGGCCGGGGAGCGTTGCCGCACTACGGAAGAGCGAGGCGGACCGGAGCGGGGTCGACGGTGGGAAGGGGAAGGAGCGCGCGTGGGAGGCGGCGGAGAGGACGGACGCGGCGGTGAATGGGTCGGCGGAGGAGTACGAGGAGACGGTCGCGTCGGTGGATTCGATCACGCGCGTCGCAGAGGCGGTGCGTCCCTTCTCGCGCTCACGTACGGGGAACAAGAGAGACTGACTTCTTCTACACACAGGCGCTGCACGAGTTCGACACGATCGTCTCGCACGACTCGCAGGGTCGCTCCGCCTCCCGCCTGCGCAATATCCCCTCACCGCCGCCAAGCGCTCCTCCCTCGTCCGGCGGCAACCGCGGTCACCCCGCCGCCTCTTCCGCACACCCGGAGTGTCACCGGCACGACCACACCTACACCGCGGACGACGGCGAGGACGTCAACTCGTCGGTGTGCCCGCCCCTCCCCTCCCTCCTTCGGGCGGGACTGACCCCCCCTGTGCGCAGCTTCTGCAAGAGCTCCGCGACGCGCAGGACTACATCGCTTACCTGCAGGACGAGCTGCACGCGATCAACGGTGTCGTGCATCAACTGCGGGAGCGGCCCGAGGCGTGCGTGCTGCTTCTCCTTCGCTCAGCCTGCTTCTCCTCGCTGACCTCCACCGCGTGCTTTCCAGGCCAACCGCGTACGATAGCGCTCAGCACGCGCACTACGAGCAGGAGCGCCCGTCGTCGCAGGATGCGCACGAGCAGGTCGAGGCGACGACTCAGGCAGCATTCGAGGTTGTCAAGGTGCGCTCTCCTCTCTCGCGATTCTTGGAGGACCTCCCCGCGACTCGCTCTGACAGTTCGAAAGCGCACTCACTGACTCTCTCCCTCGCAGCACACCCTCGCGATGCTCCCCTCCCTGCCCTCCTCCTCGCCCTCGACCGCGCCCGACCTCCTTTCCCTGCACCGCGCCCTCGCCTTCACACGCTCGGTCGACCAGCTCGCGCACCGCACGCGGGACCTCCGGCGGGATGAGGACGTGTTCGGCGAGGAGAACCTGCGGGCGGTGCTGAGGGTTGTTGGGGGGTGGGCGGCGCAGGACAAGGCGGGGAGGTAGCGCGGGTGTACCTATCGCGGGCAGTACTTTCGCCCGAAGCTAGACGTGAACCGCTATCACGGCCGACCCCGCCTCGAGAGATGCACAACAGGCGAGGCTGGTCCAGGGAACGCCAATCGGGGTGGGCGGCCGTGCAACTCGTACATTTCTAGCTCTGCCCGTCTAGACCTCCGCTCCGCCCCCCGTCCGCCGCCGCCCCATGCGCCTCTTTCCGCGCAGACTCACGCCTCCTCCTCCGCCTCATCCACGAGCAGCGCGCTCTCGTCCTCCGCGGCAAACACCCCCTGCTGCTGCTGCTGCGCCTCGAGCCTGCGCGCCTTGGCGTACCACGCAAACTGGCCGAGGACGAGAAAGTCGAGGAAGATGGTCCCGCCCGAGCCGAGGAGCCACGGCGCGTTGACGAGGAGGTGCTGCGGCGACGTGCTCGTCAGGAGGATAGACTGCGTGCGCGGAGTTAGTGCGCGACGGGGAGGGGAGGGGAAGGGGAGGGGCGCACGGCGACGTAGGTCCCGTTGCCGCAGACGGCGAAGGCAAACATGAGCAGCGAGAGGCCCGCGCACTTGGTCTTGCGGTTGAGGGCAAGCTGCGGGAGGCGCGAGCCGACTGTGTGCGTGCGGACGAACGGCGGGTGAGTTTCTCCGGGCGGGTGGAGAGAGGGGCGAGAGGCGACGCACGGTACAAGAACGCGCTGACCCACCCAACGACCTGCGCGCTCGTGTCCCACACCTCCTCGACGCGTCCCCTCCTGCCCGCATGCGCGTTCGCAAACCACGCGACGACGCCGACGACGACGATGAGGACGAACCCGCCCGCGTACGAGAGGATGTCCTTGGTGCGCTGCAGCGCGGGCGACATCGCTGCCTCGGTGGGGGCGTGCGCGGAGAAGGACGAGAGGAGCGGCGTCTGTTCCGGCGCGAGGGGCGCGTGGTGCGCCTCGGTGGACGCGAGGCCGTCCGACTCGGCGAGGCGCTCGTACAGCTCAGGGTGCAGGCGGCGCTTGCGACGGTAGTCTGTGCGAGTAGCGGGGGTTCGTGCACCGTCAGAGTAGCCCGAACAGGCCAGCGAGGACAGGAAGTCGCCATGTACGCACAGAATACCTGGAAGATGAGGATGATGTCGCAGCCGGTGTAGTACCTGCATGGCGCGGGGAGCGTCAGCTCGGTCGAACGGGACCACAGGATGGGGAGCTGGACGAACAGCGCGAGGATGATGACGGTCGGGATCAAGCCCTGCCAGATCGACCCGAGCAGGTTGGTGATGTCGCCCGTGAGCCACTGCGGCACAGCGTCCTCATTGTCAGCATCTCCTCAACGCCTCGCAAGCAGCTCCCCCGGGTGTACTCCTCGCCCGACAGAGCAACAGTGGGAGAATGACGGAACGCACGATGGTGAGGAAGAGCAGCGAGAGGCTCTCTCCGCTCTGCTCCTTGTAGCACAGCACGATCTGATCGACGGACCTGCGGTTAGGATCCCGCTCTCGTCATTCGTGCCGTCCTTGTGAGGGAGAGGACGCGCCGGATCAGTGTACACCTGCGCGACGCTCCCGGGTGTCAGTCGAGCCCGTGAGAGGAGGGAAGGAGCAAGGACGCACGAGGATCCACGAAGCGATGCTCGCCCATCCCACTGCGCTCGCGAGCCGTGGGTGTCCATCTACGCGCCCCGCCGGGAGGGGGAGAGCGTCAGTGCCGGCTCGCTGTGCACAGCTCGAGAGGGCGCCGCGCACCGTACACCCTGATCGGTGGGTCTTGCGGTCCTGGCGGGCCAGGCGGCGGCAGGCTTGCGGGCAGTGCCGCGACGGGGGACGCGAGGGCCGAGGAGCAGGC
The DNA here is from genome assembly GCA_019926025.1 of Rhodotorula kratochvilovae. NCBI lineage: Eukaryota > Fungi > Basidiomycota > Microbotryomycetes > Sporidiobolales > Sporidiobolaceae > Rhodotorula > Rhodotorula kratochvilovae. The sequence goes on from JAHSUG010000009.1 coordinate 316,933, forward strand.
GATGAGCGCAAACAGGACAGCGACGACGGCCAAGGTGCGCCCGCTGCGGAGTGCTCGTGCCATGATGAGCGTGGAGGGGCTCGCGCGTGAACAGGCGCGGTAGCAAGGAGCAAGGGCGAGCGTGGAGTGGGGCCAGCCGCTTCCACTTCGGCCGACTCAAAGCGGCGAAGAGGCGAAATCCGCGGACTGCTCGTCAGGTGCACAGAGAGCACTGCCGCGCTCTCCAGGGTGTGTAACCAGAGTCGTGCAAAGCCATACCGCTACAAGGTCTACCCCTCCTCTTCCCCGCCCCCCCTCCTCCGAGTCCTGCGCCCTACGAGAACGTCCCAAACCGCTTGAACTCCTTCCCCTTGTCCTTCTTCTTCTTGTCCTTCGTCCCAAGCCCGAACGCGACCTTGAGCCCCCCTCCGCCGCTGCTCCCCTTCGCCGCAGGCTCCTCCTCGCGCTCGCCCGCCTCGGGGGCCGTGACCGTCCGCTCGAGCGGCGCGCCCGCGCTCGCAGCGGCCGTCATCGGTGTAGGCGCAGGGGACGGGAGCGCGCGCCGCTGCTCGGCCTCGGAGAGGAGCGAGACGTACGACCTGCCGCGCTTGTGGTCCTGCAGGCGGCGCTCGAGCGCCTCGCGCACTTTGGCGTCCGGCCGGACGACGACGACGGGGACGGGCGAGCGCGCGACGGCCCAGCTGCAGACGCGGGGGAGTGGGGCGTCAGTGCCCTTTTCCCAAACGACGAGTTCGTCGACGCCGAGCTCCTGCCAGAGGCTGCAGGGAGCGGGTGAGAGGGCAGGCGGACGCACCGCGAGATGGAGCCCATGAACGCCGACTTGAACAGCGAGTCTGGCCGGCCGCGCGTGCCGACGATGAGCGAGTCGGGCTTGTAGATCTCGATCATGCTGTGTGCGGGGCGGTGCGTGGCGTGACGAGGGCCGGTGACATCAGGGGGGCGTGGAGAGCGAGAGAACGCAAGCGAAAGGCAGGAAGGGAAGGGAAAAGAGAAGGAAGGGAGGTCAGGGAGAGGAACGGTCAGTACGGGCTCGTGCAGGAAGAGCGGCGAGGCAACCGGGCGCACCGGTGGATAGTCTCCTCTATGGGGCCGATCGCAAACTCGACAATGAGCGAGATCTGCGTACATGCGTTGCGGTCAGTCGGATTCGCTCCGCTAGTAGCTCAACTCCAAGCGCACGCCCGCTCGGAGCCCAGCACCCGCGCCTGGCGAAGACGCGAAGGCGCACGTGTTTCCTCTCGCCGTTCTTGCGCATCAGCTCCTCGAGGACCTTCTCTGCCTCGTCGCGCGCCTCCTCCATGCTCGCGCGCCAGGCGTTGTGCGCCGACGAGCCCGGTTCGATCACGCGCAGGACGACCACCTCGTCGCTGTCCTCGAGGAACGAGGTGAGGAGCCAGTCGGTCGCGTTGACGGAGTACTCTGCGTGCGTGGGCGGGAGGGGGCGGGGCGGGCGAGGTGCGAGCGCGGAAAGAAGGTGAAAGGAAGGGCAGGGAGGGGCAATCAGCCGCCTGCAGCTGCGGATCGCGCGGAGGGAGCGGCGGCGCACCGTTCAGGTCGGTCGCGACAAGGAACGTCCTACTCCAGCGCGTGCGGCAGAAGTCGGCCGACTTGGCCGAGAGCGTGAACGAGTACGCAACACCTGCATCGTCGGCTCGTCAGCGTACGTTCAGAAAAGGAAGCCTGCGTGCAATCGCGGAATGAAACCAGGAGCGCAACGCACCGGTCCCACCGCCAGTGGCCTTCGCCTTGCCCTCGAGCTCCTCACCCGCGCCCCAAGTGTCGAACCCGACCCTGCGCTTGAACTGCGCGCCCCTGACTCCGCTCGCTCCACTCGCCGGCGTGGCGCGCCCGTCGCTCCCCTCCGTGAGGCTCGTCGCCGACGACCCTCCGACGGTTGTGACGGACGCGCTCGCGCCGCCCGCCGGGCCGAGCGAGAGCGTGCTGATACTGTCTCCGACCTTTGCGGCGGAGCGGTCGTCCTGCTCTGCGGGGTGGCGCTTGAGGATGCTCTGCAGTGCGGGCGGGGAGCCGACGGGGCTCGCGAGGGGCGAGGCGAGGGCGCTCATCGAGGCGGACGAGTGCGAGGGGGAGAGGGTGGGGCGCACGAGGGCGCCGCGTTCGCGCGAGGAGGAGCGCCGGCGGTCGACGAGGGGCCGCGCCGGGGTGGTCATGCACTGGCGGGGGAGGGCCGGACTGCGCTGCTAGGGTTCAGGCCGGGGGAGGGGCGGCGAGGGCGATGACGGGGGAGAGGCGATAGCGAGTCGAGGGGGAAAGCGCAGCGGGCGGGTCCTGGGCGACTGCGGGTGGGTCACAGTCCTTGTAGAGTGTCGCTCTGGCTATCTGGCGCTGCTCTCGCGGTGGGCGAGGGACGAGTCGTGTGCCGACCCGCGCCGCTCTCTCGCCGCCAAGCCCACCCGCGACCGAATCCCCGCTCTCGCTTGCTGCCTTCCTGTTGACTCGTCAGGGAAGCAGCTGCCTGTGCTGAAGCTGTCCCGACCACCCGCGCCGGCTTCCACCGCTTCCCGCTCGCCCTCGCGCCTCTTCATCAGCCGCTCTTCCCGATCGTCCTCGGCCCTCGCGCTCAACAACAGATCACTGCGAGGTTGCGCGCCGACAGAGAGGCTATGTACAGCTCAGCGCTCGTCCCCTCCTACCCGCTCCCTCTCTTTCCTGTCCGCACCACCCCCACGCGCTACGCGAGCTCGCGGTGCTTGACCTCGGCCCGGTCCTTCTCCTCGCTCGGGTGGAAGTGCTGCAGCGCGGTGCGGCGCACCCTCTGGCGGAGGACGTACCGCCGGAACCAGTACGCGGGGGACGCGCAAGGCCGTAGCGGACTTGGCGCGCCGTCTTCATCGAAAAGACGTCGTCGAGCTCCTCGAGGGTCTGTAGGGGTGCGCATGCGCGTGAGTGAGTGCGTGCGTTCGAACGGCGGTGGGGACGGTGGTGGGAGGAGAGAGGCGGAGGGGAGGGGCACGCACGAAGCCCTTGGTCTCGGGGCAGAACATCAGCACCAGGAGCCACAGGAGCGCGTTCCACCCGCCGAACCAGTAGAAGGCTGGTGGGCGGTGTACCAACGCAGACGGTCGGGGTTGAGGCCATGGCGTCAGGTGCGGGTTCTCCGGAAGAGCGCGAGGACGAAGAGCGGGGTGGGGCCGCGACGCACCTCCTGCGCTCGTCCAGGCGCGGATCTGGAGCGGGAACGCCAACGCGTTTACGAAGTTGAACAGCCAGGTCACTGCCGTCTGCAGGAGAAGAGCGTCAGGAAGGCGGTTTCGACCGGCAGGGCGACAGGGCGAAGCCCCGGGACGGGCACGGCGGGCACGGGCTCTGCAGCGGGCGGGTCGCGGAAAGCGCCGTCGTCGAGGAGCGCGCGTAGACGCCGAAGCGCAGGAGCCGGCGCACGGGCCCGGGAGCGGTGGGAGCGGAGAAGGGCGTACCGCAAGGGACATGCCGATCTCGCGGACTTGAAGCGGGTACACCTCTGCGCTGTACGTGAACGGGACGGGGCCGCGCCGGGGCCGTAGAACGCCGCAAAGAAGTAGACGCCCGTCGTAACCATGGCGAGCTGGCCCGAGCTGGAGGCGATCCAGAAGCCCGAGCCGGCGACGAACATGAAGAGCGAGAGGAACGGGAGCGTGAAGAGGAGGAGGGAGCGCCGGCCGAAGGTGTCGATCGTGAGGAAGGCGGGGAACGAGAAGACCCAGTTGATTAGGCTGCGATCAGGAAAGGGGCGCAGGTGGGTCAGCATGCGGACGACACGCTCGCCCGTCTTGTGCAAGTGAGCGTAGCGCCGTTGGGCGCATCGGGCGCCGCGCAGGATCCAGAACACGAGGGCGGCCGTGCGCAGGGAAGGACGCACCCGTAGCCGAAGGACCCGAGGAGCGCGACCGTCTCCGACTGCCCGGCGTTGATGAAGATCGTCGAGCTGTAGTACGCGATCGCGTTGATCCCGCAGAACTGCTGCATAAACCTGTCGCGCGATGGGGCGTCAGGTCCCTCTGATCCAGCGGAGGGCAAGGAGGAGAAGGCGCGCACATGACCGTGCACGAAGCGATGACAGCGCGGCGGTTGCGCGGGACGGCAAACAGCTCGACGACGCGGCTGCGCGTGCGCTGCGCCGCGGTGCTCTTCGACTTCGATGCACTTGGCCGTGTAGTACAGGTCGACGGCGGCCTGGAGCGGCGTCCGGCGGAAACGGAGGAGCGCCTCCCAGGCTTTGCGGTGCCGCCCTTTGCCGAGGAGCCACCGTGGCGACTCGGGGACGAAGTACACCTGCGCGCAGACGAAGATGGCGGGGAGGCAGGCGCTGCGGCGGGGGAAGAACGTTGGCGGCGACCTTCTCAAAGCGGGGGGAGGGACGCACGAGCCGAGCATGAGACGCCAGTTCAAGCCAGTGATGCCGGGCTTGTCGGGGACCTTCTGGAAGATCAGCGATGAGACTGTGCCAAGGCAGATACCTGTGGTCGACCCGGGCGAGAAGGGTCAGCGCGACCACTTCATCTCCAGCTCTTCCCCCGCATGTACACGGCTGGCCGGCGCCGTGCAGCCTCTACAGTGTCGGGAGCCACGACACCGCAGTGGAGTGCCGAGAGCCGCAGCGAGCGGAGACGCACCGAAAGCAGTCCAGGTCTGCCACTGCATCGCGAGGAAGCCCCTGATGCGTGCAGGCGCGATCTCGGCGGCGAGCACGGGCACGGTCGCGCTCTTGGGTCCGATGCCGATCTATGACAGCGAAGAAGACATCAGTTGAGCCTCGAGCGAGCGGGGGGAGATTGCGAGGTGGGGTGACGCACGCCGAGGAAGAGCCGCGAGATGAAGAGGTGCCACCACGAGTTGACGAGCGCCCCCTGTGGTCCTTGCGCATGAGTGTTTGACGCGACGCCGGCTTAGGGGAGCGACGCACCCAGATGCAACCGATGCCGGCGCAGAAGGTCGAGATGAAGATTGCGCCGCGGCGGCCGAAGTAGTGGTTGAGCGGGTAGCTGCGACGCGTGGGGTCGCGCAAAGTCAGCGACAGGGACAAAGGCAATGAGAAGAAGGAAGAAGAGCGGAGGCGCACGTGAGCCAGCAGGAGAAGACGGCCGAGCAGAGGTACGGTGCGCTCGCGACGAGCCCGAGCAGGACGGTATCGTGGGTCGACTCGCCGCCGATGCCAAACTGCCGCGGGTAGAAGAGGTTCGCGCCGTTGATCACAGTCTGCGGTAATCTGGTGAGCGAGAGGTACGGTCTGTGGAGCGAGACGACGAGGTAACGGCGCACCTCGTCCATGCCCTGCACGACGGCAGCCATCGAGCACATGAACACGGTCCAGTAGAGCGTCCTGGTCTGGCGGAAGGGGTGGCTCTGCAGCGGGAGGCGCACGGAACTCAGCGATCAGTGCCGGCTTGCTGTCGTCCTCCCGGCGAAGCGCACCTTCTCCACGCGCAAGACCTCCTTGTCCGCCTCGTCGAGCGCAGCGAGGTGCTCAAAGTTGTCGCGATCCTGGGCGACGAGCGCCGCCTTGTAGAGCAGCTCGCGGATGTCATGCAGTCCGGTTCGCTCGACCCACTCGTCGACGCCGGCGCGGAGCTCCTGCTCGCTCTTGCCGCTGCGGGGTCCCTCGTCAGCTGATGCAGCGCGCACGCGAAAGAGGGAGTCGGGCGGAGGGCGCACGCGAGAGGGTTGGAAAGCAGCGCGTCGATGCGCTTCTGGTCCTGCACGTCCGAAGTCGCATCGCCGACGACCGTGTCGCTCGCGTGGGAGAACTGGCGCCGCGGCTTCTCGTTGGTGCTCATGCTGGCGAGCGCGCAGAGAGCGGTGTGAGGGTGAGGAGCGAAAGAGCGGGGCGGCCTAAAGACGGCTCAGCAACGCTGCAAGGGGTCGGAGGGCCGCCCTCCCGGCCGAGGGGATGACGAGCGGAGGCCGAACCGCGAGAGAGCCAGTGATTGGAGACACCCGTGGGGAGCAGCGATGGCCTAGCCACTTCCCGTGAAAACAAGAGATCCAGCAGCGGGCTCCGGAGGAAGCCGCGCCCGTGAGAGGAGAGTACAGTATGTATGTGCGGACGAGGAGGAGCAGGTATGGAAGATCCGCAGCCACGAGTCGCGGTGCCGCCCGACCGTCGCGAGTCTCTCCTGCAGATCCCCTACCCAAGCGCCTAAGCTGCAGCAGTTCGCCCGGGCGGACGAGCCCGTTGTCGAGACGAGCGCGAAGGACCGACGCCGCAACGGCGCGACGACACGAGGGCTGACCTTTGTAGCGACGCTTGGGTAGACCTGGGCGTACTCCATAGAGCTCAGGACCTACAGGATCCGGCCTGGAGCTGCGTGAAGCGGCAGGCCATGGTGTCCCGGCTCGAGCGCGCGTCGAGGGGTGCTCGCCGGGGTCCACCGGCAACCGGGGAAGAGTGGAGATGTGCACGATGCTCTGAGCAGTATGCAACGCTGGCTGGGTAGGACAGGCAGGCTCCAAAGGGACGGCGAGCGGCGAGCGGGGTCGAGCGTTGTCTGCCTTAGACTGCTCGCGACTCGAGGCGGTCGGGTCTCTCCTCTGGACTTTCTCTTCGATCTCCCGCGCAGCTACCATGTCGACCGGAAAGGGTGCGCCCTGCCCTCCCTAGCCCGCGCCCGCCCGCTCACCGCTTTGCTCCCCCCTCGCCGCCGTCCCCCCGCCGCCGTCGCCGTCCATTTTCTCCTCGCCGTGCCGACCTCGCCCCTCGACCCCTCCTGCGCGCACCTGCACCCTCCCTGCCGTACCGCACACGCTCCATGTCGAACCGCGCACCACCAGCAGCTGCTGCTAAGCCGCAGGACGCCAAGGCCAAGGTGCGCGACCATCCACCTCGACCGGCGACGAGGAGGACGCGATGGGACGGGGCAGGGCGCGCCCGCGCGCTCGCCAGGAGGTGGTTGCGAGGGGATCGGCGAGCAGGCGGGACTCGGGCGTGCTGACGCTCTGGTGTGTGTGTGTGTGCGCGCGCAGGCGGCCAAGAAGGCTGCCCTCAAGGGCACCTCGGCGACGGCCCTCAAGAAGGTCCGCCACTCGGTCACCTTCCACCGGTGCGTCCTTGCTCTCCCTTGCTGTGAGAGGCGCGCGGTGTTGGCGAGTTGAGGCGGCGCAGGCGGGACGAGCTGACCGCGTTCAACTCCCCTCCTGCTACCTCCTCCCTGCCTCTGTGCGACTGCGCTGCTCGCCTCTGTCATGTCGATATGCGACAATATCCACTTGCCCCGCCGAAACCGCTGCGCCTTGACGCCGTCGACCGCTCCCCGCCCCGCCTCCGCTCCCGACCACCTCGCCGTGACCCTCTCTGCGTACCCTGCCCGACATGCGCACAGCCCCAAGACCCTCGCCCTCCCCCGCGCGCCCAAGTACCAGCGCAAGGCGGTTGCGTCGCTCCCGCGCATGGACGCGTACCGCACGATCGTCCACCCGCTCAACACCGAGTCGGCGATGAAGAAGATCGAGGAGCACAACACGCTCGTCTTCATTGTCGACGTCAAGTCGAACAAGCGCCAGATCAAGGAGGCGGTCAAGAAGCTGTACGACGTCAAGGCGCTCAAGATCAACACCCTGATCCGGTGCGTCCTACCGCTCGGTCACTCTGGATCAGCAGTCGTTGCGAGATGAGCACGTATGGCTCGGAGGAACGTGCCGCTGACCGTCGCGAGCCCCACTTGTGCGCCCCCCACAGCCCGGACGGCAGGAAGAAGGCGTTCGTTCGCTTGGAGGCGGATGTCGATGCGCTCGACATTGCCAACAAGGTGCGCTCTCCGCTCCTCGTACCAGAACAGGGCTCTCGCTGACTCTGGCTGTGTGGCGTGCGTGCAGATCGGCTTCATCTAAGCGGCTCGCCTCGCCCGCGGGACGTTGTGGAATTGGAGCTGTGTTGGGCATCGCGTTGCTGCCGGCCTTGGCGCTGACTGGAGAGGGCGCGGCGCGGCGCGGAGAGAGAGAAAAGTGTCGTCGCGGGCTGTTCACGTGACAAGCGGAGGGCGGGGTTTACCTTGTCGGCCAAGGGAAAAGCAAGGAGAGGGAAGCGCGAGCCGCCTGTTGGCTCGCCTCTCTGCTCTCTCTGTTGCACTCGCTGCGTCCGCCAGTCCACTCGCCAGTCTCGCCAGACGCTTTAGCGAACAGCAGACTGCCGCAACCCGCGTTGCGAGTCGCTCAAACCCGTCCCTTCCGCCCTTCCTCGCCCTCGCTCTCCGTCTCCGTCCCTTCAACGCGCACGAGCACCCGCGCCCGTTCAAGCAACAGCTCAAAACTCGCCTGAGCACCCACAGGTCCGCTCCCTCCCTCTCTGGCGTTGTCGCGCTTGCTCGCGCTGCCTCCCCCCGCCAGTCGCCGTCGCACGCTTTTCTCCGCGCGAGCACCCAGGGCGGGGTGGGCGCGCCTCTCGGTGGGGTATACAGGGGGCTAGGAGTGCATCGGAGATGCGCGCGCGCTGCTCGGCAGGCGTGACGAGCGAGGACGCACTCGGCGGCTGACGTCGCCTGCGAGCGGGGGCAGCGGCACCGCGCACGCACGGATGCTCGCGGGAGGAGTGGCGGACGCGCTCTGCAGGGCTTACGGACGCTGAGACGAGCTCACAGGCGCGGACGGGCAGCGCGGCGGGGCCCGGCCCGGGAACGAGTGCTGACCCAAGCGTCGGTCGCCCCCTTGTCCTCCCTGTACGCACGCTCCTTCCTGTGTGCAGACTCGCTCGCTAGGACCCGCCACCCACTCCCGCCCCTCGGAGCCAGCCAGTCCGCCCCAGCTCGAACCAGCGAGTGACGCCTTCCCCGTCCCGACCACCGAACACCGCCTCGCTCGTCCCCCCCGCGCCCGCATCATCACCATCCCCGCCACACCCTCCGTCGCCCGCTCCCCCGTCGACGAAAATGTCGTCCGACGCACCCGCCGCCCCCGAACCAGAACCCGCCAACACCCCGGGCGAAGCGCCGGATAGCCCCGCCGCGTCCCTCCTCGCGCCCTCGTCCGCCGTCTCGCTCTCGCGCCAGGGCACCGCGTCGTCCGTCTCCCCCTCCGCATCGATCAACATTTCAGCGCCGTCCTCCACGGGCGGGTCAGGCGCCAACACGCCCTCGACCGTCCCCGCAACGCCCGCCCTCTCGTCGCACTACGCCAACCCGTCCATCCCGCCCACCCCATCCGAGTTCTCCGGCGCCTTCAGCGGCGCGTTCGTCCCCAACCCCGCACTGGCACTCGACTCGCCCGCGCGCGAGCTCGGGAACCTCTCCCTCGCGCCGACACCCTCTCCCCCCCTCTCGGAGCGCACCCCCTCGTCCGCCTCGACCGCCGAGGGCGCGCAGCTCGCGCCGCACGCACCGAGTGGGCCCGTCTCCGCCGCGGAGAGCGTCCTCGCGCGGACCTCGGCGGGGCAGCAGGCCCTCCGCGAGGGCGTCCTCCCCGGCACCGCGCGCGGCGCGGGCGCGGGTGCGGTGACGATCGTCGTCCCGCAGCCGGGCCCTCCCCCGCCGGGTACGCCCGACGCCCTCGCCAGCACGGTCGCGACACCGGGAGACACCCGCGCCGGGACGCCCGCTGCGCCCGCACCTGCGCGCACCGCAGCCGCGCCGCCGGTGCTGCAGCAGAAGAAGAGCGTGTTTGGCAAGCTGTTTGGCGACAAGAACGCCAGCAGCGTCAGCCTGGCGCAGAGCGAGGCGATGGACCGCTCGGCGGGGGCGAGCACCGATGGCGGCGCCCCGGCGCAGCAGGCGCCGGCGCTGGTGCGGCGGCCGAGCGGGGGCGTCGGCGCGGAGAAGAAGCGCGAGGAGAAGGAGCGCGAGAAGCGCGAGAAGGCCGAGCGCAAGGAGCGCGAGCGGCGCGACAAGGAGGCGCGCAAGGAGGCCGACCGGGAGCGCGACCGCGCGAGGTCGGCCTCGCGCTCGAGGGTGCCGAGTCAGAGCGGGCGGCCAAGGAGCGAGAGCAAGCACGACGATGGCGGCGGCGCGGTCGGCGCGGCGGCGAGCGGCGTGATGGACTTTATGCGGATCAAGGTCCAGCGCAAGACGAGCGTCACGAGCCGCAAGAGCGACGATGGCAGGAGCGACGGCGAGGGCAAGAGCCAGTACGGCGGCTCGACCAAGGAGGAGACGCGGAGCCGCGGCGGGCAGAGCAACGCCAGCTTGACCAAGAAGTACGGCGTCTGCGACAAGGTCATCGTCGGCAAGGGCGCGACCGCCGTTGTCCGCCTCGCGCACAAGTGGGACCGCAGCACCGAGAAGCTCTACGCTGTCAAGGTGCGCTCTTTCCTCTCCAGCTTCTCTCTGTCGTTGAGTGGAGCTGACTCTCTTCGTCCCCCACGCAGGAGTTCCGCAAGCGCCGCAAGAACGAGACCGAGAAGGAGTACGTCAAGAAGCTCACGAGCGAGTTCTGCATCTCGTCAACGCTGCACCAGTGCGTCCCCTGCCATCGTCCTCCCGCATAGCGCGCTGACCCCTCGCGCGCCCGCCCGCAGCCAGAACGTCGTCGAGACAGTTGACCTCGTCCAGGACGAACAGCACCATTGGTGCGAGGTCATGGAGTATTGCCCTGGCGGCGATCTCTACGCCGTCATCAAGAAGGGCGATCTCGGACCCGCCGTGATCAACTCGTACTTCAAGCAGATCCTGCAGGGCGTCGCCTACTTGCACTCGATGGGTGTCGCGCACCGCGACATCAAGCCCGAGAACCTCCTCCTCGACGCAAAGGGCCACGTCAAGATCACCGACTTTGGCGTCTCGGACGTGTTCCGCATGTGCTGGGAGCGGACGACCCACCTCTCCAAAGGCCTGTGTGGCTCGGAGCCCTATATTTCGCCTGAGCAGTTTGAGAGGACGGGTGCGCTCGCCGAAAACCCCTCCGTGGCGTTTTTCCCGCGCTGACACCCCCTCTTCCCCCTCGCGCAGAGTACGACGCCCGCCTCGTCGACGTCTGGGCCGTCGCGATCGTCTACTACTGCTGCACGTTCAGCGAGCTCCCCTGGCGCGTCGCAAAGAAGGACGACCCGTCGTTCAAGCCCTACGCCGAGCTGTACCGCACCTCGTCCTCGACCCCCTCCCTTGAGCAACATCGTCCCGCGCGAGTGCCGCGCCGTCATCAGGCGGATGCTCAACCCCGACCCGGCGCAGCGCGCGACCATTGACGAGGTTCTCGCCGACCCGTGGGTCGCGGACATCCCCATCCTCCCGCCCTTGTGATCCCCCCCGTCCTCCCTTTTCGCACCCTCCGCCCCCCGCCGCGCATTTGCACTCTCTCCTGCCGTAGCTTGTTGTGTTGAAGTACCAGTGTATGCACAGAGGCACGCTGCGAGCGCAGAAACGTCGGGAGGAGCGAGGGCGCGGCGGGGAGGTGACGAGGGGCTGCTAATTGGCGGGGCGCCGCTAGCTTTCGCGCCTGCCTGTGCTTCGATGCGCATCTCTCCAGCACCACGACGGAGATGCGAGAGAAAGAGCGCATTGCACTGCGCGGGACAACAGGCGGTTACTGCTTCGGACGGTTGAGGGCGGAGCGCGGCGTCTAAGCGTTCGCAGCTGGGCACACGCACCTGTCAGCTTCCACTCTATCCACAAGAGAGGCGCGGGAGCACGCACCCTGCTGCGCCTTGCCCTTCTCCTCCTGCGCGAGCCCGCCCGCCTCCTTGGCCTTGTCGCCCGTCACCGCGCCAATCACGCGGTCGAGCTTCCCCTCGAGGCGGTCCGCCGTCCCCTGGCCGTACGCCTCCGCCTGCGCGAGCTTGTACTCGGCGTTGCCCGCATTCGCCTGCTCGTGCCCGGCCTGCGAGAGGGACTGGATCCCGACTGCGTCGCCGACGGTCGCTTTGAGCGAGCCGACCGTCGAGTTGTAGTTGCCCGAGACCTGTGCGCGCGTGCGCGGGTGGGGCGCGAGGCGAGAGAATCGGGTGAGGTGGGGGGCGGGTCGGGGCGACGAGGAGGAGGAGGTCAGCGCGGTTCGAGGCTCGCGTGACAAAGGAATGCGCACCTTGGAAGGTGCGTTGCTGTCAGTCATGTCTGCCGGTGCGGTGTTGTGGGTGTGCGTGTGCAGAGGGAGAGCGAGGGAAACAGCCGTCAAGCTGATGACGCGCTCCCCGCACGCCGGCAGAGTGAGGCGGTGCAAGCGAAGCGCAGAGACGAGCGGAGGGGAGAAGAGCAGTGAAGCAGGAAGAGCAAGAGAGGCGCAGTACGAGCGGGTCTGGGGACAGCGTGCGGAGGAGAAGGCGGGCGGAGCCGGGTCGAGCGAAATCGCCCCCCGAGTTGCAGCCTGGAGGCATTGCGGGCGGGCTCCTGCGAACTGTTCTGAGCTCATCGTCCCCTGGTCCGCGAAGCTGGCGACGCGGGGAGCGGAAGAGAGGTGCACGCCGCCGCCGAACTCGCAGCTCTCCCTCGAACTCCTGCCTTGCCCCGATCCACACCACTCTTGAGCGTACCTGACCAGCATGCCGACGCATAACAAGGTACTCCCTGGCCGTGCAAGTCACTCCCAGACCCAACGACGCCCCCGCTGACCCGCCTGTCCTCGTCGTACCGCCCGCTTCGCACAGGCCGGGATCGACTTTGACACGATGAATACCGCCGACGGGAGGGACCCGCGGGTGCGTAGCTCAGTCTCTCTCGAGCTGGTTGCCCAAGGCGCCTGGGACGCTTGTCCGGGCCCAGCGTCGGCGTGAGGAACGCTCGAAGCGCAGGGCACGGGACCTGCAGCGGGGCAGATTGCGAGTGCAGGGTTCGCCAGCCAGAAGGGTTATACTGACACGCCCGTCCTCTTGCAGGCCGTCTTCAACGCGGACAAGAGCATCGTGCACAACCCGACCGCGACGGATGAGCGCAAGGAGGTGCGTCTCGCTCGGTTTCCTTACCACTCAACGGGTTCATCCCCGTTTCCCAGCGCTTACTTGAAGGGAGCGTTGGACCGCAGGAGGCGCTCAAGGAGATGCACGCGTTCGAGGATGCCGAGCGCCACACCGCCGCTGGCTACAAGGGCACGATCCTCAATGTGCGTAGTTCCGCCCTTCGCTCCTTCTCATCCATGCCACTCGACCGAGCGCGGGCTCTTGTACGGACTGCGGTGCGCTTGCTGCAGCGGGCGACCGCAACCGCAACCGTCCCTCACCCCGGTCGACCTTCCCAAGTTCGGATTTCAACACTTCCATGCCGACCCCGCAGCACAACGCTGACCTCGCGCTCCGTTTCCACTCCTTCAACACTCGCGCAGCCGAACAGGGACGACCACACCAAGGCCGCCACCGCTGAGCGCCTCGTCCGCCTCCCGCACTTCCAGGACGAGCCGAAGTAGGCGCGCAGGGTTCACTTGACGCTGCTTGAGGGAGGGAGGGGAGGGGGCTTACTATGCTACCTCGGGTGAAGGCACTGTGTGCCCGGTGTGTGAGAAGGAGGCGGAGGAGAGGCCACACGGCGTGCTCCCACTCCGCTCGCTTCCTTCGCGGCTCCGCTTCTTCCGCCTGCACGTCGATCTCTCCTCTCATGGCTTGCTCCGAACTCCGCACGTGCAGTCGCTCCCATGTCCCGCTCAGCTGGTCAGTGGTCTGCTCGACAACGGTCGCCGCTCCGTCATCCAGAGCTCCCCACCTCCCCTCCGACTTCCGACAACCCGCCGCTCACCTGCTGCTTTCGCTCCGCAACTCGCTTACTCGTGCGACATGTCCACCGCAGTGCGCTCACCCTTCACTAAACTCCGTGCCGTGCGAGGAGAGGGAACCGTGCCCCTCGCAGACCCGTTCCGCCGGAACCTCGGGACGTCCTGCTGACCACCTCCTTCCACACCATATTCCGCCCCTCGCGCCCACCAGCCACAGCGCATCGCCGACTGGAAGACACTGACGACGGACCAGGGCAAGGACGCACGGGTGCGTCCCTGACCCGTACCCTCACGCTTCGAGCGAGCGACTCGACGGGATGGGCAGCTGACCACCTTCGTCGCATGCAGGCAGTGTAGTGGGGAGACGTCGGCGCACTGCACGACGGGAACCAAGGCGAGGAGCAGAAGCAGGTGCGTCTCCGCTTTGTTGCGGGCATTCTTCGTCCTCCCGGTGTTACATCCGCCTGCTTCGGCGGCATCGTCACACCCTGGCCGACTCTCCTGAACGACGATGCCTTTCCCCGACAGCGCGCACGGGCCGAGCTCGACTCATTCAAGGCGCAGGAGGAGGACGAGCGCCGGCGGCTGCACGAGTTGCTCGACGACGTGCGTCCCTTCCTCTCTTTCACTCCCCCGTAACCTTGCCCGCGCTCTCGGTGCCTCCGCGCTAGCCCAGGAGCTGACCCCGCCGTCCCCGACTATCCACCTGTGCGATCATGCAGCCCACCGCAAGCGCGGCGGACAAGCAGGATGCGCAGGACGAGCTGAACGGGCTCCCGCCGTGGCGCTGGGCGACCATGCTGTAGGGTGTATCTCGTGTGCTTACCGTGGTGTATTGCCGTACTGCTTCGTCTTCGTCGCGACGGTACTCCCTGCGTGAGAAGGGTCCGCCTCGTCGACCTTCGCAAGTCGAGGAGAAGTGGTGCTATTCTCGCCTTGCCGCCGCTGTGGCAGTCAATGACGGAAGTTGGCGCTGTCAGAGCGCTGCTCCACACTTCGCGCGTACCCACCGAGCCCGCGCGAGGCAGCCTCCTTCCCGCGTCCCGCTCCTCGCCTCTTTCGCTCCTTCCCTTCACCCCGCACCCCTCGCTCCGCCTGAACCGCTTCACAGACACACTCAAAAGCCATGGCATCACCCACGAGCCGCTCCGAGCCGCTCCCGCCTGCTCACGCTGCACGTCCTCGCTCGTCGCACCGCCCCCTCACTCCCGCACTGACGCCTTGGCCTCAACGCCCCTCCCGCGCGCAGGAGCACACGGAGAAAGCTACCAAGGCCGGACACCACCGCCTGCACGGGAGGAGCGACGCGCGCGAGGCCGCGGCGAGTCCGCGCTTACTCGTTGGCGGGATGCGAGGGAGGGCGAGGTGCAGCTCGAGGCTGTGGACAGCGCTGACCCGCTCACGGCCCCCGCAGGCTGTCGACTGCTCCCGCATGCACGAGGAGGACGCGCGCGCTGCTGCCGAGAAGGTGCGTTCGACGCGTTCTCCCTGGGCAGCGGACTCTCTCCCCGTTTACGCTCACTGACTTCCGTGTTCCATAGCTTGCTCACGACGACGTTCACCACTACGAGGGCCAGCCGGACGACCAGCGCCTCCGCGGCGAGAACATCCTGAAGGACGTGCGTGCCTCTCCGTCCCTCGCTCCTTCCGCCCGTCCCCCTCTTCCCCTTCTTCCACTCATCCGCTTTCACTTACATCCCCCGCCTTCACCTTCTTTCGATACCGTCTCTCGTGGGCGCCCACTGCCCTGTACCCCTCGCTGACTTCGCCTCCTCCCCACGCGCTCGCAGCCCAAGTCGCCCGCCGACGCCAAGCTCAACGCGCTTGACGGGTCCGAGGCGCTCCCGCACGGCGGCTACCTCAGAGGTGACCTCTGAGGGCGTCTAGCCCTGCGCACCGCTTGGGTTCCGTACCGTTGTTCTGCTGGAGGACGGAGGGACCGCTTGTACGAGGAGGAGGCACTGGGAATGCGGGTCTGGATTCGTGCTTGTCCCCTGACATCGCTTTCGCACGTGAGCAGAGAGTCAGCGAGCAGATAACGCACGATCAGCTGGTGAGCGCGAAGTTGGAGAGCTTTGCACGCAACTTGCGAAGGTCGACGGGAAGGAGCATGGCGGATTGATAGCAGCGTACCGCAGGTCAGGAAGCTGGAACAGGGCGGTGCCCACCCGTTTCCACTTCGGGAGCAGCTGGCAGCGAGAGAGGCCATCCTCCTGTTTCCTCCACGGCAAAAGCACCGTAGGATGTGGATGCTTGTGAGGCGCAGCTGTCACAAGCAACGCATCAGTGGTTTAGTGGTAAAATTGGGCATTGCCAGCTTACGCTGAATTGCCTAGCCCCGGGTTCAATTCCCGGCTGATGCATTTTTGCTGTCCCCCCTCTTCCTCGTCGTCGACTGTCTCTTTTTGGCTTCCGTGAGGGGCAACGCTCTGTCCGCGCACTGCAATCCTCGACTGCCTGCGTCTTCCCCGGACCCGAGCGACCCACCCTCTCCCCTTGCTTGCTCCCTTCACCCGCTCTCGCTTGATCGACCGCTGGACTGCTCGACGATGACGGCCAACTACACGGGCGGCGGGCTGAGCAGCAGGCGACGCGCCAAGCGGCGGTGGTGCGTCTCCTCCCCACCTCCCCCTCCTCGCTCCCGGTGAGACGCTCACAGCCCTCGCACTCCCGCGTGCAGCCGCCAGGACGTCACAGGAACGCCGTGGTACACCGCTGCGGCGAGCCAGGCGTATCACGCCCGACCCGGCCCGCTTCTCGCTACGTCGGCGCACCACCTCGCGGGACGCAGGAAAGGCGAGCCGCTCGCACAGCCGACCTTCGACTTTGCCTACCTGCACGGACACCGCACGAGTGCACAGGAACTCGAGAGGCGACTCGAGACGAGTACGGGGAGCAGTCGCCGCGGCGGGGAGTCGTTTTGGGCGACGAGCGCTCCCATCTGTGCGTCCACCTTCCGCTCTCGAGTCTGCTCCGCGTGCTTGCGCAGTACTCACACACGTACACGCCGCACGCAGCGACGCGCCCGACTGAGGACCTCCGGCAGAAGCTCCTCGCGCAGCCCAACTGGACTGGCCTTCGCCCCATCTCGCGCTTCCAGCCGTCCTTCCTCCCGTCGCACACGCAGGAGCAGGGGCGCATCGAAAGGCGACGCCCTCGCTCGCCTTCGCCGATTCAGCCCGAGCAGTCCTCCCTCGCCCCCGGGCACCCCGTCTCAATCCTGCGCGGCTCATCCGCCCTGCCCGACCTGAGCGACGACTCCTTCTCCTTCTCCTCCAAGCTTTCGTCTGGCCTCCCGAGATCTACATCTCCTCCTCTCCATTCGTCGTGCCGCAGCAGCACCGACCTGCTCGACGCCGCTTCCCTCGAGACCTGCGCTTCGACCGAGGCGTCTGTCGGTGTCTTCGCTTCCTCCTCCATTGATACCGAGCCGGATGCCCTCGCGAATGCTTCGAGGAGACGCGTGTCTCTCCCCTCGGGCTCGCGCTGGATCCGCCCGCGATCGTCCAGCCTCGGCCTCTTCGAGCCGCAGAACCCGCACGACGTCGACCGCTTGCACGACCAGCCGGTCCCGCACACGCAGCCGGCCAAGGCGACTACCGAGGAGAGCTTCGACGACCTCTTCGGCGGGTTCGGCGCGACTGGCGAACTCGTCGGCGGCATCGACTGCCCTGCTTCAAACGATGCGCAGGACGAGCAGGACAAGCTTCTCTTCGGCTCGAGGATGGGCGACTCCGGATGCGCCGCAGAGCCTGAACTCGTCAGCCCGACGAGGGACCTCGACGCGTCGCACCAGCCCTCCGTTGTCCGCCTTCCCGAGTTCGTGGACGCGTCGCTCACACTTCCCTCGCGCACCTCCTCCGCCTACGCCAACTCGCCCTCTCCGCCTGAAGAAGAGCTCGCGGCGCTCGACCTCGACCCGGGGTTCTCCGGCTTGAACCCGTACTACACCGCCCTCGCCTCGTCCCTCGCCTTCCCGCTCTCAGCCTCCTCCCCTGCGCCCTCGCCGCCACCGCTCTCGGCGCGTGCGCACCTCTCCCACCTCCGCCACCCGCACGCGCAGCACCTCCCCGACTCGCTCACGCTTCCCCTGCCGCGTGCGGGCACGCTCCTCGCGCACGAACGGATGGGACTCGGCTGCGAGCGGCTGAGCGGAGCACAGGTGGGCGAGCTGCTCGAGCGGGAGGCGGCGGTGCGGCGCGCGGGTGCGGGTGCCGTGCCGGCGTGGGTCTGGGGTGATGAGGGCGCGGAGGAAGACGAGGTAGGTGAGGAGGGCGGGTGCGGGAGTGAGGAGGCGCGCCCGCCTCCGCCGCGCACGTTCAGCACGCTCGCAGCCGCGCTGCACTCCGACGAGGACCGCGCGGCGACCCACGAGCCGGACCGCTTCCACCTCTCGAGCTTCACGGTCGAGGACGCGCACGTCCCGCCGCCGCCACGGTTGACGATCCCGTCACCGGCGCCACCTGGCGCACGGTTGAGCGCGTGTGATGAGCGCGTCGACGGGCAGCTCTTTGCGCCGGAGGACATGAGCGGGGTGCTGGAACCGTAGCGGGAGAGGGAGTGTGATCGCTTGCATCGCGTGATTTCCTCGTGCATGCGACGGGCTCTTGCGAGAAAACGGAACTGCAGGTGCGTTACAAGTGTGACGGCGAGTACAGGACAGGATGACGGAGGGAATGTAGGCTGTACAACCGGGGAAGGCGAGTGAGGGAGGGGAGGGAGGCGCGCCTAGATGCTGATCCTGCGGACGAGGCGGCGCTGCTGCAGGAACTGGATGACGTCTGTCCGCTCGAGGATCGACAGGCAGCGGTCGAAGGCGTGCACGGAGAAGCTGCGGGCGGGAGGAGGGGGTCAGCGAGGGAGTTTCGTGCGCGGGTAAGCCACAGGGAGGGGAAGGAGGAAAGGACGCACCCGCGCTGGGCGACGAAGAAGTTGCGCAGGGACGAATACGGGAGCGTCCTGCCGACGCCGAGCTTGTTGCGCTGCCGCAGCTCCTTCTCGACCGCCTCGACCTCCTCGCGCAGCTCAGAGTGACTCAAGCCGTCGATGTTGCCCGCGCGGACGGCGTCCATCGTCGAGTACTTGAACAAGCGGATCGCCTCGTCGACGTGCGCGTCGAGGACCTCGCTCCGGAGCTCAATCTTCGCGTCGCGAGGAGACTCCGAGATGCGAACGATCGCCTCGAGCTGGCGAACCGTGATGGGGATCGACGACCGCTCGTTGTTGTCCCGCTCGACCTGCTGCACCTGCTTGCGGAGCGCGACAAAGTGGCTGCTAAGCTTCTGGGCAGCATCGGTCGAGAGGCGCGGCGCGCGGCGACTGCGAGCAGGGGCGAGGTCAGCGAGGGCTCGCAACGACGGAAAGACGGAAAGGTCGTGTGGGGGTGGGGGCGGCAGGAAGGTAGTGCGAGAAGGAGGAGGTGCGGAGGAAGAGGAGACAAGACGCACGCCTTGCAGTACGACACGTAGCGCTTCATCTTCTCGAGGTCGATCTCGCCGACGGTGCTCGCGTCCGTCGCGCGGTTCATGTGGATATTCATGACGTGCTTCGCGATCGTCTGCGAGCGGGGAAGGGGGCGCGAGGGAGGCGGAGGTCAGGGCACCGCCCCACGCATGCGAAAGAGGGGAATCAGTCGCTACGTACCGCGTCGCGCGCCTCGTTGTGCTCGTCCTTGACGATGAAGATCATGTCGAACCGCGAGAGGATGGTCGTCTGGAAGTCGATGTTCTCGCCCGGCGTCTTCATGTCGTCGTAGCGGCCAAAGACGGGGTTCGCGGCGGCGAGGACGCTCGTGCGCGAGTTGAGGATGGTCGTGATGCCCGCCTTGGCGATCGAGATGGTCTGCTGCTCCATCGCCTCGTGGATGGCGACGCGGTCTTCATCGCGCATCTTGTCAAACTCGTCGATGCAGACCACGCCGCCATCCGCAAGGACCATGGCGCCGCCCTCGAGGTAGAACTCGCGCGATTGCGGGTCGCGCTGCACGGACGCCGTGAGGCCGGCCGCGGACGAGCCCTTGCCCGAGGTGTAAACGGCGATGGGCGACACCTTCTCGACGAACTTCAGCAGCTGCGACTTGGCCGTACCGGGGTCGCCGAGCATGAGGACGTTGATGTCGCCGCGGAGGCGCATGCCGTCGGGGAGGACCTTCTTCGACCCGCCGAAGAGCAGGCACGCGATCGCCTTCTTGATGTCTACGAGCGGACGGGCTCAGCCCTGCGCTTCGCATACCGGTGGAGAGAAAGGACGCACCGGTGTTGCCGAAGATACTCGGCGCGATGCTCCGCGCAAACTTCTCGTAGATGTCGCTCTCTTTGCCCATCTTCTCGAACTCCTCCTCCTCCTCGGCGGTAAAGTTGCGGATCCCGGTGCCGCTCGCGCCCTCGCGGTCGACTTCGAGGCCGAGGACGCGCAGGTAGGGCGTACGGAGCGCGACGGGTGCGTCGCGCTGCGAGGAGGATCGAGGTCAGTCTCGCTCGTGCAGGAGAAAAGGCGGGAGCACGCACGCGGCTCTTGCCCGACTGGAACGTCGAGTAGATGCCGGTGGCGATAACGCGCGAGCCGGGAACGACCTGGCCGGTGAGGTAGCGGTCGCAGCTGAGGATGAGGTGCCGGGGCAGCTCGCCAACGGGGACCATGTCGGGCGCCTCCTGCAGCTTGATCGTCTGCTGGTCGACGAACGAGCACTTGTCGTGCACGATGACGTACGGGTCGAGCGGGCAGTCCTTCGGCTCGCCAGGGGCTGCGGGACTGCGGGACGAGAGCAGGTCAGGCCGAGCCAGGTCGAGAAGAGGGAAGTGGCACGCACGCGATGCACTTGCGCGGGAGCTGGAAGCCGGAGAAGCCGCCCTGCACCTCCTGGGTCGTGACGTGCCGGCAGGACTTGCAGGTGAGGTGGAGACGGATCGCGCGGGAGGAGAGGACGGAGGCGGAGATGACGATGCCGGGCAGGCGGACGAGGCGCGAGATGTTGGTGGCCTGCGCAGGAGCCTGTCAGTCTAGGGAGAGGGATGAGTGTGGAGGATTACGCACGCCCAGCTCCCTGAACTGCATCAACCGGCTCCCGCTCCTGAGCTGGAGCTGGATCTCCGGCACGGCCTTCTGCTTCTCCGCGCGCTCCTCCGGCGTCGACGCGGTCGGGAACAGGAGGTTGCGCGCGACGTTCCGCAGCGCGATCTCGAACTGTGCACCCGTGTTGGATCAGCTTGACAGCGGAGGAGACGAGGGAGGGGAGAGACGGACCAGTGGCAGCACCTCGCCCGGCTCGCTCCTGCACCTGCTCGCGAGGTCCTCCCTCCAGCCGATGAGGTGGCCCATCTCGACTTCGAGCGTCCACTCCTTGCGGAGGCAGTTGGCGCGGAGGCGGTCGCGGTAGATGAACGACTCGTTCTCGCGGAACTCGGTGATGAACTGCTGGAAGTCGTCGATGGTCTGGGTGTTGGCGGCGTGCGAGTTGGTGACATTGCTGTGCGCCGAGAGGTCGCTCCCGTAGACGGGGACCGAGTAGACGGACTGCGCGGGAAGAGCGAGCGGAGGGACGAGCAGCGAGGGAGGAGGGCGTGCGGGTCAGCGCTGGGTGGCTCGACGGGGTCCTGGGAGCGTGCGCACTCCTCTGTCAAAGCCGCCGTTCATTCTGTGCTGGGTGTGCGAGTGTGTGGGAAGCGAAGGAGACGCGTCGCGCGCTCGCCGCCATTTGCGCGCCGAGACGCGTCCCGCTCCCCATCTCTCGCCACGACCACGTCAGCTGCTGCTGTGCTGATAGGCTCGGCAGGACCGCATAGCTCGAAGACACGTTTGCGCGGGCGCACCAGATTTACGGTGCTTTCAATGGCGACTCACCCTCCCCTCCCCTCCTCCTCATCACCATGCCGTCCTCCACCCAGCACAGCTCTCGCCGAGGTCGCACGGCTCTGCGAATAGTCTTAGCGCTGTATGCGCGGACGGCGACGGGCTGCTTGGGCTGCTAAGCCCTGGGTCAGTCGCCCGCCCTCCTCGACCCGGACCTCCAAGTCGGTTCGCCTCGCCCGTCTCGCCGCTGGCAGTGCGAGTGCGCAGTGACCCGCAGCCACCCAGGTCTTGTGACAACGAATACTCCACCGCCTCGAGCCCCGCCTCTCGACGCCCGCGCCTTCGCACTGCTCGCACCTCTCTTCGCGCTTCCCTCCCGACTGCGCGCTTCTGCGTTCCCTCACTCGTCCGCCAGCGGAACACCGCCGGCCCCCTTCAGCGGTACCAGCCGGCGGTGCGAGGGCCGAGAACGCGAATACTCACCCCGGAATTCCGATGTGTCCCCCTCCCTGATCGAGTTGTCCGCTGGAGCCGGTTCTCCTTCGTTTGTTTGCTTCTCTCCTCTTCACCTCGCTTGCGCCCCGCTCTCACGAACGCCTGGGATGCGGTCGGCACTGCTGCTCGTCGCGCTCACGACGCTCGCCTCTCTTGCTTCGGCCGCGCCTCTCGCCTGCGGTGCGCGCCAGTACCCCGATGCAGGTGCGCCGCCGCCCCTCGCGCGAGCGCCAAGCTGTACTGACCGCGTCGAATACCGTTGACAGCTAGTCAGAAATGCAAACTATGCCCCAGCAGCATGATGGGCTGCACGAGCGTAACGACCGCGTTGTCCTGGTGCGCTGCGCTCTCGCTTTCCTGCGTGGATGCTGACACAGTACCGGTACAGCGCTCGTGGCTTCTACCTGACGGCCGACCAGCGGTGCGTGACCGCGAGCAAGTGCCCGCAGAACACGTTCGCCGACTCGAGCAGTGCGTCTCCTTTTGCTCGCACAGCTGGGAGCAGAACGCTGATGCTCTTGCCCACGCAGAACAAGCGTGTACGAGGTGTTACGTGACGGACGCTGCGACCTGCAAGGATGCGACCGTGAGCGGGACGACCTCCTGGTCCGTCTCTCCGCCCTTCTCCTCGCACCTGGGGTTTGCTTCTCATCGCTCTCCGTCTCGTACGCAGCATGACAAGCTGCTTCACCGGAAGTACTTGCACACCTGCCGTCCGCCTTCCTGCCGGTTTCTACTGCCCGAGTGCGTCTTCTCCCCCGCCTCTCCCGCCTTCCAGCCCGGCTTACCTTCCTACCCGCAGACCACGTCAAGACGACCTGCCCGGGCGACGGGGTCTCCAAGTGCGACCCCGCGGGTAAGGCTACGGCGTGCAAGACGGGGTACAGCCTCAACTCGCAGGCCGGCACCTGCGGCAAGTGGTGCGCCTCCCCGCTCTGCGTCGCTCCGTTTACTTTGGGGCTGACATTCCTTCCACCTGCAGCCCGGGCGAGCAGACCCTCAACGCCAGGACGGGCCAGTGCGAGCTGACCTGCCCGAACCTCATCGAGATCCCCGTCTCTGTCGGCAAAAGCTGGTACAGCCCCAAGTACCCGACCGGTACGCCTCTTCTCGCTCATTGGAGTCAGTGCACGGTCCATGCTGACGCCTCGCCTGCCCGTAGACGACGGTCTCACCTGCGAATTCTGCCAGATCGACGGCGCCTACTCCTGCGGACCGGGGCCTGTCGCGACGGCATGCATGACCGATTGGGGCTACCACCTGTACGACGGTGCCTGCGTCTCATGGTGCGCTTCGCCTCGCCCTTCGGTGCCCGCGAGCGGAGACTGATGACCCTACTGCCCGCAGCTACGGCGACGAGACGTACGACGCCGACAGTGGTACCTGCTTGCTCCACTGCACCGACGGCAGCCTCTCCACCGCTGTGGACGGTACCGTGACCGTGACGCGCGCGACTTACGCCGACCGTTCGTCTCTCCTCCTTTTCGCACCCCGCTTCTGCCCCGCTGACGTTCCCGCTCAACAGGCCCTACTCGCACCTGCAAGCAGTGTAACGACGAGGGCGCAACGTCCTGCTCGCCGAGCGGCGTGTCATCCGCCTGCCTGAGCGGGTGGAACCTCTCCGCCGACAACGTCTGCGTCAAGTGGTGCGTCTCGTCCTTCCTCGCTCGATCCAGCACTGACACTGCTACTACCGCGCGCAGCCTTGGCGAGCAGACCTTCAACGCCCAGAAGCGCGAGTGCGAGCTCGGCTGCCCTCACCTCGTGCAAACGCCCGTGCCCGGCAGCACCTGGACCTCCATCACCAGCCCGAAATACCCGAGCGGTGCGCACACGCTTCTTGCTCTCTCTCCGTGAGCTACATCGCTGACGATGGTGAGCTTGCAGACGACGGACTGACCTGCAAGACCTGCGAGATCGACGGTGCGTACTCTTGCGGAGCGGGCCCGGTCGCAACGGCCTGCATGACCGACTGGGGCTACGAGCTGCATGAAGGGCGCTGTACCTCCTGGTGCGTCTCACCCTTCCTTCCGCTGCCCGTAGACTGAGGCTCATACATCGCACACGCAGCCTCGGCGACGAGAAGTACGACGACGCGATCCACGCCTGCGCGCTGCACTGCGTCGGCGGTAGCCTTTCCACCGCCACGGACGGCTCCGTGACGGTCACTCGCGCGACCTACCCGGACAGTGCGTCGCGACCCGCCTCGTCTTGCAGCGTGACCTCCTCCCGCAGACCGCTGACTATCCCCGCCCGCTCACCAGACGCTAGCCGGACCTGCAAGAAGTGCAACGACGAGGGCGCGGCGTCCTGCTCGTCGAAGGGCGTGTCGTCTGCCTGCTTGACCGGGTGGAACCTCTCCGCTGACAATGTCTGCGTCAAGTGGTGCGTCCCTCCTTCGCTCCTCTCGCCTTTCCTCCCGCTGATTCTCCTTTTCCGCAGCGCCGACGGCCAGGTCTTTGACGCCGCGACGCGCACCTGCGCCACGCCGTGCCGCCCCGCGCACTACGTTACGACGAACGGGGGCGACCGGACCCTCGTCCCTGCAACGGTGTACAACCGTGCGTTCGGTCCACTCCACCGCGCCGCGGTTGTACTGACGAACTGCTGTGATGCAGCCGACACCTTGACCTGCACCGCCTGCCCTGACAACGCCTGGAGCTGCAAGCCGGACGGGACGATCCTGTACTGGTGCGCCCCGCCCCGCTCACATCCCCACTTGACCAGCCCCATCCGTGCGGGCGTGCTCATCATCCTCTCTTGCGCAGCTACGATTCCTACAATGACCCGCGGAGAGAGGCGTGCGTGGGGGTTGTGTGGGCGACACCACTCGCGTGGATGCGCCGGCCGGCGCCGTCGGTTTCGAGTACTTTGGCTTCTGCGATTACACTCGCGAGTATTAGGATGGCGGAGGGTACACGGAATGTATAGCGTCGGCGCTCTGACCTGCTACCACTCGCACGTCGACCTTCTCAAGCGAGAGTTGGTGGGGTGGGCGCCTGCGACCTTGGATTGAGCCCTGCGCAAGCCCATCCTGGCGAGCCTCGACGGTCTGCGCATCGCACGCTGTCTCGCAAAAGCTTCCTGCACCTCTCGCCACCGCGAGCCTGCGCCGCCTGCTCTTCCTCGCTTGCCTCCTCTTCCCCTTGTTACCTTATCCCCTTCGTAGCTTCCCACGACTACTCAGACCCGACATGCTCACTCTCCGCTCCGCCTTCCGCCCCAACCGCGCTCCCGTCCCTCGTGTACGCCCGTGTCTCGTCCCACCCTCTCCCCTCCGCGCTCACTTCCTTGCACCCGTAGGCACGCGCGCTCGGGACCCTCCCGCCCCGCCCGCCCTCGTACAGCCCCGACGGCTCGCCCGGCGCGGACCCGAGCTTCCGCGGGAGCAAGGCGCGCATCGCCAACCTCGACGAGCACAGCGTCCTCGTCGGGATGGCGCTTGCGGCGGCGATGGGCGTTGGGTGGTGGTACGTCGGGCAGGAGCCGGTGCGTCGAATTTTCAACGGAGCTTGACGAGAGTGGGCGGAAGGAACGGTGCGGGAGTCGGACGGGGTCGCCTCGTTCTCGAGTGCGACGGATGGAACGCTTCGCTCGCAGCTACGGACCTCGGCGGCTCTTTGACGGGCGCCCCATTGACACAGAGCTCGCACATTCGCAGGAGGCGCGCAAGGAGTACGAGCGCATCAAGGAGGGCCTCAAGCCGTCGTCGTCGACGCCCACGAAGGAATGAGGGTCGCGCACGGCGCTTCCCTCGCCGCATCGTCCGCTTGCACTGTACCCGCCGAAGCCGCCGCTTGGAACGCGTAGGAGGATTGCTGGCCAGCCGCGCTCAAGATAAGCAATATCGAGTTGAGCGTGATCGCATTGCATTGCTCTCCCGCTTTTCTATTCCGCTTCCTCCTGCGCTTCATCTGTTCTTCCTCGATCTGGCAGCGCAGCGTTCTTCGCTCTGCTCTCCAAGCTAGAAATCTGCCAGCAAACCCCGCGGCGGCCGCATCGCGGCTCATTGCGATCTTGACCTTCCCAAATCGCCTCTTGACGTCGACGGCCCTCGCCCCACCTTGCTCTCCCTCCTCCCACCCAACACTCAAACTCGCCATGTTCCCTCGCCAGACCCTCCGCCTCGCCACCATCGCCCCGCGCACCCTCTCCGCCTCGCGCGCGCTGCACGCCTCGCCCGCGCGCCTCGCACCCGGCCTCGCCGCGAAGGGCGGGAACGAGGAGGTCGGCGAGGACGCGGCCGACACGCAGAGGAAGAACGCTGCCGTGCCGGTGTTCATGGCTGCGGGAGTGGCGATCGCTGGGTGCGTGCGGGCTGGCTCGTTGCGACGAGGAGAAGGGAGGACTGACGTTCGTCGCCGCCATCGCGCGCAGATACATCGTCTGGTCGCAGATCGTGCGTCACCACCCTCCTGTTCACCGATCAATCAGCTGGCCGTTGCGGCGACGAGCCATCCATGCGAGCGGCGGCGCCAGCCTCACCCCTTGGCGGGCAGGTCGAGAAACACTCATGCTGACTCTCCTCGCCTTCCCGCACCTCCCCCGGGCCACAGAGCGCAGGCAAGGCCGCCCGCGAGGAGAAGAAGGATGCGAAGACGAACCAGGAGAAGGAGAACCCGGTGCGTTCTGCGCTCCTCTCCCACCGGACTGCTGCACGCCCTAGCGCCCCTCAAAGGCGTGACGGCAAGAGCTACAAGATGGCCACATCAAACTCACACGGCTTGAGCGACGCAGCCCGCCGGGTCGAAGGACCGCACCGGGATGCGCGGCTGAGCGCGGTCGCCCGCTCGCGATCCCCTCACCGACAACGAACCTGTACAGTCCTCCTCGAAGTGAATACAAGTAACGCGCAGTCCTTTCACCATCCTCTCGAGTGCTCTCCCTGTGTGACAGGCGACATGAGAGCGCCGAAAGCAGTACAAGCCTCACCGGGCACCGCTGTTACACGCCTCCTCCTCCCCGCAAGCGCATCCTCCCGCCCCTCATGAGCTACCGAAGCGAACCCCCTCAGAGATCGAGCGCCTTGGTCGCCATCTCGAGCGCGCCCTCCTTCGTGACATTGCCTGCGGGCGGGAGAGAATTCGAAGGCGTCAGCTCGCTCGTTCGATCGCTTCTCCATGTACCCGTCCCCCGCGCACCCAAGGAGCGAGAGGTCGCGGGGAGAGGAGGGAGAGGGAGACGGGGACGCACCTCCGATGAAGCCGGCCGCGTGGACGAAGATGCCCGGGGATGCCGGTGAGGGTCGAGAGGGCGTCGTCGCGGACGCCGCGCCACCTGCACACGAACCAGCGTCAGCCCCCTCCTTCTCGAGTCCTGGATGTACGCCGTCCCGCTGCACCGCAGCTGCAGACCGGCGAGCGAGTCCGTCGAGGCAGAGGAGGAGGAAGGGACGCACGCCTCGGGGAGGGCCTTGCGGCTGTCGAACGACTCGGGCGAGACGGCGACGGCCTGGACGCGCCACTTGCTGTTGGGCGCCTCGCTCTCGGGGTAGAGGACGTAGAGCGGGAGCTCGTCCGCGGGGATGGACAGCTCCTGCTCGAGGACGTGGAGGTGCTCCTGCGGGCGCACCTCGTGAGCGGAGTGGAATGAGAGAGGGGGGAAAGAGGGCACACCTTCCACGGGCAGAACTCGGTAAAGACGATGATCTTACCGCTCGGGTGGACGGCCTTGCGCGCCTCGACGGCGCGGACGACGATGTCGCGCGCAGGGAGCCACGCCTTGGCGAGGTAGTCGAGGCGGGCGAGGAACTCGTCGCCGCACATCTTGCTCGCGACCTCGAAGCGCTCGAGGAGGATCTGCTCGTTGCTCGGCTCGTTCCAGCGCGGGTTGAGCGCCGCGACCCGCGACGAGATGTCGGTCCGCGAGCGGTACCGCGGCGGCTCCGACGTGACGTACTGCGCGATGCCGTTGTCGATGCCGTCGAAGGCCTCGACATGGTCGGCGTACATCTTGAGGAAGAGCGTCTGGACGATCTGCGAGTCGGTGGGCTCCCCGAGGATGGTCGAGAGGATCTCCTCGCCAAAGTGCCTGAGGGTGTGATCTTCTGGGTCAGTCTGAGGTCCGTGTAGGTCGTCGGAGTGCGCGGAAGGCGAAGGAACAGGCACGCACTTGTAGATGAGGCCGGCGGAGCTCAGCTTCGTCACGAAGCCGTGGCCGAATACCTCGTTGAACCCGCGTTGGTGGTGGTCGAAGCGGAGACGCTCGGGGTCGTACTCGCCACTGACATCGAACACGACAGTCGCGGCGTCCCAGTCAGCCGCATCGCGGGAACGGCGCAGCTCCGCGTTGGCGTAGCGGGGCAGCTGGCGCAGCAGAGCCGCGGCAAGCGCGTCATCGGCGTGGAACGACCCAGCATGCGAGGTGATGATTGGCGTAGAGCGCGGCTTCTTTGCTGCGACGTCGGACATGGCGCAGGAGAGGCGAGAAGGAGAGGCGAAGGGTCGAAGGAGGCGGAACGCGGCGGCCACGGCTGCTGGACGGCTCTGGCGGGCTGTGAACGTACAAAGAGTCAGTACGGATGTTTCTATCGAACGAGAACCCCCCTCCAGCGGGTTGCGGCCGAGAGAGATGAGGCGAGGCGGGGTCGAGCTGGACGGAGGTGAGCGAGGTGGGGACGCGACGGGGAAGCGCAGGACTTGCACTGGCTTGTTTGTAGAGAGCTAGTGAGTGCGCCTAGGCTGTAGCAGGCTCGAAGAACGCTGTAGCGGGATGGAGGCGGGAGCTAACCCTCGAGGGCGAAGCTGCTCTCGCGCCTACACCCACCTGCACCCTCTCTGGCTGGACCGATCAAAGGCCGAGGCTGCTCTCCGAGCTGCTACGACCCGCCCCAGCTCACTCGAACCGGCCCGCGTGCGCGAGGACTGCTCGCGGCTCTCCCTCCGCCGACACCGCCAAGCGGGGAGCGTTCTCGTCTCACGCGCCGCAGGGACGGACGAGGGCCGCGCAGGAGCACTCATGGAGGCCCAGCAGGAGTGGCACTTCTCGTCGCCCGACCAGTTCTGGGGTGCGCGCTGCTCTCCCTCCTCCTCGTCCTCGCTCTCGACGCCCTGACCCCTCGTCATCGCACACAGCCGAGCTCGACGGCCTGATCAGCGTCCCGCCAGATTCGAGCCTCGACGACCTCGACTATGCCCTCCGCAACTATATCGCATTCGCGTCGTCCTTCATGGGTCCGGTTCCTCCGTCTGCCCCGACTTCGGACCCGCACTCACGCTCCTCCACCCGC
This sequence comes from Rhodotorula kratochvilovae, assembly GCA_019926025.1. Lineage (NCBI taxonomy): Eukaryota > Fungi > Basidiomycota > Microbotryomycetes > Sporidiobolales > Sporidiobolaceae > Rhodotorula > Rhodotorula kratochvilovae. The sequence goes on from JAHSUG010000009.1 coordinate 345,998, forward strand.
AGACCAATTCCTCGCCGCCCCCGGCTCACTCGACAGCGCCCTCCTCGCGCTCCTCTCGTCGCCCCTCTTCACCTCGCACGTCGACCGCATGATCGGCAACATCATCAGCAGCATCACCGACCCGCACGCCTCGTCCTCGACGCTCTTCATCGCGCTCATGCTGGTCCTCCACCTCGGCGAGGGCGCCAACCCGCTCACCACCGCCGGCGTGTGGGCCGACCCGCGCAAGCCCGGCGCGGGCGTCACCGTCGGCAGCTCAAAGGTGTTCCGCTTCATGCGCCGGCGGTGGAGCGAGGTCGTCCCCGTTCTCATGAAGTGGGTGTGGGAAGCTGGCGTCGTACAGGAGCAGAAGGAGTCGCTCGACGAGCGAGGAGAGGCGCATGCGGCGATGCCGGCTGACGGGTGGGAGGACCGCGTAGGGACGGCCGCGACCGCCGTCCTGTACGAGCTATGCCGCGTGCAGAAGCTCAGTCCAGAGGAGCTGGGTGCGTTCCTGCTCAAACTGTCAGCGCAGACCCGACATTAACCAGGCCCGCTCGCAGCCGACTTCTCGTTCGAGTTCGTCTCGCACCTCTTTGCGCTCGTCGAGCGGACGCGCGACGTCGAAGACGAGACGTTCAACTACTCGCTCATCAAGCTCATCATCGCGCTCAACGAGCAGTTCATGATCTCGACGGTCCCCGCCGAGTCCTCCGGCGGCGGGGGCAAGCTGCCCCCGCCGATCTTGCCCACCGTCGTGGGCAAGACGAAGCGCGAGCGAGGGCCCAATACGGTCCTCGAGGTGCTGAAGGAGAAGGAGCACGAAAGCAAGACGTTCGGCGAGAACATCATCTTCATCCTCAACCGCGCCGGTGCGTCACCCTCCTGCTCTTTTTCCGAGCTTGCGCTGACTTCCTCTGTGCAGACGGCACGGCCGACTCGCTCTGCGTCTCGCTCCTGATCCTTAAGATCCTCTACCTCCTCTTCACGACGTCGGGCACGCAGGAGTACTTCTACACGAACGACCTCTGCGTCCTCGTCGACGTCTTCATCCGCGAGCTCTACGACCTCGACGAGGACTCGGAAGGGGTACGTCCTCCACTCGCTCACGCTAGTCTCCCGCTAACCAGCACCGCGCGCGCAGCTCAAGCACACCTACCTCCGCGTCCTCCACCCGCTCCTGACCAACACCCAGCTCCGCCACCACCCCTACAAGCGGCGCGAGCTGCGCGCATGCCTCGAGTCGCTCATCGCGCCGTCGCACTTCCGCGACTGCGACCCGACGACGCGGCGCCTCGTCGAGCGCAACCTCCGGGGGAGCTGGTGCCAGAGCCTGCGCTCGGCAGACGCTGCCAGCTCTGCCTCCTCCGCGCTCGGGAGCGGCAGTGCTGCGGGTAGCACCCTCAGCGTCGATGCGGTTGCGCAGACGTGCGATGAGGACGGGCACAGGCACAAGCATCGCAGCGGCAGCCGCAGCAGCCATCACAGCCACCACCACCCGCAGCAGCACGTCGCGCACAGGAGGAAGGGCTCGCGCCGGCATGCGAGCCTCGACCGCGCGAGCTCGTCGCATTCGCACTCGCACGGGAGCGTCGTCCAGCGCGGACATGACGTCCTCCGCCCTGTGGGGGAGCGGACCGCACAGGGTGAGGCGCCCGACGTCGTGCGCGCGAGCGTCGCTGCCGCGGCGGGGGCGGAGGACGAGGAGGAGGAGGGCGCGTTGACAAACTCGCCCGAAACGGAGGATGCGCCGCTCCCGCCCACCGCCGACACGGACGACCAGCTCTCGCACTCCGTCGGGTCCATCGCGGCCGGGCACGCGCTCCTCGCGCCCGTTGCGGCGCGCGCGACAAGCCGGAGCGCCGCGTCGCACCCGCCGCTCGCGCCCCCGCTCATCATCGCGCCACGGCCGCGATCGCACTCGCTCCACGCGACGCACACGCACTACCGCCCTGCGCCCCGCCCCCGCGCCACTCTCGCCTGAAGATCCCCCGCACGGCGCGACGGCCGGAGGAGGCGGCGCCCGCCGCCGCCGCCGACGCCCTCGGACGGGGGTCCGGCCGCGCACGCCTGCGCCGGCGCCCGCCCCCGCGCTCTGCGAGCCGATCCCGCCGCCGTCGCCTGCGCCCTCTACGGGCGGGACAAGGCGACGACCGCCCCCGCCGCCTGTGGCTGGTGCGGCCGGGCGAGGGAGCCCGCGCGCCGCTGGCGCCGGAGAGCGCGACGTCCGCCGCGGGGTCGAGGGGCTCGCAGTGTCGTGACCAGCGCGAGGAGGAGGATACCCCTAGCCCCTGCGCGGGCGCAATCGCTACTGTACATCAAGGCATCCCTCCCTTTCTCTCGTCGCTCCTCGTACGCTCGCTCTCGTTGTCGCCTTTCATACACCGCATCGCCGCCCCTTTCCCTCTCGCGTCGCAGTCGCAGTCGTCGTTACCCATGCTCGTAGTAGTCGTTCCTCTCGTTCGTTCGTTTGCAGTGCAGGAGTCGGAGGTCGTGCGACCCGCCGCGGAGAATGCAGAGGGTGCGCTGGGAGTTTTTCGTTTGCCGCGAGCTGCTCGGCGGGGGGCTCGGTAGAGCGTAGGCGACGCTCTGCTTGCTCGCCGGCTCACTTCACGGTGGTGCATGTCGCTCGTCCCATCTGCGCCCAGCCCCCGCCCGACGCCTCGCTCCTCCTCCCTCCCGCTCCCGCTCGGTTGTAATGGCGCGCTCGAGCGTATTCGTGCCCGGAACGGCAGCGGCGTGCCTCCTGGGCGCTAGCACGGCCCACGCTGCCTGGGGCAAGTCCCGTGCGTCTCTCCGCCTCGTCCCCACGCGCCCCGTCCCCGCTCCCTCCCCGCGACTGACGAGCTCTGCGTGCCCGCAGAGGAGCCCTCGACTGTCGACGCCGCCGAGCCTTCGCCCGCAACGCCTCCCGGGCAGATGCCGCGCCGCCTCTCTACCCAGAGGTCGTCAAGGCGCCCGCCGGCGGCGCCGCGTCCGCCTCTGCGGTCCCCGCGCTCCCCGTCCGGTACGGCGTCGAGCACACTCTCGGCCCGCTCAAGTTCCGCCCCGCCGAGCTCCGCCTCGAGGCGGGCATGCTCGCCCTCGTCGCCCTCTACGGTCTCTCGACCCTCCTCCTCCGCCGGTCCAACGCCGCCCGCGCAGGCGCGTGGTTCAAGGCCCACGAGGACATCTACCGCGAGGAGTTCTCCGGCGTTGGCCTCGGGGCGACAAGCTCTTCGCGGCGGACGGCGGCGACGAGTTCGTAGGGTATGCGACCGGCCGCCGCGCGGTCGAGTTCGTCTGGACCAAGGTCAAGACCGGCGGGCAGGACGTCCTCGCGCGCTTGTACGACCTCGTGCGCGGCGTGGCCGACTACGGTTACGATGCCGGCACGGACAAGGTGGTGAGTCGCGGTGGTCCTCTTGCTCGCGCTGTCTTGCTCATTGGAAGAGAGCGTGGCGCTTCTCAGCCATCTTCGGTCGCACAGACTCACGCTCTCGCGGCTTGCAGACCCTCGACTTCAAGCTCGCCGCGCCGAAGGGCACGCCGGGCGCCAAGTTCTGCTTCGCGGCCGTGCGCCGCGAGGTGCTCCGCAAGACGCGCGACGCGCGCTGGGACCTCGTGCGTCTCCTCCTTCCCCATCTCCCAGCCGCGCTGACGCTCTGGCCGTCCACAGCGCACGTTCACCACCGTCTCCGAGACGGCGGGCGTCTCGCCGTCGCTGATCGTCATGACCGAGAGCGGCGATGTGACAAACGCGCTCATCAAGGACGCCGAGACGGGCCTGCTTGACGCGCTCCGCGATGGTGCGGACGGGCTCGAGTACCTCGAGAGCATCGTTGTCAGCGACATGCCCGCCGAGACGCCCGACGAGGAGTGAGTTAGCGTCGTCTACTGAGGTGTTGGACGCTTTCTGCGCCTACACCACTTGTTGTTCGAACCGATGACTCCCACTGACACCCGCCTCCCCGCCCCTGCGCGCAGGAAGCCCGCCCTCCCCGAGAACGAGTACCACCTCGTCCTGACGCTGCGCCTCCCGCCCGCATCGCGCGCGGCCGAGACCAAGAAGTGGGTCAGCCTCGCGTGCAACATCGCCGACGTCCTCCACGCCAAGCAGAAGCTCGTCCCGGACGCGGCGGTCGCCAAGCTGGTGCGCACCCTCTCCCCTCCCCTGCCTTCCCGGGTTGCGCTGATAAGGGCGGGTGTGCGAGCAGAAGAAGCGCCGCGCGGACGCGCTCTACACGCTGCAGAAGGCGCAGCGCGACGAGGCGGCCGCCGCCGCGCTCGAGGCCAAGGAGGACGCCGCGGCGCTGAAGCGCAAGCTCGAGCGCGAGGCGGCCGAGGCGCGCCTCGCCAAGATGAGCCCCGCCGAGCGGGTCAAGTTCCAGAAGAAGGAGGAGGAGAAGGAGCGCAAGAAGGCCATGATGAAGCAGGTCAAGCGCCAGCGGTGAGCCCGCTCGGCTTGGTGCGGGTGGGGAGGTATTGCGGGACGCGCAAAAGCGTCTCTGGCGTGGTGTGCAGTGCAGCAGTCGTTTATTCCGGTTGCCGCTTGGGTCGTTTTGCCGTCTCCCGGGGCGAGGAGGGGAGGGAGGTTCGCCTCGCCTCGTTCTGTAAGCTCCGCGAGGGTGGCAGCAGCCATTAGTAAGCCTACAGACAGCACTGCAAGTCTCTCTCGCTGCCCTACTGCTGAGGCGACCTGTCGCCCTCATCGCCTCGTCGCCGTCCGCTTCCTCCTCCACTTTGCCCGCGTCCCTCGCGCATTGCCCGCGAAAGACCCGCTGCGACGATGGACGCCGAGCTCGCTCGCATCGCCACGCTCCCGCAGAAGGACAAGGTGCGCTCTCTGCCTCTCCCGCTCCCCCACCTCGTCGTCCCCTCCCTGACCCCCGCTCCGCGCCCAACACAGTCGCAAGCGTACCTCTCCCTCCTCTCCAGCACGCTCGTCCTTCGTCGCCCAGCGCGCTCGAGGCCGCCCTCGCCCAGTGGCTCGGGACCGTCACCGCGTCCGACTTCCCGCAGATCGTCGCGCGGCAGGTGTTGGAGGGGTTCGTCGCGCAGCTGGGCAAGGTCGAGGACAGAGACGCGCAAGGGCATGCTGAGGGGCGCGCTGGAGATGCTCCAGCCGAGGGTGACGAGCTTCGAGGACCAGGTGCGTCCGCTCGCGCGCGGTCTTGTCAGGTACTGTACTCACGCCAGGCCTTGCTCCGCGCACAGATCTGCACGCTTCGCGAGCAGTACGCGGACCTACGAGCAGGACGAAGAGTTTCCTGAGGCGGCGCGGGTCCTCATCGGGATCCCCCTCGAATCGGGCAGCCGGTGCGCACTGCTTTCGCTCCTGCTTCCCTGCACGACACTAACGACACGCGCGCACACAGGCCGGACGAGTACAAGCTCAAGGTGTACATCCGGATCGTGCGCCTCTTCCTCGAGGAGGAGGACTCGACCTCGGCCGACACGTACTTCAACCGCGCGTCGCTCCTCTCGAGCGCGGCAGCCGACCTCGAGACGCAGCTCCAGTTCAAGCTCTGCCAGGCGCGCATGTTTGATTACAGCCGCCGCTTTGCCGAGGCGAGCAGCAAGTACCACGAGATCAGCTACATCGCCGTCATCGACGAGGAGGAGCGCATGCAGGCGCTGTGCGTCCACTTTCCTACTCGAGACTCACTCGGAGCGCTGACACGGCTCTCCGCGCACACAGCGCCGCCGCCATCGTCTGCGCGGTCCTCGCGCCCGCAGGCCCGATCCGCTCGCGCCTCCTGGCCTCGCTGTACCGCGACGAGCGGAGCGCGCAGACGCCCCACTACCCCATCCTCTCCAAGATGTTCCTCGACCAGATGATCCGCCCACCCGAGGTGGCTCGTTCGCCTCTGCGCTGCAGACGCACCAGCTCGCGCAGCTCCCGCCGACGCAGGCGGTTGTGATCGCACCCGAAGCGGGCGCCGAGGTCGGCAAAAGGGCCCCGAGACGGTCCTCGACCGCGCGATGATGGAGCACAACGTCCTCGCCGCGTCGCGCGTCTACAACAACATCACGTTCGCGGGCCTCGGGCTCCTCCTCGGCTTGCGCCCGAGCGCGGCAGAGGCCATGGCGCGCACGATGGTGCAGCAGAAGCGGCTCCGCGCGTCGATCGACCAGATCGACGGGCTCATCGTCTTTGATGCGGATGCGGAGCACGGCGCCGCGCCGGGCGGAGGCGCCGAGGGCGCGGTGAGCAACGTTGCGGCGCAGGCGGCGGCGAAGGAGGATGCGCCCGCGGCGGAGGAGGAGGGCACCGCGCCCGCGACGAGGAGGTGGGACGCGCAGATCCGCCAGGCGCTCCAGCTCGCCGAGGGCGTCGCGGCGAGGTGCGAGGCGCTCCTCGCGGAGGGGAGGCCCGCGCCCGCTGCCGTCGCGGCGTGAGCGCTCGCTTGGGTTGTGATTCCCTCTCTGTGTAGCTTGTACTCCCCCGTTGTCCTCATGTCCACACCCGCTTGCATTTCCCATACCCCGCTTCCTTCTCGGCTCGTGCACGTTCATCTCTTGCGAGCGAACGGTTTACGTCCGCGTGCGCGCGTTTGTCGTTCGCGTGCGGGCGAGAAGACGTTGCGAGGGTGCAAGGTGGCGGACGGGGACAATGGAGACGGTGGGAAGGGGGGCATCGGTGTTGTCATCGGGATGCGCGTGCATGCAGCGAGGACGAGGAGCGAGGGCGGGGCGCTCGCGGCGGGGAGGGGCGCGGGTGGGCGCGGGAGGTTCGCTGGAGTGTGGGAGTGTCGAGTCGAAGCTGACAGGCTTGCAGTGTGGCTCAAGGGAGGGAGGAGGGAGCACGCAGTCGAGCGCCGATTCCGGGGTCGAGAGCACCGCCGAGGGGAGCGCAGCGCTGCGCCCGCACGCTCCCCTTGTTCGCCGCGCTCCCGCCCTCGCTCTCGCTCCTTCTTCCTCCCTTCCACCTCTGCGGTCCCCCGATACCCGCTCTCGAGCCCCACCGCCCCCGCCCCGCTCCCCCCGTCGCCGTCCCGTCGCTCAACCCATGCTCGCCGGCTCCCCCGCTCAGGCTCCCGCTCCCGCCGCTGCGGCCCCCCCTCCCCCTCCGCCGCGCGCCTCTAAGCGCCGCCTGTCGGACGCAGCGTGCCTCCCCGAGTACGACTACGACGACCTCGACGACGAGCACGACGACCCGCACGCGGCGCACACCCGCTCCAAGCGCACGCGGCCGCACAATGCACCTGGAGCTGCGATCGGGTCCCCCGACCGCAAGGGCCTGGGGCTCGCCGGGTCGAGCGCGCCGCCCAAGGCGCTCAGCGACAAGGAGAAGGAGCAGCGCAGGGTCGCGCGCATGATCCGCAACCGCAGTGCGTCCCCATCACACCCACCCCGGACCTTCCCCCGCTCACCCACCTTGCACCGCCCCCGCCTCGGTCACCCACAGACGCCGCCCAGGCCTCGCGCGACCGCAAGAAGGAGCACACCGCGTTCCTCGAGCGGAGGGTCTACGACCTCGAGCAGCAGCTCCGCCAGGCGGGACACAAGGTCGTCCCCACTCTCGCCAATCCTCCCCTCTCAGTCGCCTCGTCGTCCTCGCGCGCACCACCGCCACGGTCCCAGCGCGCACTCAGCGTCCTCTCCGACGACGCGCAGGGCAGGATCGCCGATCTCGAGGACGAAAACGACGGCCTCCGGTCGCAGCTCCACCTCGAGCAGGCCGAGGCGGCGGAACTCCGCGCGCGCCTCGACGAAGCCGAGCAGCAGCTTGCTCGCCTCGCGCACCTCCAGGCCCTCGCGCCCGACGCGCCCTTCTCCCCCTTCTCCGGCACGACCACCCCGCTCCCCGCCGGGTACGAGCCGACGTTCGCGTTCGACACGCCGAACCTCTCGCCGCTTCCGCAACCCGAGGAGCGCGCGTTCGTCGAGGAACGCGAGCGGCAGCGCCGCCTCGCATCGGCAGGACCGACCACGGCAACGACTTCGAGGGCGGCATCAGCGATCGGCGCGGAAGACGCCCAGACACAGACGACGGACAGCTCTCGCCTCGTAGCACGCGAGGACGATTCATCCCTGCAGCGGAAGCTGTCCCCGAGCCTGTGTCTGGCACCCCTTCCCCCGCCGCATCGTACGCCGCCTCTTCCTCCTCCTCCTCGTCGTCGTCGTTCCCGGTCGACATCGCCTCGACCCCGCCCGCGACCGAGTCGTACCTCGAGCTCGACGACGTCACCGTCTCGCCCGTGTGGTCCGACTGGGCCAAGGGCGCGCCGCTCCCGCCGCTTCCGCCCCTTGGCGCCGGCGAGGACGGCGACGACGCCGTGATGAAGCCGCTCCGCGAGGGCGCCGACGAGTCGGCCCTCGCGTTCCTCGACCTGAGCTTCCTGCAAGACGGCCCCGTGACGACTTCGTGCTAGACACCCAGTGACGACCATGTGCGCCCTTCTCCCCTCTCTCCTCCTTTTTTCCCGCTGACCTTTTCTCGCCCCGCGCAGACCCCGACACCGATAACCTCTCTCCCGCCTCTCCCGCCCCGTCCTTCCTCTCCCCGCGCGCCCACCCCCTGCCACCCCCAACCCCTCCATCTCCACCTCGCACCGCTCTCCCCTACCCGAACAGACGCCCACCCCCCTCCTCCCGCCTCCGCCGCCGCCGCGCGTCCCGCCCTCCCCGGCAGCAGACCTGAGCCTTGTCTCCGCCCCACTCTCGGGGCGTCGAGCGGTTCCTGTCCTGCTGCTGGGTTGGGTGCGGATGCGCAGCGTGCGCGTGAGTGCAGGTCGAGATGGTCCCCCCCTTCACGGGGGCGGGCGTCTGTCTCCGGGTTCGGTCGACGAGCGTGCTGAGTGTGCTGGAGGGTGTTGTTCGGGCGGCAGGCGGCGCGCGGAGGAGGAATGGACGCGAGCAGGAGGGCGCGGATACGAGAGGGTAAGGTGGACCCCAGGCGGTCTTTTGGCGCCGGTCGCTGGTTCTTGTCTGTTCGCGCATCGAGTCGGCGCGGGCGCTTCTCTTCTTGTGGTGTTTGTTCAGGTCTCCCCTCTCCTCTGTGCTCGTAACCCCCTTCGCATCCTCCGTTTTGTTCCCACTCTTCCCCTCTCCTCCTCCATTTTGTTCCCCCTCCTCCCCTCCTCTTCCGGGTCATCGTGTGCATAAGCCCCCCTGAGTAGGTCCATACAGACAGTACGCGGTACAGCATCGTCGTTCCTTCCCAAGCCCAACGCAACCCAGATACATATTCTCACACCTCCGTGCGGCTCGGCTCCGGCGGCAAGTCCGAACGCCGACGATCTCGTCGCGCTCGCTTCGCTTCTTCCATCCCTTTTCTCCTCGCCACTCCCAGCACCAGAGAGAGCGAGATGGGCCTGCTGCACCTCCCCTCGTCCTCGACCGTCGCCGTCAGCGCAGGCTTTGCCGCGCTCCTCGCCGCGGACGCCTCCTCTCCTCCTCCTCCGCGGTGTCGCCTTCGCGCTCGCCCCGCTGCTGAAGAAGGTCCTTGCGCTCCTCCTCGTCTTGAACTGGCGCTCCCTGCCGTTCGCATGGCACATCCGTGCGTCCTCCCTCCCCTCCCTCGTTGGAACCGCGCGTGCTGACTTCAAGCGGACGACACAGAGGTCTGGAAGACGGTCCCGGAGCTGTATGTGCGCATCTGGCGCCGGGGCGAGGAGCAGGCGATGGCGGTTGCGCGCGACCCGTTCGAGGTGAAGAGCGTGACGAAGGGGAGGGTCACGCTCGGCGACGGCGACTACAACATGCAGTGCGCGGCTCCCCTCCCCACCTTCACGCTGCTTGCGCCGGGGAACTGACGCCCTTGCGCGTGCGCGCGCACCAGCATGTCCAACTCGACGTACGCGCGCGTGTCGGACGCGGCGCGGTTCCGGTTCATGCTCGAGCTGATCGGCCCTGCGTTCGGCGCGGGCGTGTGGAGCCCGCTCGCGGCGACGGCGTTCACGTTCTACCGCGAGGTGCCCCTCGGCGCAAGGTATGAGATCGAGACGCGCGTGCTCAGCTGGGATGACAAGTGGGTGCGTCCTCCCACTCCCCTTTCTTTCCCCTCGAGCAAGGCTAACACAGAAGGCGAGCGCAGCTGTACTGCATCTCGCGGTTCACGACGGCGCCAAGCGGGGCAGCACCGACCGCACACTGTGCTGTGTCGCGCTTTTCCGCTCGTGCTTCAAGCTCCGCGGCTCGCGCCTCTCGATCCCGCCCGCGCGCGTCATGGCGTTCAGCGGGCTCGGCGGCGCCGAGGGCGACCGCGCCAACTGGGAGCGGACGCAGCGGCTCAAGCGTGGGCCCAAGGTCACGCGCAAGTGGCTCGAGTACGGCGGGGTTGCGGCGGCCAAGAGGCAGGGCAAGCGGGAGGGAGAGATGCCGGCTATCCCGCAGGGGTGGGAGAAGGAGGAGTGGGAGGGGGACGGCCTCGAGGGCGTCGAGGAGCGCAGGAAGGAGAAGCTTGTCGCGGCGAAGCGGTACGGCGACACCGAGGAGTGGAAGGACCTCTAGACGGGCCCGGAGGTACGTCTTTCTTCCCTTCGCTGCTCCCGGTCATCACTCACACTCGACTGTCGCAGATCCCTCACGCGCACATAGACCAGTAGATATCGCACAGCCTGCTATACGAACCTGCTCCTCCTCATCCCTGCGCCGTTAACCCTTCGGCTCCTTATCCCCCTCCGTCCGGTCGTACTCGCCCACCGCCATTGCGCCGTTGAGCTTCGCGCTCCCCTCGAGCCCAGCGCGGATCCGCGGGTCGCCCGGGATCACCATCTCGAACGTCTCGCGGACGACGGTGTACTGCGCACGCGCGGGGGCATCAGCCCACATGCTTGGGAAAGGAAAGAAGGAGAGGGAAGAGGCGCACCTGCCAGTACCCGCACCGGGCGATCGGCTGCGTCTTGCGGACGTCGAGCAGCCCTTCGGGGGAGAGCGCCCACGGCGCGATGTGGATCCCGACGACGCGGCCGATGACGATCTGCGCGCGCGGGCGAGTGGGGCGCGTGAGCGGGCTGAGGAGGTCAGGGGCGAAGGGGGAGAGGGAGCGCACGTCGACGGTGCCCATCGGGCCGTTGCCGGGCAAGCGGAAAGTCGTGTGGTACTTGCATTCGAACTGTGCTCGCAAGGTGGGGCGTCAGTCCTGCTTTCAAACGTACGGAGCACGGCGCGCTCCGGCGGAACGCACCTTTACGGGTGACTCCTTGATCATGGGCGCCTTGACGAGGCGGCCCTCCTCCTTCGTCAGCCCGGCGAGGACGAACTCGTCCTCGCCGTAAGGCACCTGCTCCGCCGTGACGTTAACCGCCTCGCGGAGGTCCCACGTCGCTGCGAGCTTTCTCTGTCAGCGCTTGCGGACGATTTGGAAGGGAAGGGCAAGCGCACCGAGGCTCCAGCAGAACTCGCCCTCCCGCTCGGCGTTCACGACCGTATCCTTGCGATCGCCATCGCTCGGCTTCTGGTTCGCGCTGAACATGACGTACGGCGGGTCGAACGTCAGGTTGTTGAACTGCGAGCTGGCGGTGCGGAGGAGGGTGAGTTTCCTGCGCTGCGCGGGCTCAAGGCTTGAGCGGCAGGCGTACTACGGCGCGAGGTTGGCGGTGCCATCGGTGTTGAGCGTCGAAATCCAGCCGATCTGCCACGGGACAAGTCAGTGCTGAGCGCTTCGCTCGAGAACAGGATGACGCACCGGCCGCGGGATCACGCAGGCCTTGAACGGGTCGTGCGGGAGGCCATGGTCCGTCTTGCCGGGCTCGTAGAAGACCATGCTCGGCGTGTTTTTGGAGGACAGCCGGTGCTGAGAAGCGGAGGAGGAAAGCGAGGGGGGGTTGGGGCGCGAGCGGGTAGGCGCGAGGAAGCGAGCGTGCAGCGCAGGATCGAGCAGGAGCGAAGCAAGCAGCGCGTGACAGCAGGAACACCAAAGTGAAGCGGGGACGGGCGGCAGAAGAAGCGAGCGGAGGAAGACGCCGGCCGAACCGGTCAGCGTGAGTTAGGAGGAGGAGGAGTGTCTCGGCCGCGCTTGCGAGGGAGTGCTCTCCCTGGGAACCAGCCAGTTCATCCAGCGGCGCAGGCGGGGTCGAGGGAGCGAGGCGTCCACTTCATCAGTTCGGCGTTGGGCGACGAAGGAGGGCTCGCTCCCACGCTGCACCCGCGCCTGATCGAGCTGCACGAGGCAAGAGAAGGACCAGCACAGTCACGCAAGATGGGGCTCGCGAGCGCACTCCCGTCGAACCCGTTCTCGCGCTCCCCTCCCTCCCGCTCGCTCCCCCACATCGCCCCGCCGCCCTCCTCCTCCGCGCTCTACCCAGCCTCGTCGCATCGCCCGCCTGGCTCCAGCGCTTCGACCTCCTCCAGACCCTCGGCGACGTCGACGGCGGAGGCGACGGACCCGGCGCCTTCACGGGGAGGGGGCATCGGGTGGTGCGCGACGCCTACGGCAGTACCGGCTGTGTCAACGCCATGGACTGGGAGGGCGGAGCACAGGGGAGGCTCGCGACGGGCGGAGACGACACCAAGTGCGCCGCAGCTCGTCTTCCTCCTCCGCAAGATTCTCCACTCACCTCGTCCCCCTCCCTCGCGCAGGATCTGCATCTGGACGCCCGGTCTCGACAGCCAGCTCAGCACCGATGGGAGCTCTGTCGTGTCACCGATGCCAGGGTACGGGCTGAGCGAGACCATCGCGACGGGTGCGTTCCTGCACCCTTGCTTGCGCGCATCTCGTTATCCCGCTGACGATCCAGCTCGCAGGCCACCGCGCCAACATCTTCTCGATTAAGTGGGCGCCGTCGATGGACACGCGGCTCTTCAGCTGCGCTGGCGATGCCCAGGTCCGCGTCTTCGACCTCTCGCTCGCGACCAATCCGCGCCTCAACTCGACAACCGTCGTCCCCGCGTCCGACTCGCCGCACCGCCCCTGGACGCACCACGAGACGTAAGCGCATGCACGCACGTCTTCCGCTGCCATACGGACCGCGTCAAGCGCGTCGCGACCGAAGCGTCGCCGGACGTGTTTCTCACGTGCGCCGAGGACGGGACCGTCCGCCAGCACGACCTCCGGACGCACCACGTCTGCCGCCGGAACCGCTTCGAGCAGGCGGACGACGCGGCGTGCCCGCCGCCGCTCGCAGCGTACGGCGGCCTGAGCCTCTACTCGCACGATCAGCAAGCTCCGCCCGCACCTGTTCGTCGTGGCGGGGACGTCGCCGTTCGCGTACCTCCGTGCGCTACGCGTCTCTCTTTCCCTGTGACCGCGTGCTGAATCGCCGGCCCGCAGACGACCGCCGCATGCTCCGCGCCCCGATGCAGCGGGACTGGCACCTCCCGCCCTTGGCGCTCTCCCCCTCCTCCTCGTCCGACCTGACGCAGTGCGTCCGCCGGTTCGGACTCCCCGAGGCGGACAACCCCGCGCACGCGCGGTCGCACATCGTCGCGGCGAAACTCTCGCCGACGAGGCCGAGGGACCTCCTCCTCAGCTATGCCGAGAGGGGCGTCTACCTCTTTGATACCGACGGGGAGACGTTCGTCCGCCAGGAGGCGCCGCAGGGAAGCAGGAGGAGGAGGGAGGAAAAGGCGGGGGGGAGCTTGAGCGATGAGGAGGCCGAGCGGACGGTGCGGAGGCTCGAGGCGGAGGAGGAGGCGCCCGCAAGCCTGAGCGACGAGGAGGCCGAGGAGGCCGTCCGCGCATTCGCGGACGAGGCGGCGCATGAGGAGCGGGCGGACGTGGCGGCGGCGAGGGCGCGGGCGAGGCGCGAGCGCGAGGAGGCCGCGCCAACGGAGCCGGAGACAGCGCCGTCGCCGACGGCTGCGCGGGCGTCGCCGAAGCGCGCGAGGGAGGAGATGGACGCTACCGGGGAGGAGCGCTCGGCCGGCTCGACGACGGAGGACGCGGCTGCTGCCGCTTCGACTGCGGGCGGCTCGGCGGCGGGGGAGGAGGCGGACATGGAGGCCGACGATGCGAGCGGCGCCGACTCGGACGAGGAGCTCCTAAGCGGTGAATCGGAGACGGAGGACGACGACGAAGACCTCGACTCGGACGAGGACTTTGAGCTCGAGGCGAGCGAGGGCCCGTTCAGGCGCGAGCCGAGTAACCACCCCGAGGTGCCGATGGTCGCGCCGCACAAGCACTACACCGGGCACGCGAACACGCAGGTGCGCCGCGCTTCCCTCCACCCTCTGATCTTGCCCACCGTGCTGACCTCGCCCTCGCAGACGGTCAAGGACGTCAACTGGCTCACGCCCGACATGGTCATTTCCGGCTCGGATGACGGGAACTTCTTCTGCTGGGACCGCGACACGGCGCAGATCAAGGGCATCTTCAAGGGTGACGACGACGTGCGTCTCCCGGTCCCCACTTCCCCTCCCCGCTGACCAAGAGCTCGCGCCCGCGCACAGGTCGTCAACGTGATGCAGCCGCACCCGCGCCTCCCCCTCGTCGCCATCTCCGGCATCGACGAGACGCCGAAGCTCTTTGGCCCGACCTCGGACGCCGCCGCCGCCGCGCGGGCGAACCTCGTCGGCGAGGCCGAGCGGATCAAGCGCCGCAATGCGACGGGCGAGACGGGGAGGCATTCGCGCTGGGCATGGGCGGGATCACGGTGCGTCTCTTCTGAAGACGTTTGGGAGAAGAGACTGACGAGCGAGGGCACGCCCGCAGCGCGACGACCTCCTCCAGCTGCTCTTTGCGCGCGGCGCGACGGCGTTCGCTCCCGGCGGTGGCGAGGCAGGCGACGAGGGGAGGGCGACGGCGACGGTGCGCCACGCCCGCGCCGCGCCGTGCGGATCGTGATGGGCGACGGCGCCGAGGGCGAGGAGGCGCAGGCGGTCGAGTGCGTCGTGAGCTGAGTTTCGCTTGAGTTCCTGCTTGTGAATAGCTTCCGTCGCAGTATGTTTCTTGTCCTACCGCGCACCCCTGCAACCCCGCCTTCGTTCCCCTCACGCGCGCGCAGGAGAGGAGAGGCAAGCATGCACAGAAGTTGCGAAGGGGGAAGGTATGCTACACGACGGCGACGAAAGGGGGGTGTTTGGGGTTGATGTGGGGGATATGAGGCGCTCTGTCGAAGAGCGCGAGAGCGAGAGAACGACATGTCCGCCTTTCCGACCTCCTCCTCCTCCTCCTGACGGTCTCTTTACGCGAACGGGGACACCGCGTGCACGCGGATGATCGGAGGGCTCTTCGAGCAGTCGGCCTGTAGAGATGGATTGAGGAAAGGGGTGGAAAGGTCAGCGAACCGCGCGTTGGAGGCGAGCGAAAAGACGCACCGAGATCACGACGGGGACGCGGTCGAGCGTCTTGACCGTCTGCGCGGCGTGGCCGTTCTCGGTACTGAGGCCCTCGAACTTGAGCGGGATGCGCTGCGGACCGGCCAACGTCAGCGAGGAAGCAAGAGGACGAAGAGGGGAAAGACGCACCTCGCGCGACTTGCGGTGCTGGTCCGTTTCGAACACGAGCTTGTCGCGGCCGTTCCCGTTCGCGGGCTTTTCCTCGCCCTCCTCGTCGTCGTCGTCATCGTCAAAGAGCGCCTGCTCGGCGGCGCCCTTGCCGCTGTCGGCCTCCATCAGCGACGAGTGGTGCTTCGCGACCGAGCGGAGCCGCTGCAGGTGCTCGTCCTGGTTCGTCTCGGCGAGCCACGAGAGGACGTCGACGCCCTTCTTCCAGAAGATCTGCAGCGTGTTCTCGCGCTCGTCGTGCACCGTGCTCTGCGCGTGCGGGGACGGGTCAGCATCACTCGAAAGAAGGAAGCGAGAGGGCGCACCTCGGTAGGCATCTGATCGACGTGGACGCGCTTCTCGACGCCAAACTCGCTGACGAGGACGTCGAACGCCTGGTCGAGGACGCCGATGACGGTGCCATAGCGGACGACGGGGCCGTAGCGCTTGGTGAGGTCGTCGATGAGGACGCAGAGGAACAGGTGCTGCGACTGCTCCTGGGCCTGGCGCGCCGCGTCCTTCTTGATGTTGCACGTTTGCGCGACCTTGCCCACGCTCTCGGCGTCGAGCGGGAACCGCGCGTCGAGCGGCGTCCCCGCCGCCTGCGCCGCGAGGACCGCCTCGAGCTGGCGGTGCACCATGACGTCGGCGTAGCGGCGGATAGGCGACGTGAAGTGCGTGTAAAGCGGAACGTTGAGCGCGTAATGGCCGTACTTGCTGATGTCGAGCATGCCCGTGCAGAAGTACTGGGCGCGGAGCATCGACCGCGTGCTGAGGTGCTGCAGCGTGAGCCGCTCCTCCGGGTCCGTCACCTGCGCGATGGACGCCATGAGCGCGCCCGACGACGACGAGTCGAGCTCGATCCCGAGCCGCTTCATGCGCGAGACGAACGCCTCGAGGCGGCGGTCGATCGGCGACTCGTGCCGGCGGAGGAGCGCCTGGTCCGGCAGGCCCGACGCGATCTTGCCCGCGACCGAAATGTTCGCGAGAAGCATGAACTCCTCGATGAGCTCGTTCGCCTCTTTGCGGACGTACTCGTGCGCGTCGACGGGGAGGCCGAACTCATCGAGCGAGAACGAGACCTTGACGTTGTCGATGCGGAGCGCGCCGTTCTCGAAGCGGCGGTGGCGCAAGTGTTTGGCAATGCCGGCGAGCATCTTGACGTCGCTCTCGACGCCCTCGCGCAGCGCGGCGTCGTCGGGGATCTTGCCCTCCGGGAGCGCGCCGGTGTCGATCACACTCTGCGCGTCCGAGTAGGCGAGCTTGACCTTGGAGCTGCGGGCGAGGAGCGCTTCAGTACATGGAGCGGGTTAACGAGGAGAGCGGGACGCACTTGATAATGGTCTTGCCGAACCAAGTCGAGACGACCTGCCCCTCGGGCGTCATAGTAAAGATGACAGAGAACGTGAGCTTGTCGGCGCCGGCGTTGAGCGAGCATAGCTCCTCCGAGAGCGTCGGCGGGAGCATCGGCACGGCGCGCTGGACGAGGTAGACCGTCGTCGCGCGCTTGCGCGCCTCGCGGTCGAGCGGCGTGTTCGGCTGCGGGTGCCCGTTGATGGTCAGCACGCAAAGGCGGAGACAGAAGCGAGAGGCGCACCTTGACAAAGTGCGAGACGTCGGCGATGTGGACGCCAACCTCGAACGTCCCGTCTTCGTTCTCGACGACGTGAAGCGCGTCGTCGAGGTCCTTGGCTGTCTCGGGGTCGATGGTGAAGACGCGGTGTTGGCGGAGGTCGCGGCGGACGTCGGGCTGGGTCTCGCGGTCGGGGATGGACCACGGCGTCGGCGGGAGGCACTTGTTGACGCTGTCGGCAAAGTCCTCCGCCGAGAAGTTGCAGTCCTTGAGAAGCGCGTTCGTCTCAGTCTCGATGTCGCCGATAGGGCCGAGCTCCTCGACGAGCTGCCCGAACGGGTGCAGCGACGTGATCGGCCAGCGCTTGATGCACGCGACGAAGAGGCGGTCCTGGTACTTGTCGGCGTTGTCGACAAAGTCGGCGGGCGCCTGCTCGGTCGGGATGGCGATGAGCGGGACGCGCTTGTCGGTCGGGCGGAACCAGATGATCTTGGGGGGCTGCTGCCGGTTGTTGTTGTTGTTCTGCCCGCCGCGGAGGTCGACGCCCTCGCGCTCGCGGCGCTCGGCGTCCTGCTTCTGCTGCGTCGCGGCCGAGCTCGGGCGGAGAACGCCGAGCGTGCCACTGAAGAGCTGACCGGGCGCGCGCTCGAGGACGGCGACGACGTGGCCCGCGAACTGGGGCTTCTGCTCGTCCGTGACCTCCTCGTCTTCGAAGAGGAGGAGGCCCTGCCCCTCGACCTCGACGTCGTCCTTCTTCTTGTCCTGCTTGCGGAGGTCGCGCGCCGTCCGCGGGTCAAACGACGCCTGCTCCTCCTTCTTGCGCTTCTTCTCCTCCTTGTCCTTCTTCGTCCCCCAGACGTCGTCGACGTCGAGCAGCTCGATCGCGACGACGTCGCCCTCGAGCGCGCGGTTGCGGTCCTTCGAGCCGCAGATGTAGATGTCCGACTCGAGGACGTCGGTCGCGACGTACGCGTCCGAGCGGTTGCGCTTGTTGACGCGGAGCGTGCCGATGACGAGCTTGCCCGCGGCGAGGAGGGGCGGGATGCTCGCCTGCGGGAGGTACGGCGCGAAGAGCGTCTTGCGCATCTGTGGGCCGTTGTTGCCGCCGCCCATGCCGGGCTGGGGATCCCGCCGCCGTAGCCCGCCATCGCGAGCTGGCCGGGCCCGCCCTGCCCGCCGGGTCCGATCGCGCTCATCCCGAACGAGGGGACACGGCCGTGCCCCGCCGACGCGCGGTACGCGCCGAGCGCCTGCAGGTGCGCCTGCGCCTCGGCGAGGTTGGCCGTGCCGGACTGGTCTGCGGGCGCTCCTCCTTCGCGTCAGCACGCGCCTCGAGGAGAGCGAGGAGAGGAAAGACGGCGACGCACTAACGTTCATCGACCACCCGCCGAGGCTCGACACGCTCCCGCTCTGCCTCCTCTGGTGTCCCATCTGGCGCCCCTGGCTCGGGCTATCCGCCCCGCTGCCATACTCGTCCTCGAACCCTCCCCCGCCGAAACGCTGCGGCGTGCCCTGCGCCGGCGCGCGCGGTGGGAACTGGAACCCGCCGAAGGGCGCGCCGGCGCCCGCGCCCGGGGGTGTCGCGCCGACGCCGACGCCGGAGGGCGAGCCCTTCGCGCCCGTCTGGACCGAGTGACGTCGGCCGTGGCCCTTCGGGAGCTGCGAGGGCGACTCGCCCCCGGCGGGGGCGGGGAAGGTGAACTGCCCCATCGCGCCCGACGGCTGGCGCTGGTGGCCCGCCGCGCCGCCAGGTCCGGCCGACGCGCTCGAGACGCGGCGGTGCTGCCCCGAGGGCCCGGACGGCGGCGGGAGCTGCGCCGCGGGCTGGTGGAGGAGGTTGGCCTGCATGTCGCCGAAGCGGGCCATGAGGCTCTCCTGCTGGAGCTTGAGCGTCGCGAGCTGCTGCTGGATCGCGAGCTGCTCGGCAATGAGCTCGCTCGCCTCGTTGCCGGCGCCGAGCGCGAGCCCGGCGGGGCTCATCCCCGCCGCGAGCTGCGCGAGCTGGAACTGCTGCTGCTGCAGCGCGAGCGCCTGGGCCTGAGCCTGGGCCTGCGCTTGCTGCTGCTGCGGCGACTGCGGGAAGGCGAACGCGCGCTGGTTCAGCGCCGCGGCGCCGCCGAAGCTCGCCAGCTCGGCGGGGTGCGCGCCCCCGAGCGGCGGCGAGTACGGCTGGTTCGTCATGAGGTCGAAGCGCGACGCCGTCGGCGTGACGAGGCCCTCGTTCATGTCGTTGATGACGCCGAGCGAGCCGGGGTGGAACCCGCCCGCGTTGGGGTTGAGCGTCGACGCTCCGAGCGGCGCAGCGTTCAGCTGCTGCGTGGGCGGCGGCGCTGAGATCGACGGCGGGACGGGCCCGCTCGAGGCGCTCTTGCGGTGCGCGGGGCCGCGCGTGCGGGCGGGCGACGACGACGGCGAGCCCTGGTTAGGCGCGGCGGGGCCGCCCTCACGCATGTCCGAGATGAGGTTCTTGAGGTTCGAGAGGCTCTCGCTCGTCTGTGCGCCCTTCTGCTGCTGCTGCTGCTGCTGCTGGCCGGACTGCGCGCCGCCGCTGCCGCGGCGCTGCCCGCCCTGCTGCCCGCCGCCACGGCTCGCGCGGCGGCCGTGCTGCTGCCCGCCGCCACCGCTGCCCTGGCGCTGGCCGCCCTGCTGCTGGGGCTTGCGCTCGCCCGTGGGCGAGGGTCCGCCGTTGTTGTCGGCGCCGCGTGACGTCGAGCGGCGGCGGTTGCTGCCCTGCTGTTGGCGGGGGCGGGCGGGCGATCCGGGAGCGGACGAGGTGCCGGCCTTCTTGACGTTGCCGACGGGCGAGTCGTCCTTCTTGATGCTGGAGGTGCTGGTGGGCCCGGGAGCGGGCTTGGTGGTGTCTGTCGGGGACGACATGGCGATCCGAGAGGCTCAGGCGGGGGTGGCTGCGACAGCGCGCACGGATCGAGGAGTCAGCTGAGGCTCGTGCTAGGTCTTCGGGGCTGTTGAAGAGCGCGTGCGCAAGCTCGAAGCGCCCCGCGATGGCCGCAGGAAGCCGCCACGTTCGCTGCGAAGAGCGACGCAAGCGCGAGGAGGGGGTAAGGGTGGGGTTGCTCACCTCGAGAGCTGCTGTTCTCGCCTAGTGGGTGTCTGTACTAGCTCGTGCGGTGATCCTGGTCGAGGCGGAACGAGGTAGAAGTTGGCGAGAGGCGAAGGTCTGAGCGTCGACAGCGAGCGGGGAGGGTCGAAGCGTGGCGGGCGAGGACGAGGCGGCAGGTCGCGGGAGGAGCGGGAAGAGAGAGGTGGAGAGATGTGGGAGCAGGCCAGTCAGTCCCAACCGCCCGCTCTAGCTCACCGGCGGGCGGGAACAAGGGGAACGGCTTGAGCGGGAGATGACGCACTGCCGAGGCGGTCAGAGGAGCGACGACGAGCTCGTGCGCGGGAGGGCCTTGCTGGCGGTGGTGTGCGAGTCTGTGCGACTAGTCCTGTGCTGCTCCTGCTTGCGCTGCTGCGGAGGACGGAGGGCGGGTGGAGCCGAACGAGGGGGAGCTGCTGCGGGGCAACGACGGCGGCGGGGAACGCGCGACTGGTTCGGGCGGGTGCGTCGAGCGGTGTGGCAGGTCCTAGTATCGAGTCTGCTCTGTCTGAACGAGCGCAGGGAGAGAGTCGCCGGTGCAGGAGGGAGACGACCCGCCGCCGTCGACCGTTCTCCTCGTCGATACACCCTTCCACTCGGCTGAGCGGTTCCTGCGCTACTGGGAGGACCCTGCTCGACGCTGGCTGGTTGGCCGTTTGGCTCCGAGCTGCTCCCACGCTGTCCTCGCTCTGCTTTGCTTCCTCGCTCCCCGACGGTCCCGCCTCCTCCGCTGCCGGCGCTCAGTCACGCCGGACTGTACGGCTCGTCCGTCAGGTCCTCGTCGTGAGAGTACTTCTACTGCGATGCAAATGCTACGGAACACACCGGATCTACAAATCTAGGATCTCCGCACGACAATGGTCTACTCCTCCGCGAGCCTCTACACCCACTGGCTCGCCCTCCTCCTAACCTGCGTCCCCCGTCCGAGCACCAGCAGCGCACAGCCAACGACGGCCATCCCCCCGCCGAAGCACAGCGCCGCGACGTAGCTCCCGCCCGTCGCGGCGAGGAGCGCGCCGGCGATGGGCGAGCCGATGAGCGTCGCGAGCGCGACGAAGAGGAACCCGAGGCCGGAGCGGAGGCTGCATCGGTGGAGAAGAAGAATGTCAGTGCGTGGTCTGAGGGAGGAGGAGGGACACGAGAGGACGCACCCAATCTCGCTGGCGTCGTCCGCGAGGCTCATGAAACACGCAGCGCTGACGCTGATCCACCCGCCCTGGGCAAACCCGAACAGGACGATCCAGACGCTGAGCGAGGCGGTGCTCGTCGCGCCCATCATGGCGAACGTGAGCGCCGCGACGAGCGCGCCGAGCGGCAGCGCCGTGTTGAAGATCCCCAGGCGGTCCGCGACGAGGCCTGAGCCGATGCGCGAGAAGAAGGCGACGGCGTTGATGATGGAAAGCTGTGTGCCGGTGAGTGTGAGCGAGGGTGTCGGGGGACAGGTAGAGGAAAAGGCGCACCGAGTAGGTCGCGACAGAGTCGTTGTCCGCGTACTGCTTTGCGAACGAGACGACGTAGAACAGCGGGATGAAGCATGACACGTAGATGCCGAAGACGCCGGTGTAGACGAGCCATGCGGACGGCTGGCGGACGATCTTGCGCAGGACGGCGCCGAGCGGGGTTGGGTCGGCGACGACGAGGTCGAGGGCGAGTGCGACTTGAGTTTCCGCGGGCGGATAATGAGGTTGGCGACGAGGAGGAGGCCGAGCATGAGGAAGCCGGCTGCGCGCCGCGCGAAGGTGGGCAGTCGTGTCTCGCGAGGACTGGGGGGGGAATGGGGACGCACCTGCCCGGATGGCCCAAGCGAACCCCTTCTTCTCGAAGAGCTGCCCCAGCAGCACCGGAAAGATGATGGCCGTACCGCTCGCCGCGACGCCGACGACGAACGCGCGTCTGCGGCGGAAGTACGTCCCGAGGATGCTCAAGCACGGCGCGAAGAACGACCCGAGCGCAAGGCCCATGACGACGGCCTGGCAGACGAAGATCTGCACAAAGGTGCGTGCGAAGGAGAGGCCGAAGACGCCTCCGAGCCAGGCGAGGCTGCCGAGCGAGAGCTGGTAGGGGAAGAACCCGCGGTCGAACGCGACGCCGGCGCCGAACGCGCACGAGAAGGTGATGAACAAGTGCGCGCTGCCGATCCAGCTGATTTGGCTCGTCGTATACGCCGCGAGCTGGTGCTGCAGTCGTCGGATGGGTCAGGCAGGGCAACTTGGGAAGGACGACCGGGAGAGAGAGGCACGCACAGAGTGGTAATACTGGAGGAAGGTTCCGAACGAGTTCGACAGCCCAAACGTGCACAGCAGCACAAGCGTCGACCCGAGGACGCAGAGCCACGCGCGGAGCCCGCCCTCGGGGAAGTCGTCCGCCGTTTCGCCTTGTTCCCGCGCGTGCTCGCCTTCCTCGCGCCCCTGCTCCGCGTCCCACGCCGTCGCCTTCTGCTTCACCACGTCGTCGTCGTCGTCGTCACAGGGCGCGGGCGACCCCACCCGCGTCGGCCCGTCCCACACCTCGTCCTTCTCGAGGATCGAGAGCGGCCGCGACGGGCACGGCGTGTCGCCCGAGTGTCGGCGCGAGCGAGCGCGACGACGATGCCGGCGACAGCTCGCTGTCGCTCAGGGCTGCGGGTGGGAAGGGGGCGAAAGAAGCCGGTTCGGGCATGGGCATGGCGGGCGGCGGGGGAAGGGAGGCGTCGACGCGATGTCGTCTATGTCGGCCGGTCTATGGGTGCGCAAGGCGCGTCTAGGAGTCTGTCGAACGGGGTATGTGCACGCGTGAGGCAGGAAGCAGGGAGAAGCAGGACTTGAGCGTTCTGACAGCGGGCGACGGCAAGCCGACGCCGTCGTCCCCGGACTTTGGTATGCCGTCGAGGAGGACAGCCGCGGCTGATGGCCGGTCGAGCACGCCGCCCCGGTAGCATGCGTGCAGATAGATACGCGTTGGAGCGGTGTGGGAGCCGGAAACTGGGGTCGAGGAGGAGGCGAGCTGATGAAGTCGGGGCGGCCGGGGGCTGGCGCTGTGGACAATGCATGCATCGCAGAGGGACTGTCGGCGAGCCTGTCGTTTGTAGAGAAGCACGTGAACGGGCAACGAGCAAGAGGGAGTGAAGGGAAGGAGGAAGAGGGACGCCAAGGGACGCCGCATGCTCGTCCGCCGCCCCACATCCGCTCCCGAACACTCGCACGCCGCGCAACAAAGCCTGCGAGAACTTCATTGCTTGTACGGACCGCCCCACACTCCGCGCTCCAGCCTCGCCGCTCAGAGCACGCTCGTCGACGGCCAGGTGTACGGCGCCTCGGAGCGCTGGTAGCCCACCTTCTTCTTCTGGAACTCGTCGAACGCCGCCGGGCCGCGCGAGCCGTACTCGTACGGCTCGGGCTTGGGCTTCGTCTCTGCGGGCGGGGCGGGCGGAGGTCAGCGCGCGGTGGGGAAGGGAAAGGTGGAGGGGACGCACCGTCGATCCAGTGCAGCAGCGGGGTGAACAGCTTCCACGCAATGTCGAGCTCGTCGTCGCGGACAAAGTTCGAGTGGTCGCCCTTGAACGCGTCGAGGATGAGGGCCCTGCAAAGGGGGACAAGGTCAGTCGTTGCTGAGGTCCACCTTTTACGCTCGCCCGCTCTCCGACGGAGGGACGGCAGTCGGAAGGGGATGAGCACGCACTCGTACGCCTCGGGGATTTTGAGGTCCGAGAACCGCCTCTTGTAGGTGAGGTCCATCTCGGTCGGGACGGTGCGCATGGCGAGGCCGGGCGCCTTCGAGTTCATCTTGAGGTAGACGGCCTCGTTGGGCTGGACGCGGATGACGAGCTCGTTGCGGGTGATCTCCTTGAAGATGCCCTGCGTGACGTCCTTGTACTGGATGCGGACCTCGGCCTTCTGCTCGTTGAGCGCCTTGCCCGCCTTAAGGATGAACGGGACGCCCTCCCACCGCGGCGAGTTGATGTGCACGACGCACGCGGCGAACGTCGGGCAGATCGAGCCCTTCGGCACCGTCTCGTCGTCGAGGTAGCCCGGCTTGTCGTCCTTGCCGACATACTGCCCGAGGAGCACGTCCTCCGGCTTGATCTCCGGGATGTAACGCAGCACCTTGACCTGTGAGCGCGTGTGTGTCAGCGCTGGAACCGAGCGCAGATGGAGCCCCCGAGCTGAGGAGGCCGCGCGAGCAAAGACGCACCTTCTCGTCACGGATGTCCTCCGACGAGAACGAGACCGGGCGTTCCATGGTGAGGATCGAGAGGACCTGCAACAGATCTGCGAGGCGTGCCCAGTAGGTCAGCAGTGTCGAGGGACGAGAGGGAGGGCGAACGCACGGTTCTGCATCACGTCGCGGATGATGCCGAACTCGTCGAAGTAGCCGCCACGACCCTCGGTGCCGAACGGCTCCTTGAACGTGATCTGGACGTTCGAGATGAGGTTCTTGTTGAACGAGGCGTCGAGCATGACGTTGGCGAAGCGGAGGACGAGCAGGTTCTTGACCATCTCCTTGCCGAGGTAGTGGTCGATGCGGAAGATCTGCGGGCCAGCAGATCAGGGACCTATCACAGTGAGCGCCGAGCCGTGAGGAAACCCGCTAAACGCACCTCCTCCTCCTTCCACTCCTTCTTGAGCCCAACCTGCATCTCGCGCGACGACTCGAGGTCCTTGCCGAACGGCTTCTCGACGATGATGCGGTTGATGCCGCCCTCCGAGTAGTTGTGCTTCTTGAAGTTGGCGGCGACGACGGTGAAGACAGAGGGCGGGAGCGCCATGTAGAAGACGCGGTTCTTCGGCGCGTCCTTGTCCTTGTACGTCTCCTCGCACTTCTTGATCTCCTTCTCGAGCGCCTCGAAGCCGTCGTCCTGGTCGTACTGCCCCGAGACGTACGTGCAGATCTTGAGGAACTCCTCGAGCTTCTGCTTCATCGCCGGGATCGGCGTCTTGATGTACTGCGAGACGCGCTTGTGGTACTCCTGCGGGCGGCGTGCAACGACGAGGGTCAGCGCGTTTCCCCAGCAACGCAGCATCGCCTCCATCGCCTCGATCTCCTCGCTCCACCCTGCGGGCCGCGCCTCGGCCTCCTGCTCGCGAACCCTCTCTGCGCCGGCTCGCGCACTCCAGCATCCTCCAAGCTGCTCCACCGTGGCCTGCGACCTCCCTTCCCTTCGCACGCCTGATCGCGAGCCGGGCGCTCCGGCCCAACACGTTTCGAGCCCCACACCTCTGCCGGCGGTCGCCCTCCTCTCGCCCGGGGCGTAGAAAGCGCAGGACTGGAAACTCACCTCCTCGTCCATCTTGGTGCGGGCATAGCCGATGATGCGGATGCCCTCGGGGAGGAAGCCGTTGTTGTAGAGGCCGAACAGGGCGGGGAACGTCTGTCGCCCGTGCAGAAGTGCGATCAGCGCCGTTCACTCTGTCGTGAGCGCAGGAGCACGGCCGAGGCGTCGCAGGGAGCATCAGGGGACGCATCGCGGGCGGAGTACCTCGGTAGCACCGGATGCGTCATGAAGCGCCTGCTCTCTGCGGCGCGCTCGCCGGAGGGGGAGAGGGACGGCGGAGGGACGCACCTTCTTCTTGGCGAGGTCGCCCGATGCACCCGCAACGGTGATCGTCGTGTTGTTGCTGAGGGCGTGCGCGCCCGTCCCCGACGCCGACGCAATCTCGCCCGTCTTGTCCTTGTTCGGGAGCGCCGCCATTCTAGTTCTCGGTCTTCCTGAGTGTAGCTGGGTGCGCAGGGTCTTCGGCTGCAGCGAGCGCGAGACGGCGAGGGAGGAAGAGCGAAGCCGGCCGCGGTGGAGGCGAGCGAGCGAGACGTCGATTACGAGCGAACTCGGCCTCTCGCCCGGCCTTGCAGAGACCCTTGCCAGTGCTGCCCACTGCACTCGTAGCTTGCCCGAGGCGATCCGCCTATTTTCTGCTGTCCGCGCCGTATTTCAGGTGCAGCCACGCCGAGGAGAAGGAGGTCGAGCGGAAGTACAGCGGTGCGCGTCTCGAGCACTTCGCTGGCTCTGTGCACTCTCCTGCTAGCATACACAGCGACGCTGGACAGGCGAGCGCGCCCGGGAAGCGTCCGCTCGTGCGCCGGCTTCTCTCCGAGTCTCCGCCGCCGGACATGCGACGTGATAAGTCCGCCCCCTCCGGTGTACGAGTTACCGCTTCGCCTGTCCCTGTAACCGCCTCGCCTCCTTCTTGACCTCGCCGTCGGGCGACATCCACCTCCAGACGGGGAACGCGATCTATGTTCGGTGGGTTAGCGGGCGGGGGAAGTCAGTCTCGCCGCGAGAGGCGAGGGAGAGAGGGGAGGGAGCGCACGGTGCCGATGAGACCCCAGAAGGAGTCAAGGAGGACGTTGTTTCGCGGCGTGATGCCGCGCGAGGAGCGCAGCATGTGCCCGACGGGCTCGTACGTGATGTAGAAGTCGCCGCGCTCGAGGCCTGCGCAGGTCGGGGTTGGCGGTCTAGTCGATACTCGCCCGCACAGGACTGTGAAGAAAGACGGGTGTAGTGCCGCGACGCACCCTTGATCAGCTCGCGTGCGACATCGTCCGGCTTGAGGCCCTCGTCCGGGCCCTCGATCTTCTTCGTGATCTCGGGCTTGAGGCGCTGCTCGTTCTCGAACCCGGGGGAGAAGATCGTCGCGGGGAGGAAGAGGTGCACGTCGATGCCGTAGAGGAGGAGCTCGTTCCGGAGCGCTTCGGCGAGACCTGCGTCGCGAATGCACGGGTCAGTCTCGCGCGGGGAGGGAGGGGAGAGGGGACGCACCGCGGATGGCGTATTTGCTCGGCGAGTAGCTCGAGTACCCCGTGAAGCTCATGAGCGCGAGCACCGAGCTGGTGAGGACGACCCTCCCTCCGGCCTTCCCGCCCTCCTTCATCGCCCTGACGCCCTCATGCACCGTGTTGAGGCACGTGCGGAAGTTCCACTCCATGCACTTCCAGTGCTCCGCGGCCGGCATCTCGGCGAACAGGCCGGGGACGCAGCCGCCCGCGCAGGCGAAGAGGAGGTCCGGCGCCGCGCCGCCATGCGCGCCGAGCGCGGTGCGCAGCGTCGAGGCCGCGGCGGATGGGTCGGTGAGGTCGCAGGCGAACGCCTGGAGGACCTGCACCGGGTTCTGGCGGTGTGTCTGCGGCGGAAGGCGCTCGAGGGTCAGCTTCTGGGGGTGCAAGGAGCGGGAGGAGCGCACCTCGATATCCGCGAGCGCCTTGTCGAGCTTTGCCTGGCTCCGCGAGACGATGGTGACGTGCGCGCCGCGCTGTGCGAGCTGGCAGGCGAGCGAGAGACCCAGTCCCTCGGACCCGCCGCCAACGTAGCAGTGCTGTGCGCACTCGATGGGTGTTCAGCTCTATTGCAGTGCACCACTGGAGGAGATGCGCGTCTGGACGCACCTTGCCCGCCACCTCGAGCCGTGCCCCCCGCCCGAACAACCTCATCAGCACCGAGAGCGAGACGAGCGAGAGAGCGGCGGTGACGGCGACAGCGAGGGCGGGGCGATCCGAGGTGAAGGGTAGAGGCCACAGCGAGACTACCGAGGCAAGGAACGCGCTCATACGTGCTGCGGAGGCAGCTGGCCGAGCGGTAGCGGGGAGAGAGAGGAGTCGGCCAGACCTCTTCCTTCCTCCTACCACTCGCCGTGCTCGACCCGTACGAGCTGGACGACACTTCATCGACGGCCAGTATGCCCGGAAACTCGCCCGACAGCGACTCGACGCTGCCGCACGGGTCCTCGTCGCTGCACTCTCGAGACCTCGAGCACGGCGATGTCCAGCACGAGGCGCATCACGACGATGACCAACACGTCGAGAAGGGCCCGCGTGACCTCGCCACGCCGACGGAGCCGCGACCAGCAACGGAGGAACCGCCCCTCGAGACCGGGTCGGCGTCGCTCCCGCCAAACCTCGCCTGCAACCCGCGCAAGAGATCCAGTCCGTGTACCGGACAACCCACCCCAAGCTCTCCGTCTTCTCGCTCCTCATCACGGCAACGATCTGGGGCGTCCTCGCGCGGCTCGGCCTCGAGTGGGTTGGAGGATTCGCCGCGAGGGCCGTCTTCTCGCTCGTCTGGGCCCAGATGGTCGGTTGCTTCGTTATGGGCTTTGTTACGACCAAGAAGAATGCCATCGAGCGGATGTGCGTCCGTCCTTCCGCTGGAGGTTGACGAGACTGACCAGAACCACGCGAACAGCTTTCCGCCACTCTTCGTCATGTGCGGCACCGGGTTCTGCGGATCCCTCACGACCTGGTCGAGCATGTCGAGCGACGTCTTCAGCGCGTTCGCCAACCTTGACGAGCCGGCGGGGACGAGCCGCTTCGCCGGGGTAAGCCGCTTGTCCGTCCTCGCCGATCGACTCCGCTGATAGCATTCCGCTCGCAGTTTCTATCAGGCGCAACCATCACCCTTGTCACGCTCTCTTCATCCATGGCCGCCTTCCAGGTAGGCCACCATCTCGGGGGCGCTGTCCCCTCGCCGCCGCGGCACCCGCATTCCCGCCCCGGGCAGCTCCCCTTCAACCTCCTCACGATCGTCGTAGGCCCGCTCCTCTGGCTCGGAGCCCTCCTCCTCCTCATCTTCGGCCCCGCGTCGTGGCGCCCCCGCGCAACCTTCGCCATCGTCGTCGGCCCGCCGGGCAGCCTCCTGCGGTACTTCGTGTCGAGGCGCCTGAACCGCGTGAACCCCTCCTTCCCGCTCGGCACCCTCCTCGTCAACTCCCTCTCCGTCATCATCTTCGCCGTTGCGGCGCTCCTCGCGCGCCATCCGCGCAGCGCGCTCGGGTGCGCGGCGCTCAAGGGCGTCCAGGACGGGTTCTGCGGGAGCCTGAGCACGATCTCGACGCTTGTCGTCGAGCTGCGCGGACTCAAGACGGGTCAGAGCTACAGGTACTTTGGCGTGAGCTGGGCCGTGTCGCAGGCGCTGCTGGTCGTCGTCCTCGGGAGCTGGGTGTGGAGCGGGGAGCGCGGGGCGCTGTGCTGGGAGCGGTGAGCTGGGGGCAGGGCGATAGACGGTCTGAGGTCATATATAGCTGTTGTACACCTTCTCTCCACCCTTGCCTTGCCTTGCAGCCCTCGCATCACCTCTCTCGCGTCGACCTTCCCAACTCGCTGTCGCCCTCCCCTGCTCGAACCGCTCCACCGCGCGCCGCGCAGGGCTCGCTTCTTGCTAAGACGGACCCGCTTATGCGGACTAGCCCGGCGGAGCAGCGCTCTGGCGACGTGTGACTCGCAACGGTCGACCGTTGGCGCTCGGCTCGCTCGCCTCGTCCTCTCTTCCTCCTTCCCCTCACTCGCCCTTCCTCGACTTCGCCTACCCCCAGCCCAGGTGCGCACGCAGCCCTCCCACGGCGCTATGCAGCCTTACTGACCCGCCTGCTCCACCCGCAGGCGGCTCCCTCTCTCCTCGTCGGCCGATCCGCTCGCTGCAGTTTCTCTCGCCGCGCCATGTTCTCCTCGCCAAGCTCCTCGCCCTCGCGGCCCTCACAGCGCTGGTCGCCGCCTCTCCCAAGGCCGGGTTCGTCAAGCACCCGCGCCGCCAGTACGGCAGCGACCCGGCCCTCGCCCCCTCCTCGCCCGCCGCCAACTCGCTCGCTTCGTCGCCTTCGCTCGCCCTGGAGGCGAGCTCCAGCGTCTCTGCTACGTCGAGCGCGCCCGCGACACCGCTTCGCTCGCCCTCGCCGCGAGCTCGTCCAGCACCGCCACTGCCGAGGCGTCCGCGCCCGCGTCCGCCTCGCTCGCGGCGGACAACAGCACCGCCTCGCTCGCCTACGCGCCCACCGCCTTCACCCCCGCCGATGCGGGCAACGCCACTGCGCGCGCCGCGAACACGACGGGCGTCGAGGTCAGCATCGACGTGACGGTCCTGCAGCTTGCGTTCGTGCTCGAGGTGCGCCCTCTTCCTGCCCCTCGCCGTATAAGAGGACGGGAAGCTGACGCTGAGACGGACGCGCGGGCAGAACCTCGAAGCGACGTTCTACCAGCAGGCGCTCGACAAGTTCTCGCTCGAGGTCATGGTCGAGGCGGGGTTGTCGCACTTCCAGGCGGCGATCGTGTGCGTCCTTCCGCCCGCCTACTCCCCAATCGTGCCCATGCGCGGAGGTGCTGACGCGCAGGCGGCACCACGCAGCATCGAGCAGGTCACGGCCATCCAGATCGACGAGGCGACGCACGGTGCGTCTCGCGCGCTGCCTCAACCCGCGCAGTCCCCTTTCTCGCGTCCTACGGGCTAGAGCACGTACATTGCGTCCTACTTACGAGCCGCCCGCCCGCAGTCACTGTCCTCGCCGATACCCTCGTCGCGCTCGGCGCCGAGCCGTTCGCCGGCTGCGGGTTCAACTTCGACGCCGCGCTTACCGACGTGAGTTGCTCCCTCTCCTGTGTCACGCTGTGCCTCGAGTGCGCTCTATGCGTGCGACGCGCTGCCGATCGGTTCGTTGTGTCTGCAGCCGATGACCTTCCTGAGTACGGCTCGCGTGCTCGAGGCGGCGGGCGTGAGCGCATACCTCGGCGCGGTGCGTCCCCTCCCTCTTTCCAGAGCTCGGAGATCGTCCCGAAGCCGCAACTGACGCTCCTCCTGCTCCCGCTCCCCATCGCCCGCTCCCACTCCGCAGGCGCACCTTCTCACCGACCCGTCCCTCCTCCTCGCGGCCTCGTCGATCGTCACCCTCGAGGCGCGGCACCAGAGCCTTCTCAACGTCCTCAACGGCGGGTCGTACAACCCGCAGGCGTTCGACCTCCCGCTCACGCCGCAGGGCGTGCTTGCGCTCGCGGGCGGGTTCCTCGATGGGTGCGACGCGGGCGAGCTGTGCGTTTCCCTCGTCGTCGCTGCTTTGTAACCTGCACTGACGAACGCGCTTGCGGGCGCAGCGGTCTTACCGGTGAGCTGCGCACCTTGGTTGGGCGGCCTAGTATCGCTCGACCTCCCAAAAGATCGCCTCCGCACGCTCACATTCTCTCCTGCAGCCAACGAGGCGCTCATCATTGTCGACGAGGCGACCCAAGCGGGCGCTTCGTCCCCGGCTCGAGGCTCTCCTTCTCGACCGCCGTCGACATCGACATCTCGGTGCGCCTCCTCCTCTTGCCCCTTCTCGATCGCGCTCACATGGCCCGCGCCCGCAGGTCCTCACCTGCCAGATGCTCATCGGCGGGCAGCCCATCGCGCTCACCTTCCCCGCGGCGGAGTGCGCCATTCCCGCCGGCGTCGACGGCCGTAAGTGTCCCTCCCTGCTCTCCCGCCCCGACTAACCTCCTGCCCCGCACGCACCGCAGCTGTCGCCGTCTACCTGACCAACTCGTCCACCCCGCTCGCAACGAGCGTGGTCATCCAGGCGCAGGCGAGCATCGTCGCCGGGCCGGGGTGCGTCCCGGTCTCTCTCGCTCGCTCTCCACGGCTGGGGGACCGCCTTGACGCGCGAGCACGCCTGCAGGCTCATCTTCATCGACGCGCAGGTCAGTGTGCTCGCGGCGGTGCTGTCGCCGCTTGCGGGCGGGCGCGGGCGCGAGAGCGACAAGCACCAGCGCGGCGGGAAGGCGCACAAGCAGGACGAGCCGGCCCTCGCTTCGGCGGACGAGTCTGCGACGATGAGCGACACTGCAAGCATGTTGGAGACGGCGACGAGCACGAACGCGGCGGGGAAGTCGCTCTCGACGACCTCGACCTCGTCGAGCATGACCTCGTCCTACGCCGTCGCCGCCGCATCGAGCTCGAACGTCGCGCGCTTCGTTCGCCGTGTGCCGCAGAACCGTCGCGCGCTGCCGACGATCCAGGGGGCGCTCGGCAAGAGGCGTCTCTCGGCGTCGTCGTGAGGCGGCGGAGGAAGGGGGCGGTGCACCACCCTGGCGGAGGTCGGCGAGTCGGTTTCTCTCTGCTTGATGCGCTTTGTTCTGCAATCGTGCTTGTGTGTGCACTCGATATGGATGCGCGCAGGCTCGGCCTTGGAAAGTAGGAATCGAGAAAGGGTGACGTCCTCTGAAGCGAGCGTCGACGAGGGGCGCGAGGGGAACGGCGCCCCTGGGAGACGACGTCGACGCTTGCTTGCTCCCCTTCCCAAGTGCCTCTCTTGCTCGCACTGAGCGCCTCGCATCTAGCCTCTCCAGTCAACTCTCAGCACTTCATCGCCCTCCCGCCGCTCTCTCCTCGCGCACCTCCCCCCGACGCAACCTCCCCCCGCAGTCCACCATGTCCGGCCACATCGAAGGCGACGCACGCATAACCGAAGAGTCGTCCGCCCGCGGTGCAGAGACCTACGGCGTGCGTCCCCTCTCCCCCTCTCTGCGTCCCCACCTCGGCGGGGCTGCCCTCGCTCTCCTCCTCGGCGCAGCCTGACCTTGATCGAGACGCGCGCAGCACTTGAACCAGCACCCGGCGCTCGAGCAGACCGAGGGTGGGTTCCGCGTCGGCGTCAGCATGGATCGGAACCGGCGCTGCAGGCGGACCATGGAGGAGTGCGTCCCTCTTCTCCCGTTCCTGGGCGGGATAAGGACTAACGACGACTTTGGGAGGAGCGCAGTGCGCACAGCTTCATCTACGACTTTGCCGGCCTCAAGGGCCAGGGCTACTTTGCCGTCTTTGACGGGCATGCAGGCAAGAAGGCCGCCGAGTTCTGCGGCCTGCACTTCCACGAGGTGCGTCTCCCACTTTCCACACACACTCGCGAAGAACTTACACCGCGCCGCCCCGCAGTACCTCCTCGAGAACCTGCGCAAGTCGTCCGCAACGCCGATCCCGCACCTCCTCAACGCGACCTTCCACGCGGTCGACACTGCGCTGTCGACGCTCTCTGCGACGGAAGGGTCCCACAGCGGCTGCACGGCCGTGACGTGCCTCCTCCGCCTCGAGGACGAGGACGGCAACCCCGTCGGCGCGGGTTCGGGCGTTGGCCCGAACGCCGTCGGCCGCGCGAGTGGGAGCATCGAGGGCAAGGCGGGCGAGGCGGCTAAGGCAGCGGAGGCGGCCGGGATTGACCCGACTGAGGGTAAGCCCGGATCGGGCGAGGGGCAGGGAATCGCAGGTGCGTGGGCTTTCGGCTGTTCTGCTCCACCTGTCGCTCGTGCGAGCTGCACGATCGCTTCCACTGTGTCTTGAGGCTCACGCTCCTTGCTCCACTGGCACAGGCAACACCTCGGCGTCGACCTCGTCGGACGAGCCCGGCGGCCTGAAGAGCAAGCTCAAGAGCGTCCTCTCCGGCTCGGGCAGCAAGCTCAACGCGACGGCGGGCGGCTCTCCGTCCCCGCCGAGCACCGACGAGCAGATCAACGGCCCCGCAGAGGTCGTCAAGGCGGCGAAGCGGACGCTCTACACCGCGAACGCGGGCGACGCGCGTGCTGTGCTCTCGTGCGTCTCGGTTCTGCTCTGTCTCGGCCACCGCGTTCAGGCAGCGTGCCACGGATGCCTGTGCACGACCACGTGTTGACAGACGATTCGCGCCTTCCACAGCCGCAACGGCCGTGCGATCCGGCTCTCGTACGACCACAAGGGCAGCGACGAGAAGGAGATCCAGCGCGTCGAGGCCGCCGGCGGCTACGTGATGAATCAGCGCGTCAACGGGTACCTCGCCGTCACGCGCTCGCTCGGAGACAGCCAGATGAAGCAGTTTGTCGTCGGCTCGCCTTACACGACCGAAACGACGCTGAGGCCCGACGACGACTTTTTGATCGTTGCGTGCGACGGGGTGCGTCTCCGTTCTCTCTACTCCGCGACTGGACGGCGTATCCGTCCTCACAGGCTACTTACTCGACTCGACGAGCGCGTACTCACCCTCCCGGCCCCTTTCCGCAGCTCTGGGACGTCTGCTCCGACCAGCAGGCCGTCGACGCGCTGAAGGGCCTGACGGACCCGCAGCAGGCGGCCGACACGCTCCTGCAGTACGCGCTCAGGTGCGCTCCCTCCCATCCTTCCTGCCCTCGCGCTCGTTCTAACCCGCACGTCCGTCCGCCCGCCCAGCCACGGCACGACGGACAACCTGACCTGCATGGTCATCGCCCTCAACTACAAGCCCTAGACGCTCTCCTCCTCCCTGTGCCTCGATCTCGCCGTCTCGAATTCGACACCAACGATAGCCACCTCTGTGCCTCAGTCCGCATCGCATACCTGTATCTCGAGCCTGTGAATGATGTAGAACCCTTTGTGGAGACGAATAAGACTGCAACTCGCCGAGGATCTTGACCTTCGCGAACGAGAGCGAGGAAGCGGGGACCTTCGCAAGTGCGAGTGACTCGCTCCCAGCGTTTGAGGGCCGACAGCGCTGCTGACTCTGACTCGAACGCGCAAGGGGTGCTGGACTTGGAGCGAACGGACAGCATGTACACCATTTCAACGGACTCAAGACCCGTATGTACACTCCCACCTCTCCTCCCCAGCATTCTCCTCCGCATCCCTTCCCTGTCAAGCACGCTTCGCCCTCCTCTCACTACCTCCTTCCGCACGCCCCCGCATCCTGCTCAGAACCCACGGCGGAGCGGGAGCGCATCATCGCGGTTGCGCATCGCGAGGTGCGTCGCATCGTGGTGCTTCTTCGGCGGGGCTTCGGCCTTCTGCGCGCGCGGTGTAGCGGGGAGGGGAGGGGCGGCGACGTCAGTCGCTGCGCGGGAGGGACAAGAGACGCGGGACGACACGGCGCAGCGCAGCCGTCTCGACGGCGGTGCGGCCAGCCAGAGCGAGGAGAGTCGACGCACCGCCTCCCTCCCCCACTTGAGGTACACAGCCGCAGCGACGAGCCCGCCCGCGACCCAGACGGCCGTCCCTCCGCCGCCGGCGCCGCCGCCCGTGTGCCCGCCGGGGCCGGTGTCGTGCAGCGGGGCGTGGTCCGGGTGGAGGGAGGCGGCGACGAGGGTGGGGCGGGCCTGCGCACGAGGAGGACGAGGAGGGGGTCAGGAGGGTGGGGGAGAGACGCGGGAGGGTAGCGGGACGGACAGTCGTGAAGCGCCGGGAGGCGGCGAAGAGGTAGCGCGCGCGTGGGAGCATGGTTCTGAGCAGTTTGGTTCTTTGTGCTTGTGCGAGCTGTGGGAGGGAAAGGAGAGAAGCGCAGGCGGAGCGGGGAAACAACGAAGGGAAAGAGCTCATGACGGAGCGGGGTCACGAGCGGGTCAGGCGGTCGAGGTGGGGATGCTGAGCTCGAGCGGTTGAGATGAGCATATTGCGTTCGTCAGTTGAGGCTGCAGGTGGGGCGCAATTCTGATGGTTCGTCGAGAACGGGGGAAGTGCATGGCGGGAGGATCGCCGAGTGGCGGAAGCAGGTCGGAAGCGGAGGCAGCGGAGCGTCGACGAGCGATGTCGCCCGCGCGCACATGGCGCGCACACGACCTGAACGCGCATGCGTATGAACTCGGACGGCGCGCAAGAGACGGGAGTGTCCGCAAGTCTCGATTGCGCCGCCGTCCACAGCGGGCTCCTTTCCCCCGTCTAGTAGTACTGCTCCGCCATGACTGCACGCGCATCGTGGTCAGCTTCGTCGTAGCGAGGCGCAGAGGAACGAGCGAGACGCACTGAGCGTGACCAAGCTCGTCCAGCCGGTGAAGGGGTCGCTGCGGCGCCATCCTCGAAAGTCAACATCCGCCCTACCCGCACCGGCCAAGAGAGGAAGAGGGAGAACGCACCTCCGCTGCCCCTCGCCCGTCACCGCGTTGTACTGCTCCCACACCGTCCCGGTCCGCTCCCACTCCTGCGGATACGCAAGCGCTCGTCAGCCATGCTCGCGCCGCCACGAGCAAGACGAGGGGTGCGCACCTGGTAGACGTTGTTGATGACGTTGTCGCGCAGCTCTGCGTAGATCTCCGCCGCACGGAGCTGGAACGGGCCGGGTTCCTTCGCGTACTTCTGCTCGCGGGCATGCACGCGGGTCAGCTCCTGCAGCCGTGGGCGAGAGAGCAAGACGGGACGCACATTGTGCAGCGCCGCAAGCGCGAGGTAGTTCATCTGGATCCAGATCGGGCCACGCCAGTAGTTCTCGCCCTTTCCGAAGAGCGGGTGCTGCTTGCTGAGCGAGCGGAGGCCGTACGGCGACCAGAGGTGCGACTCGTCGCGGAGGAGCTCGAGCGTCGCGCCGAGGTGCGGCGAGGACGAGGGGAGGAGCGAAAGGAGGAAGGGGAAGAGCGAGACATAGCCTGGATGGCAGACGTGGTACGACTCGTCTGCGCGCGACGAGATCGTCAGCTGCGCGTTACGCTGAGGGAGGGAGAGCGACGCACCGTCCTCGTCGACGCTCGCGTCGCAGTACATCTGCTCCTCCTCGCTCCAGTGCAGGTCTGCGCGCGGTCGTCAGCTCTGTGACCGTGGACAGGTCAAGAGCTCGCAACACACCATCGATGTTCCCGACGATCGCCTCGAACTGCTCGGAGAAGTCGTCGACGTCGTCCTCCTCGCCAAGGAACTCGGCGACGTCGCGCATCGTCCGCGCAAAGAAGCCCATCCAGCTCATCAGGTCGACGTGCAGCTCGCCGACGTGCGGCGGGACCGCGCGCGGGTAGTCGTCCAGGCCCGAGGTGAGGACTGCCTCGCACTATGAGTCAGTGTGAGGAGCGAGATCGAGGTGAGGAAGGCGCGCGCACCGTGGTCCGCTGTCCGCCCGCGCCAGCGGTACGCCTCGTTTCGCCCCTTGCGCGGCGGCCGAACGCGCGGATTTCGCCGCGCTGTGTGCGGCGGAACCACTCGTAGTGGCTCCTGAGCTTGGGATAGATGCCGCGCAGGTACGCCGCCGCGAGGGTCGGGGAGGAGAGGTGCAGCGAGGCGAGCGCGGAGGGCGAGCTCGCGACGTCGGCGGAGGAGAGCGGGGCAGACTCGTCGAGCGCCGAGAGCGAGATGCCGGACGAGCGCAGGCGCGAGATGAAGCCCGTCAGGCCCATGATGAGGGTCGGGGGGTTGCCGTAGGCGGGGTACTGCGTCTGGAACGCCTCGGGGACCTGCGGGGAAGGTGCTCGTCAGTCCCTGCACCGGCTCAGGGAAGCGAGCAAGCAGACACACCCGGCTCCTCGCCTCTTCGCCGAGAATCTGCTCCCTTGCGATCCAGCCGTCCTCGTCCGCAAGCTGCATCCAGCTGCGGAAGATCTCCAAGCCGAGGTCGTTGTCCCACGCGCCGACGAGCGCGAGGTGGAACCCCTCGTCCCAGTAGAACCCGCGCGGGAAGAAGCTCCGGCTCGGCGTCGCGGAGAAGAGCTCCTGCGGGTCCGTGAGCTGCGCGTTCGATGCCGGCTTGGAGGACTCGTCCGCGTCGGCGTCCCACTCTTGCGAGAAGGAGCGGTCGACGAGCGACGGGCCGTGGAAGTAGCCGACGCCGCCGACGAGGTTGGCGGTGATGGCGCGCGCAAAGGCCTGCTGACGCGGTAAACGTCGAGATGGAGGGGAAGAGCGAGGCGAAGCGCGCGCTGTACGCCTCGGACGAGGCGTCTAGCGCGGCCGTGAGCGAGTTGTCTATCGTCCGAGCGATGTGAGCGGTCATTTCGCCGGGAGGATCAGCGGATCAACGCACAGTCGAGGTTGCCCGGCGCAGCGTTCGAGTCAAAGTGCACGTCGACGCCCCACCGGCCCTGGTACGTCTTCTGGAACGCGTACAGCCCCGCCGCAGGGTGCGCAAAGTTGGGCAGTGTGAAGAGGATCGCGGGGTCGGGCGGGCTCTCCTGCCCGTACGGCTTGAGCAGCTCCTGCGACTGCTTGCCGATCGTGTTCATGATGGCGTCTGCGCGGGTTGTCAGTGCGGCTCCAGCCGTGGAAGGAGAGCAAGCGTACTCTTTGCCTGCCACACCATGCCCGCGGGGACGCCCAGCCCGACATACTGCGTCCGCTCGATCTTGTCGCCAAAGTCGGACGCGTGCGGGCCCTTGAACACGTCCTCGTTGCCCTCGTCTGCAGAGCGGGCGGGGTCAGCTCTCGAGCGGTATGGCGAGGAAAGGGGAAACGTACGGTCCTCGATCCGGATCCTGTAGCTGCCGATTCCCGACGTAGATCCCTTGAGCGTGACTGGGCTTGCGAGGCCCTGCAGAGCGCGCTTTGCGGGTCAGCAGATACGCTTAAACGGCGCGACAGGAGAACGCACGCTCGCGTCGGCCGCGTTCTCCAGCTCGAGGTAGCTCAGCGGGCCGTCATTGCCAAAATAGTTGACGAGCGAGATGCGCGACAGCTTGTCTGCAGCCATGCAGGGTTAGCTCGGTCGTCGAGCGGGAGGGGTGGCAGCACGCACCGTCGTTGATCGGCTCGCCGGTGATGCGCATCGCCCAGCTGCCGCCTGCGCGCGCGCTCACTCCGTCAGCGTGCTCTTCACCCAAGGAGAGCAGAGCACGCACCCTCGTCACCGCCGGGCACCTTGACCCACCGCACCGTTAACCGGACGTTGTTCTCCTTGTCGCTCAGCACCTCCTTCGCCGCGCTCCTCCCGTCATGCTCCGTAAAGCTGTACGTGAGCCCATCGCGCTGGTCGCAAGCGTGCCGCGGTTCTGCACTCGAGGCCGGTCAGCTCGCGAGGTGGGGGTCGGGGGCAGACGGGGACGCAACTGGTGTAGGACTGGAAGTCCTGCGTCCCAAACCAGAGCAGGCCCGTGAGGAGCGTGCTCGGGAGGCGCGGCCGCAGGCCAAAGTACAGCCCCGGGCGGTATGTGCCCCACAGCAGCGACGAGTTGGCGGACGAGAGCGACGAGGCGAACGCGCTCGTGTCGGGTGCGGCGGGCTGCGCTGTTGCTCGTGGTATGAGCGGGAGCAAAGGCACGAGGGCCAGCCACGGCTTCATCGCGGATCGGGACGGGGCGAAGGTGCGGATCGTGAGGGAGAGGGGGGCGCCATGCAGCTGGCGAAAGGATGATGCGGTTCACTTGCAGCGTGAGCGGGCGCTGTAAGGTGCTGTCTGCGGGTCTCGCACAACCTAATCCATCGGCTTAACGGAACTTGCAGAAGTCGGCTGGCCGCTGTACAGAAGCTTAAGTACTTGCTTCGCGAGGCGCCTCGTCGTTCACGCACCACATGCTCCTGCTACCAGCCCGGACAATCAGGGCATCCATTGAGACGACCGCACGATTCCGTCCATGCCGGCAACCGAGGAGCAGGACGCCGACAGCTGCTTGGCTGAAGGCCTTCGGTACAGAATCTCGTAGCGAGAACGGTTGCAGACTGTTTGTCGCCGGCTTGTTTAAACCACACTGGCAGGGCCACCGTACGGAACGGGGTGCGTTGCTATTCGAGTGGCAGGGCGCACAATCAAGGACACGAGGCTGAAGCTGGATGGTCGTCGTCAAGATGGCAAGCATATCTCCGGCAGAATGGCTCCAGTGCAGCGTCAGCGCGCAAGATCCAGTGTATAGAGCGTGCGAGCACGCAGCTAGAGCGTGATTGCCGATGCCTCGGTTAGAGGACAGCGGCGGAGATGAGCAAGAAGAGCGTGAAAGCGGGCTGTGTGCTCACGACCTCCAGCGGCGGGCTTATATGTGTTGCGTGATGTCGAGAGTGACGGGTACACTGTCGAGCGCGGCACGGAAGCGTGGGCGAGCCGTCCTGACCGCAAAGGAGCGGTGGCCAGATGGGCGAGGTGCGGTGAGGGGTCACAGAACAGCGAATACGTCTCCGACGGCGGGTTCGCTATTCCAGACCGCGAGGTGAGGGACGACTGGCGACGCCGTCGAAGCACGAGAACGAACGAGCAGGGGCACGCCGCGGAACCGCCACCGGGGGCATTTGGGAAGGCGCCTGTTCGGAGGGACGCCGTGCGAGCTGGAGGGACAGGGCGGGCGCCGCGCGATTTTGGCACCTTCGGCAACGTTCTGGAGATGATGGTGGCAAGCGCTGGAGCGTGCTGGATTGTGCTGGAGCCGAGGAGCGGCGGAAAAGGTGACAGTGCGGGGGAACGATGGAACGTCCATGAGCATCCCGACACGAACGACCTCGTTCTCACCTTCTCGCACCTCTTGTGTTTCTTCACTACACGCTCCAGCAGCGACAGGTACGTTCGCGAAGTCTTTGCCAGGAGATGGCCGCAGGAGGCGGTGAAGGGGGCCAGTGCGCTGACGGCCTCTCTCCTCTCGCGACTCCGCGGTCCACCCCTTGTCTTCCTTCACTTCACTCGGTTTCGCCTTCGCAGCGTTACTTCCCAGCACACCCTCTCCGCACACCCACCCCCCAAAAGCCACCCCTCCGCAACCATGTCCAAGGCCATCGGGTGCGCTCCCGTCGCCAGCATGCACCCGCCGACCCGAAGCTGACCCCCGCTCTTTCCACCCGCGCAGTATCGACCTCGGCACCACCTACTCGTGCGTCGGCGTCTGGCAGAACGACCGCGTCGAGATCATCGCCAACGTACGCCGCCGCGCCCCCCGAGCGAGCGACTTGTGGCTGACGTTCCTTCGTATTCCATCGCCCGCAGGACCAGGGCAACCGCACCACGCCTTCCTACGTCGCGTTCACGTACGTGCCACCGCTAGACTATCCCAGGAGCAAAGAGCTAACCCCCCTGCGCGCAGCGACACGGAGCGTCTCATCGGTGATGCCGCGAAGAACCAGGTCGCGATGAACCCGCACAAGTGCGTCTCCCGCCGCTCGTGCTCGCCCGTACGAAGGCTGACAATACCCCCTGCAGCACCGTCTTTGACGCCAAGCGCCTCATCGGCCGCAAGTTCGCGGACGCCGAGGTCCAGTCCGACATGAAGCGTACGTTTTTCCCCGCCCGAAGGTGGTGCCGCACATCAGGAGCTGACTATCGACATGCAGACTGGCCGTTCAAGGTCGTCGACAAGGCGACCAAGCCCATCATCTCGGTCGAGTACAAGGGCGAGACGAAGGAGTTCACGCCCGAGGAGGTGTCGTCGATGATCCTCCTCAAGATGAAGGAGACCGCCGAGGCGTACCTCGGCGGCGTCGTCAAGGACGCCGTCGTCACCGTCCCCGCCTACTTCAACGACTCGCAGCGCCAGGCCACCAAGGACGCCGGCCTCATCTCGGGCCTCAACGTCCTCCGCATCATCAACGAGCCGACCGCCGCCGCCATCGCGTACGGCCTCGACAAGAAGTCCGAGGGCGAGAAGAACGTCCTCATCTTCGACCTCGGCGGCGGCACGTTCGACGTCTCGCTCCTCACCATCGAGGAGGGCATCTTCGAGGTCAAGGCCACCGCCGGTGACACTCACCTCGGCGGCGAAGACTTTGACAACCGGTGCGTCCACTCTGCCCTCTATGTGCGACTTGTCGAGCTGACCCGCCCGCCCGCAGCCTCGTCACCCACTTTGTCGGCGAGTTCAAGCGCAAGAACAAGAAGGACCTCTCGACCAACGCGCGCGCGCTCCGCCGCCTCCGCACCGCGTGCGAGCGTGCCAAGCGCACGCTCTCGTCGGCGGCGCAGACCACCATCGAGATCGACTCGCTCTTCGAGGGCATCGACTTCTACACCTCGATCACCCGCGCTCGCTTCGAGGAGCTCTGCCAGGACCTCTTCCGCGGCACCATGGAGCCGGTCGAGAAGGTCCTCCGCGACTCGAAGATCGACAAGCAGTCGGTCCACGAGATTGTCCTCGTCGGCGGCTCGACCCGCATCCCGCGTGTCCAGAAGCTCGTCTCGGACTTCTTCGGCGGCAAGGAGCCCAACAAGTCGATCAACCCCGACGAGGCCGTCGCGTACGGCGCCGCCGTCCAGGCCGCCATCCTCACGGGCGACACGTCCGAGAAGACGCAGGACCTCCTCCTCCTCGACGTCGCCCCGCACGACCGTCCCGACCAAGAAGTCCGAGACGTTCTCGACCTACGCCGACAACCAGCCGGGCGTCCTCATCCAGGTCTTTGAGGGCGAGCGCGCGCGCACCAAGGACAACAACCTCCTCGGCAAGTTCGAGCTTTCGGGCATCCCGCCCGCGCCGCGCGGCGTTCCGCAGATCGAGGTCACCTTTGACATCGACGCGAACGGTATCCTCAACGTTTCGGCCTCGGACAAGACCACTGGAAAGTCGTCAAAGATTACTATCACGAACGACAAGGTACGGTGCATTCCGCGCGTTCGGGGGGTCCCTGGGGACCTCTGGGGAGTGCCTGGGGCGCCTGGGGAGCGACTTCGCCCTCTCCCGCGCTTCCCCGGCCCCCGCCGGCCTCCCCGCTGCTATTGTGAGCTCTAGCTGACCCTACTGTGCACACAGGGTCGCCTGTCGAAGGAGGAGATCGAGCGCATGGTCAACGAGGCCGAGCAGTACAAGGCCGAGGACGAGGCGGCTGCCGCGCGCATCACCGCCAAGAACGGTCTCGAGACCTACGGTGCGTTCTCTCCCTTCTCTCTACTCCCTTTGACGTCGTTGCTGACCGCCGCGCTCGCCGCCCGCAGCCTACTCGCTCCGCAACTCGATCGACGGCGACCTCAAGGACAAGCTCGAGGCCGCCGACAAGGAGTCGCTCGACAAGGCCATCACCGAGACCATCTCGTGGCTCGACGCGTCGGCCGAGGCGAGCAAGGAGGAGTACGAGGAGAAGCAGAAGGAGCTCGAGGCGGTCGCCAACCGTGCGTCCTCCTCTCCCCTTTCCCCTCCTTTCGCTCGTGCAGCTCGCTGACTCGCTCTCTCGTGCACTCGCAGCCATCATGATGAAGGCGTACGGCGCGGCGGGTGGTGCGCCGGGCGGCCCGGGCGGCTTCCCCGGCGCGCCGGGCGGTGCGGCCCCGGGCGCGGGCGCTGACGAGCCGTCGGTTGAGGAGGTCGACTGAGTGAAGCCAGAGTTGTGTTCCTGCTTGATCGCTTGCAACGTTGTACAGATTTGTCTCGCACTTCCGCCTGGGAGCGAGGTCGCTCGTGTGGACAGGTGCATGGGCGAGCGGATCTCTTCCTCTGGAAAGGGCCGACCTTGCGAGAGCTGTGAAAGGAGGGAACGGCTGTGCATTGCACTCGAGAACATAGCGACGAGGGGAAAAGCGGGTCCCGGAGCGAAAGCGGGATCGTGACGAGTTGAAAGATGGTGGAAAAGGGGTCGTCGACGGCTTTGGCGACCTGCGGGCGCCAGTCTCGTGAGGTTGAGCGGTACAGCTGCGCAGAATGAGGTACGTACAGCCTCAGCAACCGAAGTACGGGGACAGCGTGATCGCCCCATCCATGCCGACCTGCGGCGCGGACCAGACGTCGCCCTCCATGCCATACGTCGACCAATCCCACAGCGTGCCGTACGTGTGGCCTTTGCCGTAGCTTGTGCCGTGGTAAGAGCAGGTGTCGTCGTTCGCGGTATTCTCCCAGAACGCCTCCATCTCATGGAAGAGCGTGCGGCGGTCACGCCGCCAGGCTGGATGACCTTGACATCTTCGACCTGGAAATCGGCGAGCATCGAGAGGTGGATCTTCGAGCAGGCAGGCGATTAAGCGAACTCGTCGATGGCGGCCAGCGTGTACGGGTCAAACACCTCCTCTTCGCCTTCGTGGCAGCGCACGGCCGTTTGATGTCCGCGTACTAATCGCTTCGAGCATCGGGTGCAGCTCGATGTCCGCGCCCAGCGGAAGTTTGCCCTTGGCAGCCTTCGCGCGGAACAGGACGCGGTCGAGCGACTTGTCTGGGGAGGAAGGTCAGCGAGCCTAGCGCGGATGCAAGCGAGACGCGCGTACCGCGCACCTTGGTGAGCTTGTTGAGCCTCTTGCACGTGCGCTCGAGCGACTTGAGGCTGCCGTACGCGAGGCTGTCCGCGATGAGGAGCCAGCCAGACCTCGTCCGGGAAAGCGAGCGCCGTGGGAGAAGCGGGAGTCGCGCAGGCAGCGGCGTGGGAGCTAGCCATCGTACGTATTAGCGCTAATGAGGCAGCAGATGCGACCGGAGCAGGAAGAGCATCGGCGGCGGAGGAGAGCCGCGTCGAGGGTCTCCCGGCGACGTCGACCTCGCTCTCGTCCTGAGGCAGATCCGACTCGCTAGATCCGACGAGACTACCCGGACAGTGCCCACAAATGTCGCGCCAGGACACCATCTTCGACGTCGACGACTCGGCGGCGGGCAACCTCTCGTTCCAGGGCAAGTCCCCATCTCCCGCCGCGGATATGCGCTGGAGGAGCGGCAAGTACTGACGGAGCACGCCCATAGACTTTGGCACGGCGAGCATTCAGTCCGACGTCCCGACGGGCCGCATCTCGCCCAACGCCTCCCCACATGTCCGCGCGACCAACGACCTCTACAGCGCAGAGCAGCGCATAGGCAGCTCCATCGACGGCGCAACCAAGAGTGGAGGCGTCCTCAACCTCGACTTCTGTGCGCGCGCCCCTCTCTCCGGCCAGGTCTCCCAGCTCACCCTCCCCTCCTCCCGCAGACTCGGGCTGGTTCGACGTAAACACCGCCAAGGTGCTCCAGCGCTGCTACAAGACGCTTCTCCCGACCGAGGACTACGTCGGCGAGGTGCTCGAGGGCGCGCCGGACCTCTACGGTCAATACCGCCGCTCACTCTATCCCTGCCCCGCTCACGCCTCGTCTCTCGCAGGCCCGTTCTGGGTGCCG
Organism: Rhodotorula kratochvilovae; assembly: GCA_019926025.1. Taxonomy (NCBI): domain Eukaryota; kingdom Fungi; phylum Basidiomycota; class Microbotryomycetes; order Sporidiobolales; family Sporidiobolaceae; genus Rhodotorula; species Rhodotorula kratochvilovae. Next base: position 390,361 of record JAHSUG010000009.1, read on the forward strand.
ACAACCCTCGTATTCTCCCTGTTCCTGATGTCGTCGCTCTACTCGTCCATCACGGCATACCTCGACAACCTCGAGTACACCTACGACTTTACGCGCCTCGGAGCAGCCACCTCTGTCGTGTACGTTCCCCGCGCTGTCGCCCTCGCGCACACCGCTGACGCCTCAGCGCAGCTACACCTATTACCTCGGCGTACCTCTCCTTATCTGGGCGGCGATCAAGTACTGGGCAGGCGCGTCGGAGCGCAGCCCGGTCGACATCATCAGCCTGTACGGCTACTCGTCGACCGTCTGGATCGTCGTCGCCGTGCGTCATCCCTCACCTCTCGTGGAACGCACTTACTCATACCGCTCCCCGCAGTGGCTCTCCCTCATTCCGCTCGACTACGTTCCCGCCACGCTCGCCTTCCTCGGCACGCTCCTCTCGCTCTTCTTCCTCGTGCGGAACCTCTACCCGATCCTCGCGACTGCGCCCAACGTCTCTGCGCGCATCCTCATCGTCGTCATCGCGGTGCTGCACCTGATCTACGCGATCGCTGTCTGGTGGGGATTCATGAAGGGCGGGCGGGGCGCGCTCGTCGACAAGGACCTCAAGGACGTCGCGGGCGAGATTGGCAGCGGGCTCGGCAAGATTGGCTCGGACGTTGGGGAGCGGATGGCGAGGTGGCGAGCGTAGCCGTCCCACGCTGTCAGGAGAACCGGAAGTTCCTTGCCTGTCTCGCTGTCCGCCAGAGAAGCATGGCATCGAGGCTGCTCTTTTCTTTTACGCCGCTCTGGCCACCCTAGATGACTCCCTTCTGTTGGAGCTCCGCAATCCGCTCGTCCGCATAGCCCAGCTCACGGAGCACCTCAACGGAATGCTGCTTGAGCACGGGAGGCGGACGGGTGAACTGCGGGGGAAGCATAGAAGCGTCAGCAGTGCGTCGAGGTGCTAAAGAGCAGGAGGGAGGCTCACCTCCATCCGCTGCCCATTGTACTGCACCGCCGGCGCGACGAGCTTGATCTTGCCCGCGCGCGGGTGGTCCACCTCGCGGACCATCTCCCTCGCGCGCGTCTGCGGGTGGTCGAACGTGCCCTTGATGTCGTTGACGGGCGCAAAGGGGAACCCGCCGCCCTTGAAGCGCTCGAGCCAGTGCGCCGTCGGGTGCTCCCGCAGCGCGTCTTCGATGAGCGGACGAGCGTCGAGCGGTTCGCGACCCGCGAGGTGTTGGTGCTGAAGGATGCGTCGGTCGCCCACTCGGCGCGCGAGAGCATCGAGGAGAACTTCCTGAACTGGCCGTCTGCGTGAGCAGACGGCGATCGGTCAACGGGCGTCTACATAGGGGAGCAGCGGAAAGGGGCGCACCGTTGCCCGCGCCGATCATGACAAAGCCATCCTTCGTCGGGAACACCTGGTAAGGGACGATGCTATAGAAGAACGCGAGCGTAAGGATGGCCTTCTCAGGTGAAGTGTGGGAGTGTACGCACCTCGGGTGCGCCGTCCCCCGCGTCGCCTCCTGCCCCGCAATGAGGTAGTTGCTCGCAATGTTGGCAAGCGAGGCGATCTGCGACTCGAAGAGGTTTACGTCGATGTGGACGCCCTCGCCAGTTTGCGCGCGCGAGAGGAGCGCAGCGAGGATGGCGGATTTGGCGTACAGGCCGGTCGTCAGGTCTGTGGACTCGGAGTGTAAGCGAGCGCTGGCGGGAGCCTTGTCAGGAGCGGGTGCGCACCAGTGATAGCGACGCCGACCTTGACGGGAGGGCCATTTGGCTCGCCCGTGATATGCATCAAGCCCGCCTCCGCCTCACTGCGCGCGATACCCAGGTCAGTGCCACAAGCTTGTGGAGAAAGGATGAGACCCACATGTTCACGTCGTAGCCCGGATTCCGCGAGTACGGTCCCGACTGCCCATAGCCTGCGCACGATATCGTCAGCATGTCTGGGGCTGCAGGATACCAGAGCTACCGCACCCGACACGGACGCATACACGAGTCGCGGGTTGAGCTTCTTGCAGTCCTCGTAGCTGAAACCCATCTCGGCGAGCTTGCCTGCGGATCTGGGCGGTCAACAGAGAGGCTGGAGACCAGAAGCAGGCACGACGCACCCGGCACGTAGTTCTCCACCTGCGTGCGGTGAGCCGAGTCAGTAGAACCCTCGAGACAGGAGGAGCGGGAGGAGGCGCACCAGCACATCCGCCTTCTTCACCAGTTCCCGCAGAATCTCCTTCCCCTCCTCCTTCTTGAAGTCGAGCCCAACGCTCCGCTTCCCGCGGTTCACCTGCGGAGAGACACCTGGATAATGAGCACTACGCAGGATATCAGCGCGAAGAGGAGAGAGCGCACCTGCAGGAAGTACGCCGACTCGGGCGGCAGCGAGTTCCAGTCCTCCGTCCGCAGCGCAGGCTTGCCGTCCAGCGAAGGCGAAGGTGGCGGGGTCGGGGGCATCTCCACGAGCGGGGCGCTGGGCGGAATCCCTGCAAGCACAAGACGTGAGCCATTGGGGCGGGAGGAGCGCGAATAGACGGTCACGCACAAGCGCGCGTGTCGTCGCCCTTCGTCGGATGCTCGACCTTGATCACCTCTGCGCCGAGGTCTGCAAGCATCATCTGCCGCGCGCGGAGGAGCGGGTCAGCCTCCGGCGGAGTCGGGTCCGTCTCCCATCGCGAACGCGGAGGGGAAGCCGCCTGCGTGGGTGCTGTGCTCGCGCGCAGACGTGCTGGAGGGGAGAACGCACCGTCGCGTACGGCCCTGCGAGGACGCGGGTCAAGTCGAGCACGCGCACGCCCTTGAGCGGGGGCGGCATGGCAGCGCGGGATGGCGCGGCGGTCGAGAAGGCGCGAGCGCAGCGGGTGCGGGCATGGCGGACGAGCATCGCAGCGGTGCGGTGGAGCGCAAGCGTGAAGAGCGAGCGCGTCGGACGCGCCCCGCTCGTCCCCCATCCCGCGGGACGGCCGCCGGCCCTCGGGCACCGAGCCGGAGCTGATGAGACACGCGTCCAGCGACGTCAAGGCCGCGTTCGATGCCCAAGGTCGCTCCCTTTCACCTTCGTGCTGAGGCTGCTCGTGCGTGCCCGATCGACAGTCGCCGTGCTCTGCGCTGCCCGCCCCACTCGGCCGCGCTGGAATGACCGCCTTCTCTACTCCTGCTCCTCCGCCTCGCTTGCTGCTCCCCTCGCCTCACCAGCTAGCTAGACCCTCACACACGACATGGTCGCATCCGTCGCAGTCATACAGGGCGCAGGCGGCGCCATCGGCTCGCACTTCGCCCGCCAGCTCCTCCAGCGGACGTCCCTCTCCATCGTCGGCACCTCGCGCGACCCGTCCGCAGCCAAGCGCGCCATCCTCGACGGCGCAGGAGACAAGGTCGACGAGTCGCGGCTCAAGGTGCTTGAGCTTGACGCCAGGCAGGAGGACTCGATCGTGCAAGCGGCGAGGCAGGTCGAGAAGGAGTTTGGCCCGAAGAGCTTGCGATTCCTCCTGAACGCGAGCGGCGTGGTGCGTCTATCGTCGCAGTGTCCCCACTGGCGTAAACTGCAGCGATGGGGTCAGAAGGGCGCGTGGTTGACCAGCATTTCCCACCGCAGCTCCACGCCGACAAGTCGATCCACGAGGTCTCGCTCGACAAGCTCCTCGAGTCGTTCCAGATCAACACGTTCGGCCACCTCCTCACCTTCAAGCACTTCTACCCGCTCCTCCCGCAAAAGAACGACATCCGCAACTCGAAGGCGGACGGCGCGGACGACCCCGCGCAGGGCGTCATCCACCCGGGGCTGGGCGTCCTCGCGAGCTTGACGGCGAAGATCGGGTCGATTGAGGACAACAAGAAGGGCGGTGCGTCGTGCTTCCTCACTCCCCCTCGCGGGACCTTCCGGAGGCAGACCTTCGCAACTCGAACTGACCCTGCTCCACACCTCTCGCTTCTCCCTCTTCGCAGGCTGGTACGCCTACCGGGCCTCGAAGGCTGCCGCGAACCAGACCATCGTCACCCTCCAGCGGGAGCTCTCGATGCGGTCTACGCCATCCATCGCGCTCGCATTGCACCCGGGCACCGTAGTCGGCACGAACCTGTCGAAGCCGTGGACGCGCGAGGAGGACGCGGGCAAGAAACCGGGCCACCACGACGCGGAGACGGCGGCGCGCAAGCTGCTCGACGTGATCAGCGGGTTGAAGGAGGGCGATGGCGGGCGGTTCCTCAACTACGACGGTAAGGACTTGCCGTGGTGAGGTCCTCGACTGCGACGAGAAGGACCTGCCGTGGTGGGTGGGCGGGTGTACCAACGCGCAATGCATGTACATAGCTGCCTGAACGAGCCCGGGACGGACGGGGAAGCTGGAGGATCGGGCAAGCTAGAGACGGTGAAGCTCTACCGTAGGGAAGGGGCGCGATGCACGAACGAAAGCTACATACACTGCAAGTCGAGACGGGACGACGAACGAAAGCAACTAGCTACAGGAAAGAACAAGTGCAAAGCCGACAAAGCCCGGAGAAAGATCCCTATGAACAGCTCCTCCTTCCCCTCCCCCTGTCCCTCGCCCCTCAGACCCAGACATCCCCCTGTGGCATCCCCTTGAGCCAGCTCCCGCGCCTGGGCCTCGTAGTGCCGACGACGGGTTCGCCCGTCATGTCCTCGACGCCGCCGGGCTGCGGTGCGCGGACGTGCCCGCCGGCGGGGTCGCTCGCAATGGCGGCGGCGCTGGGCGAGATAGGGCCCGCAGTGGCACCGCTCTTGCCCGAGATGGTGCGCTTCAGGACGGAGCCGAACCCGCCGCCCGCGGCGCCCGCGCCCGTCGCACCCGTCGAGGAGTCGGCGCCGGTGGAGCTGCTGCCGTGGAGGAGCGTCTCGACGCGCTGGCGGAACGACTCGGCTTCGCTGTGGGCGAGCACGATGACGTGAGCGAGAGCTTGAGAGAAGGGGAGGAAGGTGCACGCACTTCATGAGGAGGATGTCCTTGAAGACAAACCCGACGGTGACTTCCCTCTTCCTCCCCTCCTCGTCGGCGCCGGCGAAGCCCGCCTTGCTCTTGTCGGCGACGTCGAGCTCGACGACAGGCGCATGCACGAGGAGCGTCTCGTCCGAGCCGGGCGGCCTCCCCTCCTCGACGGCGCCGGTCGCCGCGCCCGGCGCAGCGGAGATCGGCAGGTCCTTGCCCATGTTGGTCCCGCCCGGCGAGCCCGGACCCTGGCACGTGCGGTGCGGGTAGAAGCGCACCGAGTGGATAGCGGACGGCGACGAGATGTAGAGCGCCGTGACGGAGTGGCCCTGCCCGATGTTGAGAAGGTTAGCTCACACGCCGCTCGAAGCCCGACACCGACACCGACGGGAGCCGCGAAACGACGGAACGCACCTTGTACGTCGGGAACGGCGAGCGCGTCCTCTCCGGTTCCTCGAACGTGAGCCCGCCGTGACCCGCACCGGCAGCGCCGGCCGTCGTCTGCGTACCCTCGACGCTCTGGCGACGCTGCGGCTCGGCAGCGGACGCCGTCGTGCCCGTCGCCGCCTGACCGGCGCGCTCGCCGGTGCGCGTGCGCGTGAGCCCGAGGCCTTCGCCCGTGCTGGCGGCGCTCTCGCTGTGCGAGGACTTGCCGGGGGTGACGGCCGAGAGGACCTTCTTGACGAACCCGAGGACGGGGCTCTTGTGCTCGGCGGGAGGGGCGGCCTCGTCGGCCGTCGTCGTCGCCGCGGCGGGGGCGGACTCGCCCTCGTTGGCGGAGGGAATCTCGCGGGACGAGGTGCGCCCGAACGAGCCGATGCTGAGGCGGCGGCCGGGCGGAGACATGCGGGCCTTGGTGCGGTCGGCGTGGACGGGAGCCTTGTCGTGGTCGAGGATGAGGACGATCTCGTGGTTCTGCACGGAGAGCGAGGCGGGGAGAGGATTGTGAGTCGACCTGCACGGCATGAGACCTTGAAGCGAGCAAGCTCGAGCGCACCTTGGTGACCCAGAGCGTGCCTTCGACGACCCACTCCTCGCCGTCGTCGCAGTCCCTGAGCTTCTTGCCGGACTTGAGCCCGACGGTGCCCTCGGGCCAGAGGACGACCTGGGCCTTGACGCGGCCGTACGCGCGCCAGTCGCCCTTGCCGATGCTGGGCGGGTCGATGACGGGCTCGCCGGGGAGGCCAGCCAAGGGGGAGACGGCCGTGTCGGCGGTGCGGAGCGAGGCAAAGCGCGAGGCGTTGTGGTCCAGCGCGGTCTGGTCTGAGGTGGCGCTCGTCGCGACGGAGGGGACGAGCGAAGCGCGCTCGGCGGCGTCATGGCTACTCGTCGCCGCGGGAGGAGCGGCGGTCGAGGTCGAGGTGGGAGGGACGGACTGGTACGCCTGGGCGGGAGGCGAGCGCGCCGCCGAGGCGAGCGGTTGCGTGAGGAAATCCTGCAGGCGCGGACTGAGTCAGCGTTCTTCTCGAGCGTACAGCTGCAGCATCCGGACGCACCATCACGCTGTGTGCGGTGTGAGATGAGGTTGAGCGAGTTACTGATGAGAACGGGAGGCGGTGCAGGTGCGGGAGCGGGGTCTCGCCGGTTGGGATGCGCAGTGTGCGCGGTGTGGGCTAGTAGGGCGCTCTCGAGTGCAGGGAGGAGCAGCAAGGAGCGGGCAGTGGCGCAAGGAGGGGAGGCAGGGACAAGGTCGTCGTTGCGACCCGTCGCCCTTCGCGGCGGTCGCCTGACCTTCGCCTCCCCTCCCGCACCACCTGCTGCAGATCGATCCCCACCACCCAGGCTCTCGGAGACGATGATCTCGCGCCAGCGCACCAGCGTTTGCCTCCGCTTCCTCTCCCGAACACCTGCTCTGCACCGTGCGGTCGAGGCTGCAACGCTGCGAGACGGGACTCGTTGCGACGCAAGAGGGGCTGTACTGACACTGCGGTTGGACTTATGGGCTACGAGGCCCGGGAGGGAACGGGAGAAAGGAGGAATAGCGCCGCCTGCGACGCGGTCCGGGTGGAGATGCGCATGAAAGCGCTCACTCGTAGTGCAGGTAGCAGCTCTGCGGGCAGGGCGGCATCAGCGAGCGCTCCTCGTCCTTGCAGACGTGGTGGGAGAGGCGCACGGCGAACCAGCCGGTCTGCGGCGGTGAGGACGAGGGTCAGCGGCGCCGCCGGAGAAGGGCAACGAGTCGCTCCGCGCACCTTGGTATCGGCAGGCGGGCCAAATGGCGTCGCTTCGTCGACGGAGAAGTCGGTGCAGTAGGTTGCGCCGCAGCCGAGCTGGTCTGCGCCCCAGATGGCCTGTCCCCGGCGATGGTGAGCCGCAAAGAGGGAGAGGAGCGGCGGAGGGCGAGAGCGGGGTCAGCTGTGCGCGCGTCCCCTGATAGTAGATGAGCGACAGCGTACGATGTTCGAATCTGCGGTTGGAGGGAGGTCAGCGCGAGGAGGTACCGCGGGAGCAGGAACGAACGCACAGGTTCCCTGCGCCCGCCAGACCGCCACCGCCGCCTGGATGACCTGCAAGCTCGTCTCCGTCGCGCTGCCGTTCCAGTACGCGAGCGCCTGCGTCTGGAGGTTCGTCACGTCCGGGTCGCGCTGCCAGATGCAGCGCCCGCTCCACGCCGTCGCCTCCTTGCCGAGCGTCGCGTTTGAGACCTTGATCGCGGGGATGTCGTTGATCGCCTTGCGTGCGGAGTTGACCTTCATCAGCCAGTAGGCATTGTTTAGGGTCGTGCCCGGGACGGCGGGCTTGTCGGGCACGGGGGTCGACGAGGCCTGGGGGGAAGGCGCGGCGTAGGCCGCGACGGCGGCGGTAGCGGCGAGGAGGAACGCAGCAATCTTCATCGTCGGAAGTAGTTGGAAAGGGTACAATGCAGAAGGAAGAGAGGAAAGCGAGAGAAAAGCGAGAGGAAAGGAGGGCAAGCACCGCCCAACGGAGTCTCCTCGTCCTCCCCGCCTCCCCGGCCGTGTGGGGACAACGACTGGCGTTAGCTCGACAAAATAGGCAGACGCAGCCCAACGTGCTGGCAGAAGGGGAAGGATGTCGAGCAGCTCTCGACTTGCGAAGGTTCCCCTCGAGCGTCTCCTCCGCCGACTCGCCCGAATCGCTGGCGTCGCCGAGAGCGTCTTGAGCGTCTGCGAGGCACAGATGACCAGCTCCGAAACTGTCGATGCAAGCGAAGCAGCGTCGAAGCAGAATCCATGCGAGAAATGCGAGGATTACATGCGCTCCCCCCCCCTCCCCCCCCTCTTGCTAAGGCTCAGCGCTTTGACCCGATGCTCCGACTCAGCCACCGCTCGTCCTTGCGCTCGCGCCGCTCGGCCACCAGGTGCGGCGGGACGAACGCGCCGTCTTCGTCCTCGCTCTCCTCCTCCTCGGACCCCTCCATGCCGTCCTCCTTGACCTCGGCGCCGCGCTCGCGCGCGACCTGGTCCGCACTCGGGCGCTGCCCATTCGCCGCATCCAGCTCAGCGCGGCGCCCAAACGATGCAGGCGTGTTGCGCAAGCTCTGCGCAAGGCTGGACGACGCAGCGGGAGCCGCCGAGCCGGGCAACCCGCTGATGCCCGTCCCGCCCGCGCCTCCCGGACGGGGCGTCGCGGGGCTGTCGATCCCGCGCGGCACGCTCGGTGGCTCGAGGGGGAGGAGCGCAGCGCCCCCTCCCGCGGTGGGGACCGCGTGGGGGTGCGAAGCAGAGGTAAACGACCCCGAGCCGTGAGTTTTCAGCGGGGGGACGAATGGCGCCTCGCGGCCCTGCGCGAGACTCGTCTTGCGCTCGCGCTGCTGCGCCCACAGCCGCTCCGGGTCCGGCCGCCACGACGACAGCGCAGCGTTGACGGCACTGGGGCGGCCGAGCGCGATCGGGAGCGACCCGACCTGAAACTTGCCGCCCGCGCCTGCGCTGGGTGCCGTCGCGCTCAGCTCGGCGGCGGCGCTTGCGGCCAGCGTGCCGACCTCGTCGTCGTCCTCGCTCGTCGTGCTGTCGGCGTCGTCGTCCGCCTGGTACGTCGCCGCGCTCGGCGCCATGCCGACGCTCGCGCGTCGCCGCGTCGAGTACATCGGCCGGTGGCTCGGCACGTCCATCGCGAGGACGTCGCGGATCTTCTGCTCGCCGCGGCGGACGTCGCGCGGGTCGGGGCCAGAGCGCGCGCCGCCGCTCAGCCGCGCATGCTCGAACGTGGCGGCCGCGAGCGCTGTCTGCGCGTTCTCGCGGGCGGAGGAAGCCGTCTGACGGTGCGCCTCGGGCGGCGAGAACGGTGGGAGCGTGGAGGCCTGCCCGGCGACGGAGGCGGCGCGAGTTGCGGGCGAGCCGTACGCGCGCGTCGCCGTGACGGAGGGGGAGATGGGAACGCCGGCTGCGGGCGAGCGCGGGGAGGCGCGCGCACCGGGGGAGGCGGTCGCGAGGAGCGCGTTGTACGAGGCGGAGAGTGCCGATGCGCGCTGGAACGAGCCGGGGCGGAAGCTCGACGAGATGCCTGACTGCTGCTGCTGGTGGTGCGGAGGTGTCGTCCCGTCTACCTCAAGGCTCGGACTTTCGAGCGGCTTGGAGGGCGAGGCGAGGTCGAGCCGGTCGACGTCGACGTCCTCGTCCATCTCGAAGGGCTGGTCGTCCGTTTCTGCCGGGTGCAGGCGAGTCAGTCGGGAGCTCGCGTGGAGAGACGGAGCAAGGACGGAACGCACGGGTAAGTCCATCCGCGCTGATCTCGCGCTCGCGCGGCAGCTGCTCCTCCGCCGTCTTGACCTCTGCGCCGGCCTCGCTCGGCGGGGCAGACTCGTCGCTCTCCGGGATGGCGACGAGCGGGTGCCCATGGGCGAGGTTCGGCGTCGTCCCCGTCGACCCGCCCGCGCGGGTGGGCTGCCCCGCCCCCGCCAAAGAGGGCGAGAGGAGCCCGTCGCGGCCGTTCGCCTCGTCCGTGACGCGGACCGCGCCCTGCTCGTCCTTCTCCTCTTCTTCCTCCTCCTCGAGCGTCGCAGGGATGTTCTCGCCCTTCCTGTGCGCGCGATCCTCCTCGCCCTCGGCGGCGGCGGCGGCGCGCTCGCGACTCCGGCTGTCGGCCGAGCGCGTCGGTGTGCCCTCGAGCGCCTTGGCCGTCGCCTCCGCGACCGCTTTGGTGCGGCTGCGGCTGCGCTGCCCCGCCGTCGACCCTAGCGCAGCTTCTCCGCGACGGGCACGCGAGCGCGACCGGCCGCGCTCGTCGTCCTCGCGCTCGTCCTGCGCCCGGATAAGCGACGACACGTCCTCGTCCTTGAGCGTGCCCTTCGTCAACCCGGCGCCCGTTCCGCCGCCATTGGACGAGGCGTCGCCCGTCGCGCCCCAGCCGGGACGCGCGGCGCGCTCCTCGCTGCCGCGGCGGCCCTGGCTCGGCCGCGCTCTGCTCCTACTCTGGCTCTCCGCGCGCGCCTCCTCCTCCTTCACCCGCGCGGCACCGCGCTCCCTACTCCTGCTCACACTCCCCCCGGCATCCACACTGCGCCTGACGCGCTCCTCGCGCTCATCGCGCGTCTTGAACCCGCGGACCACACCCTCCTCCTTGCCCGCGACGACGAGCCCGTCAAAGTGCTCCACGCGCGCATCCAGGATCTCCATCTCGGCTTTCGCGCGGCGGACGTACGCGTCGTGCGCGCGCCGGAGCGCGACGAGCTCCTCGGCCGTGCGCTTCGCCGCGGTGCTCAGCGCGCCGGTGAGCGTCCCTGTCAGGGTGGGGACGGGCGCGCCGGGCGCGGTGAGGAGCGCGGCGAGCCCGCGCGCGTGGTGAGGGGCGGAGGGGGCGGACGGCCGGTCGCCCGAGGAGAAGGACGCGCGGGACGTGCGGCTCAGCCCGAGCGAGAGCGGCGGGACCGACGCGTCGCTGCCTGCCTGGGAGGCGGCGCGGCGCTGCGGCGAGAGGAGAGGGGAGAGGAGCGCGCGCTGCAGAGGCGAGTTGAGCGCGCCGGCGGGGAGGCTCGACGAGGTTGAGGGGGAGTCGTGCGCGCGGACGGCAGGGGTCGGAGGTGCGAGGGACGCGGGGTCAAAGTGAGGAGGAGGGAAGGTGGGCCCGTCGATGAGGAGCTGGAAGGTCGACGAGTAGAGCGGCGAGGACTCGAGGTGGGGTGCCTCAGAGGCGGGCAGGAAGCCCTCGTGGAGGGTCACAACTGCGGGCTTCTTCTTCTCCGCCGCCGCGTCGGCGTCTGCATCGCCGTCGTCGAGCGCCGAGTCGCCCACGCTGTCGTTTTCGGGCGGGAGGAGGGGCGTTGCGAGTGTGAGGAGGCGCTCGCCGGCGTTGATGCTGAAGAGCGTCTGCTCGTCGGGGCGGGTCTGGACGCTGACGAGCTGCGGATACCTCTGCGTGCATGAGAGCCCGTGTCAGTGCTGTCCTTCAGGAGGGTGCGCGCGTTGACTCGTCCGCGGCGGGCGAAGCGTGTGGAGCCTCGGGACGAGCGGACGGCGAGCGCGCGGGCTCTTCCGCGGCGCCGAGAGGGAGCGGAGGGAGAACGCACGATGGTGAGGCCGTCTTCTGCATCGAGCTCGAGCTGGGTCCCATCGATTTGCCCCGGCGGGCCGTGGGCGACGATGCGCCCCTGGACCCTGACGTTCAGGTCGCTCGAGACGAAGGCGGCGTGCGGAGCCATCGCGCAGGTGGCCAGGTTTGGTCCTGGAGAGCGGGTCTCGGGTGCGCGTGCAGCTGGAACGAGCGCTACAGGAGAGCGGTGGAGCCGACGGATCTCTCCTCTCGCGCCTTTCCCCGCCCCACGTCGCGAGTCGACGCACGCACCAACTCGCGCTATCTCGCTCATCTCGCACCGCTTTGGTCAGCTGAGCATGTGCAAGCGAGTGCCTTTATCGTACAACGATGCATCTCGGGCGAAAAGCGGGCAAGCGGGTTGAGGCGGGCAGGGTAGGTACGAAAGTGCTACAAACGACACAGGGCACAAAAGGCGGGACGCGGGCAGTCAGTCATGGCATGTAAAGCGGAATGTGTGGAGGGGAAAGGCGAAGCGATGCGGGGAGGGTCGAGCGGGAGAGGCGAGGGTCGTCAAGGAGGAGAGCGGCGAGGCCTTTACCGCCAAGAGAGAGCACACACTGCGTCAGCACGAGCGCACGAGCGGGAGGAGAAGCATGGGGAAGCGGCGCACCTACGCCCGCATCTCGACCTCCTGCGTCGAGTCGAGCTCCCTGTGCGTCGGGCAGAACTTGCTTGGCGTGCGCCAGTACTCGACGATGCACCCCTCGTGGAAGACGCAGTAGCACGAGAGGCGCGCGAGCCGCTCCGAGGGCGAGAACTCGTCGAAGCACATGATGCACTGCGGGCGCAAGCGGCTGCTGGGTCAGCGAGGAGGGGAGGGAGGGACGGGGAGGCGCACCTCGAGCGGCTCGTTCGTCTTATCGTCCTTCGGGAGCGACTTGTCGTCGCAGATGAAGACTGCGTAGACGACAACCCTCGAAACCAGTCAGCGCCCACTCAGCATGTAGCAGGACCGAAGGACGCCCGGCAAACGCACCGACATGTTCCCTCGCTCCCCGTCCTCCACCTCTCGCCGCGCCCTCACAGCACTCATCCACATGCCTCGCGACCGTCCCTTCGTCCCAGCCGTCCATCCCCGCCCGCACACCGGACACTCCTGCACCGTCGCGCCCCCGGCATCGAGACACTGCCGGAGGTGCTCCTCCTCTGCCTCGGCGCTTCCGAGCGCGCCGAGCGCGAGGTCGCACTTGGGGCAGTGCGAGAGCGCACCCTCCTGCAGGGATGCCTCAGCATGCACGGCCACGGGCGCGGGCGCGGGCGCAACGACGGGCGCAGCGGGTGGCGGCGGCGGCGCACCGCGCGGCGGGGACGGCGAGCGCGGGTCCCGCGCGCGCTTGAGCGCCGCCTGGGCGGCGGCGTCGCGCGGCGAGGAGTTCGGCGCGCCGCTGCTGGGGCGGGTGCGGGTGGCTGGTGCTGGGCGTAGAGGTGCGCGAGATGCGGGTTCGGGTACGCGGGGCCGGCGACAGGCTGATGCGGTGGGTGCTGCGGAGAAGGCGGGGTGGGGTGCGGCGCAGCGGGCGCGGCGGGTGCAGGAGCGGGCGCAGCAGGAGCGGGGTTGGCGGGTCCGGCAATGGGGAAGTGGACATCTGTTTTATGGCGAAAGTGCGACGTGCGGAAGGTGGTGCGGGAGAAGAGAATAGCGTGCATGGTGAGCGGGGATGGAACGGGAGCAAAACGGAGACGGGCGAAGATGGGCGCACCCTGCATCGGGTCGTCGTCCGCCGGGAGTACGTTCTGACCCTCTTCCCATTGCTCGAACTCGGGGTGGTCGCCGAGAATCAAGCGGAGGTCGTCGAAGTGCGGGCGGTGCTGGCGGATGCTGGCTGCGAGACGTGCGCTTGGAATCAGCTCGGGACGGGCGCGAGGTGGGGGAGGGGGAGGGACGGACCGAGAGTGGTCGCCTCGCTGTAGGGGTCCGCCTTGAGGGAGAGGATGTGATTCGAGTACTCTTTGCCGATCCTGCGGGGTGCACAGGGTCAGTGACTGGACCGTCGCTCGAGATGTCAACCTGAGCGAGGGGACGACGACGAGGAGCGCGGAGAGCAGCCGCACAAGCGCGCGCGCATCTCCGAGCACTGCCTCGCCCCTGTGCGTCCTCGGGAGGGGCTCAGCAAGGAGGGAGACGCTGTGCGCACGCGGTGATCCTTCGCTGAACCGAGTCGAGCTGCTTCTTCTCGCGGGCCCCGTCGCCTCCGGCGGTGAAGACGGCGCGAGTGAGCTGGTCGAGGGTGTCGTGCTTGCGCTGTTTCCAGTCTGCGCTCTTGCGGGTTGCGGCGGAGAAGACGAGGTGCCTCGAGTCCTGGTCGGGGAGGGCGCGGATGGCGGCGACGAGGCGGGTGGTGTAGTCGGGCCGCTTTGCCCACTGAATCGCAGGACCGGGTCGATGGGAGCGGCCATCCCTGCACTCTTCCCGCGGAGAGACCAGGTCGAGGGACGGAGCGAGGAGGAGAGGGTCGCGCTTCTGAATCGTCCTTATCGCGTCCTTAGCGTTGCTCGGACTAGAGCTGCACAGTCCTGGTCCTCGAGCCATGGCGCAGCCCCCCGCACCCTCCGACCACGCTGCAGCCCGCGCCCCCCTCGACCCCTCGCCGCCGCAGGACCCGCCCGAGGCCATGCACGACGACGACCTCGAGGAGGACGACGACGACCAGCAGGAGATCTACGGCGAGTCTACCCGCCCTCCCACGCCCAGCCGATCCATCCAGATTCGTGCGAGCGCCGTGTGCGCCCTGGCGAGCTCGCCGCAACCAGGAGGTGTGCGCACCTCCTCCTGGTGCGGGGAGGGCACAGGCGGGACCCTGGCAGTACAGGCAATCACAGGGACATGCGGCTGGGCGCGACTCTGCCGTACCGCGTCCGCCAGCGCACCCGCCGCGCCCCTCCCGCTCCTCCTGAGCCTGGCACCGCATCGCCTCCTTTCCCGCATCGCACCGAACTGACCGCGCCTCCCCACTCTCCCACGCACACAGAGTCGTCGTCGTCGCCCAGCACCGAGACCGACACCCTCACCTGGATCAACTGGTCCGTCTCCTCGTGCCCACCTCCCGCTCCTCCTCCTCGCTGACCTCGCTCTCCGCACACTCAGGTTCTGCTCCTTGCCCGGCCACGAGTACTTCTGCGAGGTGGCAGAGGTGCGCTGCCGCTGACTCGCCCATCGCTTGGACTGCTGAAGCTGACTTGGACCGCGTCCGCAGGAGTTCATCGAGGATGACTTCAACCTGACGGGGCTCGCAAGCCTCGTCCCGTTCTACAAGGAGGCGATGGAGATGGTCCTCGACGTCGAGCCGGGTGCGTCCTCCGCTCTCCTCGCGAACCTCGCGCACGCTGACTCGGTCTGCATGCGCGCAGAGGACGACGAGATCCACCGCGTCCCGGACGTCTCGATTGTCGAATCGAGCGCCGAGCTCCTCTACGGCCTGATCCATCAGCGCTACATCCTCACCCGGCAAGGCCAGCAGCAGATGGTGCGCCTCGTGCCCCTCCCCCTGCCCATCTCCCGCTCACTCGCCTCTTGCCCCGCCGCGCAGTACGCCAAGTTCGACGCCGGCCACTTTGGGACGTGCCCGCGCGTGTACTGCACGCAGACCAAGCTCGTGCCGTGCGGGCGGAGCGACCTCCCTGGCGTCGACACGGTCAAGCTCTTCTGCCCGACGTGCCTCGACATGTATGTCCCGCCGAGCTCGCGCTTCCAAGGCGTCGATGGTGCGCATCCCTCTCCCTTTCTCTTCCTCTCTGTCTCCCGCGCTAACGCACTCTTGCAACCACAGGCGCCTTCTTCGGCACCACCTTCCCGCACCTCCTCTTCCAGTCGTACCCACCGCCCTCGGCGCTCCCCGCCCCGCAGCCCGCGCCGGCGGACGCCAGCGCGCGCGAGAGCACGACGCCGCTGACGAGCCTCGCAAAGGTGTATGTGCCAAGGATCTACGGGTTCAAGGTCTCGGAGCGGGCGCGGAGCGGGCCCCGGATGCAGTGGATGCGGATGCGGGTGCGCACCCTTTCCTCTTCCTCTCCTTCCCCTCGCTTTCTTGTGCAGGCGCTGACGTGGAACGAGTGAACAGCCCCGGACTGAGGGCGAGATCGACTGGGACGAGAACGCCGTTGCGCTTGACCCGGCGGGCGCGGGTGGCGCGCCCGGCGCAGGCGGCAAGGGCGCGCTGTTCGACGACGAGAACCTCGACGAGGAGGACGAGGCCGAGTCGGAGGAGGAGGAGGACGGCGCCGCTGCGGGTGCGGCGCCCGAGGCGGGCGCAGCAGCGGGCGCGGGCGCGGACAAGATGGTCACGGCGGTGGCGTCCGCGCTCGGCGCATCGAAGCTTGCCTCGCCGCCCGCCTCCGCCTCCGCCATCCCCGCCGCCGCACCCGCCCCGTCGGGCGTGCGCGTTCTCCCCCTCCGCACCGACAGGGAGATCAAGCCCCTCCCGCGCTCGCCGACCGCGCGCGCCGCCGCCTCCGCCGGCGCCTCGACGTCTTCCTCGGCACCGGCGTCGTCCTCGGCGGCGAGCGCCGCCCTCGCAGCGAGCATCCAGCGGCACCTTGCGCTCGCGGGGCCGGCGCCGCCTCAGCCGGCGAGGGTTGCGGCCGAGCGGGAGAGGCGTGAGGAGCGGGAACGGGAGAGGGTCGGCAGGACGGCCGTGGCGTAGGAGGGGCGTCTCGGCGGGTTTCGGGGAGGGCAGGGGACGGGGTTGTAGTTGGTTTCTGCTGCTGTGCCTATCTACTGTTCTGGCTTCGGGCTCGCGTCCTTTGACCCGCTTGCTCGCGCTTCGCATGTGCTGCTTGCGCTTCGCATGTGCTGCCTGCGCTTCGTGTGTGCTGCTTGCAAGCACGCTGTGCTGCGCGCGCTCTGCAGTGCGATTGCCGGAGAATCTGGCGAGATGGACGCCTGCTTGACCTTGTGCACCGTCGCACTCGCTACAGGGCGTCGCAACGCTGGCTGACAAGCTACACCCACTCGCGCCTCTTTCGGTGTGCGGCTCGCTGCGTACGACCGTTTGAGAGGGCATGCGGATCGGCAGCGCTGGGCGAGCGCTCGACGAAAGGTCGAGCTTCTCCCCCTCGCTCCCGCTCGAAGTACTCGCTCGCTTGTTCCTGCCTTCGAAGACGATCAATCTGTCGACCACACGGGACGAACGCCTCAGCACGTCCGTACGCCGTCGTCGTCCGCCCCGCTTGGACCTTCCCAAACTCCTGTCCCCCTCGTCTCCTCTTCCCCGGAGTCCCCTCGGGCGCTCCCCGCTCTCTCACTCATGCTTTTGCCTCTGCTTCCTCCCCCGCTGTCACGATGTCACCTCCGTCTGTTCCCGCCTCGCACGCCTCGAAGCGCGCCTCCCGCTTCGACCCTTTCCTCGCAACGCTGCTCTCCGCCCCCTCGGGCGCAGCGGCCTCGCCCGCAGCGGAGCTCGCGCGGCTAAAGAACGCGCACGACTGGTTCGATACCGCCCGAGCGAGGGGGACGCTCGAGTGGAGCAGGGCGCACCCGCTCAGCAAGGGGGAGGCGCCGCTGTGGCTCGGTTATGAGCATGCTGCCGAGGACTGGTGCGCGGTCCTGCTTCTCCTGCTCGGCGTCGCGCTGACGACGAACGAGCGCAGGGACGCGATGACCCAGTCGCTGTGGCACGACGCCCACGGGCCCATCGTCGCGCACCTGGACCCGAAACCCGCGCGCGTGCTCGACATCGGGTGCGGCGCGCACGCCGGGTGGATCGTCAGCACGGCGCAGGCGCCGGGATGGGAGCACACGCAGTTTGTCGGGCTCGATCTCGCGCCGAGTCTCGTCCCGACGGCGCTGCTGCCTGAGGAAGTGAGGAAGCGGGTCGCGTTCGTCCAGCACAATGTCCTCGACTCGAACGGGCTGCCGTTCTTCGACGAGGAGTTCGACTTTATCCGCATCAGCTGCTTGAACTCGGCGATCCCGGGTGCGTCTCCCTCTCGTGCACCCGCCTCCTCGCGCTGACCTGGCGGCACGAGCAGAGTTCGCATGGGACCCGCTCGTCGAGGAGTGCCGCCGTGTCCTCAAGAAGGGCTGCAAGCTCGAGGTGCTCGACACGCTCTTCTCGCTGTACATGCCGCGCGCCCTCCCGTCCATCATCGACGCGTGCGAGCGGATCGTCACCGCGCGCTTCATCAGCCTGAACCTGCACGCATCGATCCCGCCCGCGCTGGCGATGAACGACCTGAAGAGCATGCGGACGGTGCAGCTGCCAGTCCTGCCCGCGCCGGCGCGCGTCCCCTCCTCGTCCGAAGGGGGCGAGATGCCCGCAGGGGAGGAGCAAGCGCGCCTGCTCCTGCACCTGTGGTCACAGCGCGTGGGATCGCACGCCTCCCGCTTGCGCGCGCAGTCGAGGGTACCTACCTCGCGGGCGCGGCACCGGGCGAGCGCACCGCGAAGGACCGGCCGCGAAGGAGCGCGAGCACGAGGGCGCCATCCTCGAGTGGACGGCCGAGCTCCGCGAAGTGGCGGGCGTCGCGGCGCTCCTCGAGGGGAAGTGGGGCTGGCGATGCGCGTTCGACGAGAAGCTCGAGGGGGAGCTCGCGCGCAGGGTGCCGGGGATGGAGCGCGAGCTGGGAGAGTGCGCGCGGGCACGGGCGCAGGCAAGGCGGGACGACCCCGCGCGCGTGCAGGAGCTCAACGCGGCGCAGCACCAGCTCGAGGTACAGAAGCGGGAGGCGGAGCACGAGCTCAACCTCGTGCAGCGGAGGTTGAGGCACGCGCCAGTGCCGCGGCCGTCGGAGCGCGAGTCGATGGGGATCTTTGGCGGCGAGGCGTGGGTCAGTAGGAAGGGGGTGGAGCGGTCATAGAGTGTTTGGGAACTCCAAGCTGAAGCATGAGAGGCAGGAGCCGCGAAGCGAGGCGAGAGCGCCCAAGGGAAGCGGGATCAAAGGTACATTCCGTCGTCCTCGCCTCCGCTGTTCTGCACGCCGTTGACGCCCGCTCGTGGAGGAGCTGCCGACGTCGTCGTCGACGCTGCCGCGACACCCATCACCTCGTCCCCATCCTCCTGCGCCAATGTCGGAGGTGGTGGTGCCGCCCTCCTCTCCTGCACAGGCGCGCTCGCCGGCGCCGACCCCGCCAATGCATAGTGCGGGTTGCGCGCATCCACGCCGACCTGCTCCTCGAGCGCGAGGCGGATCATCGTGATGCGCTCCTGCTGGCGCACTCTGCCCGTTGAATCGAGGCGGTCAGCTCGCCCATCTACGAGCGGAGGGGCAGCGCATACGCACACAGTCTCCTCGTTCTCCCTGACCGTGTCCTCGAATTCGCGCCTTGTCTCGTCGTCGAGCCCCTCGTCACCGTCCCCTCGCCCTCGCCCTCGCCGCGCACGAAACGCCCTCAGCTCGTCGTTGCTCCGCTCGAGGTGCGCGATGCTGTTCTGCAAGCGGGCGATCTCTGCATGCGCGCTGTGCGCTGGTCAGCTTGTCCGCGCGGGGAGGGGCCAAGGGGGGCGAGGGCGCGCCGTTGGAGAGGAGTTCGGGCTCGAGGAGGCGCAGCTGCGCGAGCGTGACGGGCTGGTCGTGCGCAGGCGTGAACGCAGGCATCGGTGCTGTCCTCTCGGGATGCACGCAACAGGGGAAAGAAAGGAAGGCAGGGCGTCGTTGCAAGGGAGGGTGTCGGGTGCCAGCGAAGCTCGTGCAGGCGTGGAGTGCGCCCGCCAGGCATTATAGGCGCCGCGGTTCCGTCTAGGGGGGCTTCCATGCCCTCCGGCGTGGAGCACACAAGGCACTTGGGCTTGGTATAAGCCCCCCGAGTTTCTGAAGAGCCAACCCTCGTCGCCGCCCGCTCGCGCCGTTTTGTGCGCGCGGCGAATGTTTTCCTTCGCATGCACTCACGGCGGGAGGGATAAAGACAATGACGGTTTTCAGGGCATCAGAGGAGCGGAGGAAAGGGGAAAAAAGACGGGCACGTGAGACCAGAAACGAACGGGGGAAAAGCGACGGGTAGGTTTGGGAGGGGGCGAGAGAGGAGGACGGGCGCAAGCGCGGCTGATGTGCGAGAGGGGGGACACAGATGGGGACAACAGCTTGCGGCGGGCGCAGTATGCGGAGGCAGGGTGCGAGGAGCGAAGGAGGAGGACGAGGGAGAGGCGCTGCGAGGGGGAGCGGCGAGGCGCTTATGCCCGGCGCTTGAGGTTCGTCGAGAGCTGCGGGACAGGCGTACGTGTCAGTTGCCGTTACGTCAACATCTACCCAGTTCGCCTGGAAGCCGGGAAGCAGCGTGTGCCAACTCACCCACTCGAGGCCCTCGTAGAGACCGTCACCGCTCGTCGCGCACGTCGCCTGGATGTACCACTGCCTCTGCCTGAGCGAGTGGAGGCCGAGCTTGTCGGTGATCTCGGCGGCGTTCATCGCGTTCGGCAGGTCCTGCTTGTTCGCGAAGACGAGGAGGAGCGCGTCGCGGAGCTCGTCCTCGTTGAGCATGCGCTGCAGCTCCTCACGCGCCTCCGAGACACGCTCGCGGTCGTTCGAGTCGACAACGAAGATGATGCCCTGCGTGTTCTGGAAGTCTGTGCGTGTGCGATCGCGGTCAGTGGCGCCCGGGAGGTGGGGTGCGGGCGGGGTAGACGCACAATGCCTCCAGAGGGGACGGATCTTGTCCTGACCACCGACGTCCCACACCGTGAACGAGATATTCTTGTACTCGACCGTCTCGACGTTGAAGCCTGCGCGACGCGGCGAGGTGGATCAGCGAGGGTGTTCAGGCGCATCGGGCGGGCGGTGCGAAGTCGCGCGCGCGTTCGCGCTGGCGGGGTGCAATGTGCTCATAAAGCATCCTGAACGGCTCAGCAGCGCGAACATTGCGCGCGATCCAGACGCGGCTCCTGTCCGCGTGCTCGCACCTCGCACGTCGACAACAAGATGGAAGTGGCGAGCGAAGAGCGCACCGATGGTGGGGATGGTGGTGACGATCTCTCCAAGCTTGAGCTTGTAGAGGATGGTCGTCTTTCCGGCGGCGTCGAGTCCGACCATGAGGATGCGCATCTCCTTCTTGCCAAAGAGGCCCGACACTGCGCGTAGGGATCACGCGGGTGCATCGAGGATGTTCCGTATGGTGTCCAGAGTCGTCGGGGAGCGCGTTCGCACCGGCAGAAGCGTGGCGGCGGGTGTGCGCGGGGGAGCGAGGGGGGACGTGTCGCGTGGAGGGGCGCGTCGAGAGGCGTTTGCGACGGCGACACGGCACGGGGCGGCGTGCGTTTAGCACAGGGTGGTAGGGGAGGGCGAGTAGGGCAAGGGCAGGTCAGCACTGTCGCTCCAGAGGGGGAGGTCGCGCGAGGAGGGGCGGCTGCTCCCCTGGCAACGGCTCGTGCGATATCTCGACGACGACGCAACGAGCGGATGCGCCGTTTCGCTAGGCGTGACGAGGAGCAGTGGCTTACGCAGCTTGGAGATCGAGAGGCCCATTCTGGTGGGTTGTTGGCGGGAGAAACGGTGGTGTGGGAGGTCAAGGAGGCCGCCCGCTCGTGACGGCGCTTCAGCTTCGCCCGCGTCTCCTTCTGGAGGGTCAGGACTAGGTTCTAGGGCCAGCGACAGCCTCGTACGAGAGCTACCGGCTTCTACCCTCTCGCGAGCGGTGGTGAGGCGAGAGCTGTCCCCCTCGGACCGTGCCCCTGGCGGGTCTCCCTCCGCTCTCAACACAGCGCCGCCCTTGCTGCAGCCGAGCCTTCGTACACGCGCTCCACAGCGGCACACTCGACCTCGAACGGCCCGGGGACGACCCGCGACGCGAGAGGCACTCCCTCCGCGTCCCACCACCTCCCGACGCTTGCGGCGGGACTGAACGCGCACAGCCGCTCGACGACCTCGCAGGCGTGCTCGGAGCTCTCCAATTGCGCCCAGGAGCGCCTCACCGCCGCGATGAGCATCACGATAACGCCGCTGTCGGCATCGCCCCTCCCTCCGACCTACCTCCTCACCGTCGACAGCGCCAGCATCCTCCTCGACTGCGGCGCGTACGACAAGACCTTCGAGGCGACGCTTCCCGCCGACGCTGCCGAGGCGGTCGCAGCGCCGACGGCAGAGCAAGTCGACGCCTACCTCTCGACCCTCCGCGACCTCGCCCCCTCCCTCAACCTCGTCCTCCTCTCCCATCCACTCTTGACCAGCCTCGGCCTCCTCCCCTACCTCCGCGCAAGATGCGGCCTCCGCTGCCCCGTCTACGCGACCCTCCCAACACGCGAGATGGGCCGCTACGCCGTCGAGGAGTGGGTCGAGGCGCGGAGCGCGGCTGAGCGCAACGACGCGCGCGTTGAGCAGAAGCTGGCGCACCAGCAGAAGGAGCAGCTGGCGAAGGACGCCGCGGCGGAGAAGAAGCGTCGGAAGGGCAAGGCCAAGGTCGAGGAAGTGCAGGTCGGCGTCGGCGAGGATCTTGTCACCCTCAAGGAGGAGGAGACGGACGGCGACGCGCTCGTCAAGAGCAACGGTGTCGCCAAGTCGACCGACCCGTGGGACCGGGCGTGGAAGTTGACCACCCAGGAGATCCGCGACGCCTTCCTCGCCATCAACGCCGTGCGATGGACGCAGCCCATCCACCTCACCGGTGCGTTGTCTCTTCCAGTTCCGCACGGGCCTTGCTGATACGTCACATCACAGGTCCGCTCAAGGGCTACACCCTCGTTGCGCACCGCTCCGGACACACCCTCGGTGGCTCGCTCTACACCCTCCGCCCGTCCCTCTCGTCCTCCCTCTCGCCCGCCTCATCCGCATCCTCTTTCCTCTACGCGCCGATGTTCAACCACGTCAAAGAGCACCACCTCGACCCGACTTCACTCCTCCACGCCGGCAACGTCGACGACAACTTCCGGCGAATGGGCGTCGTCGTCATGGGAGCCGAGCGGAGCAAGGTCGTCAACATCAAGCGCATCGATCGCGAGCGCAAGCTCCTCGGTGCGTCCTTGTCGCGTCTCCCACACCGAACGATACTGATCTGCCTGCTGCACAGACCTGATCACCTCGACGTTTCAGTCGGGCGGCTCGATCCTCCTGCCGACAGACCCCTCCGCGCGGCTGTTCGAGCTCCTCGTCCTCCTCGAGACGCACTGGCAATTCGCCAATCTCGGCTCGCAATTCCCGCTGTGCCTCATCTCGCGGACGGGCAAGGATGCGGTTGGGTTCGTGCGCAGTCTGACGGAGTGGATGGGCGGGCAGCTCGCGGGCAACGCGTCGGAGCGGCTCAAGTTCAGGTGCGTGACGCCGTCCCGCCGATTCGTCCTAAGTTCCGCCTGACCGCATGCCTTCTTCCCCACGCAGCAACCTCCGCATCTTCTCCTCGCTCGACGAGATCGCCGCAACCATCCCCCCGACGGTCCCGAAGCTGATCCTGACGGTCCCCTCGACGCTCTCGTACGGTTTCGCGCGCGCCCTCTTCCTCGACTTTGCGCGCACGCCCACCAACCTCGTCCTCCTGACGGGCCTGAGCGAGCCGGGGAGCCTCGCGCGCTGGCTCGCGAAGGAGGTGTGGGAGCCGATGCAGGATGAGGGGTGCAGGTACGGGATGGGGAAGGTTGGGAAGGAGGTAAAGATGGACCGGGTCGTCGAGCTCGAGGTGCGTCGGGCCGGGGCCTATCCTCCGTCGCTTCTCTGTATCCGAGTCGCTGACGGTGCATGCACGTCTCCATCTCCGTGTAGATGCGCCGCAAGGTCTACCTCGAGGGCGACGAGCTCGAGGCGCACCTCGCCGCCGAGCGCGAAGCCGCCGAGCTCCTTGCGAAGCAGCAAGCCGCGCTCGAGCGCACGCGGCGGATGCTGCACGACGACGCGGGCGGCGAGTCCGACTCTGACTCAGAATCGGACGGCGAGGGCGCCGAGCCGGAGGAGGCGGACGCAGCGGAGGAGGCGGGGCGCGCCCGCGCAGCGAAGGCGGCGCATCGGCGGGTTCACGGGCGGTGCCGGCGCGTGGGACGAATTCCTCGATGCCGAGGCGCTCGCGGGCTCGGCGGGCGGGCAGGCCTTCGACATCTATGTCCGCGGGTCGTACGGCGTCCGGTCGGGCGGAGGCGGCCTGCAGCGCTACCGCATGTTCCCCGTCGTCGAGCGCCGCAGGAGGGTCGACGCCTACGGCGAGGCGATCGACGTCGAGGGGTGGCTGCGGAGGGGGCAGGAGGAGGACCCGCTTGCACCCGGGGCGGACCAGCAGGCGCTGGGCAAGCGCGCGAGGGAGGACGAGCCCGAACCGGAACCCGAGGTGCGTGGACCCGCTCCATTCCTCATTCCACCTGCGCTGATGCAGCTCGAGGTGGCTCGCACGCAGGAGAAGCCGGAAGCGCCGCACAAATACGTCGTCGACCGCGTCGAGGTCCACCTGCAGTCGCTCCTCTTCGTCGTCGACATGGAGGGCCTGAATGACGGCCGCGCGCTCAAGACGATCCTGCCGCAGATCAACCCGCGCAAGCTCGTGCGTGCCTCGCTCCTCTCTCTCGATGCGTCTCGCTGACCCAGCTCGTGCGCAGGTCATCGTTGACGGCCCGCCAGACGCGATCGCCGACCTTGCGAACGCGTGCAAGTCGGTCACGTCGATGACGGAGGACATCTACACGCCTGCACTCGGCGAGAAGATCAAAGTCGGCGAAGAGACCAAGAACTTCTCCATCCGCCTCGGCGACAGCATCATGGCGGCGCTGCGGCTGTCGAGGGTGCGCTTTACACTCCCTGCCGTCTCAGAAACAGTAGACTGACACGGCCGCTCGCAGGTCGAGGACTACGAGGTCGCGTACGTCTCGGGCGTGATCCACATCGACCCCGAGTCGGACCTGCCTGTTCTCGAGCGCGTCACCCTCGCCGACACGACTGCCGCCGCCGCCTCACCGCGGCGGTAGCCGGCGACGAGGACGCTGCGATGGTAGACGACGCTGCGCAGGCGCCTGATGCCGATGAGGAGGACGTCAAGCCCTCCGCCTCGGACGAGCCCGTCGACCCGTCCGTCCTTCCCGCGCTCAAGCCCTCGCTCTTCATCGGCGACCTGCGCCTCGCGCTGCTCAAGGAGCGCCTCGCGGCACTAAAGGTCCCCTCCGAGTTCACCGGCGAGGGCATCCTCGTCTGCGGGCCCGCGCCGCCCGAGGCGTTCGGCTACGACTTCACGGCCGCGGCTGCGCGCGCGGGGATCGACGTCCGCAAGGGCGCGAAGTACGTCCGCGATGCGCTCCTCGACGAGGCGATGGAGGCGAGCGGCGGGCGGGTCGCGGTTAGGAAGGTCGGACGGGGGAGGCTCGTTATCGAAGGCGCGCCGGGCGAGACGTACTATGTCGTGCGGAGGGCGGTGTATGCGCTGCATGCGCAGGCGGGGTAGATGCGGCAACGAGCGATGCAGCTGGCCGTCTCGTGCGTGCGAGGGCGCGGGTGAGGGAGAGGGTAGCGTCGAGACTAGCTCGCGCTCGGCTGAGTGCGCTGGTCCACCCTGTTCGACGCTTCTGTTCTCGCTGTAGCGGCTCGTGGCGAGCTTGATCGAGAGAGCCGCCCTTTCTCCGACCGCATCTCCTCCCTCCTCCTCCTCCTCCCTCCTTCCCCCTTCTCCACCCTCCCCCAAGAGGCGCCTGCGCACTGCCTCTATGGTCAAAACCCGCTCGTCCGCTGCTGCTGCGCGCGCTGCAGCGTCGGCCAAGGCGCCGGCCGCGCAGCGTCTCCCGCTCGAACTCTGGCTCGCGATCCTCAACGAGGCCGACTACTGCGACCTCAAGCGCCTCGGGCGCGTCTGCAAGAAGCTCAAGGGTATCACGGCACGTCCCTCTCGCTCGCCACCTGTCCCTGGCGCCGCTGACGACTACGCCCTCCCTCCCGCACAGGACCACCCGCACTTCGCCGTCGCGCTTTTCAAGCAGGGCCCGAGTGACGAGCCGCTCGACGAGGACGAGGACGTCGAGATCCATCCCCTGCTCGAGTGGACCAACTGCGTCTTCCCGAGCCTGCGCCCCACCCAATGGCGCCGGCGCGACGAGGCGGAGCGCGCAGAGGAGGCTCGCCAGGCACTGCAGTACAAGGCCGTCGACGAGTACGCGACCTCGCCGGCGTGCACTAAGATGGTGCTCGACATGGACACGCCGCCGACAACCTGGACCTTCGAGCGCGTTGACGGCATCACAATACGCGACGTCCTCGAGGAGCTTGACGAGTTCTGGCAGCTCGAGCCGGTCGACATGGGCGACGACGCGTGGATCGGCTACCAGACGCACTTCAGGGCGCTCGAGCTTTGCAACGGCAACGTCTGGAACGGTTGGTACGGGGCGATGGTCCAGCGCGACGGGTCCGTCCTCCTCAACGTTAACGACTACACCGTCGACTAGGTGCGCCGCTCTCTTCTCCTCCCCGTAGCGTAGTGCTGACGATGCACGACCTCCTGTGGCGACGTTAGGTCAGCACTGGCGCTCCAGAGGGGGAGGTCGCGCGAGGAGGGGCGGCTGCTCCCCTGGCGACGGCTCGTGCGATATCTCGACGACGACGCAACGAGCGGATGCGCCGTTTCGCTAGGCGTGACGAGGAGCAGTGGCTTACGGAGCTTGGAGATTGAGAGGCCCATTCTGGTGGGTTGTTGGCGGGAGAAACGGTGGTGTGGGAGGTCAAGGGGGCCGCCCGCTCGTGACGGCGCTTCAGCTTCGCCCGCGTCTCCTTCTGGAGGGTCAGGACTAGGCTCTAGGGCCAGCGACAGCCTCGTAGGAGAGCTACCGGCTTCTACCCTCTCACGAGCGGTGGTGAGGCGAGAGCTGTTCCCCGTTCTCTCGTTTCGTTTCCGTACCCCTCCGGTCCTCCCACGTCCTCAGCCCGCAAGACGAGAAGACAGCGATCCTTGCTGGCGTCGGAGAGCGCAGCTCGCCGCCAGCACGTCGAGGTCGTCGACCTTCGCAAGCAGCTGTTCGCCTCTCGACTGGCGGTCCGACTGCGTTGTCCCTTCGCATCCCTTTTCAGCGTATGCTGGCGCCTTCGACGGCGAACTGCATGCTCGCTCAACTCTCGAGGCGTGAAGTACATGCAGGCGAGGAGGAAAGTGGGGCAGCAGGAGCAGGGGAAGCTGGAGACGAGGAAGACGCCCCCACTGTCCGTTGCACACGGAGGAAGCACAGCCGCAGCCTGCGAATCCCCCCTGCCTGTCGTAACATGCCAGGTCCACCCGTAAGCGTTTGCGCCGGTTGAGGTGGCCGCCCCCACCTCGCGAGACGAAGCTCTCCCTCACCCAACATCCCGCTCCCGCCGCGCAGCCCGCTTAGCAAGCCGGCAGCCACCGATCAGCATGTGCGATCAGCCCTCGAGCCCCTCTCACGCAGAGCCGTCCCGCGTGTCGTCCTCGTCGTCCTCCCTCCCGGACGAGGTCTGGTTCCTCATCCTCGACTCGCTTGACTACAAGGGCCTGCACAGGGCGAGCAGGCTCTGCAAGAGGGTCAAGGGGTTCCTCCAGGCGAGCCGCCGCGCTGCGACAGCCCTCCACATGCCGTTCTGACCCTCGCACCTGCCCCTCGCCCGCAGGACAAGCGCTTTGACAACGTCCTCTTCCGCACCAAGCCGCCCAAGACGCTCCCGGCCAACACCGAGGTCGATATCCACCCGCTCCTTCAGTCAACACTCTGCATCTTCACCGGAAAGGACGCGCACACCTGGGCCGACCTCGGCCGCGACGACTTCACGCGCAGGGCGTTTGACTACCCCGCCGTCGACGAGTACGCGACAAACCCTGCATGCGGGATCCTCAACCTCGATGTGCGCACGGGCAAGGACGTCGCCGTCACCGATCGCAACGGGATCAAAGTCCGCCGCGTTCTTCAGCGCCTCGAACACTACTGGGGCGCGAAGCCGACGAGCTGGATCGCGCAGGAGATCGTTGTGGAGCAGCGCGTCGACGTCGACAAGGTGACGTGGCAGATGGTACTCGGCGACCACTGCGGGTGGACACGCTGGCGCGACGCCACCGTTGAGAACGAGGGCAAGGCCGTCAAGATGCGTGCCGCCCCGTACGACTCGTAGGGTGCGCCCCGCCTCTCCCTCTCAAGACACCACCGGCTGAGCAGCGGAGAGACCGCGCAGAGCAACCGCAACCGTTCCTCCTCTCGACCACCTCGACTTCGCCCTCTCGCTTCGCCGCTTGTCCTGTACCTTCGCAGCCTCTTTCCCGCCCTTCCGCTCACTTCAGTTGAGACAAAACGTTTGTCGGCCGTCTCCCTCGCGCTCGTTCCGCAGAGAGCGCGCAGGAGAAAGCCGGGTACCTCGATGCAAGGTATGGACGGCGGGCACAAGCAGGTGAGGAGTCTACGGGAGTGCCCAAGTCTAAACACCGAAGTTGAGCGCCGTCTCGCGGATGCGCAGCCGCACCGTCCGCTCGGCGGGCCAGTCCATCACGACCCACTCGAGCGTCGCGGCGGTTGACATGAGCGCTGCGCGTGTCGAGGGATCAGGCCGCGCGCAGGAGAGCACGGAGAGGGAGGATGCGCACCCTCGTCGCCGACGTGGAAGTCGTACGTCTTAAACGGCGTCGCCGCTGCACCGCTCCCCTGCCTCGCCGGCGTCCCCGCCATGAACATGCTCAGCAGCCCGCCGCTGACGCGCCATGCGACGACGCGGTTCTCCTCGAGCGAGACGGAGACGAGGCGGTGCCCGTCCGGCGACCACGACAGCGCCGTGACGGGCTGGGCGTGTCCCTCGAGGACGTACAGCCGCGTTGCGGTGCGGAGGTCAAACACGATCGCGGCGCCTTCGGCCGTACCGACGGCGAGGCGCTGCGACTTGCCGTGGAAGTCGATCGAGGGGAAGCTGCGGGCGGAGAGTGAGTGAGCGGGAGTAGCGGGTGGGGCAGCTAGCGAGTGGCCACGGGGAGGGGGAGGGAGGGGACGCACGTCCGGACGAGCTCGTTCAGGATGAACGTCGCGGACTGCTGCACTGTCTCGCGCAGCGCCGAGATGGTCGGGTCCAGCGACTTGACGACGGCCTCGACAACACGCGGCAGGTTCGAGTAGAGTACGAGCGGTTTCTGCGCGCTTCGCCGTCAGCTCAGTCACGGAGAAGAAACAGAATCGGCGCACCTTGCGGATGAGGAAGCCGAGAAGCTTGAGCGTCGCGTTGCGCGAGCTTGCGGTCGACGCGTTGAGGATGTCGTGCAGCAGGGTGGTCATGAACAGCGGGGTGTTGATGACAGCGACGTGCAGCGTAGCGTTACGGGCGAGGATGCGAAGATCGTTTGGCGTCGCGGGGTTGCGGCCGATCGCGAGCGCGAAAAGCGCCCGTACAAGCCCCATCGCGTCGACGTAGTTCTGCCAGATGGCGAATCCGCGGGAGCAGAGCTCGGCGGCGACCGCCTGATGGTACGGGTGGGCGCTTTCTTCGAGGTAGAGGGCAACCGACGAAGCGACGTCGACGAGCATGCTGTGTTGGCGGGTCTGAGATCAGCGAGAGTTTGGAGAAAGAGGCGCGGGAGACGCACCTCGACGACAAGAGCTTGAACCGCTCGACCGCAATCAAACCGATGATGAGGAGCGCGTGGTCGGCGCGGTAATGAAGCACGCCTTGGCCCTGCTGACGAGCGGGGACTGCGGCCGCAGGGGGGTCAGCGATGAAATGAAGGGAGAAGGCGACACGTACGCTGGTCCTGCCAAACCTCGACGAGAGAGGCGATGCGGTTGTCGGGCATTGCAGCGAGGTAAGTCCCGAAGAGCGACCTCGCCGCCTGCTGAACCTCGGCTGCGGAGGAGAGGTGCGCACGTCAACCTCGGTCCCAGCCTTTAACGAGCTAAAGGAACGCACCGTTCTTGTCGAGCCAGAACTGCGCGAGCACATCGAGCGAGGGCGGGCAGAAGGCGGGTCCGACGGTGTCGGCGAGGCACGACGCAAAGTAGAGAATCGCCTCGCTCGCGACGCGCTCCGTCTCTGCTCGTTCCGCTGGTCAGTCTCCGCCTCAGAGAAAACCGCAGGTAAAGGAACGCACCGGGGTAGTTGAGGAAGACCCGCAGCAGGCAAACGAGCTGGAGAAGGCGCTGCGCAGTCGCGACAGGCGAGATCGTCCACGGCGCCCTCGGCCCGTCTCCGGAAGAGAACGCAACGCCGCCGATACTGTCACTCGTGCGCCATCAGCATCCGCTTTCTTCGGAAGCGAGATGAGCGGAAGCACCTGCTCAGCCCCAGCCTGAGCCTCGTCTTGGGTGGCTCGACGCCGAGCTGTGCGAGCATCTCGTCCGCGCCCTCGTCGAGCCCAAAGGTCGCCAGCTCGGCAATCAAACTCCTCGCCGCCGTGCGACCGTCCCGCTCGACATGCTGACCATCCTTGCGCGCCAAGTCGGGCGAGCCGTGCGGCGTTTCGTTCTGCTCCGTCGGGCCTGAAGCGCGTTCGCCCGACCAGGGGAGGTGCAGCGCTGCATTGTCGAGGAACGCGCGGAGGTCGAGGGAGAGGAGCGGGTCTGCAAAGCGCAGGGTGAGCTCGACAGGCGGAGGAGAGGACGGCACACCGTACCGGCGGAGGACGACGAGACCACGTCGCCGAGGCGGAACCTGCGGAGTTGCGCGACGGTAAATCGTGCTGATTTCGACGGCGAGAAAATGCGCAGCGCACCAGGTCGTCCAAGAGCCGTCCTGAAGCACCCCCTCGGCGGTCTTCCTGTCCATGCTCCGCCTCAGCTCGTGCGACTTGATGTCGCACGTCCTCGCGAGTCCCTGCTCATACACCACGAGGATCTCGTCCTTGGTCGTCGCGAGGAGCTCGACGGCGGACTTGGTCCCGGGAGGTGAAGAGGAGCGCAGGCGGGAAGAGCGAGACGAGCGCGACGGGCGAGTTGGCCGAGATGAACGCGATGGTGTTGCGCAGGCGTGCGGGCGAGTCGGAGGAGGACGGGTCGAGGTAAACGTGGTGCTTGACGGGCGAGGCGAAGAGCTGCCAGCGGCCGACGAGATCCCAGTCGCTGCGGGTGCGCACGATCAGCGACGATGCGCCGGGCGGGGCGAGGGGACAGAATGTACGAGAGGTTCCAGACGCCTGCCGCGCCCGTGGCCGAGCCTGCGACGACGACCTTGCGTCCGCCGAACTCGATAACGTCGAGGAGCGTGATCGCTCCATTCAGCTCGCGCCGCGCCACCGGGAGACTCGTCGACTGTGACAAATCAGCGAGGTTGAGAAGCGCGACGTCACCGTTGCCTGCGCGGACGAGAGGGACTCAGGTCGAGTTGACGGGATGAAGGAGGAGAGGGACAAGAACGCACCGTAACCGAGCAAGACGCCATCGCTCCCGAGCGGCTTGATCGCCGTGACCTGCACCTGCACGGGGCGAGGCGCAGAGCGGTACAGCTGGACGAGTGCGGGATCGCGGTGGTCGACAGGCGGGGCGGGGCCATCGGCACCCAAGTGAAGCGGGGCGAGATCGAGAGCGCGGGTACCGTTGCGCGAAGAGCGCGCGAGGATGGCCGAACTGTCCCTGAGGGCGAGCACTTCGACACTAGACGCAGCGTGCTTGGCGAGGACGGTGAACCTGCGGGAGCAATTGTGAGCATAGTTTCTCTCTCGAAACGACGAATGCACGCACTCGACCGCGCCGTCAGTGCTCGTATGCAACCAGTATTCGCTGACCTCGTCCTTCGTGGCGACGACGACATTTTCACCCGTCTCGTTCGAGCGGACGTCGTGCACGCTCGGAAGGTTCAGCGCACCACGCTGCTCAAGTTGCCCGTTCCTGAGGTCGTGGATCTGCGAGATGACATCAGTCGATGAAACGCGAAAGAAGGAACAAGCGGAGGGCGCACCGTCAAGCCCGCCTCGTCCCAACTGATCAACCTCGTCCCGCACATCCGCAATCCCCTCAGCGATGTAGTCGAGTCGGGCAGCGAGCCAAGCTGGGAGGCTTCGCTCAATGCGGGCGGAGAGGCGGAGATCCGGCGTGCGAGAAGGCCAGTCGAGGCGTCGGCGGAGGAGGGTGCGGTGAAGACGAGAATGGGTGCACCTACGGAGATACGATAGTCAATAACTCGAGCAGAAGGTTCAAGACGACATTCACACGACGCACCCTGCTGCGCAAGCATGACGACGGAGTCTGGCGTGCCGTCGAACTCGACCGCCTCCTGCGCGACGAGCGAGTCGAGGTCGATGGGCACGAGCGTCTTTGTGCCCCTCGCACCGATGCAGATGCCGATGGTAGCCTACGGGAACGGTCGTTAGGTCCGACTCGAGGAGGGAAAAGGAGCGAGACGGACATCGCCGACCTTCGCGACCTGCAGCGCGCCGAACGCAACGCCTGACGACCACGAAGACGACGGGACCTTGGCGCCGACATCGCACGACCCAAAGATGCGCCCGTCTACGAGCGAGACGACCGACAGGTGCCTGCGAAGAGGGGTTAGTCTGGCTCCTCCAGAGCAACAGACGAGAGAAGAGCGGAACATACCCGCTCTGCCGGAGCACGACCAGCGCTGCGCCCTCACCCTCCGCTGCACCAGCACCGCAGCCCGTCGGCGATCTGGAGCGCGACGACCGCGCCCTTACCCCTCGTCAGGACGCGCAAGACGGGCCGCAGCTCGCGCAGCGGCTCGTCCGCGTGCGCACCGACCGCTTCGGCAGGCTGCGCTTCCTCGCGCGCGAACGGGTCCGACTGCTCCTCCCCGGGGTAGGCGCCGCGCTGCTCTCCTCCCACAGCCCGATCCCACTCGCAATCGACCCCTTCGCGCGCGAGTGGGAACGCCTGCTCGGCACAGGCGAAGGCGGGGGCGGCGTGCCCCCTGCGCGCGCCTCTTTGCGGCTATGGAGCATGCCGGATGCGGTGGAGGGCGGGCGTGAGGGCGAGGAGAAGACGAAGTGCGGCAGGGTGGGGGAGATGGCGGAGGGAGCGAGGGGCGGAGAGGCGGGGAGCGACGGCGAGAGCGGAAGCTCGGGAACGTCGCCGGCCGAGGTATGCGGGTGGGTGTGCGCGGTGGGCGCGACGGAGGACGTCGAGATCGAGACCGTCGCGCTCGCCTTGCGCGGGCGCGAGTGCGTCCGAACGAGCTCGTAGCTCGAAAGGGCACTGCCGCCGCCGCTCGACGACGGCGCGGCGGAGGCGGCTGAGGACGGAATGCGCTTCGTTCGCGCTGTGGCAGTTGAGGCGAGGGAGGCGAGGGAGAGGGAGCTCGACGAGCGGTGCGAGGTAAGGCGTGGGGACGCTGTGCCGGGGTGAGGGGTTCTGGAGCGGGACGGCGGAGAGAGCGGCGGTGAGTGGAGAGGAGAGCGCGACGGCGGGGACGCCGGCGAGGCGGCGAAGAGCGAGTCGTGCGAGAGCCGGCGGGTCGAGGGATCATAGTCGGCCTCGGCGTGAGGCGGCCCCGAGGCGTTGTAAGAGGTCGGTGCAATTGCTTCACTGGTAGAAGGCGGCGGCGCAAAGACCCACACGGTCCCGTCCTCGCACCCAGCGACGACCCTCCGCTCCCCCTCCCCGTGCAGCGACGGCCGCGCCGCGCCCTCGCGCCCATCCTGTCCGGCCACCGAAGTGTTAACGCTGGAGGCCCGCCCTGCCCCCAGGGCCGTCACGCGCCCGCTCGTTTCCCTCATCCACGCCGGGAGGTCCCCCTCGTCCTGCCCGGCCGCATGCCGCGCTTCGCCCTGCGCGTAGAGCACGCTGTGCGAGTCGGCGAGTGCGTTCTCGAAGCTTGATCGCGCTCCTGCCTTGTCGCCGCCGAGAGCGGGAGCGGCCTGTGCCTCGGACTGATGAGGCGGTGTGCGCCCGTCGTCGCTCTGCGGCGCGCTCGTCTCGGGCTCGAGGGTGTTCTCAGGTGCCCATGACCCTGCTGCGAGGTCGAGCTCGTCAAAGATGTCTGTGGTCGCTGAAGACGGCGGGCCCGACGACGAGGGTGGGGCGGGAGCGGCGAGCGCGTCGAGCGAGAGCGCGACGGCGAGTGGGTGTGCCGAGAAGGCGTTCGACGGCAGCGGCGCAGAGATGGCCATCGCTGCACGCGTCTACCGCGGCGGAGCAAGATGAGCGTAGTTGAGGGACGCTCGCCGCCCGCATGCTCTTGCTCTCGTCACATCCGCTTGCTTCCACGCTATGGAACACCGGGCCACGTTCCACGCGCTGGGATTCAGGCCGCCGCGGAGGGAAAACGCCCGACTGCCCCGCTGGCTGGGACGGCCAGAGCACAGCCTCGGAGCGCTCGCAGATGTCCGCCTCGCGCAAACCGTCGTGCAAGGCCGAGAAGGCCGCTCTGTATGGAGAAGTAGCACCGCTGTTTGGCCCGCACCGCGCACATGCAATCCGCGCGCACATTGTCGACCCCTCGGGCTCGAGAACCGCCAAAGTGCGTTTCGCTCTCGCTCCTCGTCCTCTCCCTCCTCTCGATGCGCACTCACCCTGATCTGCCCACAGGACATAGTGTTCTCTGGCACGGGCGGATTGTTGGAAGCGTTCTCGATGGATGGCCCGCAGAACATGGTCCTCCGTGCGTCCTCCTCCCCCTCCTCCTGCCTTCTCTCTCATATCGTGCAGCTCTGAGGGCGCCATAGTGACTGATCAACCCCCTGCGTCATACAGTCGCGCAAGACATGCACTCACACTTCGACAAGACCCAGTCCATCTGCATCGTCCCGCACACGAGCCTGATCGACGGCATGCTCGAGACCCTCGACGAGCAGGACAAGATGCGTGAGGAGGAGCTCAAGCTGGGGCTTACTGTCTCCCCTCGATCGTTGGTGCGCCGCTTCGCCGCCATGACAGATGCTCGCTCTAACAGTCCCACCGCAGGACGGCCTCCGTGCGCGTCTCCCGCCCGCATTCGCTTATAGGCCGCTCTACGAGGTCGTGCCGCTTCGGCCCAATCTGATGGACCTCGATGACGACAACAAGCCCGAGTACAAGCATTCGAACGACACCCGTGGCACCATTAGCTACCAGGTCGGTAGCGATGGGCTGCTGTACCGCACGAAGGCCCCGCATGACGTTCTCGGCCCCATCTTCCACCGCACGTCACGCCCGCCCGAGTACGCCCTCTCGCCCTGCGTCGTCGCCCTACATGCCTGCCATCGGCTCGACATCCTCGCCCAGCTCAACCTCATCGACACCCTCAACCCGCGCTACAAGAAGCTCGTCCCGAAGCTCAACCTGCTCGTCGACAAGATCCTCGTCGACCCGCTCGGCCTAGCGCTGAAGGCGCTTGAGCGCAAGCTCAGCGTCGCCGACGAGGTCGACGAGGCACCCGCGAGGATCACCGCTGGCGCGCTGGACCCGGACCCGCACGTCTCGCAACGGCACGACGCCCTTCCGCGCCCGCCGACCTCTTCGCTGCGCCACACGGGTGCGGATGGAGACGGCGCAGACGAGGACGCCCGCTGTGCTGCCATTGAGGGCTGCGTCGGAGAGCGCGCCATCGCCGCGACGGACCTTTACGATGAGGACGCGCAGGACGAGCAGGGAGAGGAGGGGAGGAGTGGGATCAGCCGGGAGGAAGAGGACGACCTCATCGAGGGTACGCCGCGCAGTTCCGCCCATTCACCGACACGTGGCTGACTTTGCGCTCGCAGCTGCCCGCCGATGCGGAGACCCCGAGACGGACCCGGCGCAGAGGCGCATCCTTATGGGCCTTGTTCTCTTCAAGCGCGCGCTCGTCTCTCCGCTCTCCGCTCGCTCAGCTCGCTGACAATAGCGTTGACGCGCTCGCTTCTCCCACAGCGCCGACTGTCGAGCGGCACCCCGACGCCTACGGCCGCCCGTACGACGATTACTACGCATCCTCGTCGAGTGCCGAGGACGAGTAGCTGCCCTCCTCGTCTCAGAACGGCGACATAGCCCGCCCCAACGAGGATTCCCTCTCTACGCACCTCCCCACGCGCCACTCGCTCCACTAGACGCCCTACACGATGTCGAATGCTTCCGCTCCCCATCTCGTCACACCCACCGCGCTCGTCCACCCCATTACTGAGGAGAACGCGCCAGCCGCGAACCCCTCCCACTCTCGCCGCGCAAGCAGGAGCTCTTCGCGCTCACGGGTCTCGCGCGCCCAGCCCAGCGCGCACCTATATTCGACTTCATGTGCGTCCGCATTCCTTTCGTCGCGGGGAGGTACTGACCCGTCGCTCTCGCTCACTCAGGCTCATCGTGTCGGCGCGCCGCCCACCGGCTCTTCGTCCCTCCTTTAGCCTCCCTCCGCCCGCCATCAGTGCATGCCCTCTCGCGCTATATTTGAGTAGGCGGTGGATGTAGAAGTGCTGTACCTTGTCGTGTTTTGCGCACCCTACGGTTGTCACGCCTCGTGGAAAGCGAGAAGCAGGTCTGGAGTCTTTCGCAGTAGCTGCGGGAGGCTTCCAAGAGGGGCGGCCGCATGTATAACTGCGCGCATGCTGGCGAGCGAATCACGGGCGGGGGAGAGCAAGGGGAGGGTGACGGCGAGGAGGAAGGAGGGCGCCTTTCGGCTCTTTGACTCCCTCGTCTGTCTTCGCCTGCGGTACGTCGTGAGGTGGAAAACTGCCGTGCTCATGCCAAGACACCTTGGCACCAAGCGACTCGTCCGAGATCCTGCAGGTGAGGACAGCGAGCAGCGAGTCAGTCTCGCGCTCGCACGCCTCCGAGCGCAGCGTCCGCAGCCGCTCCTCCGCGCGCGCATCGACCGCCTGGACAGGCTGCGCGTCCTCGCGCGCGAGAAGATGTCCGCCTGCTCCTGTGGCGGAGTGGGCGCCGCGCTGCTCTCCTCCGAGGATGGAATGCGCTTCGTCCGCGCCGTGGCAGTCGGGGCGAGGGAGAGGGAGCTCGACGAGCGGTGCGAGGTTAGGCGCCGGGACGTCGTACCAGGGTGAAGAGTCCTGGAGCGGGACGGCGGGGAGAGTGGCGGAGAGTGTAGAGGGGAGCGCAGCGGTGGGGATGCGGGCGAGGCGGCGAGGGACGAGTCGTGCGAGAGCCGGCGGGTCGAGGGGTCATCGTCCGCATTGATGCTCGGCGAGCCCGCGCCAACGAACGCTGTCGACGAAGGGATGGCGCCTGTCGCAGGCGGCGGCGCAAAGACCCACACGGTCTCGTCCTCGCACCCAGCGACGACCCTCCGCTCCCCCTCCCCGTGCAGCAACGCCCGCGCCGCGCCCTCGCGCCCATCCTGTCCGGTCACCGACGTGTCAACGCTGGAGGCTCGCCCTGCCCCCAGGGCCGTGACGCGCCCGCTCGTTTCCCTCATCCACGCCGGGAGGTCCCCCTCGTCCTGCCCTCCCGCATGCCGCGTCTCGCCCTGCGCATAGAGCACGCTTTACGAGTCGGCGAGTGCATGGTGGAAGCTCGATCGCGCTCCTGCCTTGTCGCCGCCGAGAGCGGGAGCGGCCTGTGCCTCGGACTGATGAGGCGGTGTGCGCCCGTCGTCGCTCTGCGGCGCGCTCGTCTCGGGCTCGAGGGTGTTCTCAGGTGCCCATGACCCTGCTGCGAGATCGAGCTCGTCAAAGATGTCTGTGGTCGCTGAAGACGGCGGGCCCGACGACGAGGGTGGGGCGGGAGCGGCGAGCGCGTCGAGCGAGAGCGCGACGGCGAGTGGGTGCGCCGAGAAGGCAGTCGACGGTAGCGGCGCAGAGATGGCCATGCACAAACGCGCGCAGAGCGTGAAGCTTGCGAGACAGAGCTGTCCCCTCGTCGTCGCTCCTCCTTCTCCTCCTCCATCTCACACCGCACCGAGCTCGCTCTCCGCTATGGACGATCTGCTTATGGACAAGCTGTCCAAGCTGGGCCTGCGACCTGTTATCAACGCTGCGCGCTCCCCCTCGTCCGTTCTCTCCGGCTCGTCTCAGTCGTCCAACAAGTCGGACGCGACGCGCTGTTCGTCGTGCCTTCTTCACGTGAGCGTCGAGAGATTGGACTTGGTCGACATTGAGCCCGCGCCGCTCGTCGGTGTACACCTCTGCAACATGAAGAAGGCGCACTTCATCAACGGTTCTTGCGAGGACGAGCAGATCCGGGTTCGGCCCGTGTCTTCTGCTCCAGAGCCGGCCGCGCTGAGCCCCACGAGCGACGCAGGACGACGTTCTCTACAACGGCACCGGCGGGCTGTTCAACCGCGCTATCTTCCAGGTCGATGCGCCATGCAACCTGTTCAACAGTGCGTACGCCCGCGTTCGCGCTTCTCGCTTAGCGTTGAAAGTTCCCCCCTCACAACAGTGGAAACCGGCCTGTACGCGCTGTACGACAACCAGCACGGGTTCACGATCTCGCTCACGCTCGACGGGATGGACTCGGTCATCCAATGCCTGCGCGACTGCGATGCGCTCCGCGTGCGGCAGCACGAGCTCGGCGAACCCGTCTCGAATCGCTCTCTCGTGAGCACGCCTCCTTTCCTGTGCTGATGAGCGAAGGAGCCTCCTTTCCTGTGCTGATGAGCGAAGGACTGACGCGAATGGCAGGCCTGGCTCAAGGTCTACCTCGCCCGTTCCGCCTCCCACGTCGTCAAGCTGGCGTTCGAGATCGTGTTCTTCCGGCAACACCTTATCCCCGCCCGTGGTCGCACCGGTTACCCGCAGTACTCCCACACGGCGCCTGACGGCCTCACCGACATCTACGACATCCTCCCCAGCTCGAAGCTCCTCCGGATGGGGACGACCAACGAATTCCTCACGTCCTTCCACCACCGCACCTCCCGCGCACCGGAGGACCAGCTCTTCCCGCCCGCCGTCATCGCCCACTTCTAACACCGCGGCCGCCAGTACCTCCGCGAGAACCCCGACGACGGCGCGCTTGACCCGCACTTCCATGCGCTGATTCAGGAGGCGCGCGAAGCGTGCATCCTCATCTTCACCGACCCTGTCGCAGCGCTCGGCTCGTCCGCCCCAGAGCAGTGCGACGGGCCCGACGCGCTCCTCGTCCCGTCGGCAGGAACGCCGACGAGCGTGTCCGACG
This sequence comes from Rhodotorula kratochvilovae, assembly GCA_019926025.1. Taxonomy (NCBI): domain Eukaryota; kingdom Fungi; phylum Basidiomycota; class Microbotryomycetes; order Sporidiobolales; family Sporidiobolaceae; genus Rhodotorula; species Rhodotorula kratochvilovae. Next base: position 428,522 of record JAHSUG010000009.1, read on the forward strand.
ACGCACCCGCGCTTCGTCCTGTCGACACGCGCGCGGCGGCCGCCGCGGGGGTGAGCAGCGACCCGGACGAGGAAGTTGCAGGGCTTGAGGGCGGTCAGGCAGGTCGCGAGGGGGAGACGATCAACGGGACGAGCCGTACGTTCAGCTTCTTTCCTCTCATTCCCCTCTCAAGCATCCTTCTGATACACTTAACACCGCAGTTGCTGCTGAGTGCCGCGACCCCTCGATCGACTTCGACTACCGCTTTGAGATCATCAGCCGGTACCTCTTCCAGGGTGCGTCTCCCCCCCTGCCGCTTGCCGCGTGGCCGTACGCTCACACCGCGAACAGGGCCCACGGAGCGCAAGAGCGAGGAGAGCGGCGACGAGCTGTAGTTCGTCGAAGACGACGAACATGGCCTCGACCCGCTTCCCCTCCGCTTCCCTCGCTTCCACCGTCGTGAATTTGTTGTTCCGTGCCTTCCATGTTGTGAACTGGTGTCGTAGAAGTCTTCCGTGTTGTACATTGCGGTCTTTCCCTCGCCCCGCTACCGTTCTTCGCCGTCGCTTCGTCGCAACTCGTCGAGACCCACGAGAACGTAAAGGTGTCTATTCCATCGACAGCTCCACGCTCAACGACTGGTCCATAAGCCTGTGCAATCACAGGAACGAACGTCAGTCGCGCGCACGTGCACCGCTCCTTCTCGCGCGACCGGGTGGGAGATAGAACGCACCGCTCGAACCGCTCCCACATCAGCTTCGCGCAGTGTCCCACACTGTCCTCGCCCTCGTCGCCGTTGAACTGCATCGCATTGGCGCACAGCAGCGCAACGTCGCGCATGAGCTCGGTGCTACTGGCGATCGCGCCGCTCTTGATCGCCTTGGTGATGTCGCGAAGGCACGTCGGGCGCCTCACGGCGACGTTGTAGAGCGGCGCGATCGACTTGGTCACGCGCGACTCGAAGAAGTGCGAGTACCGCTCCGCTTGGAGCTGCTCGATGACGCGCATGAAGCCGGCCTTGCGCCGCTGGACGGTGAGCTTGGCGTCCTTGTCTGCGGACGGAGAGAGCGTGAGCAGAGCTGCGGAAAGGAGCGGGGTAAGCGCGAGACGGACCGTTCTCATCGGCGGGCTCCTCCGTTGTCTTTACGCGCTTGCGCCGCCGTCCCGACTCGGGTGCCTCGCTCGGCGCAGGCGACGTCGCGGGAGGTTCGCTCGGCTTGCGCTTGCGGTTCGCTGCAAGTGAACGCGTCAGTCATGCCGATGAGCAGGGAGAAACGAGCAGAACGCACCCTTCTTCGCCGCCACCGCCGCCGCCGTCCGGTTCTTCCGCCCACCGCGCCTCGGCCGCTTGGTCTCCTCCTCCTCCTCCTCTTCCTCCTCCTCGCCCTCCACACCCTCGCCCTCGTCACCCTCGTCCGCCGGCGCCTGCTCCTCGTCCTCCTCCTCCTTCACCTTGTCCTCCTCCTCGACCTCCTCCACAGCAGGCGTCTTCTCCTCTTCGACCGGAGTAGCCGCCGCCCCGCGACCCTTCCTCCTCCCCATCGCGCGGCTCGGCGGCGCGCCCTTCCGCCTCCCCTTCTTCGACGGCGACGCATTATCCTCCGTCTCCTCCTGCTCGTCCGCCTCGTCCTCGCGCGGCGCGTCCTCCTCCGCCGCAGGCGTCGCCATCTCAACGTCCTCGCCCGCCTGCGCCTCGGCGACCGCGTCCTCCTCGACGTCCGCGAGCGCGGCCTTGCGCGCGCTCTTCCGCGTCGCGGTCGTCGGCGTCCGCGGGCGCTTCTCCTCCTTCGCGGGCGGGGGCTCCTGCGGTACAGGCGGGGGCGGCGGAGGGGAGGGGTGCGCGGCGCGCAGGGCGACAATCTCGTGCTTGAGTTGCCTGCTCGAGATGGGTGTCAGCGGACGGCGGAGGAAAGGCGAGCGAGGGAGACGCACGCCTCCTCGTTGAAGGAGCGCAAGATCGAGCTCCGTAGGCTGGTCAGGAGGTTCGAGTACAGTGCGTGGACGAGCTTGCGGGTAGGGCGGGCTGCGCGAGCAGGTAGCGCGTCAGTTTGGACTACTGAGAGGAGCGCAGGATGGAGGCGCACCGAGAGGTTGGACGCAGGCGGATCTGCGGGGAGCGCGAGAGTGAGCAGAGCGAGATGGACAAGGCGGCGAAGAGAGACGTACGGGTCGAGACCGCGCTGCCGCATGATCGTCTCGAAGGCGGTGGCGTAACCCTGCTCGCGAAAACGCCCCAGTCAGCCCCTTGTTCGCTGAAGACGGCGGTGGCCGGAGCACCGCGAGCAAGCGAACGCACCTGGCTCGTCATCTTCCCCGCCTCTGCGGGCCACTCCTCGCTCCCGTCGAGCCTGCTCGCGACGGCGTTCCAGTCTGCGGTGCCGAGTTGAGCGACGGCCTGCGCGAGGAGGAGGGCGACCTCGAGCGGGGGTTCCGAGACGACGGGGTGCTGCGTGAGGGGCTGCTGGACGGGTAGGTCGGTTGTGTGGGCGGTAATCGCCATGCCGTGCGGGTTGGATCGGCCCTACGGAGGCGTGCGAGGGTGGGACAGGTGGAGAGGTCGACGAGGTGATGAGAATCGCGAGGGAGGTGAGGCGGGTTCGCGCTGCTCCGAGGGGCGGTTCGTGTGCTAGCAAGCGAGTCTCGAAAGCTGGCAGATACGCAGTCAGGCTCTGCTCGGGAGATGAGGTTGACCGCTACCGTGGCCGTCGTCTCTCTTCCTCCGCCGCCTCCTGCTGGTTCCCGCACACACCGCTGGAAGGCTTCCCGTGCACACAGACTCCGTAATCTATCCGCTGTTAAGTCCCGGCTTGGATCGACCGCTGGCCATGTCACCCTCGTCTTCCTCCTCTCCTCCCCGAAACGCATCGTGTCCCCGCTTCGCGATTGCCCTTCTTTCGCGTCCGCTAGGCCCGATCGACCGCAGGGCGTGCTCACACGCTGCTGAGCGACCCCGACCTCCAAATTCCCCGCGCTCCCGCGTTCTCCCTCAACGTCCCCCGTCGGCCCCTCTCCTCACCGGTTCCGCCCTCTATGTCCGCGCGATGGACGAGTCCAGAGCACCTTTGCGGCACTAGGATTCAGCCACCGCGTGACCCCCGCACAGGTCCGGAAGAGTGGGAGTACCTCTCCGAATCGTCGACTACCCGTTGGGCCTCCAGGCGCAAAGCTTCTCCTGCAGTGGAGCCACCGGTCATTCTCGCGGATAAGAAGCTCTCCCTCCTCGGCTTGGGGGTGTTGCAGGTCCCAGTCCGCCTCATTGACCGCATGCGCGACCCTGATGCGATGGTACGTGCCCACTTTTCATCCTTCGCGCAAGTCTACGCTCACGCCCAACGCTCATACAGAAGTCGCGGGCGGATTGTTCTCCCCTGCAGTGTTTGGGCTCAACCGCGCGCAGGACCTGTACATGCGTGCGTTCGTCACTCGCTCCCCTTGCCCGCTTGCTGACCGCGTTGCTTCGCCCTCAACAATTGACGGGACCACCAAAAGCAACAAGTTGCGTAGACTACAGCAAGACGCTAACAGCCGCGAAGCTCTGCATCCAGCCGAACCTCAATCTCACGCACCGTATCGCGCTTATGGGCGAGGTCTTCTTCCGCAGTGCGTCTGCTCCCGTCCCCTCCATTCGTCGAAGACTGACCATCGCGGACTTACCAATAGCGCAGCTGATGGACTGCAGCTGGGGCGGGTGGAGCGACGCCGAGGTAGACAAGACGGGTACGAGGAGGAGTCGGAGCTTTCGGAGGACGAGGAGGACTGGCTGTAGGCCTGTTCCGCCTCGCCGGTCGTGGGGCTCTCTGTCGACGACGTTCAGGTGCATCTCGTCTCGCTTCCGATCCCGCTCACTGCTCACCGCCCTCCGCTCGTCGCACCTTCGAACGTTCACCGCAACCCTGCGCCGCCCTCTTCCCGTCTCGAACTACGCCTCCCTATCCTCTGTGTAGTGCCGCACTGCTGTCGTGCAGTCTGAGCGCCCGGCGATGCGAGAGATGCCCGACGAGATTACGCGATCACGCGAGACTCTCCTTCGCCTCTTCCCACCCGCTACGTCCGCTCGTAAGCCATGATGAGCACGCAAGACTGGCCGCCGCAGCTCGACGCAGCGCACGAGCAAGTCCTGCTGGACCTCGCGTCCGACTACGCGCTCTCGCACGGGCTCGTCCTCCGCCCCGTCGCCTCGTCGCCCGGCGCGTCCCCTCGCAGACGAGCGCGATCCACGCGCCGTACTCGCTGTACCCGTCTGCGCTCCCGCGGCACCTCTTCGAGCAGGCGCTTGCGCTCCAGCCCGCGTACAACGACCTCTATGCCCGGGTCACTACCGACGACGAGTTCCTCGAGCGGGTAGTGGGAGGTGCGGTGAGCAAGGTCGACGAGTTCCAGGGACGGCTGTACGAGATCTGGAAGGCGGTCAAGGCCGAGGGGATCAAGCAGGTCCGTCTCCCCCTCCTCCTCCCCACTTGCACCCGCTGACCCACCCGGGCCACCGCACAGCCGCTCTCCCTGGGCCTCTTCCGCAGCGACTACCTCGTCCACGCACCCGAAGGAACCGACCCTCGCGAGCACACGATCAAGCAGGTCGAGTTCAACACGATCTCGAGCTCGTTCGGTGCGCTGTCGACCCGCGTCGGCGAGCTGCACCGGTGCGCTTCTTCCCTCCCCACCCCCTCGGACCCGCTGACACTCCGCGCACGCAGCTACCTCCTCGCAAGCGGCGCCTACCCCCCTCACAGCGCGCTCGCCCCCGCCGCCCTCACGCAGAACGCCGCGCTCGCAGGCCTCGCAGGAGGTCTCGCCGCCGCGCACAGGGCGTACGGCGTGGACGAAGCCGTCGTCCTGATGGTGACGCAGGACAACGAGCGGAATGCGTTCGACCAGCGGCCGCTCGAGTACGAGCTTGTCGAGAAGTGCGTTGGCGCTTTCGTGTCTCGCTGCGGACCGTCCTGCCTCCGGGAAACCGCAGCGTGCGAGTTCGCGCAGCGACTAACGCTCACTCTCACGCAGGCACGGCATCCGCCTCCTCCGCGTCCCCTTCTCCTCGCTACGCACGACCCTCTCCCTCTCCCCCTCCCACTCGCTCCTCTACCAAGCGCCGCACGCCCCCTCCCCCGTCGAAATCTCCCTCGTGTACTACCGCACCGCCTACGCCCCGACGGACTACTACACGCCCGCCGAGTGGGCCACGCGACTCCTCATCGAGCGCTCGCGCGCGGTCAAGTGCCCGAGCGTGGGGATGCAGCTCGCAGGGGCGAAAAGGTCCAGCAGGTGCTTGCCTCCCCCTCCGAGCTGTCGCGCTTCGTCCCCACGGCGGAGGCGCGCGCCGAGTTGGAGGCGAGCTTCACGGGCTTGTACCCGCTGGACGACTCCCCCGCCGGAAGGACGCGCTCCGCCGCGCAAGGGACGAGCCAGAGGGGTACGTGCTCAAGCCTCAGCGCGAGGGCGGCGGGAACAACATCTACCGGGGGGACATCCCGCCCTTCCTCGCTGCGCTCGAGGCGGAGGACGCGGCCAAGGGCGCGGAGGAGCCGCGCGGACGCGAGGGGTACATCCTCATGAGCCTGATCGAGCCCCCGCGCGGGCGTCAAGCAGGTCCTCGTCAAGGCGGGTGAGGCGCAGGGCGCGTGGGCCGAGGTCGTCAGCGAGCTGGGCGTGTACGGTGTGGTGCTCCTGCGGGAGGACGTCGAGGTCGCGCGGGGCGAGCCCGAGGTGCTCGTCAATGAGACGGTCGGGCACCTGCTCCGCACCAAGGCGAGCTCGAGCGACGAGGGCGGCGTCGCGGTCGGGTTCTCGGTCATCGACTCGCCTCTCCTCGTGTAGACTGGCCTGGACATAGATCGCTGGGAAGGAGCAGTGTTGCACGCGCGCGGTTTCTCTAGCACCGAGTCGGTATGTACATCGAGCGAGCGAGAGAGCAAGAAGGGGGTAAGGAGAGACTAACCAGTGGAACTTAGGCCGCGATGGGCTCGGGCGGGTCCTCCCTCGACTCCTCGGACGCCTCGACCGCCTCCTCGACCGCCTCCTCGACAGCCTCGACGAGCGCCGCCGGGACGTCCGCGACGGCTGCCTCGGTCGCCTGCACCGCAATCTCGCCCTCGGGGGTGACGAGCGTGTCAGTCTCGACGTGGACGAACGAGCCGCCGCTCGACGGCGAGCTCTCCTCGCCGTTGTCGCTCGTCGGCGCCTGCGCAGCCTGCGCCGCGCTCGCGCCCGCGCCCGCGCCGCCAATCGCGATCTCCTCCTCGTCCTCCTCCTGCGCCTGGACGGCCGCGACGTCGTCCTCGCCGGCGAGGTCGAGGATCGGGGCCTCGGCCTCGCGGGCGGCGGCGCGCGCGGACGACGAGTTGAGGTCGAGCGAGATGAGCTTCATGACGAGGTCGAACACGGCGGGCGGCTGCGTCTTCTGGTAGATCATGAGGAGCTCCTGCGGCGCGGGGTACACCTTGAGCGCCTTGTAGAACGAGATGGCCGACGCGACGTAGAACTCGGGGGCTGCGCGTGCGTGCTCTAGTTAGTGAGGTGCTTGGTTGCGGGAGAGGGGAGAGAGAGGACGGACAGCGAGCGGCGAGCTGCTCGCCGAGGGCGACCTGCTCCATGAAGAACTGCTCCTTGCCCTCGGGCGAGTTGGGGACTGCGAACGTGGACCGGTGCTCGTCAGTACGGGCTGTCCGGACGACCCGGCGCGATGAGAGGGGGACTGACCCTGCTCGGCGTTGACGAGGGCGAGGGCGCGCTTGAGGGCCTGCTCGATCTGGGCCTTGCCGACCTCGCCTTTGACCTCGGACTCTTTCTGGAGCTTCTTCTGCTGCTTGGCTGCGGGATGCGATGAGGCGAGGGGAGAGCGACAAAAGTGGGCGGCGTCAGCGGGGCGCTCCGCGGGCAGGGTGACGGTGGGAGGGGCAGCGCACCGAGCTTGCGGCGGAAGGCGGGGTCGGTGCGGCGGCGCCTGTCGAAGTAGACGGCGTACGCGACCGTCGCCGCCGAGAGGACGCCGACGACGGCGCCCGTCACCTTGAGGGCAGTGACGAGCGGCGAGGACGAGGTGGACGGTGCAGAGGACATTCTGACTGGACTGCACGCGGTAAGGACTCGGCAGGAGCGACGAGGCGAGAAGGGAGGAACGAGGACTTGGCCGTGAGCAAGTCGCTCCCCTTGACCTCCCGCCAACACCCGCACACAGCTCCAGCCACGCTAGAGGGTACCTGGCACTCTCCGCTGGACTCTAACTCACTCTACCCTGCTCTCCCGCTAGGAAGAACCCCGCCCCGCTTTGACCCTCTCCTGCTCGTTCGAGGCTCCTGTCCCCCGCTAGTCGTGCTTCTGCTTCTCCCTTGCTGGCTGGTCGCGACGTGCGAGGTACACAGTCCGTCTCTGGAGCCCGCTCAGGCTCTGCTCCACACGCTCACGACTCTCCGCGCGCCCCACAGCCTGCGTTCCCTCCTCATTCAGAGGGACGCACCCCTCCCTCCTGACGACCCTTGACGACCCTGACGACCTGCGACGCACCTCACACGACTGCACGACCCCCTAACGACCTCTCACGACTCGTCGCGATGGCCCCCTTGCTCCCCGTGTCCTCTCTCCCGCCCGTCCTCCTCGCGCCTCCTCTCCGCCTCCTCGCCCGTGCAACCGACACCGACACCGACGCCGACACCGGCTTCCTGACCTCGCGCCTCTCCGCCCTCCCCAAAGCCCTCTCCGCCGTCCTCGGCGTCTGGCTCATCCTCGTCTCACTCGCCCTCCTCGCCGGCGGCGCACGCCTTGTCTTCATCGGCCGCGACCTCGGCAAGACGCGCGGGACGGACGCGCGCAAGGGGTGGCTGGGAGGCGGCGTTGGGGGCGTGCTCTTCGGGTCGACGCTGCTCGGTGGGCCCCGAGCTGTTCCCTTGACCCCCTCGCGCGAGCTGACTGCCTTCCGCGCACGCAGGCGCCATCTCAACCCTTGCGACGCTCCTCGTCGTGTCGCGCGTGAGCAGCACGCCCCTCGAGCGGTGGGGCACGCTCGCCGTCATCCTCTGCCCAGCGCTGGCCGGCGCGGTGGTGGGCGGACGATGGAGCTGGGCGGGACAGGTCGCATGCGGGTTGCTTGGCGGGTGCGTTCTCCCTCATCTCCTCGTAAAGCACAGACTGACTCGCGCACTCCGCAGCCTCTCCCTCTCGCTCCTCCTGATCACCTCCCTCCACCTTTCCTCCCTCACGCCTCGCCTCGCGCTCCTCTTCGTCAGCCTCGCGCTCTGCGCGCCGCTCTCCCTCCTGCGCCTAACGCAGCGGTACGCCCTCCCGCTCTTCGCGGCCCTCACAGGCGCGTACCTCCTCGTCCTCGGCATGGACCTCTTCCTCCACCTCGGCTTCGTCGATGCGCTCGGGCTCGTCGTCGCGTCCCACGGGGTCTCGTCCAGTGCAGGCGACGCAGCGGAGACGGTCGTCCGGTGGAGTACCACGGGTGGGAAGGGCCTCCTCGCCGCGTGGTGGATCTGCGCGCTCGGCGGCGGCGCGTGGCAGACGTGGTGGGGTCTCGGCACGGAAGGCGACGACGTGCGCCCCTCCCTCTCTCCCTCATCTCCACCGCGCGATGATGACCCTCCCTGGCCACCGAGACAGACCTGGAACGCCTACCTCGCGCAGTTGACCTCCGCGCACCCCTCCGCCCGCGGGACGCACCTCCCGCCGTCGTCCTTCCCGCGCGGCTGCGCGCGCGCCTTTCGGGCGCCCCTGCGGGACGAGGCGCGTTCACGGACCTCCCTGCCCGGAGGGTCGCGCCGTGGGAGGACGCGCCCTCGGAGGCGGAGGACGAGGACGAGGAGAAGACGCTCGCCGCGCCGCGCTCGAAGACACGTGCGAGCGCCCGCTCGCAGCACAAGCGGGCGCGAGAGTCCGACGCCTGGGACAGCGACGTCGACACGCTCGCGGGCCTGGGGCTCGGGATGGGGTCGCTCCGCAGCGGGAGCGGGAGGAGCGCCAAGCCCGCGCGGTACGGCGCGATCTCGGATGCGTCGTCCGACGGCGAGGACGACCCGCTGACGACGAGGAGCGCGCGGCCTCTGGTCGGCCGTGAGTGCGAGCATGGACGCGTACGTCCCGCCGTACTCGCCTGCGCTCTCCTCGCCGCGCAGCCTCGACGGCAAGCGGCCGGAGATGCTCGCCCGCGCGAGCAGCGGCGCGCTCAGCGGGACGGCGGCGGTCTCGTCCGTGCGGACGGCGCGCTCCGCACGCGAGAAGGACGGCGCGCGGGTGGCGGTTGTTCCTGTCGACGAGCGCGACGAGGACGCGGACGAAGAGCGCGACGCCGTCCTCCCGCTCGCGCGTCCCTCTTCGCGCACCATCATGACGGACGCGAAGAAAGGCACTGTCGCCTCGCGGGTGTCCGCCCTCCTCGGAGGAGGAGGAAGGAAGAAGAACCCCGCTTCATATCCCGGCTTGGGCGTCGAGCTCGACCCGCCCACACCGCGCAACGCCGTCCCCGCGACGCCGAGCCTCCTCCGCGCGCTGGACCGCGTCCGGACGGCGCAGCGCGAGGCGCGCGGCTCGCCCCTCAGCCCGACGAGCGCCAACGAGGAGTGGGGGCCGGCGCCCAGTGCGGAGGGGGACCGGTCGCGGCGTCCTTCGATGGACGAGTGGTGGGCTGAAGTCGTGCGCAAGAGCGAAGGCTAGCGCGCTCTTCGGTCCCTCCGCCGTCCCTCCCTGTAGATCCCCTTACTCTCCTTTCACCCCCTAATCCTGTCGATGCTGTTGTCCCCTTCTCGTATCGCAATGCAGACTCTACACCCCCACACCCCCGCTACGCGCCAGCAGCGCCCTCGCATCCTTCATCAGCCCCTCGAGCGCGCTCAGCCTGTCGCGTTCGTGCTCCCCGCCGCTCGGCGCCGTTCAGCTTCTTCGGGCTGCTGACAACGCCCCCCGCCGGCGCTGCGCTCGCGCGCCGCTTCTTCCCCTTCCCCGGCGCCGCCGTCGGCGTCGGCGTAGAGGGGGGCGACGGCGCCCTCGAGCGGGGCAGCAAGCGCGCCTCGGCCTTGGCGAGGGCGTCCGCGCGGCGCTCGAGCGCAGAGGGCAGGTCGGCGGCGAGCGCGCCGGCGGGGATGCGCAGCGGCGCGAGGGAGGAGGACGCAAAGAGCGCGAGGTGCTCGAGCGTGAGGCGGGCGAGGGCGACTGCGCGCGCGCGGGGTGGGCTGGTTAGTGAGGTAAGGGGAGGGGAGGCAGGGGGACGCACGGTCCGAGAGGGGAGGGCGCGCTGCCAGCGCAACGAGCAGGTCGGGGAAGTGCCCGGCTGAGCGGAAGTGCGGGAGCGAGGCGTAGGTCTCGACGGCGGTGCGGAACGAGCTGTGGAGCGCAGCGTGCTCGTCAGTGGATGTGCAGACACGGAAGACGATGAACGCACGCGTCTGAGACCTCGAAGGGCGGGAGCTTGAAACGGGATCGCGGTGCAGACGAGGCGACGGATTCGGCCTCGTCGACCGTAGCCTGCAGTTCGGCGAGGTACGTCAACGCAAGGGCCGGGGCTGCGCGCGTCTGAGTCAGCGAGAGCGTGGAGCGCGAGAGGGACGAGACGGGAGGCTTACCGGCTGCCGAGTCCTGCGTCTGCTTGTACGCCCGCGCAAAGCTCTTCCGCCATCCATCAACAAGCGGGTCCAGGTAGGCTTCTCACTTCGTCGTCAGTACCACACGACCGGATGACTGGCGGGAAACGCACCGCTCAAAGGCCGCGGTATCCGCTCCTCGCGCACGCTCACAGCGTCAAGCAGCCTTGCCAGCTCCGCCTCGAACTCCTCCTCCGCGCCTTCGAGCTTCGCGACCCATATGCCCGCGCCCGCGCTGCCGCCGCCGCCCGCGAGCGCTTGGAGCTGCAGCTCCTGCGCGGCCTGGTCCCGCAGCGAGGCGGCCTCCGCAGGCGAAAGCGTGCGGGAGGGGCAGATGACGGCGAGGACTGCGGGGCGGAAGAGCGAGCGGGAGGTGATGCGCGCGAGGAGCGAGTGGAGGCGGCCGCGGAGGGCGGGCCAGCTGCGAGCGGGGGAGGGAGTCAGGTCGTGCGGTGGGAAGGGAGGGTAAGGGCGCACTCTAGGGGCTGGGTCTTGGTTGCCGTGCAGTCGAAGATGACGAGACCAGTCGAGCGCAGCTCCTGCGTACTCGAGAGCGTCAGTCGACGACCACGCGAGACGAGCGCAGGAGCGAACGCACCGACGCAACCGGCTCGTCCTCCCTGCTCAGCATGCGTACCTCGACGTCCGCATTCGGCACGTCCACCTCTGCGGTCCCCTCGCGCGCATCAAGGTCCAGCTTGCACGCCAGCCACGCCGCGAACGGCTCGTCCGCCTTCTCGGTCGCGACGAGCGCGGTCCACGTCGGTCGGGCGGGGAGGCGCACCGGCGCGCGGGCGAACGCGGTGGACGCGGACGCGGAGAGGATGTTGAGGAAGGTGCCGCGCTGCCAGATGCGGTCGCGCGTGGCGGCGGCGTCGCGCACACGCGCGGCGAGGTCCGCGGGGCGCGTGGGCGCGGCCCCGCCGAGCGAGAGCCCGCCAAAGTCGAGCCCTGCGTCGGCGAGGCCCGCAAGCCCGGCGTCGTCGTCCTCGTCGCCGTCGGAGAGGACCTCGTCCTCGTCCGCCTCGACCTCCTTCTCGCGCTCAATCCCCCTCACGACCTCCTCCCACACCCTCTTCTTCTCCCTCTCGCCCTTCTTCCACTCCCTCCTCCTCTTTAACGCGCCTCTCCACCTCCCCCACACGCCCCTCACGCCCCTCTCGTCCCTCACCCCGCGGAGTACAGCCTCCCTCACCGCCAGCCTCGCCAGCTCGTGCCCCGCCGCGCGCGCCACCCTCGCCGCGAGCGCCTCCCGCTCGGCCTGCTCCCCCGCGCGCACCGCAGCCCACCGCTCGCGCAACGCGCCCGCCGCCAACCTCTGCGCGCATGCGCGCGCCTGCGCGCCGAGGAGCTCGCCCGCGAGCGCGGCGGCGAGCGCGTCGAGCACGGCGGTGCGCGCGGCGCTGGCGGCGGCCGAGGACGCGGAGGGGAACGGCGCCTCGGCGGCGTGCTGCTGCGGATGTGGGTGTGCGAGGGAGACGCGCCGCGCGGTGGTTGCGCTGAGGGTCGGGGAGAGGGACACGCGCGCGGTGGAGAGCGAGGAGGAGGGGCGCGGCGCGGGCACGAACGGCGCGGCGGAGATAGCGGTGCGGAGCGACGAGGGCGGGAGACGCTTCGTCGGTCGCGGGACGTCGGGAAGAGGTGCGGGCGCGGCGGCGGCGGGAGGGGGCGGAGCGAGGGGTGGCGGTGTTGGCGTGGGTGCGAAGGAGAAGGCTGGTGCGGTCGGTGCGAGGGGCGAAGCAGCGGGGGACGGGAACGTGGTCGGCGGAGGCGGGGCGGCGCTGACAGGCGCGCTGGGCGGCACCGCTGGCGCGGCGAGCGAGAACGAGGGTACGAACGCCGCCGCCGCGGCGTTCAGCCCGCCCGCGGCGGGCGTAGGCGCAGGCGTCGCGCCGAACGGGGCTCTCGAACGGCGAGGGGATGGGCGTCGCTGCCGCTGGGCGGGGGGCGAAGCTGAACGCCGCCGCCGGGGCGGCGGCAGGCGCGGCGGTTCTGCCGGCGGGGGCGGAGGAGACGGCTCCGCGGAGGGCGGGTGTGGGCGTGGCAGAGGGGAGGGAGGCGGCAGCCGCGGGGCCGGACGCGCGGCCGTCGATCACGTCCTGGTAGGACATGCTGCCGCGCTTGCCCTCGACGAGGCGCAGCGACACGCGCGGCTTGAGCGTGACGGCTGCAGGTGCCAGGAGGCTCAGCACGTAGAGAGAGGGCGAAGAGAGGGGAACGCACCCTTGAGCACCGCCTGCTTGTGGATCTCGGCGACCGCCGCGCCGCTCTCATCCGCCCTGACCACCAATCCAAACTGCTCGCATACGCTCCTCGTCTCGGCCTCGTCGTCACACCCGAGCATCTTGGCGAGCGTCGCGAGCGGGAACGCGCTATGCTGGCGGAGGAACGCCCCCCTGAGGGCGTCGAGGGCGCCCCTTCGCACGTCGGCAAAGTGCGTGCTGAGGATGCACGCAAAGAGGTACGGCGTGCCCTTGTCGGCGACGAGCTTGAAGAAGCGCGCGAACGCCCCGGGGGCGGCGCGCTCCCCGCGCGGGATGTTGGCCCGCTGCGCGAGACGGTGCAGCGCTAAGGCGCGCTGCAGGAGCGGGTGGGCGAAGAGCGAGGGAGGGAGCAGCTCGGTCGACCAAATGATGTCCGGGTCGCGGAGGTGCGTGAGGAGGTTGTACGCCCGGAACTCGGCCTCGTTCGGCGAGGGGACGGCCGTGCCCAACATGCGCGCGTCGTCGTAGAACTCGTTGAGCGACTTGAGGACTGCAGCCGTGTGAAGCGCCTCCTTGTCAGCGCGCGTCCATACGAGGATGCACCCGCGCGAGGACGAGAGGGCAGGTCACGCACCCTTCCTCAGCTGCTCGAGCTCCTGGCTCTCGCTGAACCCGCTCTGCTCCCTCAGCGCGCCAACCGCCAGGATGTGGTAGCGCGCGATGCGCTCGTTGCACTCGATCGCGCTCCGCCCACGTTCTGGACGGTGAAGTCCTGGCGGATCGAGCGCGTGCGGTCGCGGATGAACGGGTGTGTCGTCGCGAGCGGGAGCGTCGGCAGGAGCGTGTGGAAGAGGTAGTCGAGCGTGCTGTGCAGGACGGGCGGCGGCCGCACGTCCGATGGGAGAGGCTGGTCGTTCCCTGCTGCGGGGCGGTGGAACGCCTTGACGGCGCGGGCGGGGTCGATGCGCGTCGTGCCGGGGTACTGCGCGGTTCGCGGTGTGAGCGAGGCCTGCGCGTGCAGCGAGGAGGGCAAGGCGCACCCGTTCGAGCGGGTCGACGTTGTTCTGGTACTCGCGCTCCTCGCGCTCCCACTCGGGGCACATTTCCTCGCAGGTGCCCTCGAAGTCGGTCGCCTCGTCGAGGCGCATCGGCTTGGTCGGGTCGGGGATCAAGCCCTCCTTGATCGCCCGGAGGCGCTGCGCCTCGCGGAGGGGTTTGAGCTGCGCAAGGACACTGAGCGATTGCGGAAGACGGAGGGGGAGCGAATTGGAGGCACCTCGAGGTAGCGGTTGTTGGGCAGGCTCGCCTCGAAGCGCTTCTTGCGCGCATCCGAGTCCTCGCCGAGCACCTCGAGCGTTGAGATCTGCCCGTTGGTGCGCTTCGCGGCGGGCTCGGGGGTCGCCTCGTCTTCGCTCTGCCGGGAGGGCGCGCGGAACAGAGCAGTAAATGAGGCGGGAGCGGCGGGGGAGAAGGTCGAGGTCGACGCGAAGGGCGAGGGAGCGGAAGTCGGGGGAGGTGCGGTCGAGGTGGATGCGCCGAACGCCGATCCGCCAAACGCGCCCGCTCCTGCGCCGAATGCGCTGGGTGCTGGTGCGCCAAACGCACTCGTCCCTGCGCCGCCGAACGCGGTGAACGCACTCGGCCCTCCCGACCCGAACGCGCTGCCTGCAGGCGGCCCAGCGCCGAACGCGGCAAAGGCGCTGGCGGCGGGCTGCTCGGCGGTGCCCTCGTCCTTCTCACAGTTGTCCTGCGTCTCCTGCGGTGCGTCGTCTGCGGGTTTGCGCCAGCTGAGGTTGCGGTGCTGTGCGAGCCCCGGTGCGCCTGCTCCGCCTGCGCCGCGCCCGGTCCCGCGCACGCCGCCCCTGCCGCGACCCCTACCACGCTCGCCGAACGAAGCGAAGCCGCCTGGGGTGCGGTCGCCGCTGTTGCGGGGTGGGCGGGGTTGGAGGATGACGGGGCGAAGGCGAACGGCGACGGGGCGTGGACGGGCGGGTTGCGCCCTGGCTGCATGGAGCCGAGTAGAGCGTGTACTTCAAGCTAGTACGCCGCTTTGAGCGAGCGGGCAAGTGGGAGACCAGCGACCTCTCGCTCCTCCTCGTCGCCGTCGAGGGTCTCCTCCGCCCAAGTTGCGCCGATCCAGCATGGGGGTAGATGGGGCGCTCTACTGCACTGCAGGGTCCTGTACCATGCTGCCAGAGTGGAGCACTCGCCCTGCGCTCGCCCCCCTTCCGCGTGCACGCTCCCCTCGCCTCCTGTCGCGCTCAACGGGGCGACGGAGTCCGCACGCGCCCTCTCGCGGGTGCTTGGGCGCGCTCCTTCGCTTGTGCTCGCTGCTCCTGCGCTGCTCGTTGTCGAGACAAGGTGGTCCCGTCACGCGCATCTCGGATCGCCGCTTGTCTCGCGAGGCACTCTCCTCGTCGGGACTAACTAGAGCTGGCCCTTCGGCGCCGCGCCCTCCCTGCCCCTCCCTCCCCGCCCGTGCCGCTCTCGAGCAGAGCAGCGCACTCCCCGCCCCTGTCCCCCGTAGACCCTGCGCTCGTCGCAGGACTCCCCCGTCGCTCGTTCCCCACCTCGTCCCGAACCAGGTGCGCCTTCCTCCCACCCGCTCCTCCTCCTTCATTCGGGCTGATGTCTCCTCCCCAGCCCACAGCCATGCCCCTCTTCGCCCGCGTGCGCGCCAGTCCAGCGAAGCACCCCTCCCCGCTCGACTCGCCCGCCTCGTCCTCGCTTGACCACTCGCGGCCGTCCCCACTCGCGCCGACGCCGCCCCTCTCGTCCGCGTCGCACACCTCGCTCGACTCGTCCTCCGCGCCGCCGACCCCGCCCCACCTCGCCGGCGCAGATGCGCGGCTGAGCACGGCATGGAGCCTCGTCTCGGCGTCGGGGCCTGCGGACGCCTTCCACCCGCCGCCGCCCTCGCTCGGCTCGAAGCTCCGCAGTAGGAGCAGGAGCAAGAGCCGCAGCCGCGAGCCTAGCGGGGATAAGGCGCCCGGCAGGGTTGGGCGGTTCTTCAGGCGCATCGGGAGTCGCAAGAGCCTGCGCGGCGACGCGGAGGAGCAGGACCGCGACGGCGTTGACGACGACGACGACAAGGTCCCGCCGCTGCCGAGCCTGCCCCCGAAGCTCGAGCTGCTTCAGCTGCCGACGCTGGGGCCGGCGATTGAGCTGCGCGCGAGCGAGCCGGCCTTCGGGTGCGGGACGGGGCGGGGCGAGGCGCCGCTTTTCGCCGCGCAGAACAGCGGCGACGTTGACGAACTCGCCTCGCTGCTCCTTCTTGTCCACGCTGCGGGCGACAAGTTTGCCGACCCCGTCGAAGACGCGCCCGCGTCCGCCCCGGTCGTCGCGCCTTCCTCCATCCCGATCCCCCCGCCAAGAACGTCCGCCTCACAGCTCACTGCCCGCGCGTCCCGACCGGTCAGCTCTGTCAGCGTCGACGAGTACGGCGACGCGTCGGACGATGAGGACCAGCACGCCTGGCACCGGCCACAGGAGGTGCCCCGCCCCGCCTTGTTTCTCGCTACGCCGCCCACCTCACCCGTCTACGCCGGGGCGTCGCCCTCTCCGCGTACGCCGCGGACCCCTCGCACGCCGAACCCCGTCGTCGCGCGGCTCATCGCGCACGCGCTCTCCCGCCTCGCACCCGCACCCGCCTCCCCCACCGCAGCGACATCGCTGGCGCCGCCGCTCACATCCCCACTCCCGCCGCCGCGCTCGACGCACTCCGCCGCCGTGGCACGCGCCGCGCCCCTAAGCGGGCCCGCCGCGCCCCTCCGCAAGGCGCTCGCGCACCGCACCATCCTCCAGAAGCTCAAGCGCGGCCCGACCCTCCTTGACACCGCCGCGCTCGCTTCGTCCTCCACCTCTCCTTCCTCCTCCACCTCCCCGCCTGCCTCCCCGCCCGCGCCCCCCACCCCGCCCACCGCCGCAGCGCCCCCGCCCCCCTTCCCCCTCCCACGCCTGCGCGACTGGGCCGCCCGTCCGCCCTTCGCCGCGCGGATACTCGTCCACTTCCCCGCCGACAGCAGCAGGGGCGCGGACGTCCCCTCCCCGCGGGTGAGGGGCGCGGGGCTGCGGAGGAGCGAGGGAATGAGGGCGTGGCTCGCTGCGCCCGAGGGGTCAGAGGGCGAGGCGGGTGCGCGCGAGGTGCCGAGCAGCCCGTCGAGGACGGAGGAGCGCCCCGCACGGGAGGCGCGCCCTGGCGCGGCGCCCGCTGCGCGCCCCTCCGTTGTCTCTGCGGGCGAGCTCGTCCTCCCCCTCCCCACACACGCCGACGCCGTTGCCCCCGCTGCGCACTCCTCCTCCTCCTCCTCCCCGCCGCCGCGCAGACCCGTCCTCCCCGGCCCGCTGCTCCTCCGCGCGCTGGCGCGGCAAGACGCCGAAGACGCGCTGGTCGGCGCGCCCCGCGCCGCCCCGCCGTCCCCTCCACCGGCAGACGCGGAGGACGACGACGACGCGCGCCCGCTCGCGCACCTCCGCCGCCCGCCCCCGTCGCCCGAGCTCCGCGCGGCGCAGCGCCGCGCGGCCGAGCTCGAGGCGGAGGTGGAGCGCCTTCGCGCGCGGGAGGGGCGGCGGAAAGCAGAGGCGGCTGCGCGGGCGCTGGAAGACGCGCAGGAGAAGGTGCGGACGAGGAAGGTCGAGGAGCAGCGGAGGCGGAGCAGGGCGATACATGCTGCGCCGGCGGTCGCGGCTGCGAAGGACGCGGCGGGGAAGGAGCCGCGCAGGAGGTCGACGCTCCCGCCCCCGCCGCCTTCCCCGCAGGCGCACCCACACCCGCACGGCGCGTTCCTCGCGCTGCCTGCACAGGGTTGGGGGATGGGCATGCCCACCCTTGCTGTGCCCATTCCCATGCACGTCCCGATGCCGATGCCGATGCCGATGCCGCTGTACCAGCCCGCTGCACGCGCTCTCGGCGCCGAACCTCCAGGCGCTACAGCAGCCGCCTCTCTTCCACCCGCCGCCGACGCCCGCGCCCCCGCCCGCACAGAGGCAGTCCCTCCTCCCGCCGTCGCCGTCGCACCCGTCCCTCCCCCGCCCGCGCGCGACCCCGCCCTCCCCGCAGCGGCACTCCCTCCGCCCCCCGCCCGCCGCAGCGCCTGCACTCCCGCACTCGCGCTCAGCGCCCAACGTCCCGCGCGCGCACTCGCCCTCGCCCTCCCGCCCGTCGCCACCGCCGCACCACCAGCAGGGCAAGCGCGTCTCGTTCCGCCCCCCGGCGGCAGCGCCGCTGATTTCGTTTGACCCGCCCGCGCCCGCGCGGGCGAAGAGCGGCGAGAGGGGGTTCCTGCGCGTGGAGGAGCGGCGCGCGAGGGAGCGGTCGGCCTGAGGAGGAGAGGCGCGGGAGGGGCGGGTTGGGAAGGTCGACTGTGTGGCGGGGTCGGGAGGGAGGCGCTTTATTGTCGTTTTGCTGCGCGCGCATCACAGCGTTATTTGCTCGCTTGCAGGAGCATGAGGATGGGTGAGAGGCTGGCGGACGAGCGGGAGATGGGAAGCTGAGCGGGATAGGACCGGCGTCTCTGCTACTTGTGTTGTCACTCTCGCGTCCCGCGAGGGGTCCCGCAGCAACTTAGAACGGCCCTCCACGCGCCTCACCCCCGCACGTCTCGTAGTCCTCCGCCCTGAGGTAAACCGTCCCCTCGTCTTCTCGCCCACCGGCGCCCTCCGCCCCATCCACACGTTATGCTCCGCTAGCGCATCCCGCATGCTGACCTGGTGCGTCCTCGGTGAGCGGCAGTACATCTGCACCCCAAGCGCGACCTCCCGCGGCGGGTCTGACAGCCAGAACGCCCGCGTCGCAGCGAGCGGCCGCGCACGGTGACGCCCCGCTCGCTGGGGAGGGGACGGGCGATGAGTAGGGCGCCGATGCGGCGGTCGCGGTCGAGTGTGACGCAGGCGGGGGAGGTGGAGAGTAGGTCGAGGGCGGGGAAGAGGAGGAGGTCGTGCGGAGCGCCGGAGGCGCTGATGGGGAATGTGTTCAGCCCGCCGCACCGAGGTACATGCAGGAGCGGGTCGAGCGCAGGAGTCCGGCGGGTCTGAGTAGGGAGAGAGGGACGTGGAAGAGGCGAAGTTCGCAGTAAGGGTCCTGCGACGAGGAGATCGGGCGGTGAGTACTCGCTGGTTCGGAGACGGTGCATGCACCCGCACAAGCTTGAGCAGCTTCTTCCTCATCCTCGCCGCCTTCCTGAGCTTGAAGCAGTCGAGGTGCGAGAGGATCGCGAGCCAGAGTTCGTCGGGGAGCCGAGCGGCTGCGGCGACGCTGGGGCGCGTCCCGGGGGAGATGGACAAGGCGAGGGACTCGGTGGACATGCTATCTCAAGTTCGCGAGGAGCAGCAGGAGCGAAGGAAGCGAGGGAGAGTGACGAGACGGAGCGAAAGCTTCATCAGTCGCGAGAAGGGAAGAGTGGTTCATCTCGCGTGGCTCGAAGGGGCCTCGATACCTGCTGCAGGACCGTCATAAGGCGGGGAGCGAGGTCGTCGTATGCGGCACAGGTGCATGGGCGAGCATGCGCCGTTCGGATTGCCTCCTCCGGAAAAGGGCCGACCTTGCGAGAGCTGTGGAAGGAGGGAGGGATAGCCGTGCACGGCTGTGCATTGCATCCTCGAGAACATAGCGACGAGGGAAAAGCGGGTCCGGACCGGCCGGAGCGAAAGCGGGATCGTGACGAGTCGAAAGACGGCGGAAAGAGGGGTGCATCGACGGCTTCGGCGGCCTGCGGGCGTCAGTCTCGTTAGGTTGAGCGGTACAGCTGCACAGATTGAGGTACGTACAGCCTCAGGAACCGAAGTACGGGGACAGCGTGATCGCCCCATCCATGCCGACCTGCGGCGCGGACCAGACGTCGCCCTCCATGCCATACGTCGACCAATCCCACAGCGAGCCGTACGTGTGGCCTTTGCCGTAGCTTGTGCCGTGGTAAGAGCAGGTGTCGTCGTTCGCGGTATTCTCCCAGAACGCCTCCATCTCGTAGAAAAGCGTGCGGACCGTCACGCCGCCAGCCTGGGTGACCTTGACATCTTCGACCTGAAACCCGGCGAGCATCTCGAGATTGACGTTTGAGCAGGCGGGCGATGTCGCGAACTCGTCGATGGCGGCCAGCGTGTACGGGTCGAACTCCTTATCCTCGTCTTCGTAGCGGCGCCAGATCCGCATCGACAGGTTGATGTCCGTGTACTGGATCGCTTCGAGCATCGGGTGCAGCTCGATGTCCGCGCCCAGCCGAAGTTTGCCCTTGCCCGCCTTGGCGCGGAACAGGACGCGGTCGAGCGACTTGTCCTGTGGATGAGGAGGGTCAGAGCGCCTAACGCAGTTGCAAGCGGGACGCATGCGGCGCACCTTGGTGAGCTTGTTGAGCCTCTTGCACGTGCGCTCGAGCGACTTGAGGCTGCCGTACGCGAGGCTGTCCGCGACGAGGAGCCAGACCTCGTCCGGGAGAGCGAGCGCCGTGGGAGAAGCGGTAGTCGCGGGAGCGGCCTTGCTGCGGGTCTTCATCTCAGCTCAGCTATGCGACGGGACAGCCTGGCGCGTGCAGCGAATGGGGCGGAAGCAGAGCGTCGGCACCGCCTCGCTCTCCTCCCGACCCAACCCTCACCGCTTGCTACGGATGGCTGCTGCCCCGCCAGAGGACTTTCTCAAGCGGCTGATTGAGCTCGTCGAGCAGGAGCGCGCCGCAGAGGAGTCCGAGTCGTCGCTCCTCATCAGCAACGCGCCGCTCGCCCTCCTCGAACGCAGCGGGCTCGCCCTGGGGAACCTCGCGGGCCAGACCTCGATCGGGCTCGGCGGAAGGCTCCTAGTCGAGCTAGAGCGCCCGAGTGCATACCACGTCTCGTCGGCGTTTCCCCCACACGACCTCCGGCCAGGCGACCTCGCGCGGTTGCGGCAGCAGGGCGCGGCGAGCGGAACGGCAGGCAAGAAGGGCGCGGGCAAGGGCGGCAAGGAGGACAAGGGCAAGGCGAAGGACGACGGCGGGCTCGATGCCGTCGTCTACCGCACGACCGCGACCAAGATCACGCTCGCCGTCGACGAGCCGCCAGACGACTTCATCCTCCCCGACCGCATCCAGATGTGCGTCTCCCTACGATACGGGCGTAGGAGATGACTGACGACGTCGAGTACAACGCAGTGTCAAGATCGCCAACCCTACGACCTTCACCCGCCAGGTCCACTTTCTCAACCGCGCCCTCCGCAAGCTCGAAGCGCCGCTCCCGCCGCTCCTCTCCGTCCTCCTTGGGCAGAAAAAGCCCTCGGTTGCGCAGCGCGCGCCGGAGGACCCGCTCGACCTCATCGACGACAGCCTGAACACCTCGCAGCGCGAAGCCGTCGACTTCGCGCTCTCGAGCGAGGAGGTCGCACTGATGTGGGGCCCGCCCGGCACGGGCAAGACGCAGACCCTCGTCGAGATCATTCGGCAGCTCGTCCGCGCGGGGCAGCGCGTCCTCGTCTGCGGCGCGTCCAACCTCGCCGTCGACAACCTCCTCGCGCGGCTGTCGGTCGCGCACCCGAACTACGCCGAGGCGATCCCGCTCACGCGCGTGGGGCACCCTGCGCGCGTCCTCGCGGGCTTGACGCGGCACACGCTCGACGCGCAGAGCGCGATGAGCGACACGAGCGCGCTGCTTGACGATATCAAGACGGATCTTGCGGCGCTCGAAGGACAGCTGCGGGGCGGGAACGCGAAGACTCGCATCCGCGGGAGCGAGCGGAAGAAGATGTGGGAAGAGGTGCGCGAGCTGAGGAAGGACTTTAGGAAGAGGCAGGGCGGCGTGGTGAGCGAGGTCGTGTCGAAGGCCAAGGTCGTACTCGCGACGACGCATGGGTGCGTGCCGCGTCTCATCCGCTCTGACCTCAGCTGTCTTGTGAGCTGACACGCCTTCGTCCCTGCCTCCCTTTCGCCTCGGGCCTCCTCCTCTCGATCGAACCGTCGCAGAGCTGGCGGACGGTCTCTCGACAAATTCGATTTCGACGTCGTCATCATCGACGAGGGTGTGCATACGCTCTCTCCACTCTGTTGCTCACCTCGCTGACGCTTGCGCGACAGCGGCACAAGCGACCGAGCCGGCGTGCTGGATCCCAATCCTCAAGGGCAAGAAGCTCATCCTCGTGCGCGCGCCCTCCCTCTTGCACGGCTCGTGACTGACGACGCTCTCGCCACGCACAGGCCGGCGACCACCTCCAGCTCCCACCGACGCTCAAATCCTCCAACCGGCTGACCAAGGCCCTCTCGGCGAAGGGCAAGAGCGCTTCCTCCGTCGCCACCGCGCCCATCACAGCCGAGGGCAAGCTCTCCCTCTCGCCCGACCTCGAAGTGACGCTCTTCTCGCGGCTCCTCGCGCTGCACGGGCCCACCGTGCGCCGCATGCTCCGAGTGCAGTACCGCTTCAACAGCAAGATTTGCGCGTTCCCCAGCAAGGAGCTCTACGACGGCGAGCTCGTGCCCGACCCGAGCGTCGAGGGGCGGAGGCTGAGCGATCTGGAGGGCGTCGAGGAGGACGAGGATGTCGACGAGCCGGTCGTGTTCATCGACAGTGAGTCGCGCGGATGCGCTTCCTCTTTCCCCATACTTGCTCCGACCCACTCACTGGTGAATCGCCCGCACAGCTGCTGGTCAGGCGATGTACGAACGCGCGGCAGAGGACGGCAAGTTCGGCTCCGACTCGAAGAGCAACGAGAACGAGGCCGAGTGCGCACTTCCCCGTCCCTCCTTCTCCCCCTGCCCGCATACTCACCCTTCCGTCGCGCGCATGCAGCATCGTCCTGAAATACGTCGAGTTCCTTGTGCGCACCTCTCTCTCCCTTTCCCTCTCTCGCTTCCGTCACTCACCCCCGCCCCGGCGGAGCGCGCAGGTCAACGCGAACGTCCCCCCCGCGTCGATCAGCATCATCTCGCCCTACAACGCGCAGGTCGTCCTCCTCGCGTCGCTCGTGCACCCGCAGTACCCCGAGGTCGAGATCGGGTCGGTCGACTCGAACCAGGGGAGGGAGAACGGTGCGTCCCTCCCGAGTCTGCGTCCGCGTGTGTACGCGGGAAGAGGCTGACGAGCGCGAGCGCGGAGCAGATGTTGTCATTGTCTCGCTTGTGCGGTCCAACGAGCAGGTGCGGCCCCCTCCCGCGTCTCGTGCCCTCCTCGTCACCTTCCTCCCTCCGCTAACCCCCTGCCCTTCCCCTCCCCTCCCCTCCCCTCCCCTTCCCACGCCACCGCAGAGCGAAGTCGGCTTCCTCTCCGAGCCGCGCCGCCTCAACGTCTCCATGACCCGCCCCGGCAGGCAGCTCGTCGTCGTCGGCGACTCGGGCACCGTCGGCGCCGGGAGCGCGTACCTCGGACGGTGGATGCGCTGGTTGGAGGAGGAGGCGCTCGTACGGGTGCCGTAGAACGCACGGAGAGGAGGGTGGGTAAGACGGGGGGGATTTTGCACAGCAAACTGCTTCTACGGAGGAAGAGGAGGGACGAGTCGAGCCATGCGCAGAAGAGGAACAAGTCGAGAGAGGAAAGGCGGTATCGGGGAGGGCAGAGCGCGTGTAGTCTACGCCCCGCGCTCGCTCAGAGCAAGCTATCCCACCCATCCCCCGCGCCCATCCCCTTTGCCCCTCCCGCCGCGCCGCCAGCGCCAAAGAGCGAGTCCTGCCGCTTCTGCGCCGCGATCTCCGCGAGGCTCTGCTTTGCGCCCCCCGCTGCCCCTCCCGCCGGCTTGGAGGAGGAGGAGGAGGAGGCGGGCGAGACGAGCTCGAACAGGTCGCTGAAATCGCCCGCGGGCTTGGCCTTCGCCTGCTGCTGCGGCGCGGGTGCGCCGGCGCTCAACGCGGGCTGCAGCGCCGGCCGCGCCGGCTGCGCCTGGTGGTACGCGGGCGGCGCAGCGGCCGCCACGGCGGGGGTCGATGCCGGCCGGACGCCCCCGGAGGACGACGACGCCGGCTGGAGCAGGTCGAACACGTTCGCGCCCGCGCGCGGGGCGGCAGGCGCCGGTCCCGGAGCAGCGGCGAAGGGGGCGGGGGCCGCGCTCTGGAAGTCGTCGAAATCGTCGTCCGCCGCCGCCGCTGCCGGCGGGGCAGAGAACGCGACGGGCTTGGGGGGCGGCGCAGGCGTCGACGCCGCGAGGGGCTCGTCGTCGTCAAAGTCGAAGAGATTCACCTCGGGCTGCTTCGTCTTTGGCGGCGCGGGCGCGCGCGGGCGCGGGCGGGGTGGGCTTGTTCGCGCCCGCGCGGGCGGCGCCCGTCCGCGCGGAGGAGGACGACGCCGAGGGGGCACGTCCCGGCGCGGCGCGGCGCACGTCGAGGTCCTCGTCGTCGCCTGCGTCGTACGCCTCGAAATCGTCCTGCCTCCCGCGCGAGTCCGAGAACCCCCCGCTGCCGCCGCCGCCGGAGTAGGCGTCCCCGCCGCCGCCTGAGCCAAGCGAGTCGCTCCCAAACCCGCCGTACCTGCTCCCGCTCGCACTATTGAAGCTCGGCCCCCCTCCCCCCGAGAAGCCGCCCGAGCCGCCGCCGCCGCCCGAGTAGCCGTCGCTGCCGACGCCCTGGTACTTGTTGCGGTTCTGCTTGGCCTTGCGGCGCTCCTGCCGCACGCGCTCGACGTCGCTCAGGAGGTCGCCGAGCTCCTTGGCGCGGTTGCGGACTGCGCCGCGCACGGGCGAGCGGGGGGACGCGGGGCGTCAGTGGGAGCGGGGTAGAAGGGAAGGGACGGGGGGACGCACTGTTGATGCCCTGGTCCTTTCCGTTCTCGTCGACGTAGTGGAAGTTGCGCAGGACGCGGACGAGGCTCAGGTGCGACCTCGCGTCGTCGACGACGCGCTCCGAGCCGTTCTTGACGAGGTACTCGAGGAGCTGCAGCGCCTTGTAGATCTGGCGCCACTCGCGCGCCTCCTTCTCCGTGAAGCGCGAGTACAGAGTCGGCATGATCTCGTTGAAGGTTTGGCTGCGCGTGGGCGGGCGGGCGGGTCAGGCGCGTCCGAAGGGGGACGCGCGACACGCACAAGTTGAACGTGTCCTGCGCGATCTGCTGCATCAGGCTCGAGCTCGCGCCCCTGTCGGCCGTGCACTCAGCGTCAGTGCGAGCCGAGGAGAGTGGGATGGGCGCGAAGGGAGGGAGCGCACCAGGGCTCATCGTTGGTCGCCTCGCGGACGCGGCTCTCTGCCTCGGTGTAGTTGAAGGCGTACGCCTGGGCCTTGCGGACTGCGGCCTTTACGTCGTAGACGGAGAGCTCCTGCGCGGGCGCGTGCGGGCACGAGGAGGTGAGCACTCGAGCGGGGCAGAGGGGGAGGGGGAGGGGGAGGGGGCGCACGGCGGCCTGCTTTGCGAGCGAGTCTACGCGGTCTGCGAGCCAGTCCATGGTCTGCTGTGCTGGGCGGGGTGGGGCCTGAGCGGGCGAGTTCAGCGATGCGAGGCGGGGCGTCACCCGGGCGGAGAGGGGGAGCGAGGGCGGTGGACGGGGCTGACCTCGAGTGTGTCCGAGGGGAGCTGAGTAGCTCTGTGCAAGTGCAGTTACTCGCTCGTAAAGGCGACGGGGACTCGAGGGGTTCCCTGAATCGCTCGTCGTCGCGGTGGCAGCTCCCCCTCGCTCCCTCCCCTCAGCTTGTCCCCGCGTGAGAGTGCCACGATGGCCGGAGCAGCGACCAGCCAGCAGCGCGACGCCATCTTTGCCCAGCTCCGCCACGACAAGGCCAACAAGGCGCGTCGCCCCCTCCCCCCTCCTCGTCCTCATCGCTCCACGTCCCTCCGCGCACGCACTCCCTCGCGTGGACTGGAGCGACCGCGCACTGCCACCGCAGCTCCCTCTGCGCGCGATCACACTGACGTCCCTTGCCTCCACGCGCAGACCTGCGTCGATTGTCGCGCGAGGAACCCGACCTGGGTGAGCCCCCTCTCTCCTCCCGTGCTCTGGCGTCGCAGCGGCAGCGACGGGGCGCAGCATCACCGGCGGGGGCGGTAGAACGGCGTACGCGCACAGACGACCATCGAGCACTCCATTGACCAGCTCGCCCGCCCTCGCGCAGTCGTCGGTCACGTTCGGCGTCTACATCTGCCTCGACTGCTCGTCGGTCCACCGCAATGCAGGCGTCCACGTCACCTTTGTCCGGTGCGCTTCCCCTCCTCCTCCTTCTCCCGCGTCGCCCCCTCGCTGACCCGCACACGCGTGCAGCTCGACCAACCTCGACATCTGGTACTGGCCGCAGCTGCGCGCGATGAAGTGCGGCGGCAACGCCTCGTTCCTCGACTTTCTCTCGCGGCACCCCGGGTCGTACAACCCCGCGTCGACCGACACCAAGGACAAGTACCTCTCGCGCGGCGCCCAGCTCTACAAGGAGGAGCTCGCGCGCCGCGTAAAGGAGGACGAACGCCTCTTTGGCCCCGACCGCGTCGTCGTAGAGGGGATGGCGGACCCTTCGGCGCCGGCGACCCCCGCCGACGGCGCAAAGGACGGCGACTTCTTCGACACGTGGGACGCGCCCGTCCCCGCCAAGAAGCCGGGCCTCGCGCCCTCGCCTGCGGCGCGCACCCCCCCGCTCATAGGCCTCGGCTCGCGTCCGTCCACCCCGGGCGGGACCCTCTCGGCCCCGCCGCCCGCGGCCGCCCCGCGGACGGTGACGAGCTCGTCCCTCCGCGCCAACAGCAGCAGCAGCGTCTCTTCCGCGTCGCTCGGGACCGGCGCGCGGCCGAAACCGCTCGGCGCGGCGCGGACGACCTCGTCCTCTTCGACGTCCTTGGGGGGTGGGTCGGCGGCGCCGCCGGTCGGACGCGCGGGCAAGCTCGGCGCGGGGAGGCTCGGCGTCAAGAAGGGCGGGGCGATCAACTTCGAGGAGGCGGAGCGCAAGGCGCGCGAGGAGGAGGAGCGGATCAAGCGGCTTGGGTACGACCGGCAGAAGGAGGAGGAGGACGCCGCTGCTGCCGCCTCGGCCGCCGCCGCGGCGCGCGCGGCGGGCACGGGGCCGAACGGCAAGGCCGAGCAGCAGGCCAAGGCGCTCCAGGCCAGAAGGACAGCGGCGAGGTCGACCGCCTCGGGATGGGCGTCCGCAAGCTTGGCTTTGGCCAGGTCGCGGGCATGGGCGGCGAGGCCGCTGCCGCGGAGGCCAAGGCGGAGAGAGGCCGCGAAGCGGGCCGCGTCGGGGTATTCTGAGCCGGGTGCGTCCCCTCCCCTGCGCTCCCTCCCTCTCCGCGCTCGCGCTGACGAGACGGAACGAGGGGCAGCCGAGTCGGACTACGCGCGCCGGACGTTCGGCGGCCAGAAGGGCATCTCGAGCGACATGTACCACCAGACGGGCTCGTACGACGCGGGCGCGTCCCGCGAGGCGCAGCAGCGCCTCCAGGGCTTCCAGGGCGCGACCGCCATCTCGTCCAGGTGCGCTTTCCCCTCCCCTCCTCCCGCCTGGGGCGCGCTAACCTCCCACGTCCGTGTGCAGCGCCTACTTTGGCCGCGAGGAGGACGAGGCCGAGATGGAGGAGTCGATCCTGAGCGCCAACGGGCTCGGCAACCTCGAGACGTCGGCGCGCGACGCCGTCCGGCAGGTGATGGACGCCGCCGGGATCGACGACCTGACCGACGTGCAGAATGCGCTGAGGAACGGGGCGATGCGCGTACGTCCCTCACTCTCTCTCTCTCTTGCCGCTTCGAGCAAGAGGTGCTGACGAGTGGTGCTGGGCCGCACAGCTCGGCGACATGCTCGCGCGCTACGCCTAGATCTCCTCCCTCCCCCTCTTGCTGTCCCCTCTGTGCATCTCCCCTTTCCCTCGTCGCGTGCCTGTCTTCTGCGCTCATGCAAGACTGCGCACGCCTCCCACGCTCTTTGTCCGTCTCGGTTGCCCGCGCGCAATGCACCCTCGCTGTTGGAAGACCCTGTCTCGAGCCGGAGAGCGAGTGAGAGAGGGGCTGGGCGCTGAAAATGCGGGTTACAACCATGCGAAAAGCGAGACGTCCGGATCTACCTACGCCTACGCCTGCGACTTGGCCTGCTCCTTGAGAAACTCGTCGTGCAGCCTGCGCGCGAGCACCCATCGTCAGTTCAGGCCCCTCCGCAAAAGAGAGAAGAGAGAAGCACGACGCACTTCTTCTGCGCGTCCCACTCCTTCTTGAGCTTCTTCCCCCGACTCTTGGGCACCTCGTTCCCCTCCCGATCCTTGACCGGCAACCCCTCCGCGTCCCACTCGCTCCACTCGGCCCCCGCCGCCATCCCCGCACGGAACATCTCCCTCGGGTCGACCCGGCCCTTCTCGAGCCGCTCGAGGCGCTTCTGCTCCGCTGCGGCGGATGCGGCGGCCTTGCGCGCGAGCTTCTCGGCCGCTTGGGCCGCCTTGGCGTCCCGTGCGGCGCGGAGCTGCGCCGCGGGGACGAGCTTGACCATCGCGCGGCCGTCTGCGGCCCTCCCCATCCTCCTGGTCAGCCCCTCCCAGGCGGAAGAGTGAAAGAAAGGGGGCGTACCGTCCTGGTCATCGAGCGCGACGCCGAGCTCGACGAGCTCCTCATCGCGGAGACGGTCGCACAGCGCGAGGAGGTCGCGCCCGAGCGAGGCGGAGGGCGCCATGGCGAGCTGGCGGACTTGGTCGCGGAAGGAGGAGAGCGTGCGGAGGTACGGCAGGAGGAGAGCCTCGCGCTGCGTGCTCCCCACCCGTCAGCGCGAGAGGAGAGGAGAAAAGGAACGGGAGGGAGGGACGCACGTCGACACCCGCATCGCCCTGCGAGACCTCCCCCGGCGCGGCCGCCGCCCCCCACCCGACGACGCGCTCGCCTGCACTGCCTTCAACGGGGCTCCCCTCGCCGAGGCCGAACATGCGGAGCATGCGCGTGACCCACTCGCTGACGGCGAGGACCGCGCGGATGTTGGTCTGCGCGCGGCCGCGCGCGAGGTAGATGTTCGTCTGCGAAACGAGGTCGAGGAGGGTTTGCAGCGCGGTGGGCGTGTCGAACGAGTCGCAGAGGGCCGCGCGGAACGCGAGCTGGGCGGACTCGAGCCTGTGCGTGCGTTGGGCGGGGTCAGCGGAGAGGCGGAGTAGAGCAAGGGGGGGCGCACTTCGAGAGGAGGTCCTTCTCCGCCTGCTCGTAGTGGTGCTGCCCGTCGGACGCGACCGACTTCTCCTTCGCCTCGGCCGCGAGCGCCTTGACGAGTGCGAAGAAGTTCTGCAGACGCGGGGCGGGTCAGGTCTGCTCGCTCGCCCAGGAAGGAGGGGAGAGGAACGCACGTTGAGGAGCGACTCCGCGCTGCGGACCTCCTGCATCGAGCTCTCCTTGAAGTCGAGGCGGGCGTTCCAGTTCTGGACGAGGAATGCGAACCGGAGCTGCCTGGCCGAGTACTTCTGCAGCGCGTCGTCGATCGTGATGAAGTTCTTGAGCGACTTGGACATCTTGAGGCCCTCGATGTGCAGGTGCCCCGTGTGCAGGAAGTAGTTGACCCACTGGCGGCAGTTGTGGAACGCCTGCTCTCCCTCAGCATCAGTGTCTGCTCCTCGTCGCAAGGGGGAGAGAGCGGAGACGCACCTCGCTCTGTGCGAGCTCGTTGTCGTGGTGCGGGAACGCGAGGTCCACCCCGCCCGAGTGGACATCCATCCCCTCGCCAAGCACGGCGGTCGCCATCACCGAGCACTCGATGTGCCACCCAGGGCGGCCCGGCCCCCAGGGGGACGGCCACGCCGGCTCGCCCGGCTTGGACGACTTCCACAGCGCAAAGTCCGATGCGGAGCGCTTGCCCGTCGTCGAGGTGAGCGAGCCTGTGGACGAGTGCGCGTCAGCGCGCGTCGAGAGAACGGAAGGGGGAGCGCAGACGGACCCTCGCCGTCCTCGAGGAGCTCCCTGTTCCCCTTGCTCCACGGCTGCAGCTTGGCATACGTGTGCCGCCACTCCTCGTCGCCCTCCCCCTCGGCGCCCTTGGCGCCCTCAAACTTGGCCGTGTCGAACCAGACGCTGCCGCCGCCCTCGTACGCGAACCCGCGCGCGACAATCCCCTCGACAAAGGTGACGATCTCGGGGATGTACTCCGACACGCGCGTGAGCGTCGTCGGGCGCTCGATCCGCAGCGAGGACATCGAGGTGAAGAACGAGTCCTCCCAGAAGGCGGCGAGGTCGCGGAAGATGGCCGGGTCGGTGATGCTCGCACCGAACTGCGGGCGTGCACGCGTGAGCGAGCTCATCAAGCGGGAAAGAGGGACGCGCGACGCACCTGCTTGTCGAGCCAGAGCCCCAGGGCGTCCTTGTTCGCCTCCACAAGTGCCTTCGCCTCCTCAACGGACCCCGCGCCCGCCTGCTGCGCCTCCTTCGCCCGTGCACCCTGGAGCGCCTCGAACCCGCTCCCGACCGCAGCAAAGTACATCGGGAACTTCTCGTTCCTGGCCTTCTCCTGCTCAACCCACGCCGCGTCCTGCGCGAGGCGCTGCACCTCGGCCCAGCCCGCCGCGGCGGACTCGAACGAGTCGTCTGCGGGCGGGGACGGGAGCGAGGGCGTGAAGGCCTTGAGGAAGTAGGCGGTCCAGGCGGCGGAGACCTCTTGGACGACGCGCGACGAGGGCGACGAGGAGGACGCGACCTCTGCGAGGTACTTGGTGAGGAGGTGGGACTGGCGCGCGCGGACGATGATCTGCGGGGGGTGGTCGTGGGTCAGATCGGGCCGTCAGACGCAATGAGGGGGAAGGGAGGTTGACCTTGTCGTCGACGTCCGTGATGTTCATGACGAAGTTGACCTCGTAGCCGAAGTAGTCGCGGAGGATGCGGCGCATGATGTCCTGCGCCATGTAGTTCCTGCGCACGTCCACCTCGTCAGCTCTGCTTCCAGTTCAGGCGGAAGAGACGCACCTGGCGTGGCCCATGTGCGAGGCATCGTACACGTCGGGCCGCAGTTGTACCACGTGACGACGCCGGGCTTCTTCGGCACAAAGTCGACCTGTGTGCGGGTGCTGGAGCGGATCAGCGGGGCGTACGAATGCGCAGAGGGAGGGAGCCGCGGACCTTTGAGCGGGTGAGCGAGTTGTAGACCTTGAGGGTGGGCGCGTCAAAGGCCGGGGTCGGGAGGCGCCACGAGTCCTGGGAGTGCTTGGTGGCCTTTGGCGCGTCTGCGGGCTGGGACGAGGCCATTGCACGCGTCGAGACGGGGACGAGGCGAGGAGCGAGACGAGGGCGGGGTCGCGGCGGGGCGGAGAGGCGGGCGGCGGAGAGGGCGGGCGAGGGGTGCAGGTGGGGCAGGAGCTGGCGTGCACTCGTCCTCAGCAGCATGCACACTCGCACTCAGAGTCAACCCCTCCGCGCGTCCATTCCCCTCTCGACCGGCGCGAGTCCCTCTCCTCCCGCTCTCTCCTCAGCCTCGACTCTGACGCTGCATGCGGAGGCTGGACTCGACTCGAGCGCTGTCTACGATGGCGCACCCGTTGCCAGCGCATGCCCTGAGCCTGCCGTCCTCGAGTTCCCTCATCTCTCCTCGACCGCCTCGAGGGCGCCTCCCAGCTCGCTGCTCCAACGCGGCGGATGCAGTGCGGGATACGCTTGCTTTCGGCCGCCACACCGCCACACTGCAGAAGGCGGCGGATCCGGCGGGGCTGCTTCCGCGTCCCGACCCCGCCCCGCTTCGAACAAAGGCGCGCGGCCTTTGTCCTCCTGATCCTGCCCTCGACCGCGCAGGGACAATGAAGCCCGATCTCGCTGCATCCTGCTCCTCTGGCTCTCACCACACACGCTGCGACGCGTGCTTCGCTGAGAGCAAGCGAGCATGGCGACCTACCCGCCCTCGTCGCCTGCGACCCCGCCCCGCTCCTGCATCGCAAGCCCGCAGGCGTCGCCCTACCTCCACCCGAGCCCGCCCCGCACCAGCTCGCTGCACAACCGCTCTCCGCGCCTCGGCCAGTCCTCCTTCGACGCCTCGCTCGCCCCGAGCGACCCGCCGCAACCGCCCTCCTACACCGCCTCGCCCCGGGTCCTCTTCCCTGAGCCCAGGTCGTCGCCGATGCAGCCCGCCGCGTCCGTCGAGACGCTGCACATCATGTCGTCGGGCGTCGACGCGGCCAAGGAGCCGGTGCAGTGGGAGCTGCGCGACGATGAGCCGGAGGGCAGGCGGCGACCGCCCAACCTCGACCTTTCGAACAGCAACGCCGCCCTCCCGCACCTCCGCTACTCGACCACGTCGGCCGTCTCGCAGACCGGCTCCGACTCGTCCTCCCCCGCCGCACCCGCCACCGGCCCCAAAAAGCCCGTCATCCGCCCCTCCTTCCGCCTCCTGTTCTCCCTCACCACCCGCCGCACCTTCTGGACCGTCATCTTCCCCGCCGTCCTCTGCGGCGTCGTCTCGGGCCTTGTCCCGCCCTTCATGACGCAGATGCTCGGCGACGCGATGCAGTCCTTCACCGACTACGCGACCGCGATCGCCCCGCCCGACGCCTCGAGCGAGGTCATCTCCGCCGCGAAGACCAAGCTCCTGCACGCGATGCGCGACACAGCCATCAAGCTCACCGTCGCCGCAGCGGTCGTCTCCGCGTCGACGACCAACATCGCCCTCTGGGTCGTCCACGGCGAGCGCGTCGCGCACGCCCTCCGCCTCAAGGTCTACAACGGCATTTCGAGCAAGGGCATTGAGTGGTTCGACCGCGGGATGGGCGGCGCTGTCGGCGAGGAGGGCGTCGAGGAGGGCAAGTCGGACGCTGCGGGCTTGATGGGCCGGTTCACCAAGTGCGTCGCTCGCTTCTTCCGCTTTCCCAGGACCGCACTGACTCTTCATCACCCGCAGGGACACGGACGACGCGCGCCTCGCGTGCTCGCAGACGATCGGCCTCGTCCTGCAGTACTCGTCGGCGACCCTCTTCTGCCTCATCCTCGCCTTCTACCGCGACTGGCGCGTCGCGTTCGTCGTCCTCGCGACCATACCTGTCGTCACCTTTGCCGTCGCGTTCACCGAGCGCTACGCCGGCCCGCTCGCGAACGAGAACCGCGACACGACCAGCCGGCTCGCCTCGCGCGTCGACCGCATCATCGGCGCGATGCCGACGGTCAAGGCCTTCAACGCCGAGGACTACGAGCTCAAGGGCTTCAAGGTCATCTCGAAGAACGACTTCACGGCCTACATCAAGCTGCACTTTGTGTGGGGCGTCCGGAGCGGCATCACGTCGTTCCTCCTCATGGCCATGTTCGTCCAGGGCTTCTGGTACGGCGCGCACCTGATCCGCACGGGGCAGTCAACCGCCGCCGCGGTCAACACGTGCTTCTGGGCGTGCATGCTCGGCTCGTCGTACCTCCAGACGGCTATCCCCCTCCTCGTCACCATCGAGAAGGGCAAGATCGCCATGGCGGGCCTCCTCGCCCTCGCGCGCGACGACCCCGCCCCCGTCGCGACCCTCGCGCGCGCAACGCCCCCGCCCTCGGCCTCGTCGGGGACGATCCGTCGCCTCGCCGGACGCAGGCAGCACCGCAAGCGCGGCAGCGCCGACTCGGCCACCTCGGACGAGAAGCGCGCCGTCGTCCTCGCGTCGGACGTCAAGGACCCCATCGGCTCGCCGCTCTCGCCCCACCCTTTCAACCTCGCCTCGCCAACGACCGCCGCAGGGGCGGCGCACACGCCCGTCCTGATCCCGCTCGCGGGCGCAGGGACGCTCCCGCGCCGGCGGGGCGCCGCCCCGCGCGCAATGGGCAAGCTCCGCCCCGCGACCTTCTCGGGCGAGCTCTCGCTCCGGGGCGTCTCGTTCCACTACCCGACGCGGCCTGCGCCCGCCGCCCCCGCGCTCGACAACGTCTCGCTGTACTTTGCTGCGCGCGAGACGACCTACGTTGTCGGCACGAGCGGGTCGGGCAAGTCCACCGTGGGCCAGCTCCTCCTGGGGTTGTATCAGCCCGAGGCGGGGCACGTCGAGGTCGACGAGCAGGGGCTCGAGTGGATCGACGACGAGTGGCTCAGGGGGCACGTCGCGTGCGTGAGCCAGGGCGCGAGTGTCCTCTTCGACGGGACCATCCACGACAACGTCGCTGTTGGCGTCGTCGGCCAGCTCCAGGAGGACGGCTCGCGCAGGTGCAGGGAGGACGTTACCCGCGAGGAGGTCATCGCTGCGTGTCGCGGCGCGCTCATCCACGATTTTATCCGCGACCTCCCCGAGGGGTACGACACCTGGCTCAGCGGCGAGAAGGGCGCGAGCCTCTCGGGCGGGCAGCGGCAGCGCCTTGCTATCGCGAGGGCGTGGCTTCGTGACCCGACGGTGCTCATCCTCGGTGCGTCTCGCCCTCTCTCTCGCGCTCCTTCTTGAGATGTACTGACGCTCTTCGTCCCGCCCGCAGACGAGGCGACCTCTGCGCTCGACGCGACCTCGCGCCTGCTCGTCAACGAGGCGGTCAAGCGCTGGCGCGACAACCGCACGACCATCATCATCACGCACGACCTCGCGCCGATCGGGCCGGACGATTTCGTCTACGTGATGGCGGATGGCCGCGTCGTCGAGCAGGGCTACCGCGCCGACCTCGAGGCCGATGCCGACGGGCCGTTCGCGACCCTCTCGGCGACGCAGCAGGGCCCGACGCAGGCGCGCTCGTCGCCGTTCCTCGGCGCGACCGAGTTCGACGACGACGACGAGGCCGAGATCCTCGACGACGACTCGGACCTCGAGGGGCCCGTCGCGCCCTACTCGGTGCAGGGCACGCCGCGCACCCCGCCGCGGACGACGCAGCCGCCCTCGCCGATGTCGACGCCCCGCATTCAGATCAGCGACGCCGACGCCGACGCCGCAGCCAACCACAAGCGGTTCTCGTCGCCCAGCGGCGCGGCGGCTTCCTCTTCGGCGGTGTCGGGACGGACAGCGCCGTCCGCGCGAGCCGCGAGCTGCGCGACGCGCGCCGTGTCTCGGCGACTTTCAGCCTCGGCGGGAGCGGGGCGCGCTCCCGCTCGCCGTCGCCGGCGTCGAGGCCTGCCTCGCGCGGGGAGCTCCTCCCCGCGTTCGACCCGACCGCGCCTGCGTCCGACGCGTCGTCCTCCCGCTCAATGAAGACCCTCAGCCGGACCGACTCGGAGATGTCGCTCAAGGCGCTCGAGATCGTCGGTGCCGCAGCGATGCAGAGCCGGCGGACGGGGCGTGCGTCGGGCGCGACGCGGATCAAGCACCGCACGCTGACGGAGGACGAGCTGCGGCGGTGGGCGGACCGGTCGACGACGGACGCGAGGACGGTCGTCCAGATGGGCGATGGGGACGATGACGAGCCCCTCAAGCCCATGATGGGCCTCGGCGCGCTCCTCAAGCGGTACTGGCCGACGATCCCGAACAAGCTCCTCTTCGTCGTCGGGATGGTCATGTCGGTCGTCGTCGGCGCACTCACGCCGCTGTTCTCGACGTTCCTCTCCCAGGTGATGAGCAACCTCGGCAACCCCAACGGCGGCAAGATGATCACGACGGCGGCGATTGTCATCCTCGTCATTGCGTTCGCCGAGGGCGCCCTCACGTTCCTCAAGTTCTACCTCCTCGAGCGGTGCGCGATGGGCTGGAGCACGGCGATGCGCCGGCGCGCGCTCGGCCTCGTCGTCAAGCAGGACAAGGCCTTCTTCGACGAGCACGAGAACTCGACGTCGAGCCTCTCGCACTGCATCGTCAAGGACTCGGAGGACGCCCGCACCCTCGTCGGCACCATCATTGGCCAGCTCGTCGTCCTCGTGTCTATGCTCCTCGTCGGCATCGTCTGGTCGTTTGCGACCGGGTGGGAGCTCACCCTCGTCGGCTTTGGCCTCGCGCCCGTCCTCGTCATCGTCGTTCGCGCCCAGACCTCGGTCCTCAACCGCCTCGAGCAGGTCAACAAGGTCAAGCGCGAGAACGTCTCGAAGCGCTTTCATCAGGTGCGCTGTTCACGTCTTCTCGCTCGTTCCCGCCTGACCCGCTTCAACCGCCCGCAGACCATCGCCAACATCCGCCCAATCCGGAGTATGTCGATCCAGTCGGTCTTTGCCACCACGTTCGAGGAGACGGCGCTCAAGGCGCAGTCGGGCGGCATCAAGGCGGCGCCGTTCACGGGCGCGGGCTTCGCCTCCGTTTTCACTCTCACGTACCTTACCGAGGGTGCGTCTCCCGCGTACTTCGTGTGCACCGAGCAAGAGGCTGACCCCTGCGCCGCCTGCAGCCCTCATGCTTTACGTCGGCGCCATCCTGGTCACGAGCGGCCGCTACACGTTCAGCAAGATGCTCCAGGTCTTCTCGATCATCATCTTCACCGTCACGTTCGCGAGCGCGCTGATGAACTACCGTGCGTCCTGCCCTCGCTTCCCTCTTCCCGCGCTGACCGCCCTGCGCCCTCACAGTCCCCGGCATGGCCAAGTCCCTCCGGGCGGCGAACGACCTCCTGCGCCTGCTCGACCTCACGACCGAGACGCGCGAGTCCGAGGGCCGCATGACGTTCCCCATCGAGGGGCACGTCCAGTTCGCCGACGTCGAGTTTGCGTACCCAAGCCGCGCGGACGTCCCCGTCCTCAAGGGCATCAGCTTCGATATACGCCCGGGCGAGTGTGTCGGCATCGTCGGGTGCGTCGCGCTTCCTCCCCCGTCCCGTACCGACTTGCGCGCTGACCTCGCTCGACCACCCGCAGCGCGTCGGGCTCGGGCAAGTCGACGGTCGCGTCGCTCCTGCAGCGGCTGTACGAGCCCTCTGGCGGCTCCGTCCTGCTCGACAACCGTCCCCTGAACCGCACCGACGTGCGGTACCTCCGCTCGCACGTCGCGGTCGTGTCGCAGCACCCAGCGCTGTTCGACATGACCGTCGCGGAGAACATTGCCTACGGGCGACCGGAGGGCGTTGTCCTCTCCGACGTCGTCAACGCGGCGAAGCAGGCGCACATCCACGAGTTCATCGAGAGCCTCCCGCGCGGGTACGACACCCCGCTCGGGGAGAACGCGAGCCTCATCAGCGGCGGGCAGGCGCAGCGCCTGCAGATCGCCCGCGCACTGGTGGGCGAGCCGGCGAGGGAGATCCTCATCCTCGACGAGTGCACGAGCGCGCTTGACCCCGCGAACCAGAAGGCCGTGATGGACACGCTGCTCAAGGTCAAGCAGGGGCGGACGACCCTCATCGTCACGCACAAGCTTGCTGTCATGGAGAAGTGCGACAGGATCGTCGTTGTTGACAACGGCGTCGTCGCCGAGACGTGCGTTACCTCCCCTCTCTCGCTCGAGTGCGAGCGATGACTGACCCTCCCCCTTGCCTCCTGCAGCGGTACCATCGCCGAGCTGCGCTCCAAGCCGCACGGCGTGTTTGCGACGCTCGCGTCCGGCGGCGAGTGGGAGGCGTCGTAGGCGTGCTGTAGACCAGGGCTGTCTGTCGCTAGACCGTGTTGTACTCCCTGTAACCCGCATCTCTCCACTTCACCAGCCCGAACGGGCACAGACGCGCACGAAAGGACTAGTTGCACAACAGCGAGGGACGGGAATACGGGCATCGAAAGAGGGACTAGGCGAGCCAGGCATTGAGCTTCTTGCGCCTCTTCTCCTGCGAGCGTGCGCGCACCGAATCAGTGCTCGTCCTGCACGGAATCGAAGCAAAGAGCGGCGGAAGTGAGCGACGCACCTCCTTCTGCTGGCGAAACTTCTCAACCTGCTTCGCGCTCGGCCGCTTCTTGCCCTCGTCGCCCTCCTCGGGCTCGCCAGCCCGCTTGATCCCCCGTCCAGCGAGCTGCTGCTCCCAGCCCGTGACTGCGTGTGCGCAAGGGGTTAACACATGAGGGAAGATTGAGAGCGGGAGGGGGGACGCGCCGTCGTAGTACGCCTCCTGCTGTCGTTGTCCGCGCTGGAACTGGCTGATCCGGTCAGGATTCAACCCCGGGTCGGCCTGCTCTCCTTGTCAGCGACGTTCCTCAAGCTCAATGAGAGAGGAAAGGCGCACCGTGAACCGCCCCGTGCGAGCGTTGAACCTCGCCGCCTGCGCGCCCGGCACGCCCGACTTGCGCGCCGCGAGCGAGGGGTCGAGCCACGCGAGGTCGGGGTCGATCTCGGGGAGGGCGTTCGGATCCTTCTCCTTCTCTGCGGCGGGGTCTGCTGCGGGTGCGGGTGCATCGGATGGGCCGGCAACGGCGCTAGCGGAGGAGGAAGCCTCGGCGGCAGAGGCGGAGGGCGCATCGCGCGGGTTTGTCCAGGTCGTCTCGCCGGTTTGAGCGTTCCAGAAGTACCAGGCGTTGGCTCTGCGCGGGAAGTGAGGTCAGCGGCGATGAGGGGAGAAAGAGGGCGCACTCCTGGCTGAAGACGGCTTGCCAGGCGTCCGCGGGTGCCTCAGCAGTCTCGATAGCGTTGTCCTCGTCCTGCTCAGCGTCGCCCTCGTCCGCCTTTTCGTCTCCTTCCGCCTCTGCGGCCTCATCACCTCGAGGCGAGTCCTGCGCCGGCGTCGACGGTTCCACCTCAGCTGCCGGTTTGGAAGCGGTCTCCTCCTGGTTGTGGACCTCTTCTGACTCGGTGGATGCAGCCTTGGGTTCTGGCGAGGGCGACATGGCGAGGAGCGGGGGATGGCGCGGGGAGACCCTCTCCGACGCACGTTGCCCCTCTGCCCTCCCGCGCTCTCAGCTGGACAAGGCCAGCTACAGCTCATACCCCACAAGCTCGCCTCGATTGCCGCACTCGAACTACCCGCGCGCCCGTCCACACCTCGCTCGACCAGATCGCCGCACCGACCCCTCGGGTCCTCACCACTCGGCTCGCCCACCTCGGCACTCGGAGCAGCAGAACACCGCGCACTCGCACGACGCACCTTCGAGTGCGATGATGCAGTCGCTCGAGTCGGTCCGCGAGGAGGACGAGGGCCCGGCCCCGCTCGCGGCGAGCAGCAGCTCGTCGACCGCGACCCACGCCGCCCAGCAGCGCGCGCACGCCCGCCAGCACTCGCGCATCCACGAGCGAAACCTCAGCGCCTTCTTCCCGCGCCCGGGTCAGACCGCGCAGGGGTACGGTGGGACGTTCGACGACCCGCACGCCGCGACGCCCTTCGCGCCGGGCGTGGCGGACGTCCCCTCTGGACGGGCGATGTCACCCGGCGCGGCGGACCCGTTTGCGACCCCGCCAAAGACGCGACGAGGGCATCATCACAGGCACTCGATCTCGCACAACCTCTTCCCGTCACTCGACTCGCCCGGAGCGAACAGCACCCCCGGCTCCGTCTTCTCGCCCTCCAAGCCCGCGCCTACCCGAACAGTCGAGGAGCAGCTCCCCGCGCCGACAGCCTCGTTTCGGCAGCGATGGGGGCACCTCCCGCTCCCGCTGCGGCTCGCGCTCTTCGCGTCGCTGCACATCCCGCTCACAGCACGCGCGCTCCTCGCGCTCGCGCTCGCGCAGGTCGCCGTCGGCGCAACGCTGTGGGTGCAGGGGCAAGCCGGCGAGAGCCTCGCGGTGACGGGGCTTGGCTACCTCGTCGTGTTTGACGGCATAGGCGCGCTGTCGAGCGTGTTGCTCGAGCGGGAGGGCGCGCTCGAGACGACGCTGCAGGCCCTCGGGTCGACGAAGGACATGCGCATTCGGCGGCCCTTCGGGTGCGTCCCTGCTTCATCCCTTTATCCGGCATGGCTGACTTTCTTCCTCGGCAGTCCCTCGCGCCTCGTCACCCTCTCGCACTTCTCGCAGGCCGTCTATCTCCTCTTCTCGGCCGTATACGTCTGCAAGGAGTCCGTCGAGCACGTCCTGCTCCTGCACGGCCCGCACGACGCGGACGGCGCGCACGGGTCGGGACACGGCGGCGTCGGGCACGGCGAGGGGCTCGCGCTCGTCGGCGATGGGCACGGCGATGCGTGCGTCTTCGCTGTCTGGGTAGTTCTCTCCGCGCGGCATTGACTCT
This sequence comes from Rhodotorula kratochvilovae, assembly GCA_019926025.1. NCBI lineage: Eukaryota > Fungi > Basidiomycota > Microbotryomycetes > Sporidiobolales > Sporidiobolaceae > Rhodotorula > Rhodotorula kratochvilovae. Next base: position 467,992 of record JAHSUG010000009.1, read on the forward strand.
TCCCGTCCCGCGCAGCATCACCCTCCCGCACTTTGCCCTCCTCTCCGCCGCCCTCCTCGCCGCCGCGCTCGCCGTCTTCCTGCGGAACCACTCGGGCCTCTCGCAGGCGCTGCGACCCACGCCGCTCTCCCGCTCGTCACCCTCGAGCCGGGAAACGCCCGCACTCCCGCCGCCGACGGCGCTCTCGCAGCTGATCAACCCGTTCACCGCGACCGTCCTGCTCTTCTCGACCGGGCTGCTCGGCGCGGCGCTCGTCCTCCCTCCGTGCGTTCCCTCTCTCCTCGTAGATTCGTAGCGCGACTAAACCGCTTCACGCGCAGCGCCCAGCTTGCCCCCGTGGACAAGGTCCTCGCCCTCCTCGAGTCGTTCGCGATGTTCTACGTCGCGCAGCCCGCCGCGAGCGCGACGGGGCAGGTCCTGTTGCAGACCTCGCCGGGCGCCGGCGCCGGCAAGGGCGGCGAGGGCGTGCGTGCGGTCGAGGGCGTCGTGCGGGATGTGCGTTCCCGCTCTTCCTCTACCTCGGGTGGTCGCTGATCTTCATATACGCACAGACCGAAGCCCTCCCCGCCGTGCACTCCATCGACCCGCCGCACATCTGGCAGCTCTCCTCCTCGTCCTCCTCTTCCGCCCCTGCGCTCGTCGCGACCCTTCTCGTCCGCGCGCACTCGCACTCGACCGACGCCGAGCTCCTCGCCGTCACGCGCGGGGTGCAGGAGCGTGTCGCGCGCGCGAATGAGCGGTTGAGGGACAGAGGCGCGGGGGAGGTCGAGGTTGCGGTGCAGGTGAAGAGGGGATGAGAGTAGCCGATTCGTAAGCCTCTCTGGCGCCTTCACGCACGGAGGACGCATCGCAAGGTGTTGCACCGTGCTCGCCGTGACTGCGGAGCGCTGTGGCTGTCCCGCTTGCCTCCTGTTCTCGCAGTTCGCTTGGCTCGCCTTCCTCTTCTCCCGCTTCTTGTTCTTCGCTCGGCTCTACCTTGTGAGCATCATGCGACTCGCTCCTCGTCGGCCCATCATGGCGCCGCTACGGGTGCGTTCTTCCCTTTCGCTCACCCATCGCCTCGCGCTCACCACACTTGCCTCCTCGCAGGGGCTGGCACCCGGCTCATCTCTTGCTCTCTCTCTCGCTCTTCTCTCGCTTCTCGCCGCTGTGATACCGTCTTTCCCAGCACACTGCAGTCTCGCACCAGCAACAACAGCAGCGCTATGTCTCCAGAGAAGCACACCGAGCCGGTCCCGTCGGTCGTCGAGGCGGACAAGTCGAAGCCCATCTTTCCGCTCTTCACCAAGAACGCCAACGATGGCTTCAGTCGACGCGGCGAGGACGAGGAGGCGTCTGCGACCTGCCTGTGCGGTACCCATCTTTCCGCTCTTCACCAAGAACGCCAACGATGGCTTCAGTCGACGCGGCGAGGACGAGGAGGCGTCTGCGACCTGCCTGTGCGGTACGGTGCAGATCTCGGTGGTGCGTGCGCCCTCTTTACGCGCTTCCTCGCTGCTGCATGTCGCGCTGACCTGCGGTCCTGTAGCCGACTAAAGGACCTGGGTTCAAGGGCACGTTCTTGTGTCACTGCACCGATTGCCGCAAGATCAGCAGTTCAATGTTTGCGACCAACTTCAGTGCGCTCTCTCCATCCTGTCCCAGGAGTTCCCTCGACTCACACACGCACATTCCGCCTTCCGCAGCCGTCGTGCTCTCGCACCTTAAATATGTGCGCGGCAAGGACGGCGTCAAGTCGTACGGCCAGTCCGAGACGATCGGCTCGCCGCGCAACGGGCACACCATGACCGAATACTGGTGCGACCGCTACGGCCGGCTCATGTACCGCGTGTCGAGCGGCATGCCGGACGTAGCGTTTGTGCGGGTAGGCGCCGTCGACGACTTCAGCCTGCACGAGTCGGTCCTCAAGCCCGACAGTGCGTCTCGAGCTTTCTCTCGCCTTTCAGGAGGAGACATCGCTGACCCGTGAATCGCGGTGCAGTCGAGCTGTTCACCAAGGACCGTGTCGGGTGGCTGCAACCTGTGGAGGGCGTCAAGCAGCACTCCACGTCGCCAGTTGTCGGAAGGCCGTCCAGTCTCTAGTCGGCCCGGCGATTGAAGGAGTGTGGCTGGAACCCCCCTCGTGTCGTACAGTAGTCCCCCTCTTCCCCTGGAATCCATCCTCTCTATTCCCATACGAGTCTACGTCTAGCAAGAGCTGCAGCGACTGACTCCCTGCTACATCACCTCCTGGAGAGGCATTGAAGTACGTCTGAATGTGATGAAAACGAGCGTAGGTGCTATGACCGAGTCGCCCGCGTCGTCCTCCTCGTCCTCCTCGCGCTCCTCCGCTGCTACGACCGAGTCGCCCGCGTCGTCCTCCTCGTCCTCCTCGCGCTCCTCCGCTGCTACGACCGAGTCGCCCGCGTCGTCCTCCTCGTCCTCCTCGCGCTTCTCCGTCTCCTCTCGCCGCTCGCTCTGGACTTCCGCTGCTAAGTCCATCTCTCGCTCCTTTTCTCTCGAACCTCGCTAACTCCTCTCGCCTGCAGCTCATCATGCAATTCGCGGGACGAGGTCGTGGTTGAGTGATCGAGACGGAGCCGAGGTCGTCGTCCGTAGCCGCTCTCCTCCCTCTTCTCCTTAGCGCTCCCCTCCCGCTCGCCATCCCTCTCGGAATCCAACGCTCGGTACACTGTTTACTGCAAGTGTATCCGCTGAGTCGATCCCTTCCTCTCTCCCTCTGCTGGTAGCCTCGCTTCGCCCCGCGCTCGAGGCGAGTGCCCCAGCAGTAGGGGGACGGCCAGGGAAACCGTTGCAGCCCACAACAAAGGAAGCGGCACCGGGCACTGAAGGACCCCTCACGGTAGCATCCAGTGCAGCAAAGGTCAAGGAGCGGCGGTGCCAGCAAAAAGGAAGCAAAAGAAAGCGACGCTTTAGCGCCTAAGTGATGTCTGTGAGATTCGAACTCACGCCCTTTCGGACTAGCGGATCACACAAGATGACCTTAAGCTAGCGCCTTAGACCGCTCGGCCAAAACACCATTGGATAGGACGGGTGTCTCGCAGATAACACATTTCGTTGGGCAGCCACTTGGCGGCTTTCCCTGTGCGCAGAAGCGTCTGCTCACTGCTAGTTAACCTACCTACACCCTTGAGAGCTTCCGCCATGTGTGCCAATCGCCCGAGGGGCCCGTGCGGCTGCACAGCCCCCACAGCCCTAGGCCTCCTTCTTCCCACCGCAGCCTGTCCCTTGGGCATGTCTGGGACGAGTGCCTACCACAGTCAAGCCAACGACAAGTGTCCACAAGCGCACGGGCTGGCAGCAGACGGAAAGGGCGAAGATGCGCAAGTTAAGATGCGCATGTCAGCGTGTCCATGTGTGGGCCCGACTCCTGGCTCTCGCTTCGGTCGATTGTAACAGCAAGCGCGAGTAAGGAGACACAATAGAACTTACGGCACGGGCAGGTAACCGCCAGAGGAGCCGCGGGAGAGCAGGAGTCGATAGTTCTTTGTAAGTTGTTCGCCGTCTGCCCCTGCGCTTCGCGCGGTCGCCGCGGCCCAATTCCTGTGTGACGGTCTCGCGCGTTTCCACATCCACAAGCGACGGCGCAAGACAATGAACATGGGGCGAATCCAGCCGGACTGTACTCGACACGGGCAGGAGAATCCACCTTTGACGAGCCGCTGAGGTGAAGTGGCGGCTCCTTGTGGGGTCTCCTGGTCAGAGGGCTGACGTTTGTGACTGCGACTCAGGCTGTCAGGCAACATGGAGTCTGTAGTGAAGGACTGGACGCCAGAAGAGTGGAAAGGCAGACTTGGGAAGGTTCACCTGCTCTTGGTCCCTCCGCAAACCATCCAGGAAGACACTCCCGTACGCGTGTACGGCTAGGTGCCCAGAATGGTGAAGAACAGCGACACATGGGACGAACCTGAGCTGAAAGATGAGCATCCTGACGAAGTGCGAGCGATGCGAAGAGCAGAAGGCGAGGGTCGCCGAGCTGCATGTGCGGGGCCTTCCCAGTTCGGGTCCAGCGCCTGGCACAGCGGATGTGTCGGCTCAGTGAGCAGTGAAGCTGGCAAAAGAGTCGGCAGGAGCAGGGAACGAGCCACAAGGCCACGCCGACGAGCAGCAAAAAGGTGTGGAGAAGCAGGGAGTTGAACCCTGGACTTCATGCAAGCACATTCAGTAGATGCGAAGCAGGCACTCTGCCACTGAGTTACATCCCCATCTTGTGAAAGCGCTGGTAGCGCTGTGCATTTAATCACATCTATGGCGCATCGGCTTGACCTCCTGTCCTTCCCTCGTCGGAACAGCCGGGCAGAGCGTGGTTGTGCATTGCACTACTGGAAGACCGCTGCTGACTCTGATCTATCGAGAGCGCCCAGCTGATCCCAGCGCGCTTCCCTCGCCGGCCTCCGCTCTCGCGGCGTTTTGATCTCGACGGGGGTAGCGCGCGCTACCCCCCCCTGCAGGCGGGACGTTCTGAAGAATCGACTCCCCCAGTTCCCCTTCTTTCGCCTTGAGCGCTTCTTCCCTCCATCCAGAGACCTCCAGAGAGGGCGTCCGGCATGTCCCAGCACAATGCGACCCTCGCCGACGCGCACTCGCTCCCCGAATTCGCCTCATCGTCCGCCGCTTACGCCGTGCACAGCCGCGGAAACACGGGATACGAACGCAACGTTGCGAAGAAAAGACAATAAGACACAACGGGAAAGACGAATGACACCCTACGCCGCCGCCGCCGCCTTCTTCGCGAGCTTCTCCACCCTCCTCGCAAGCCTCGGGCGCTCCTTCGCGCAGTCAACCCCGTCGAGCTTTGCGAGCGACGGAACCGCCTGCATGATGACGGCGCGGTACGCTGCGCGGCGATGGTACCACTCGTCGGGGAGCGCGCGGCGGAACTTGGTGTCGAGGACGAGCCACGCCGCGCTGTGCGTTGCGGGATCTGCCAGCGTCGACGCTGACAGCGACATCGGCAGGTCGTCCGGGTGCAGGATGCGGTGCTCGGCGTGCGAGGGGAGGAGCGAGTCGGACGGCGGGACGAGCGGAGGGTAGAATGCGAGAGTGAAGGGGTTCATCCTGTGCGCAGGCGGGCGTCAGGGAGATTGCGGGAGCGAGACGGGCTGCGACGCACCTGAGGTCGACCGACTCGAGCTCCGTCAGCGTCGCCAGCACCGCTGCGACAGGGCGAGCCTTGGCGACGCGCGCACCGACGACGCTGAGCTTCGTAAGCCTTGTCAGACCCGCGAGCGGCGCGAGGTTGTCGATAAAGTTGAAGTCGAGGTTGAGCACGCGGACGTTCGGAACGACGGAGGCAAAGTCGGCGGGGAGGGAAGTGAGCTGGCACATGGCGAGCTCGAGGTAGACGAGGTTGTAGAACTTCTCCGACGGGAAGGACGACGGGAGCGGGTTGCCCGAGAGGTAGAGGCGCTTGACGTCGCGGATGTGCGGCATCGGGAGCATCCTGTGGATGTACCGGCATGTCAGCGTCGGTCGAGAACGAGATGGAAGAGACGCACAAAGCCCCGCCGGACTGGTCGCGCACGCTCAGGTTCTCGAGCTTGCGCAGCTGGTCGGTCCCGAAGAGATCACCAAGCCGCGCCGTGTCGATGTACAGCGTGCGTAGCTTGGGTGCGAACGAGACGTCGAGGCTGGCGACCGGGTTGTTGCTGAGGCGGAGGACGCGGAGGCGCGGGAGCGGGCCTGACGGCTCGAACGAGGCGAGGTTGTTATGGTCTACACCGAGTGAGTGAGCGGAAGTACCCTGCCGACGAAGTGAGCGCACGCACCGAGGTTTAGCGTTGTCAGCGAGACCAGGCGCTCGACGCCCTTGACGACCGCAAGCTTGTTGCGCGCAATGTGCAGCGTCTCGAGGCGCGACCTGTGTGAACGCAGGGTTAGAAGATCCACAAGACGAAGCGGAAGAGAGGCGACGCACCAGCTCGTGCGACTCAGGTCGACCTCCTCGAGCGCATTGCCCTTCAAGCTGAGCTTGACGAGCGAGTCGAGCGTGCTCAGCCCGTCGAGGCTGGCGATCTGGTTCCCGTCGAGCTTGAGCTCCTGCAGGTGCCGCAAGCACGCGAGCTGGTGCACCGAGTCGAGCTGGTTGTTGCTCAGGTCGAGTCGCTCGAGGTTGGCGAGGTGCTGGAAGGACGTGAGGCTCGTGAGGCGGTTGGACGAGATGAGGAGGGTGCGGAGCGTCTTGGGGATGCCGGTGAGGTAGGAGAGCTCATTGCGGTTCCTGATGGTGGGAAGAGCGCGAGTCAGCGGGACGCTCGCCCACGAGCAAGGGAAGAACGCACAGGTTGACCTCGTCGAGCCTCGGCAAGAACTCCTTCATGCGCACGACACTCTCGGCCTTCTTGCCGCTCAGGTCGATGCTGCGGAGGTGCTCCCAGTCGGGCTCGAACGGCTCGACGTCCGTGATGTACTGGAGAAGGTGGTCATGCGAGACGCCGAACGAGCATTCCGTGAGGAATGTCGCGTTGCCGTTCTGCGAGTGCGTGCGGGTGAAGCTGCGCGAGGCGGAGAGGGGGCGAGATGCAACGGGCGACGCGGAGGCCGACGAGACGATGACCGACGAGTTGAGCGGGTTGCGCGAAGTGCGTGCCGAAGGGCGAGTCGTCGGGACCTGGAGATGAGGCGTCAGTCTCCGAAGAAGGGAAGAAGGGGTGTCGAGACGCACCTCGTGCGAGGTCGTCGAGCGCCGCGCCGATCCCCCTCGTCCTCGCCGACGGGCCCTCCTCCACCCTCACGCTGTCCTGCGTGACCGTCCGGTCCGCGTCCTCACCCTCCTCCTCGCTCTGCGTCTCGAACGCCTCGTCGAACTCGAGCGAGCCCGGCCCCTCGCTGCCTTCGCCGCCGACCTCGAACTTGAGCCTGCTCCCAAACCCGAGCGGGCGGAACGGCGGTGCTTGGGGCGTCGAAACGAGCCCCTCGATCTTGCCCGACGTCTTGCCATCCGAGAACGAGACGCTGCGCGGGACGCGCGGCGGCTCGGACGTCGCGCGCAGGGGCGTCGACGTGCCCGCCGAGGTGGCGTAGGTTGCGGGGTCGGATTGGGCACGCATCGCTTGAGCGCCGAGCGGGGGACGGCGGGGATGGGGTGGGAGCGGATTCAGGGCGCGAGGTCGGGGCGGAGATGCGAACGGCGGAGGCTGGCGTTGCGGGCAGCGGGGCCTGCGCAGGCGCCGCCGGCATCTCCTCCGTCGCATCGTCGCCGAGCGCGGCGTGCGCGGCGCGGTACAGCCCGAGCATGCTCGACTCGGCGAGTTCGTCCTCGCTCCGCCTCCTGCGGCTCGTCATCCGCGATGGAGAGCGTCTCCGCGGTGCGAAGTCTGCTCCCGTCCCCGCGGCCCCACGTCGCCGAGTCCTCGCTCTCGAGGACGAGCTGCGGGCCGTCCGCGCCCTCCTCCTCAGGGCGGTCCTCGGCAGGCGGCTCTTCGAAGTAGCATGCGCCGGCGGGCGACGGCTCGACGACCTTCGCAGGCTGGGCGGGTGCCATGAGCGACGGCGAGCCCTTGGTGATGCCGAGCCCGGAGAGATCGAGCAGCGCGCTGTGCGGCCCAGCACCGGCCCGCCGCGGGGGAGGCTGCCGCTCCCGTCGCCGGCATGCGGGAGCGCATCGAGATCTGCCGCCGCCGCGCCCGACGCATTGCCAGAGCGCAGCTCGCTGAAGTCGCGGAACGGGTCGTCCTCCTCTCTCCCTCATCCTCCACCTCCTCGACAATCTCGGGCTCCGCGACCGACTCAGCGAGCCCCGCGCGCCGCGGCGTGCGAATCCACCTCCCGCGCTGAGCGTCGAACACGAGCCCCTTCTGGCGCGCAGACGCCCCCGCGCTCGCGAGCAGCCGCTGCGTGTCGAGCGACGCGGGGTGGAGCGTCGTCAGGGACGAGTGGCGGGCGTGGCGCGCGGCGCTCGGCGGAGGGCGCGGCGGGGGGAGCGCGCCGAGCGCGTCGGCCTCGTCCTCCTGCGCCGGCGAGAGCGCGGGCGAGGCGGGCGCGAGGGACTCGACCTCGGCGTCTGCGTCGTCCGCGTCCGAGCCGAACAGCCCGCGCTGGTGCGTCCGCGCAAGGAGCGATCCCGCCGGGCCCTTCACGCCGCCCGCAACAACCTTCTTCGCGGATCCGCCGACGGGCGTGCGCGCAAAGTGCCGCCGGCCGAGGCTCCCGCCCTTCTCCTTCGCGGCCTTGACGCTGGGCGGGAGGCCGAGCGCGAGGGGCGAGCCGGGCGGCGCGGAGGATGCGGGCGCAGGGGAGGAGAGCACGGAGCGGAGAGAGGCGGAGGCTGCGGCGGCGTGCTGCGGGAGGGGGAGGGGCGAGAGGTCGCGAGGGGGGGAGGAGGGAGGGGTCGTGCTGAGCGCGCGAGAAAAGCGTGGCTTGGTGGGCGGCGGAGTCGACTGTAGCACGCGGGAGAGCTCGTGCGGTCAACACACGCGCCGAGAAGCGCAGGGATAACACTAGGAAAGAGGCGGCACGCACCTCAAACGCCTCTTCCTGCTCCGGCACGGGCGACTGCCCGCCCTTCCTCCTCAGCTCCCTCTCCTCGACCCTGATCCTGATCCGCTCCATCAGCGCGTTCGCCTCGTCGAGGCGCTTGCGCGCCCTCCCACCGCCGGGCGAGCTCCCGACGCTCGAGAGCTCCGAGCGCGCCGAGTCGCGCAGCGCTGGGCGCGGGAGGGACGGCAGGCCCGATGTGCGCAGCGCGGAGGAGCGCGCCGAGGAGCGCGCCGAGGAGTGCGTGTAGGCGCGCGCGCGGCGGAGCGCGGGCGTCCGCCGCCGGGTCGAGATCGGCGAGAGGGACGTGGGGCGCCGGCTGCGCGGCGTCGCACGGCTGAGGAAGTGTTCTCGTCGCCGTCGCCATCACCCTCAGTTTCCTCCTCGAGGATGGAGAGCTCGCGCTCGAGCGCGGGCTCAGCCGGATGCGCTTCGCCGAGCGCTTCTCGCCCTCCTCGCCGAGGAAGCCCTCGTCGCTGTCGCCCTCGGGCAGCGCACCCTGCGACGCCGCGAGGGACGGCGGGGCTGGTGCACCCGAGAGGAGGTACTCCTCGCGGTTCGCGCCGAGGTCGTCGATCTCGTCGACGAGCTGCGCGAGGTGCTGACGCGTGATGGTGTCGTATGTCGGCTGGAAGAGGCGGAGAGGCGAGGGAGGGGGGGGCGCGCCGGCCGAGAGGGCGGGGGAGGGGAAGGGGATGCGCGCGGGCGAGGCGGGGAGAGCGCGCGGGGACGGCGGGCGTGGGAGGCCCAGGTACGCGGACGAAGGAGCGGCGGGAGGCGAGGGAAGCGCAGACATGCTCCGCTCGGGGAGCGAGAGCTCGCCGTCGTCCTGCGAGAAGGACGACTGCTCGTCCTCGTCGCTGCTCCAGCCGAGCCCGGGCTGGCCGGGACCATCGAGCCCCAGCCCGCCCTCGTCCTCCTCGTCGTCATCATCCGAGAGCCCTTCCGACTCGCTCGTCGTCGTTCCCGTCTGCGGCGGCGGGACGAATGCCGCGTCGTCGCTGCTCTCCGCGTCGTCCTCGACGCAAGGCGGGGTCGACGCAACGGGCGGCGCCGGCGCCGAGCGCTTGAGAAATCGCTCCCTGCGCCCCGGGCCGGTCGGCGCGGGCCCGGCGCCTGCGTCGCGCTGCTGAGGCGTTGCGGCGGGACCAGCGGCCGTCGGCGTCTCAAGGGCAGCGGGCGCTGCGCGGGACGAGCGCGCGAGTGGCGTCGCGTCGCTGTCGGTGCGTGGAGGCGACGGAGAGGGCGAGAGGAGCGGGAGCGACTTCCAGCTCGTGCGTGGGACGGGCTCGGGTGGGGAGAAGGTGAACGAGGGTAGGGAGGGTGCGGGGCGGGTCGACCGGGGCAGGGGCGGGGCTGCGAGAACACCGAGAGTAAGCACGCTGAGAGGTACTGGGGAGAAGGGCGGGACGCACGCTGGACTGGCGGGCTTGGCAGGTCAAACAGGCCCAGCAGGCCGACCTTGCTCTGCGCAGCTCTCGGCGCCTCCTCAGCCTGACCGTCCGCCGCATCGCCTTCCCCACCCTCTGGCGCCGAGAAGAGGCCAGCGTTCGGTCCTCTCAGCGCGCGCACCGCCGCCGCGAGCTGGCCCTCGTCGCCGCCCGCCGCGCCGCTCCGCTCGACAATCGAGTTGACGACGCACGTCCCGGCCGATCCGATCGAGTCGTCGCCCGCATCGGGCCCGCTCTGCTCGTGCAGGACGACCGAGTTGTCGGCGGTCGACGCCTCCACGACCGACATGTCGCGCGTTCCGTCGGCATCGACGGTGGTCGCGGCGGTCGAGGTCGACGCGGTGAACGCATGGCGGAGGCTGGAGGGCACGCGCGGCTGGGTCTTGGGCAGCGAAGCGTACGCCGCGTCGGGGACGCGCGACGGGGTGCTCAGGGTCGAGGTGGGCTGCGAGAGGTCAGGCTGGAGGGTGCGGTCGGGCGGGAGGATGGTGGTGGACCCGCCGGACACGCTCGACGGGAGGGCAAACGTAATTGACGCGGTCGAGTAGTCCTCAGCGGAGCCTTGTGCGGGCTCGGCGGGCTCCTGCGCGTGAGGTTCGCCGGCCCACTCTTCGCCCAACTCGTCGGTGAGCCAGGAGGGCGTCGCGGGCGGGTCGGGCGCGGTTCCTGCGGGTGCGCGGCCCCTGAGCGTGCTCTGTGCGGGAGTTGCGCGTCGGCGTGTCGAAGCCCCCGCCCAGCGGCGAATCGCCGAGTTGCGCGAGGAAGTCAAGTGAAGGCAGCGGAGTCGACGGCGACGAAGACGACGACGAGTCGGGCGAGAAGCGCGTCGCAGGGGAGAGGAGCAGCGCCTGCATCCCTGCCAGTCTGCGCGCGGTAGCCTGGTGCGCGCGGAGGCTGGCAAGAGGGCGTGTGGAGCGGATCAACAAGAGAGCCGTCGCGATCTGGACCAGCGGGAGAACCTCGTCCTCCGTTCTCCTCCCCTGCGTCTGCGAATGCACCAGGGAGCCCCGCCAGGATGCTCTCGCTCGCAGTGATCCCCGTCCTGCTAGTCCTCCTCCTCCTCGCCGCCGGCGCCGCCATCTTCACCCTCGTCGCCCTCGCCCTCGCCCGCTCCCAGCTCCGCGCCTTCGCACCCGCGCAACGCACCCGCCTCCTCGTCCACAGGCTCAAGCTCACCCGCGAAGAGGCGCGCACTAGCCGCCTCGTCGGCTTCTTCCACCCGTACTGGTGCGCCCCTCCCGCCCGTCTCCCCACTTGCTCCCGACTGACATTCCCGCTTGCGCGCATAGTAATGCCGGCGGAGGCGAGAGCGCGTGCTGTGGACCGCACTGGCGTGTATGCAGCGCGAGCTCGGCAGCGGGACCGCGTTCGTCGTCTACACGGGCGACGTCGGCGTGGGCGAGGGCAAGGCGTCCAAGGACGAGATCCTCGCCAAGGTCGAGGTGCGCACCTCACCACTTGCTGAGATACCCGCGGACGAGGCACGCACACCCAGGCCCGTTTCGGGATCATCCTCGCGCCCGAGTCGCTCGCGTTCGTCCCGCTCCCGCGGCGCTGGCTCGTCGAGGACTCGACCTGGCCGCGCTTCACCCTCCTCGGGCAGTCGATTGGTAGCGTGTTCCTCGCGCTCGAGGGGCTCGCGGGAGACGAGGGCGTCGTGCCGGATGTGTGGATCGGTGCGGCCTGTCCGCTCCTTTTCACGCGACTCCGAGCTGATGAGACCGGTCGAGCAGACACGATGGGCTACGCGTTCGCGTACCCGCTCGTCAAGTGGCTCTACGGCATCCCCGTCGGGAGCTACACGCACTACCCCACCATCAGGTACGCCCTCCTCCCCTTCTCTCTCTCCCAGCTAACCACTTTGCGCCCGCAGCACCGACATGCTCTCGCGCGTGCGTTCGCGCATCGCAGGGCACACGAATCCCTCCGCCGTCGCGTCGAGCGCGGTGCTCTCGCGCGCAAAGCTCGCGTACTACACGCTCTTCGCGCGGGCGTATGCCGCGAGCCTGCGGCAGGCGGATACAATCATGGTCAACTCGACGTGGACGGCGAGGCATGTGAGGGGGCTGCTCGGCCTCGAGGAAGGAGGTGCGGGGGAGGCGGAGGGCGCTCCGGCTGGGAGCAAGGCGGAGGACGCGCCGAGCGGGCTGCGCCGGCGCAAGGCGGCGGGCACCCCACGGATGAGGCGCCTGTATCCGCGCGCGCGCCGGTAACGCCGACCGCGCAGCACGTGCAGATCGTCTACCCACCCTGCGACACCGCCGCCCTTACCGCCTTCCCCTGCACGACCGCTTCGCGCGTACCGTCCCCCTCCGCGGCGGTGACAATCCTCTCGCTGGCGCAGTTCCGCCCCGAGAAGGAGCACGCAACGCAGCTGCGCGCGTTCGCGGCGCTTCTCTCCGGCGCGCACCCCCTCCCGCCCTCGTTCGACCGCGCGCGGCTCAGGCTCGTCCTTGCCGGCTCGGCGCGGCACGAAGCGGATCAAGCACGCGTCGAGGCCCTCCGTGCGCTGGCAAAGGAGCTTAGCATCAACGCGCAGGTCGAGTTTGTCGTGAACGCGCCCTACGCGCACGTGTGCGAGCTCCTCCGCGACGCGAGTGTCGGGCTGCACACGATGGTGGACGAGCACTTTGGGATCACGGTCGTCGAGTTCCAGGTGCGTTCCCTCACCTTCTCCCCCTCCTTCCTTGCGCTGACGAGGGTGACCGCGCGCAGGCCGCCGGCCTCCTCACCCTCGCGCACGCGTCCGCTGGCCCCCTCCTCGACATCCTCGTCCCCTTCTCCTCGTCCACGCACGGCCCCGGCCCAACCGGGTTCGTCGCGCCCTCCCTCGCCTCCTCCCCGCCCTCGGCGCCGCACGAATCCTTCGCCGCTTCCCTCGCGCACATCCTCTCCCTCCCGGCGGAAGAGCAGGACACGATCCGCGCGCGCGCGCGGAGAGCGCCGTCGCGCGCTTTGGCGTGCAGGAGTTCGAGCGGGGGTGGATGCGCGGGTGGGGGTCGCTCGCGAAGGCGGCGGCAGGGCAGGAGGGGGAGCGGGGGTGGTAGTACACTGCTACGCTGGCAAAGCTACGTACGCGCGCGCGAGAGAGGTGGAGGTCAGGAAGCAGGGTCTAGCTGCGGGGATGCGGTGCACAACAGGGCGGTGAGAGCACATAAGACGGTGAGGAGAGAGGAGAGGGTCTAATCGAGCGTGTCGGCGGAGACGCTGTCCTGGTAGTCGGAGACGAAGAAGTCGCGCAGGGCGAGCGGGCGAATGTCGAACTTCTGCGGACGGGGTGGGGCGAGGTCAGTTTTGTCACCCTTGCTATGACTAGCCCTTGCAGAGCGCGAGAAGCGACGGTGAAAGCCGGACGCACCCCCGCCTGGACCTTCTCGAGGTCAACCTGCCCGCTCGTGAGGTTCTTGCGCATGTATTCCCGCACGGGCACCTGCGTTCCCGTCCAGACGAATCGATCAGCACTCGCCCAGAGGACTGCTGGCAGAGTAGCCGAAGCGAGAACGCGGGCAACGCACCATCGCGGCATTCCTGCACGCCTCCTTGAGGTCGCTCCCGCTCAGCCCGTCCGTCTTCCTCACGAGCGCGTCAAAGTCGAACTTGTCCTCGAGGCGGATATCCTTGAGCATGAGCAGGAGGATATTACGCCTCTGCTGCGCGTCGGGGAGCTTGATCGCGAACCGCTTGGGCATCCGGCGCAGGATCGCCGCGTCGATGTCGTTCGGCCGGTTCGTCGCGCCGAGGACGAGGATCCGCGTGTCGTTGCTCGTCGTCAGGCCGTCCCACATCGACATGAACTCGGCTTTCCTGCACGTGCGCGCAGTCCTCGCCGCGTCAGTGCTGCTCGTGGAATGGGGTCAAGGGGAGGGCGCACATCATGCCCGTCACCTCGTGGTCGGACCGGCTCCGCTCGCGCAGGAACGAGTCGATCTCGTCGATGAAGATGATCGCGGGCTGGAGCTTGCGCGCGAGCGAGAACAGCGCCGCGACGAGCTTGTTCGACTCTCCGAACCTGCGCGTGGCGTAGTCTCGTCAGAATGCTGCACTCACGGCGGGGAAAAGCGAGAGCGAGACGCACCACTTGTCCGTCAGCGTCGAGACGTGCATGTTGATGAACGTCGCGCCCGACTCCTTCGCCAGCGCCTGTGGGAGAGGGATCAATGTCAGCTCGAGAAAGTACACAACGAGCCTCGGTCGCTCCCCTCGTGAGGAGGGCACGCCGCAGCACGAGCTGCCTCCGCTACTGATACTCACCTTGGCAAGCATCGTCTTTCCGCACCCGGGCGGGCCGTACATGAGGACGCCCTTCGGCGCGCCGAAGAGCCCCGCGGCGCTGTCGAACAGCTGCGGGTACACGAGCGGGAAGATGACGGCCTCGCGGAGCTGCGAGATGATGGGGTCGAGGCCGCCAATGTCTGTGGGCGGTTGGGGGCGTGAGCTCTGCCCGAACGGAGGGAGGGAGGAGCTGTGCGGACCGTTGAACGAGACGTGGATGTCGTCGGCGGCGACGACCTCGCCTGCGATAATCTCCTCGTGCTCGGTGAGGTCGAGCGCAGCAAGGTCGATCCCGAGCTTGCCGAGCGTCTCCTTGCTCTTGGCCTTGGACTCCTTGCGTTTCGACTTTGCCGGGTCCATCTGGTTCATCACGACCTGCGCGCCGCGAGCCGGGGAGAGATGCCGGTCAGCTCGAATTCGAGGTGGCGAGAGAGGGGGAGGAGGGCGCACCTTGAAGGCATAGTAGAAGAGCACCTGCGAGACCTATGTACGTGCGCGCAGGATCAGCAGTGCACTCGGCGCGGAGGGGAGAGCCGGGTCGAGTGGAGCGGCGATGAGGACGCGGGGGGACGCACGGCGAAGAGGCCGACATCGAGCAGGAGCTTCTTCGATTGCGTGGATGGTGCCATGCTCGGCTGCGCAGCTCCAGGCAGTCTCGGCGGAAGCGCGTGAAAGCAGGAGCGAGAGCCTGACCCGCAAGCAGGTTCAACTCGACGACAACACGCTGCTCATCCTGAACTCGAGTGGAGCATCGCTAGATATTGCTGGACCGTCTGGGGACATGCTCGAGGAGCGTCGACCAGCCCGACGCTGCGCTGAGCCTGCACGCTGCTCCGCTCCCCGAGACGACGACGCGCTGGACTGCACGCGCTTTTGCCGCGCAAGGACGAGGCTGTACCCGCATCGGTCTCGACGATCGGTCTGGACTGGTCGGACGTAACTGTACGCGCCGCCCCGCTGGAGCCAAAGCAGCACTTTCGCACGCACCGCCTTCCCCTCCTCCCACCCGACGCTGTTGCTATTCTCGTGCCTCTGTCGGCGACCGTTATGGGTGCTGCGCATGTGCGTCGCGGCGGTACGTGCGCGCGGCGTCGTCACCCTGCGCTGGGATGGGAGGTTGCGGCTTCTCTTCCTCTCCTTCACCTCCCTCGCTTCCCTCTCTCTCGCTCATTTCCACCGACACTCCATCCAAGCATGTTCTTCGACGACGACTCGAGCCAGGCCAACGCCTACCAGAAGGCGCGCCCCCACCCCTCGTTCTCGACGTGGCAAACTCTGCTCACCTCCCTCCTCGAACCCACCCTTGCAGGTCCAGAACGGCGAGGCAAGCCAGCACGAAGCCTCGTTCGCGCACGAGCTCCTCGCTGGCGCCGCGGCGTTCGAGGTGCGCTTCTCCCACCCGCATGAGCGGGACGTTGTTGACTTGCACGCGGACGTCCTGCAGGCGCAGAAGGCGTACCTTGACCACAAGGAGCGCAACGGCACGCCCGAGAACCACGAGGTGGTGCGTCCTGCCCTCCTCTCTTTCTCTCGGCTCGACGCAACGTGCCCGCGGTGGAGCTGATAAGTACTACGAGCGCGCCCGCAGGCGAAGGAGCTCTTCGCGGGCTTTGCCGCGGCCGCCGTCGACCGCTTTGCCGAGACGAAGGGACTCGACTTTGCCGACCGCGAGAAGGCCAAGTACGAGGCGAGGCGCCAGGTCGAGGAGCGTGCGTCGTCGTTCCCTGGCTGCCTTCCCCTCCTCCTCCCTCTCTCCGACCATCCTGCTGCTCTGGCCTATTTCTACCGGATCGTCTCTCGTCCCCAGACACGTTGAGGCTGACGAGGCTGCTGCTCACTGTCGCAGAGGTCACCCCCGACCGCTACTGAGCGCGTGCACCTCTCGCCCTTCGTTCCTTGCGCCGTGCCCGCCGCAACCGCAATGCCAACCGCAGTACCTCCGTGCTCTTCCATGCGCTGCTGCGTCCTGCGACGACCTCCTCCGCAAGCCCGCTCGTGCTCATCGCCCGCTCCTCGCCTCGAGAAAGAGCACTGACGCGGACGATCCCCTCCCCGCTCGCCCACTCGCGCTCTCCCGCATTCTGATTGCGCTCGCGGCGGCGATCCTCCCTTCGCGCTTGCACACCAACCGGCGCTACTGTATGCGGGAAGGGAAGCGTTGCGTTGCGTCACGAGCCCGCCTCGCGAGACTCGCGCGTGCGGAAGCGGGGGCGGGGGCTCGTATAGCGGGGTAGGGGAGAACGTGCGCAGGGAAGGTACAGTAGGTGCGAGTCTCAGAGGGAGAGTGCAGCGGTGCGTGAAGGGTACATAGCAGGGTGATCGGCGCGTAAGAGCGAGGAGGCAGCAGAGGAAGAGGAGGAGCAGCGGAGATGCAGAGGGAGCGGTGCAGCATGGGAGAGAGGGAGCAGGCTCGAGGCCCAGACGGGGGAAAGGCGGGGGGAGCGCGAGAGGCTCAGGGGCGAGTTGGAGCTTGCGAGCTGCGGCAGAGTGCGGAGGTGGACGCGACCGGCTCGCCCTCTCGCTCTCGCAGTGGTTGCCTGGCGAGTGCTCCCACCCCAGAGCACCCCATACAGCACCCTCCACCCACTGAGAACCCCTCCAGCGCGTGACTGTGGGCGGTGCGACGTGCTCCCAACCCCCTCGTCTCCTCCCGTCGCCTCTCCCCTCCCGCGCGGCCACGCGTCCCTCTCGGCGCGCGATGCAGTTCGCGCCGCCCGCTGCAGAGCATCTCCAGCATCACCGGCAGCAGCTCCACGCGGACCACTACGACCCCGACGCGCACTTCGACTCGTCGAGCTCGTCGGGCGACGGCACCAGCTCCGACTCGCACTCGTCACCCGCCGACTCGAGCTACTCGGCGACGAGCACAGGCGCAACAGACTGGGCCATCGACTTTGGCCTCGCAGCCGACCCGCACACCTCCGCCTTCGCCGCCGCCGCAGCAGCAGGCGTCAAGCTCGCGCCCCGCGTCGTACCGCCCGCCGCGGGAGCGCCGCACGCGCACGACGGCCTGAGCCTCCCAAGTGACTTCTGGAGCGCAGCACCGGGCCACGCCGCCCTCTCGCCCCGCTCGCTCGAGCTGGCCGCTGCCTCCGCGGACGGCACCGGCGCGGCGCGTCAGGAGCCACAGCCCGGCCGCGACTCCTTTGGCGGAGCTGGGGAGCGCAGCAGGAGCGCATGGAGATGGACTTTGACGACATGGTACACGGAGACGTGTGCGGGTACGTCCCCCCTGCCGTTGCTCCCCTCCCCTTGTCCTCACTGCATCCGCTCTTGCGCGATTCGTGGTTGGATGGGCAAGGGTGCGTTGCGAGGGACCTCCAGCCGCTGACACTCGACCCTCTCCGTAGCCCGTCGACGCTCACGTCGCCAACGCACACCATGGCGACGCCGCTCTCCGCCCCCGCATTCTCCGTCCCGACCGCCTCCTCTGCGCCTCCTCTCGCGGGCTCCTTCCTCGCACAGCACCAGAACACCTCTCAGCAGCCCCCCGTGGGCGCTCCGCCGCTGTCCATGCCCATTGACCTCTTCGCCGTCAACGCCGGCATCGCCCCGTCACTCACCTCGGCACAAACGCCCTCGCCGCTGCACTCGCCCGCGTCGGAGTTCCCCCTTCCGGCGCAGAACAGCGCCTTTGCGCCGTCGCCGCGCTCGTCGAGCGTCGGCCGCGGCGGCGCGCGCTCCAGCATCGGCGGGACCAGCACCCGCGACGCGAGCCTCTCGCGGCAGAGCGACGGTTCGACGTCGTCCTCGAGCGCCGCGCCCGCGCCCCTGCCGCCCCCGGTCCCTGCAACCGGGAGCGCCGCGCGCGCAGTAGCGCTCGCCACAGGCGGGACGACGGTGAACCTCGTCGCGCGGGACGCGGTCCAGGCCGCGCACCTCATCCCCGCGCACGCGGCGCCGTCCCCCGCCGCCGTCGCCGGCGCAGAGCTGCTCGTGCTGGGCGTCCCGCGCATGGGTGCCAAGAGCCGTGTTGAGACGCAGATCAAGATCTCGCTGGCGTTGGTGCGCCCCCGCGGTGGGGTCAAGCTTGAGCAAGTCGGGGGGAGAGTGAGCGACGAGATGGTCATGGCGGATGGAGGGCTCGATGCCCGCGCGGCGGAGGAGCTCGAGCGCCTGGGGTCGTGGACGCACCTCCGGCTGCCGAAGCACCTGGCGCTCAAGAGCAAGCCGGGAAGCAGCTCAGCGCAGCGGCGGCGGCGAAGAAGGTCAAGCCTGGTGCGTCTGCCTCCTCTCGCAGTCTAGCCGATACTGACACCAACACGCGCGCTTAGAACCCGCCGCGGAGCACGTTCTCTCGGTTGACGTCGCCGTCGTCTCGGCGACGAACCCCTCGCAGCGGATCTTTATCTG
Organism: Rhodotorula kratochvilovae; assembly: GCA_019926025.1. Taxonomy (NCBI): domain Eukaryota; kingdom Fungi; phylum Basidiomycota; class Microbotryomycetes; order Sporidiobolales; family Sporidiobolaceae; genus Rhodotorula; species Rhodotorula kratochvilovae. The sequence goes on from JAHSUG010000009.1 coordinate 486,543, forward strand.
CCAGAACTGCCAGGCGCGCGAGCTCAAGCGCTCGCTGCGCAAGAAGGACGCCAAGGGCAAGACGTACACCGCTGCCGCGCCGCAGCCCGATGCGGACGCCCCGCCTCGCAACGAGGAGGACGAGCGCAAGAAGGTCGTCGTGTTCAACTCGACCGAGCTCGTCGAATTCACGACGGGCGAGGTCGTCCTCCCGACGCGCGTGACGTGCTACTGCCGCCACCACAAGGAGAAGCGCGGCTTCTGGTGCGTGCCCCTCTTTCTCGTTCTCCGAGCAAGGGACTGACGGACTCCTCGCATGCAGCGTCACCTACGTCCTGCGCGACTTCCGCGGCAACGTCGTCGCGACGGGCATGACCCCGCCCATCATGATCACCGACGACCACAAGACGACCACCGCAGCGAAGGTCGCCGCCGCGTCGCTCGCCGCCGGCCTCCCCGCCGACGAGGCTCCCGCCCCGCCGCCTGCGCCCGCCGCGAACAAGCGCAAGGCGAGCAAGTCGACGCCTGCGCCCGCGCGCAAGGAGCGCAAGGACAAGTCGTCCTCGCCCGCGGGCTCGGCAACTGCCTCTGCCTCTGCTTCCGCCTCCGCCGTGCACGCGTCGGGCCGCCCGCGCCGCGGCGCAGCGACGCGCTCCCGCCGCGGGCAGACGGAGAGCGACGATGACGCGCATGAGGCGAGCAAGAAGGCGCGGCCGTACGACGCGGAGCAGCGTCCTGCGCGCAGCGGTGCGAGGAGGGTCGGCAGCGCGGCGGCGAGCAGGTCGCCCACGTTTGCGATGACGCCGCAGGGCGGCATCGCCCGCCGCGCAGCCAACGGGGACGACCACGCCGCAGACGATGGAGGGGCTCGCGCTCCCGCCCCTCCCGCCGCTGCAGACGGACCAGCAGCCGCAGCTCGCGTCGCCCGGTTCGGCGCTCGGCCTCGGCGGGATGGAGGACGCGCTCATGGCCGACTCGCCCGCGCAGCAGCAGCAGCCGAGCGGGCTCGTCTCGTACCTCGCGAGCGGCGCGCGGCGGTCCATCTCGTCGGACCCGGTGCAGGCGCAGATCGACTGGCGCGCGAACCTCTCGACGCCGCCCATGTCGCCCGGCTCGACCGCGCCGTCCGAGTCGTACCACTCGCTGTTCAGCGGGTTCCCCTCGCCCGTCGGCTCGCTTGTCGACCCCGCCCCTGCACCCGTCCCCGCGCTCGCCCCGACGCCGTCCTCGTCCATCCCGTCGTTCGCCATCCCTGCGACCGAGCCGATCCCGACGAGTCTCACGCCGAGCTGGACGATCCCGCAGCAGCCGCAACAGCTCTTCCCGCCCGCGCTCCCGCCGCGCATCACGCGCCTCATCCCGGGCGAGGGCCCCGTCCACGGCGGCATCGAGGTGACGGTCCTCGGCGAGAACTTTGTGCAGGACCTCACCTGCGTCTTTGGCGACTCGGCGGCGGTCCCGACGCACTTCTGGAGCAGCAACACGCTCGTCTGCGTCCTCCCGCCGTCGGCCAACCCCGGCCCCGTCGTCGTCGGCATCAAGGGCGTCCCGCTCACCGTCGAGCAGGGCACGGGCCTCCAGCTCTTCACCTACAAGGATGACTCGGACCGCTCGCTCCTCGAGCTCGCGCTCCAGGTCATCGGCCTCAAGATGACCGGCCGCCTCGAGGACGCCGCAGCCGTCGCGATGCGCATCGTCGGCAATGGCCCGAACGGCGCGGGCGGCGCTGCGGCCGGGCTCATCGGCGGCGGGCGCGGGCGCGCACGGCGCCCCGAGGGACACGGCTGCGCTTGCGGCGACGCTCAACGCCGCGGCGACGTCCGTCTACGCGACGCCGGCGACCTCGCGTGCCTCGTCGCGCCGCTCGAGCGTCAGCGGGAACGCCTCCCGGCGGGTCGAGCGTCCCCCTCCCCGCGCTGCCCGGCGTCGCGACCGGCGAGACGCGCGGGTTCGAGGGCATCGTGATCAAGTTCCTCTCGCTGCTCGACCTCGACCCCTCCCTCATCCCGGGCGCGGCGCCCTCCCTCCCGTCAACGCGCCCGCCGATCTCGCACGCCAATGCGCAGCAGCACACGCTCCTGCACCTCGCGACCGTGCTCGGCTTCCACCGTCTCGTCGCGTTCCTCCTCGCGCGCGGCGTCGCCCTCGATGCTGCAGACCGCAACGGCTACACGGCGCTGCACTTCGCGGCGCTCTACGGCCGCGTCAGCATCGCGCGCCAGCTCCTCGACGCGGGTGCGGACGTCCGCGTGCGTACGCGCGCGGGCAAGGCGCCCCTCGAGATTGCGCTCGACCGCGACGACGTCGATGTCGAGGAGCTGTTGCGCGCGCGAGGTGCGACCGACAGCCCGGCGACGATGGCGACGCCGACGCCGCGCGACGGCGGGATGCTCCTCGCGAGCCCCGCGGCGAGTAGCAGCGCGCGGCTGAGCGAGCTCAGCGACGCGGACGAGGACGAGGAGGACGACGCGCGCACCGAGTACGCGAGCGACTGGACGGTCGACTCCCTGTCGGACACGTCGTCTGCGTTCGACTCGGACGACGACGACGACCGCGAGGGGTGGGACAGCAGCAACGCGCACGACGCGGACGAGTCGGCGCAGGATGAGACGTCGCCTGTGCGCCGGCCAAGGACGCCGCGCTCGCGGCAGGTCTCGCGCAATGCGTCGACCGTGTCGCTGCACTACCTCGTCGAGGCCGAGCAGGAGATCGTTGAGCCGAAGCGCTCGCCCATATTCCGCCGCGCTTCCCTCCCGAGTGCGTTCTCTCTCCTTTCCGCTATTTAAGACCGAGATCTAACTCTCCCGTCCCCGCAGCGCCAGATGACATCCCCGCCGGCGAGCCCGTTCCCGTTGCGACCCGCGCCGCGACGCCGCTCAACCACCTCGCGTCCGCGTCGTCCGCCTGGCTCTCGCAGAAGCTCAAGCCGACGGTCCAGCCTGGGCTGAACAAGCTGCAGCCGCTCGCGGGCGGCGTGACGGGCGCGTGGGAGAAGGCCAAGGCGAACCGGTTCGGCGTCCCGCAGATGCACATCCCCGAGCTCACCGCCTTCCACGCCATGCCCGCCGCGCTCACGCGGCACATGAGCAGCGGCAGCGGCTCGGGCGCGAAGAGCAAGCGCCGCCGCGCCGCGACGCTCAGCGAGACGCGCTCTGCCGGTGCTGAGGCCGAGGCGGAGACGGACCTCGGCGACGAGGCGGACGAGTCGAGCGCGCCGCTCGAGCGCTCCACGCTCCGCGACTGGCGCGCGGCGTTCCAGGCGCCGGCGTGGTGGCATTCGGCGAGCAAGACGCCGTCGTCCCCGCCGCCGCAATACACCGCCCGCGACGAGCTCTCCGCTGCTGCGGCGGCGGCCGCAGGCGACGAGAAGGTCGTTGCCGCCGCGCCCGTTGCGAGCTCGTCGGCGGCGGTGGCTGTCGCCCCGCGCGTCGGAGCGGGAGGATGCGCTTCCGTCGCCGGACCTCACACGTCGGCCGCCTCGCAGGACTCGGACGAGACCGAGGCGGACGCCGAGAGCGATGCGGGGAGCACCTTCAGCACTGCTGATGCGCCGCACCGCCTCGGCATCCGCTCCGACCCCATGCTCGCGATCTTCTGGCTGCCGGTCCTCGTTGGTGCGCCCCCTTTCGCATCTTCCCATTCCACTTCGCCTTTACTGACACAGTGTCCCACGCAGTCGCGCTCTACTTCGCCTACACCAGTTGGGCAACGCAGGTGCAGCCCGTCCTCGACACCTTCCTCGACACCGTCTTCCCGCAGGCCCTCCAGCTCTTCCGCCGCTAGACGCGCCCTGTCTCCCCTCTCTAGACTCTACATCTCGATACCGATACCTGCCCGTATGATGGTCCTCTTCGTTGTTTCTGTCCGCTCTTACCGCGCCCTCGAGCCGGCACCCCTTGCCCTAGTCTTTTTTTCCGTTGTCGCTTGTGTCGTAGATCGCCAGTCTTCTCCCCTCACGAGCAATGTAGCAAGGCCTCGGTCGTCCAAACAGTTCGCGTCTTCGTTCTCTGTGTAGCCAGTACTGCGCGAACGACGAACCCAGCTAGCAGGCTCATGCGGTCCTCGCCTCGCACAAGCAAGAACTGCGATTCCAACTCAACAAGCTATCAAGCGTTCAGCCCTCCCACTCCATCACGGCTTTCTCAATGATCGGGCGCCAGTGCTTGCGGCTCGCCGTATCGCTCTGCGAGTGGCGGGAGAGGAAGAGGGCCGAGAGGGTGGGTCAGCGAGTCGTTCCTTCCGCCAGCTCCGCACACACTACCTCCTCCGCACGAGTAGAGAACATGCTCGGCGGGAAAGTAACAGTGTGCAGCGCACCTGGAACTGGTACACCGCGCGGCGGGGGAGGAGCTTCTTCCCGTCGGGGCGCTTCCACTTCTTCATCCCCGGGATGCCCGGCTCCTCGATTGCCTTGACGATGGTCTGGAAGAGGCGGTTCCCCGAGCCCTGCGAGCGCCGCTCCTGCGTGAGCGCGGAAGGCATGGGAAGAGAAAGTTGGAGGGAACGCACCTCGTGGAGACGCTTGCCGTATCCGTGCGCCACGACGAGCGCGAGCTGCCGGTACTTGTCGCCCGTCTTTGGATCGCGGAAGTTGGTCAGCGCGACGGACACGTCCGCCTGGATCTCAGCCGTCCAAGCTGCGAAAGAGGAGGAGGTCAGCGAGCGCTGGCTCCGGGGAAAGAAAGAGAGGTCCGCACCGCGCTCGATAGCTATAGTGCGCCGAGAGTAGAGTGAGCGGCTGCAGAGGGACGGAACAGAAGAGGCGGGACGCACCGAACCACTCGGGCGTCGTCCCCTCGGGCGTGCGCTTGATCTGCTCCTCAAGCGAAACGGGCGCGGAGGCGAATCCCAGCGAGATCTGCGGTACTTTTTCGACTTGGTGTTGATACTGTGTCGAGAGAGGCCGTGAGGGACGGGGTGAGGAACGGGTGGAGCGAGCCGGACACGAGGAGGAAGCGAGGGACGATCGGGAGACGAGGAAGAAGCGCGGATTAGTGTTGTCGACGCTGTATGAGCGGCGAAAGAGAGCGCACGCGTCGCCCTTCCAATCACGGCGCAGCTGCGACAAATTGGGAGGAGAAGCGACGTCAGTCTCGCCTTCTCGCGCGCTCCTGAGAGCGAGACGAGCGCACCAAGTTGCGCACGTCCAGCGTACCGAGCGCCTTCCTCGAAGCGCTCATTTCCTGGTCGAGGGCCTTCATCGTCGCCTTGAGCGTCGAGTTCGTGAAGCTGCTGCGCGCGAAGAGGCGCTTGGCCGACTCCTTGTCAACGGGCTGGCGCGCATCCTTCGCGAGGCCAGAAGTGTCGACCGCGACTGCGGGCGCAAACGCTGGGTGAGCGGGATGCAGCAAACGGAGGGGGAGAGGCCGACGCACTGACGCGGAGGAGCAGGTCGACGAGCTCCGTTGGCAGCGGACCGTGCATCTGCGCGTCGACCCCGTCGATCGCGCTGGCATCGTTCCGCGAGAGCGTGTTCCCCTCGGCGTCGGGGAGCTGCTCGAAGATGTAGCGCGTGACCAAGGAAGTGCACGACCCGGAGCGCTCGACAATGCGCGGGTCGGCCGTGTCGTTCGCGATACCGCGGTCCTCGTGGTGGTCGATGATGGCTACGGAAGCGGAGATGCGTCAAGCTGTGTACGCGTGCGGTGTGAGAGCGGGAACACTCACCGACAACGGCGGCGCCGTCCCACGCCGAGAGCGGGATGTTGTGGTCGACAAGCGCCACGCCCTTGATGCGGTGGCCCATCTCCTCGGGCTTGATCGGGAGCTCGTCGATGGTGAGGAGGTCGCGGTGACGGGGTGCCATGTGAGCGAGGTGCAGCATCAGGGCGTTCTCGGGGCGGAGGTCGAGGGCATCTGGCGAATCGAAAGGTCAGCTCGGACGAACCGTTTAGAGAGGCCGCCAAAGAAGGCGAGGAACTGCGAGCGGGGTTGGTCGAGGGAGAGGAGCACAACGCACCCTCCTCCGTCTGCAGGAGCGCAACCGCCTTCTGCGGCTCGGGAAGGTGCGTGTACATGTACGAGAGCGCGAGCGCCGACACCAACGAATCGGCATCACCGGCCTCGTTTCCGATAACGACGATCCAGTCGTTCGCCGAGTTGTTGCGGAGTGCGTCGAGGAAGTCCTCCTGTGGGGGGGAGGGCGGGAGGTGCGGGTCAGCGTCACACACCGCGAGTATGTGTCACCGCCCGCATCAGTTGGAGTGGAGAGCTGAAGATGGGACAAGGCCTCGGGGAAGCGACCGGCTCCATGCCAGGCGGAGGACGAGTCGAGGAAGCGGTCGTCCAGGGACCAGCAGGGGTCGGCCTCGACAACAGCTACCGGGCCTGCCGCTCAATCCCCATACATACGAGCGTTCCCGACTCGCTCGGCTGCCCTCGCGCCGCAGCGTTGCCGGGATGACCGCATCCATCCCATCGGCACAGCCCCCTTCCTCGTCCGCCTGCGTTTCTGCGTAAGAGAGAGAACGCGCACCTTGTTCTGCCTGCTCCACTCGCTCAGGTGACCCGTCCCCGGGATGTCCTCCCACCTGAGCCCCGCGACGTCGTAGTCGTCCGCCAAGTCGACGAAGTCGGTCGATGAGGCCAGGACCGTCTGGTCGCGGGCGTCGAGCTCGGCGGGGCGGGCGGCGGCGAGAGCGGGAAGCAGCAGCACCGCAGAGCTTATGAGCGGAAGGAGGCGCATCCTGGCGAGGTGCGGCGGTTGTTGGAGGAGCAGAAGAGGGAGGGACAGCTGCACGTGCGGGACCTTCCCAACTCGGTCGTAGCGTCTGGAGCAGTGTGTGTACAGGTCCTAGTGAGCAGCAAAGCTGTAAAAGAGTCGGCAGAAGCAGAGACTGAGCCACAAGGCCGAGCGGAAGCGCAACAAAAAGGTGTGGAGAAGCAGGGAGTTGAACCCTGGACTTCATGCAAGCACATTCAGTAGATGCGAAGCAGGCACTCTGCCACTGAGTTACATCCCCATCCTGTGAAAGCCCTGGTCACGTTGTGCGGACAACAACTACAAAGTGGCTTATCGGCTTGACCTCCTGTCCTTCCCTCGTCGGATGTGCCAGACAGAACGTACTTGTGCTCTGCACGACTGGCTGACCGCCGCTGACTCTATCGCGAGCGCACAGCCGTCCTCAGCACGCTTCCCTCGCCCTCCGCTCTCGCGGAGTTTTGATCTCGACGGGGGTAGCGCGCGCTACCCCCCTGCTGGGGGGACGTTCTGAGGAATCGCCTCCGCCGGTTCCCCCTCGCTCGCCTCGAGCGCTTCCCTTCGTCACCAGGACGCTCCCCTGACGGTGTCCAGCGTCTCCCCCGCTCCCTGCAGGTCCTCATCGACGGCGGCGGGTCCTCGTTCTCTGGTTGAACCCCTGGCCAGCGTCCTACGCACACCCTTGCACGCTCACATCCCCGCCGTCGCCGCGCCGTACGCACTCCCGTCGAGCCCGCGGCACACGAGCGCAAAGTCCTGCACCGCCTGGCGGACCTGCTTGCCCGTCCTCGCGCTGTGTCCGGACCCGCGTCAGCCCCGCTCACACAGAGAGAAGAGGAGACGCACCTCAGCACCGCGCGCTCGAACCGGCTCTTAAGATCTGCGCTAGCGCGCTCGCTCGGCCACCCCGGCTGCGCGAGCAGCTCCTTGAGCGCGGGGCGGGCGCTCTCCGCCAGCCGGAGAAGGCATGCATGCAGCAGCTCGCTGAGCTGGATAAGGTGCGAACGCGGGGCACCGCCGGCGATGGCGAGGAGGACGGCGCGGAGGAGGGAGGGGACGCGCGGGGCGAGGGTCGTGGCGAAGAAGGCGGAGGAGGGGGAGGCCATGCGTGTTTGCTGTACGCTCAGGAGCTGCGGACAGGAGAAGTCAACGCTAGCTCTACCACCGAAAGCGAGACGACGCACGAGGAGCTCCATCGTCGACTTCAGCGAGAACTGCTCCTGCATCGCGAGACCCCGCTCGGCGAAAGCGAGGACGGCATCGAGGTAGTGCGGCGGGAGTGCGCTGAATATCCGCGGATACAGGCGGACAATCTGCACCAACGGAACTGTCAGTAGAGGTGCAGAGACCTGGGGAGAAGTGGCGCACCTGGCAGCAGAAGCTGAGGAAGGCGGCGACGACGTCGGGGTTCTCGGTCATCGCTGCGGCAGGCGACAGGTCAGCACCGCCAGCAATGCGAGTAGGATGCGACGGGACGTACCCTCAAGATCGCCATGCGTACTCAGCACGACGTTCAGCGCCGCCTCGACCGGCCTCCCCACCTCCGCAAGCTCCTCCTCGCGCATCTCCGCGTCGCTCCTGCTCCTCGCCAGCCGTCCGAGCAGCTGCCCCTCGATCGCAAGCCACACCGAGTTCGGCGCGATCTGCAGCGCCGAGCTCGCGAGGCCGAGGAGCGCGAGCGAGTCGAGCGCGAGCGGGGAGGGGACGGCGTCGCTTGTCGACGCGCGGATGTACTCCGACAGCGCGCCGACGACCTCCATGTCCGCTGCCCAGGCGCGCGCGGCGCCCTCGACTGCGGCGCCGAGGCGCGCGCGCATGTCCGCGACGGAGGGGTGCGCGAGCAGCCGCGAAGCCGAGTCGCGAATGAGGGCGGAGTCGTCAATACTTGCGTCGAGGTCGACGAGGTCGTCCTCCGGGTCGGAGAGCCCGCGGGAGAGCGCGGTGAGGTACGCGAGCTGCTGCAGCGCGAGGTCGCGCGCGTCGTCGGGAGACTGCGGGTGGTCAGGGTCAGCCGGAGCTTGTGAAGTGCAGTGGGCGAGCGCACATGCGAGGCAGCTTGCACTGCCGAAGCGAGCTTGGCAATAATCGGGTTGGCAAGGACCTGCGGAGGACCGGGTCAGATTCGCTCGCAAAGCGAGGCGGAAGCGGGCGCACCAGCAATGGCTCGACGACCTCGCCCTCCGGCAACGCCTGCACGACACTCGCGACGCTCTCCAGCACCTTCGCAAGCTCGGAGTCGTCGATCTTGCTCTCGAGGCCGCCCAGGACCTGCACGAAGCTCCCGACATGTCCGACGAGGACCTTGCGATTCGCGTCGCAGAGGCCGCGAAGCGCGCGCGCCGCGCCCGGGACGAGGTCGGGCTCCTGAAGGCCCGCGACGACGAACGACACGGCCTGGAGGCAGGCGTCGGCATGGGCGGAGAACCAGGGCGCGTAGGCGCCAACGAGGCGGAGGGCGGTCGAGCGCAGCGTGGGGAACGAGCCGGGCGTGGAAGGGAGGCGGCCGAGGATGGAAGGGCCAAAGAGGTGCGAGAGGTACGTATTGAGCGGGGTGGGCGGGGCGGAGGGATCGAGCTCGGCGAGCGAGGGCGAGAGGGGGACGACCTCGCCAAGCGAGTAGAGGATGAAGAGTGTCGCCTCGAGCTCCTCGTAGCTGTCGGTGCCGGGCGCGGGCGCCTGCGAGACCTGCTCGCCGGCGACCTGGACGAGCCCAGCGATCATCGAGTCGCGCAGGACAAAGTAGGCGTACTGCGCCGTGTCGCTGAGGGTCGTCGAGCGGTACACCCGGAACGCGTCCCGCACGTCTGCATCGCACCACTGAGCATATCAGCACACGAAATGGAAAAGCTTCGTTTGAGAGAACAAGCCGGCCTGGCGACGCACCCTTCGGCCAGCTCTTGACCTCCTCCTCCCTCGGCCTCGTCGCCCTCTCCCTGACCTTCCCCGCAAGCGCCTCCCACACGCCTCTGTACACCGCCCAGTCCTCTTCCCTGCCCACCCTGCCCTCGCGCCCGTCCCCCGGGCCAGAGACAAGCCCTTCGTCCGCGCCCAGCTCCTGAAGGTTGAGCCACGCGGCCTGCGGCAGCTCGTTCACGGCGTAGCTCTCGGCACCGTGGCCGGGGAAGGCGCTCAGCTCGAGGAGGAGCGAGAGCAGCACGTGCAGCGCCGGGTGTCGCAGCGTGAGGAGCGCGGCGGGGTCGACGGAGTTTGCTGGCGGCGGGTCGAACAGGAACATCGAGACGTGGTGGTCTGCGAGGGTTGTCGCGAGCTTGAACGCTGCAAGCGCTTCGTCGTCGGGCTCGGAGCCGTCGCGCGCGTCGGAGACTGCGGCGGAGAGGACGGAGGCGACGAACGGGCCGGTCGCCCAGCCCGTGATGAGCTCTGCTGTCCGCTGTCGGTTGATGAAGCGCGTGACGCTGCTGCTGCTGCTGCCGGTGCTGTATTCGGACAGGCCGGAGGAGCGCTCGACGAGCTCCTCGACGGCGGAGCATGCGGCGATGGCGGTGGAAGGGTTGGACAGGTGCGGGAGGAGGAGCGGGTAGAGCGTCGTGAGCTCGGTGTGCGAGAGCCGGCCGGCGTGGAGGTACGAGACGAAACAGGAGAGGGCCGAATTGACTTCGGACGGGGAGGACGATGAGAGGGACGAGGAGAGGGTTGAGACGAGATGCGGGATTGTCGACGCAAGCGAGCTCATGTAGGACATCCTGCAGGCGCCCCGTCGTCAGAATGCCCGTATCTCACGCATAGTGGAACGAAGCAGACGCACCGCTTGCTCCCGACGAGCTCCGCCCTCGCGACCTGCTCAATCGCGGTACTGAGCACCTCGAGGCTCGCCTCCCTGCCGGCGCCACCGCCCGCCACGCGCATCACAACCTCGAGAAGCCAGTCCTGCCACCGTCCCTCGACGCGCAAGCTCAGCGCCGTCGCCGCCGCGGCCAGCTTGCGCAGGACGGGCCGCTCGCCCGGCGTGGGCTCCGCACCCGACGCCGGTGAGGGGTACGCCGCGCTGCGCTGCGCGCGAGCCACTGCAGGAGCGAGTCCTTGAGGCCCTGGACGTCGCCCGCGAGGCCGTCTCCCTCTGCGAGGGCGGCGTCGAGCCCCGGAAGCGAGTCCCACTGCCGCGTGAGCTTCTGCTGGAGCGTTGCGGCGGCGAAGAAGCGCACGCTCGCGTCTGGGTGGGCGAGGAGAGGGCCGACGATGCCCCACGCGGCGCGCGCGGCCTGCACGTGCTGCAGTTGCTGCTGGAGCGCTGTTTGGACGTCCGGCGGGGTTGAGGGAGAGTACAGCGCCTGGATGGACTGCGGGCGGCTGGTGTGTCAGCCTCGACGCGTGTAGAGCTTCTGTGAACGCACCTGGACCACCTGCGCTAGCTCTCCTTCCATCCTGGCGAGTCGGTGCGGAAGCGAAGCGGAGATGAGGAGCAAGAGGTGGAGCCGCGTCGGCTGGCCTAGACGGCGGACTCGCACTCGATGAACCTCACGGGGTATCTGGTCGTGCTGGTCGGGACGCTCGCGCTTTCCCAAGAATAGAAACGCGTGACAAGCTCAAGACGGATGCACTCTGAACGAACGTCCCGTTTCAACCGCATCCGCGACGCCCGCAGCTGATCCGCCACGCACGCCGTTTTGCGTCTATTCCATACACTCCCCCGCCCCGGCAAGAACAGCCGTTTACTGCAGGTTGAGGGCAACGAAGGAACGTAGTCGGAAGTGGAGAGGGAGGAGCAAGAGGGTCAGTTTGAGCTGGGGCAGGAGTGTAGGCGACGAGGACGTACGTGGTGGTTGCTGTAGATGTGGTCAGTGCACGAGAAGAAGGTGGGCGCAACGGAACAAGGTCAGCGATCCAGCCGGAGCGAGCGAGTCCCGAGCAGGCAGCGTCTTCTCCAGGTGCCGCACAGGCCACGCCACTCACTTCTTGTGGTGCTTGAGGTGCATGTTGTCTGTTTGACGCAGGCACAGAAGCACAGGGTCAGTACAGCATCAACCGGGAGTGCCCTCGGCCATCCCCTCGAGCGAAGGGAAGACGCAACGCACAGTCGATGGTGTAGCCGACGAGGAAGAGGCCGACGATGGCGTGGAGGAAGGGCGCGGCCGAGGCGTTCTCGCCGTCAAAGTAGCGGGCCTTGTAGCGCGCGAACGGCGAGAGGCCGACGGGCTTCTTGGTCGCGGCGCCCTTGGGAGCTGCGGATGCGTGCGCGCGTGCGGGTGGTCGACGGCGAGTGGTGGGAGAGGTGCAGCAGGTCAGACTGAGCCCGGGAGGGCGGGGACCGGGGTCGACGGGACGCACGGCAGAGTAGAACGAGACGATCTTTGCGTTGCGGGCAGCCGTCTGGGGGGCGCCAATGGCCGAGGCCGAGGCGATCTTGGGCGGGATGAGGGCAGCAAGACGCGCAGACACTGCCATCGGGGCGAGGGGAGGCGTGGGCGGGCGGGGCAGCGAGGACGAGGCGAGCGGAGGGGGACGGAGCGGTGACGGGCGACGAGCGCGGTCAGCGGGGGTGCAGGCGGACTGGGAGAGGGTCTGGGGACTGCTCGGCAGCTCACTGGCACCGCAGGACTCACTGGTTCGGATCGGGCGGCGGACGACGACGGGGCAACCCTCGCCAGCGCTCGCCTCGACCCCGCGCGAGACACGCCCGCTCTCACCCTCTCGCAGGAACAAGGGAAGTGCGCTGGACAATACACGAATGCAAGTTGTTACAACAACAAATGCAGCCAACTCTCCCTCGAGAGACCGCCGACACCGCTCACTCCGCGGACCCGACGCTGCGAACAGGCTCCGCCGCCCACCCAAACTTGCGCTGTGTCCACTCGCGCGACCGCTCCACCAGCGCAACAACGCGGCGCATCCCGCCCATCGCGAGCTCGAGCTCCCTGCGCCCGTCGGCGACCGACCCGCCGGGGCGGATCTTGGCCTCGAGGTCGCGCTCGAACTTGAGCACGTCGCGCAGCTTGTCGTCGAGCACCGCCTGTGCGTACTGCAGACGCGAAGTGCCTGTCGAGAGGAGCGACAGCGGTGAGGAGGACGCGCTATACGCCTCGAGGCGGGCGGTGAGCTGCGAGGCGGACGACGACAGTGCGTCCAGTTCGGCCGTCTTGCGTGCGAGCGAGCCGTCGAGCGACGAGATCGCCTGGTCGTACGAGCGGTGGATCGCCTGCAGTCGCTCGCTGGTCGTCAGTCATGCTCGTCTCGAGACGAAAAAGGACAGCAGGCGCACCTCCATGGCCGCAACCATCTCCTCGAGCTTCTTCTCCTTCATCCTCAGCCTCCACGCCGTCGCGCGGAGGTTCACATCGACCTCGAGGGTCCTCCTCGAAAGCCAGACCATGGGCTCTGGCGCGTCCTGCACCAGGTTGACCGAGTGCCGCCTGCGCAGCGTCGGCGGCGGGGGCGCCCGCGCGCGCGAAGGGCGGAAGACGACCTCCTCCTCGCCCTCGCTGTCGGAGGTACTGCCTTCCGAGTCGTCCGTCACGCCCTCTGCAGCGGCCGCAGCAGCCGCAGCAGTCGCAGCGAGTGGGGTCTTCTCCTCCTCTTCCTCCCACCCCTCCTCGCGCGCGTCCCGGCCGCCCTCCCCACCGAACAGCATACTCCCCTCGACATCCGCGCCCTCCGCCTCTCCATTGAACGGCCGGTGGTGCACCTCGCACCGCCCTGCGCATGGGCGGCGCCCCTCCCCTCCTCGACGGCGCGCGCTCCGACCCCGCGCCCGAGACACTGGGGCGCATCTCCGCGCTGGCGAGCAGCCCGCCGAGCGGGCTGCGCGCTTCGCACTCGTCGGTGAGGCGCCCGCGCTGGCGGGGAGGTCCGTCTGCAGCGGCGCGAGGGTGCGGCGCGAGGGGAGTGAGGGTGAGGGGGTCCGGCTCGGCGCGGGGGAAGGCGCGAGTGAGGAGGGCGGAGAAAAGGCCGTGGCGAGGCGCGAGGCGAGCGCGGCGGCGCGGGAGGGCGGGTCTGAGGAGGAGGAGACGGGGAGGGCGCTGAGGCTGCGGGAAGGGGAGCGGGAGGAGGAGGCGCTGTGGACGTGAGACTGCGGATCAGTGGTGCTCCTACGGAAGGCGGACAAAGCGTAGGCGGTACGAAGAAAAGCAAGACGCACGAGACGACCACAGTAGGCGGTAAGAGCCCCTCCCGCTCGCGCACATCCGCCTCATCGCGGGAGACGTCCTCCTGCCCTCGCTGCTCTCCGCGCCGTCCGCGCCCCCGAGTCCGAGCTCCTCGCCGAGTTTGCGCCCCGCGCGCCCCGCCCGCTCCTTCACGCCGCGCAGGACGCCGCGCCCGAAACTGACCGGCCCTGCCGCGCCGTGCCCGCGGTCGAAGCGGACGAGAGCGGCTGCAGCGGCGGCCCGGTCCCCGCCGCCGACGAGCGGGACGTCCGCGCCGAGCGCGCGGTGTAGACGCTCTCCGCGTCCGTGGGCGGGGCCGTCTCCTCCGCGTCCTCCCGCCCTCCCTCGTCCCCCTCCCGCGCCCTCTTCCCCTCGGCATCCTCCTCCCCTTCCTCCTCCTCAGGGTCCCACAAGCCCCTGACGCTCCTCCCCGCCCTGCCCCCTCCCGCGCCCCTCCTCCTCCTCCTCCTTCTCCTCCTCCTCCCCCCGCCCCCCTCCTCCCCCTCCCCCAGAACCCACCCCCTAACGAACGCCTCCAGATCCAGCGTCTCGGCCTCCTCGCTCCTCGCACCGCGCGGGCGCGCACTGAAGGGGAGGTGCAGCGCGGGCCGGGGGACGTGCAGCGCGCGTGGGGCGCGCGCGCGGCGCGAGAGCGTCCCGCCGCCGTCCTCCGAGGCGGAGGGGCCGTCCGCGTCCGAGGGAGGGGTGCTGTCTCGTCCGCCGCCGCCGCCAAAGGCGGAGGTGAGGGCGCCGCGGACGCGCGCGGTCGGGAGGTGCGCGTGGTGGTGAGCGTGGGAGGAGGAGGAGTGCGAGGGCGCGTGCTGCGGGGAGGGAGAGGGCGAAAAGCGCGAGGTGTAGAGTGTGGCGAGGGATGCGAGGAAGGAGGGCGTGAGGACCGGTGGGCAGGGGAAGCTGGCGGAGGAGGGGGGGAAGGCGGTTGGGTGAGAGCGCTGCGAGTTTGCCTGGATCAGTGGACGAACGGCAGACAAGAAGAATCGCGCGCACCTGGAACGCTTCGACGCAGCGCAGGAAGCGCTCTCTCTTCCCGAGCGCATCCTTCGGCACCTTCTCCTCCTCCCTTTCACGCTCGTGCGCATGCCGTCTCCGCAGCGTCCCCGCGCCCTCGGCGGCCGCCCCCGCACCGAGGACGACCATCTTGCCCCGCGTCGCGACGACGAGGCTGAGCAACGCGGCGAGCAGCGCGGGCGGGAGGAGCGACCCGTCGTCGTCGAGGCCTGCGCCGGGGCCGCGGCCTGAGGAGGGGACGAACCGCTCGGCGTAGGCAAGGCGGAAGACCGACAGCGCCGCGACGGTCGTATCGCACAAGAGGCCGTCGCCGTCCAGGAGCGTCGGGCCCTCGGGCGGCGGGACTCCCCCTGCCCCCAGCGCTGCGCCAGTGAAGGACGGGAGCGGCAGCCCGAGCGCCTCGGCCCAGTCCTCGAGCTCGAGCTCCCCGCCGGCAGCGTGCGGAGGGCGGTCGCCCTCGTGCATGTGGGCGGAGGGCGCAGACCCGTCCAGGAGTGTCTCGAGCAGAGCGCGGTCGACCGACTCGCGCGTAAGGGGAGGCGCGCCGGGCGCGCGCTGCTGCTGCATCGCACGGAGGACGCTCCCCGCCATGTAGGCTTGACGGGCCCGAGACCGAAGAGCGCGAGCGCGTGCTGCACGGTCCGGCCGAGGGCGATGACCGTGCTGGTGAAATCGCGAGTGCGGCCCGATGGTGCGGAGGTCGAGGTCGACGGCGGAGGGACGGGCAGCTTGTACGCTTGCAGGAAGTGCAGCTGCTGGGCGGGGGTCGCGCCTGTCGAGGTGGAGGGATGCTTCGAGGACGAGGCGGCGGGAGGGAGGCGGAATCCTGTGCGGCCGCCGAGGCCGAGGCGCCGCAGGTTGATGTTCTGGATGAGCAGGGGTTCGTGGTAGCGGTAGTCGGCGGCCTCTGTGGGAGCTTCGGGCTCCGAGGATGGGGAGGAGATGGGACGGGCGGCAGCTGGACGAGGGCGAGGGACGGCGGAAGGGAGGGCAGCGCCGTGAGCGGAATGTGCCCTTGCGGGGTCTGCGTCGACGGCGAACATCAATCCTCAGTGTAGCGAGCGAACTAGTCGCTAGTGTACTGCTGAAAGAGCGCGTCTGCTCGACGCACCTCGTTGACCCGTGCGCCGGACTGCTTGAGGACGGCCTTGGTCAGGTTCCATCGTTCTATGCGCTCCTCCGCGCTCATGACGTTCGCATGCCGTAGCTCGAAGCGCTCGACGGTGATCTGCGTGTCCGTGAAATGAGGCGATGAGGGCGAGGCGTCCTGAGCGACGAGGGAAGAGGAGCGCACGCAGTCGTTCTTGTCGCCGGTGAGGACGACGATGACGGGCATGAGGGCGTGTCTGTCGGTCATCCTGCGGTGCGCATGCCCCGTCCAGGGCTGTGGATCAGTCCGAGCGCCTCCCCACCTCCTCCCGAACTGATGAAGCGCTGGAGACGCGGCAACGCACCGCTGTTCAACGGCGAAGACCTGGAAGCCGCGCAGGTGAACTTCGCCATGCTTGACCCACGTCTCTGCGATCCAGGGTGCGCTGTGGAAGTGGCGCGGGAGGGCGGGCAGCAGGAGGACGGGCGGAGGAGCGTCGCCCGCGCTGTCGCTGCGGATGGGTGCGCCCGAGCGCTGCATCGATCCCAGCTGGAGTCCTCGAGCAGACAGTCACGTGCACGTGGCGCGTCCCGAGGTCTGGCGGGAGGCGACTCCCTCCTTCTCGAACGCTCGCCGACCATCCCCTGCCTGCGCACACTCAAGCTCCTTCTTGCTTCCTGCCATCCGCAACACGCTCTTACACCTGAACTAGGACCACCCACGAACCCGCATGCTCAGCCGCACCCTCACGCGCCAGCTCCGCCTCCGCACCGCCACCTCCCTCCCGAGCATCCTCGCCCGCTCCACCCCCGCAGCGTGTGCACTCGCCCGCGCGCCCCTCCCGGTCGCACGCACCCTCTCGTACACCCCCGCCGCGCGCAACCCGCCGCGAGGGGGGGCGCCCCCTCCTCCACCCCCTCCCGGCAGCGGCGGGCAGGGTGGGGGGTTCCCGATGGGCAACATTTTCGGCGGCGGGGCCAAGCGCGAACCGGGCAAGGTCCTCGAGGAGAACAGCGTCGACCTCACCGCGCTCGCCAAGGAGGGCAAGCTCGACCCCGTCGTTGGCAGGGAGGCAGAGACGAGGCGCATGATCGAAATCCTCTCGCGCAGGACAAAGTGCGTCGCCTTCTTCCTTCGTATCTTTTGCGTGGTGCTGATCCAGGTGTGCGCAGGAACAACCCGCTGCTCGTCGGTGCTGCCGGTGGGAAAGACGGCCGTAGTCGAGGGACTCGCGTACGTATGACCTCCTCGCTGTGACTGTCCCGCTCGACTCACGATGATGGCTACTGATACACCATGTCCGCGTGTACAGGCAGAAGATTGTCGCGGGGACGTCCCCGAATCGCTCAAGAACCGCCGGCTTCTCTCGATTGACCTGTCGACCCTCATGTCAGGCGTGCGTCGCGCCTCCTTTTCCCTGCCCGAGCCAAAGACTGACACACCCGCGCACTGCAGACCGGCGTCCGCGGCAGCTTCGAGGAAAAGATGAGCGGCCTGATCAAGGACCTCGAAGAGGCCGACGACGTGATCGCCTTCGTCGACGAGATCCACCAGATCTTGAATCTGGGCAAGGCTGAGGGCTCGCTCGACGCGGGAAACATGCTCAAGCCGGCGCTCGCGCGCGGGCTGCAGATCGCGGGCGCGACGACGCTCGACGAGTTCAGGGGTAGCATCGAGAAGGACAAGGCGCTCCTTCGCCGCTTCCAGATGCTCCTCATCGATGAGCCGTCCGTTGAGGCGGCTGTGACGATGCTGCGCGGGCTCAAGCCGAAGCTCGAGGTTCACCACGGAGGTACGTCTCTTCCCGATCTTCCCCCTTCTCGCCCGCACCGCGCCCCTTCCTCCCGCCGTCCTTCGCCCAGTACTGACACCTCATTCTCTCCCCGTAGTCACCATCTCCGACTCGGCCATCGTCTCGGCGGCAGTCATGTCAACCGCTACATCGCGGACCGGCACCTCCCCGACAAGGCGATCGACCTCGTCGACGAGGCTGCCGCCTCTCCGCCTGCGCAAGGAGTCCCCGCCGGAGGAGCTCGACGCCCTCCGTCGCACAATCACGACGCTGCAGATCGAGCTCTCCTCCCTCGGTAAGGACACGGACGCGCTCGCGCGCGAGCGCCGGAGCGAGATCGAGGCTGAGCTGGGCACGCTCCAGGGCCGCGTGGACGAGATGGAGCGGCGTGGCGCGGCGAGCGCGAGCGCGCGGAGGAGATTCGCCGGACGAGGGAGGAGCTCGAGCGCAGGCGGTGGGAGCTTGAGGAGGCGCAGCGCAGGGGCGACTACCAGCGCGCGAGCGAGCTAAGGTACTCGGTCCTGCCGGAGCTGGAGAAGAAGCTCCCGAAGGATGGCGAGGAGGGGGCGGCGGACGAGGGAGCGAGGGTCACGAGCGACGACATCGCGCGGGTCGTCTCAAAGGTGCGTCTCCTTCTTCCTCCCTTTCCCGCTTCCTCGACCATACTGACGCACTCGCTTCGCGCAGGCCACTGGCATCCCCACGACGACGCTCCTCCGTGGGGACGTCTCGCGCCTGATCGACCTCGAGTCGGTCCTGCGTGCGCGCGTCAAGGGCCAGGAGCCCGCCATCAGTGCCGTCGCGTCCGCGATCCGCCTCTCACGCGCGGGCCTGCATGCGGGCAACCGGCCGATCGCGTCGTTCTTGTTCCTCGGGAGCACGGGAACTGGTGAGTCCGCTTGTTCTGCTTCTCGTTTCCGTCCCTTCCTTCCACTCTCTCCCCCTCTTCTCCTACTCGTGAGGGCGCGGGTCGGTACTAATGACTTTGAACTGTGCAGGCAAGACGGAGCTCGCCAAGACGCTCTCGCAGGAGCTGACTGGAACGGAGCGCAACCTCATCACGTGCGTCTCCCCTCCCTTTTGTCTTCCGTCTTCCCTCCTCTCGCCCGACCGCGCACGACACACACTTACATGGCCATCGCGCACAGGATCAACATGAGCGAGTATCAGGACAAGCACACCGTCTCGCGGCTGATCGGCGCGCCGCCGTCGTACGTCGGGTATGAAGAGGGCGGGCAGCTCACTGAAGCGTGCGTACCTTCTCCTTCTTCTCCGTTAACGCGTTCGTGCGAGATCAGTAGCGGTCGCTGACCATCATTGCGTTCCTTCGCTACTCCCTTGCCGTCTCGCCTCACCTCGCTCGCTCTCCTCTTTCCCATATTGCTGTCGACGCGAACAGGGTGAGGAGGAAGCCGTACTCGGTCATCCTCTTCGACGAGGTCGAGAAGGCGCACAAGGGTGAGTACGGTCTGCAGCCCTCAGGGTTTCCTCCACCGCGGTCTTCCCTTTGGGCTCGCACTGACTTCCTTTCCGCGGCGCAGACGTCGCCAACATCTTCCTCCAGCTTCTCGACGAGGGCAAGCTCACCGACTCGCAGGGCCGTGTGGTCGACTTCAAGAACAGTGCGTCCCGTCTCTCTCCACCCTGCACTCTCGTTCCCGGCAACAGGCGCTAATTCTTCGCTCGTCAACGCGCAGCAACCATCATCTTGACCTCGAACATCGGCTCGGACATTCTCTCTGAGGAGGGTGCGACATTGGAGGACGGCACCGTCACGGACAAGGCGAAGGAGGCGGTCATTGCGCGTGTGCAGTCCATGTACCCGCCCGAGCTGGTGCGTACACCGCACCCCGTTCATCCGACACACAGGCAGACTGACCAGCTCGTACCGTGCGCAGCTGAACCGCCTCGACGAGATGATCGTCTTCAACTCGCTCTCGCCGTCGACCATCTCCTCGATCGTCGACCTGCGCCTCTCCGAACTCCAGCACACGCTGAACCACTCGCCCGCCGCTCCGGACCGGCGCATCGGCCTCCTCGTCGAGCAGGGCGCGCGCGACTGGCTCGCCCGCGAGGGGTACCACCCGGCGTATGGCGCGCGCGCGCTCAACCGCCTCATCAGCCGCGAAGTGCGCAGGCCCCTCAGCGAGGCGATTATCCGCGGTGAGCTCGCCAGCGGGGACACGGCGCGCGTGAGGCTCAATGCCGAGGGGACGGGGCTCGAGGTCGTCCCCATCCATGCGAACAAGCCGGAGGACGTCCGGCTCGCAGAGGAGGTCGCGGGCGAGGAGGCGGCGGAGAGGAAGGACGCTTGAGCGGGGAGTGGGCTTGTCGGGCTCGCGCTGTGGGTGGGGCAGGGTGTGCAAGTGGGGAGGAAGGATCCGGGTTTGAGGGCTTCGCATCGTCTGTACCGCAGTCGCCCCGCACCGCTCTTTGCCGTAGCATTAGTCACTGCACCTGTATCTGTAGCTGTGGTCCTCCACGCTGGCCGTGCCGTATCGCGACGTGCCGTCTTCTCCCCGCTGGCAGCTGCCGGACGACGAACATCGGGGTCTGCGCGCTCCGACCCGATAGTCAAGTGAGTTTGGAAAAGCGGTACGCTCCGCGTGCCGTATTCTGGCGGCGATTCTCCGGCTTGGGCGTTGCGTCGTCTAGCCTCTGGAACAGCTCTCGGAGGATAGGGCAGCTCGGGTGCACTTGGGAAGGTCAATCGGGAGGCCGGGTACGAGGTCTAGAATCGGCACCTGGACGCGGGCGGGCTCCTCTCCGCCGTCCCTCGTCCTGGTCAAAGTGGCACGAAAGCGCCAGAGAGGCAGACGGCGCGAGAGGAGGCCACGAGACCGCTGCGTTACCCGGACGTGCCCCTTGCCAAGGGAAATCTCATGATCGAACGCAGGCTCCTCTTTCCGGGGATGGTCCGGGGCGTTCAGGCCCGTACTCCCGGCTTGCGGGGAAGGCATGGGGAGGACGACGACGAGCGGGGGGCTGGGGCGGACTCTCTCTCCCTCCTGCACCATTCGCTTCGGCTTCCGCTACTCCCCTACTACGCTACACACCGACATCATGAGCGCATCCCCCGACTCGGCGAGCGAGAAACACCGCGTCGAGCACAAGGAGCTCGCATCGCGCACCGTCACCCACGACGCAGAGGGCCAGGCGGTTGACCCGGCCTTCGCGCGCGCAACTGTGTGCGTGGACACCTTTCCAGGAGTGTACGGAGACGCCTCGAGACCACCAGGACTGACGCTTTTGCTTGTCGCCGCCGCCCTCCCCACTACGTCCGTTCCGCCGATCAGCCGCCGCATCGACTGGCGCCTCATCCCTATCCTCTCCGCCGTCTATGCCATCTCTCTCATCGGTGCGTACACCGTCTGGCGAGCGTGGGCGCGCGACAGCGCGACTTCCTCGAAGTCGATGCTGCGCGGCGCCCGGGCCGCCACCTCCGCCGGACCGCAGGACGTCCCGCTTACGCTGCTCGCACGCGCCGCTCGCAGACCGCACCAACATCTCCATCGCACGCACGGTCGGCATGGGCAAGGACCTGCAGCTCACGGTCGGCGAGCGCTACTCGTGCGTTTTTCTCGCTCCCATCGGCGTATTTTCCTTGCATGCAACTGACCGCCTTCCGTTCCGTCCCGCAGGATCATCTCGTGCATCTTCTTTGTCGTACGTCGAGCCCCTCGACGGGCAGATCCGTCGCACAGCCGCCCGGAGGAACGGAGACTGACACGCACTCGCTCGTCTCTGCAGCCTTACGTTCTCTTCGAGCTCCCCTCGAACTTGCTCATCCGCAAGATCGGCCCGCGCAACCAGCTTGTGCGTCTCGTGACCCGTCACATATCGCCTCCCGTCGCTCCCTCTGCAGCGACGTTGTTGCGCAGGTACTGACCGTTGGCGCCCGCTGTCACAGGCTACTATCACCATCGCATGGGGCGCAACGATGCTCGGCATGGCGTTCGTGACCAACTGGGGCCAGCTCGCTGTCTGCCGCACGATCCTCGGTATCGCTGAGGCTGGTTTCTTCCCTGGCTGCACCTTGTACGTTCTCGGCCCGTCCACCGCGCTTCTCGCCCGCTGACACCCATTCGCCCCTGCCAGCCTGATTACGACCTGGTACACTCGCTTCGAGACCGCCAAGCGCATGGCGTTCTTCTACCTCTCCTCGATGGTCATCTCCGGTTTCTCCAACATCATCGGCTACGGCATGTCGGTACGTCGATCTCCTCCGTCCTGCCGTCGTCCAGATGTTGATGGTCTTTCCACAGCTTCTCAACGGTCGCAGCGGTCTTGAGGGCTGGCGGTGAGTTGCGTACTCCTCGCGCCCGCGCCGCGAGGGCGGGCGCTCCAGATTCGCCTTCCATTTCTCCCAGGCGCTGAGTTCCTCCCCCCACAGCTGGATCTTCCTCCTGTTCGGTATCATCACGGTCGCCCTCGGCATCCTCTCGTGGTTCTGCGTCGGTGCGTCCGCGCGCCCACCCACGCACTTATGTCCCCGCTGACCCTCCGCGTCCCGCAGTCGACTTCCCCGACCGTGCCAAGTTCCTCACCGAGGAGCAGCGCCTGTACGCCATTGAGCGCATCCAGCAGGACCGTGGCGACGCCATCCCGGACGCCGTGAACGGCAAGGTCATCCTCAAGCACACTCTCGAGTGCGTTCCCTCCGCTCCGCCTTCATAACCTCGCCACCTGACTGAGGATCTGCGCCTCACTTTACAGCTTCAAGGTCTGGGCGTTCGGCCTCTGCTTCTGCTTCTCGACCATGCCCTCCTACGCCTTCGCCTGTCCGTTTCTCTCCGTCCTCCCGTTCACCGCGCACAAACTGACGCGATCTAATACCTGCAGACTTCCTCCCCGTCATCCTGTCGGGCGGCGGTTACGATGTCAAGACGTCTCTCCTCCTCTCTGCGCCGCCCTACGTCTTCGCCGGCCTGTGGTGCGCCCTCATGGCCGCGCTCTCGGACAAGACGCACAAGCGCGCGCTCTTCATCGCCATCTCGTCGACGACCTGCTTCACCGGCCTCTTCATCATGGCCTACACCCAGCCCTCGGTGTCCGCTACGTGCGTGCTACTTCTCCGCCTCCTCGTCGATCCAGCATAGCTGACCCCTTCCTCCTCGCAGTTCGGCAGCGCAACCGAGGCTGACCTTCTCAAACTCGACTCGCAGCCCCGCCGTCCTCGCGTACGGCGCCAACAACGTCCTCTCGCACTCCAAGCGCGCTGTGTCGTCTGCCATCACCATCGGCCTCGGCGGTGTTGGGGGTATCTTCGCGTGCGTCCGCAATATCGTCCCCTCGCCGCAATCCTTCCGCTGACGCTTCAATTTCGCGCAGTTCCCTCGTCTACCGCCAGGTCGACTACCCGCGCTACATTCCCGGTCTGTGGGCGACCAGTGAGCTTCCCTCGCTTCTCTCAACGCTCTGTGACTGTCACTGACTTTATCCGCGCTCCTCCCCGCCTCCTTTCGCCTTCTCTCCTCTTAGTCGGCTGCCAGTTCGCCATCCTCCTCATCCTCACCGGCCTCTCGTTCTACTTCCGCCGCCAGAACAAGCGCGCCGACGCCGGCGAGATCGTCATCGAGGGCAACCCCAAGTTCCGCTACACTCTCTAAGGACATTCTCCCGACTCCCACCCCCTCATCCGTCCTGTATTTCTTCCGTTGTCGTCCCTATTCCCCCTCCCTATCCTCCGCGCTTAGTACGAACGAAGACGATCACCCCTCGAAGGGCCGTCAACGGCTGTCTGGGTAGTTTTCCCCTTGGTGTAACAGCGAGTCCGTCGATTCCGCACTTTCTTCTGTTCCTGTCCGCAACGGGCTCGCGAGAGGACGCGACGGTCGCTGTCCGTCAACGGCTGTCTGGGTAGTTTTCCCCTTGGTGTAACAGCGAGTCCGTCGATTCCGCACTTTCTTCTGTTCCTGTCCGCAACGGGCTCGCGAGAGGACGCGACGGTCTCTGTGCGCGAGCTGAAGAGCAGGAGGCGAGGCCAAGCGGAGTCGTTGCGGCGGGGACACAACTTGTCACGCGCAAGGTCGACATGCGGGAGTCTCCTCGTACTGCGAGTTCGTCCGGACCCCTGCACCGTTCACGAGCAAGGAGTTGTCGGGCGCAAGCGCGGGAAGGTGCAGAGAACGAACACGGGTGATCCACCCTGGACCGCTACGCCCGCCACCTCGCCATCCGCTCTCCGACATCCGAGCCAATCTTGCCCAGCCCGTTGCCAATCTCGCCCGCGACGTCCTTGAGGTCCTTGTCAACGAGCGCGCCCCGGCCGCCCTTCATGAATCCCCACCAGACGGCGATCGCGTAGATTAGGTGCAGCACCGCGATGACGACGATGAGGATGCGGGCTGAGACGTTCGGCGCGGTTGCGAGGATCGGGTAGAGGTTCCGCACGAGGAAGAAGAGCGAGAGGAGCGTGCCGAGGAAGGCGAGCGTTGCGGGGACGTAATCGAGCGGGATGAGGGAGAGCCACTACGGGGAGTGGTATAAGCAAGCGCGTTCCACAAGGGGTGAGGGACGACGCACGGCAACCACGATCCAGACGGTCGACGAGTAGCCGTACAGGCTGATGATGTCGACGGGGCTGCGCTCCGATGCGCCCGCCCAGTACTTGATCGCCGCCCAGATGAGGATCGGCACGCCGAGGTAGTTGGTGTAGCTGCTCCGATGCATCAGCGATGTGCGCGACGGCGACAGCGCGGGGAACGTACACGACAGAGGTGGCTGCTCCGAGCCGCGTGAAGTCGTAGGCGTACTCGAGGTCGTCGAGGTATGCCGTGATGGACGAGTAGAGCGACGACGTCAGGAACAGGGAGAAGACGAGTGTGGTCGGCACCCAGAACGGGCCTGCGCGGGACGCGGTGTGAGCGGGCCGAGGACGGAGCAGACGGCGGGACTGACCGTAGAGGTCCGGCGCGCCTTCGAGTACCTCGCCGACGTAGTCCTCGGTCGGGAGAAGCGTCTTGTAGCAGCGCTGGAGCACCTTGGCCGTGTTGACGTTGAACCAGCCCGAGTCTGCGGGAGGAAGGGAGGGTGAGCTGGGAGACCTGGCCGGAGAGAGGGGCGCACGCACAGAAGTCGAGGTTGAGGACGCCTCCGCTCTTGGTTGCGCCGTCGATGGAGCTGCCGAGGCGCTGCTCTGCGCTGTAGAGGTCGTTGGTCGCGCGGACATGTGGGGAGGCGTTGGGCGAGATGCGGCCCGTCGGGACGTCGGGCTGGATGCTCGCCGTGCCAAAGTCTATGGGTGTGTTCCGTCAGTCCCTGCCGCTCCGCCAGCGCATATCCGCGGCGGGAGATGGGGACTCGCCCTGGAACGAGAGGTTGCCCGCCGCCGAGTCGTCGACGTCGAAGATGGTGTCCTGGCGCGACATGCTGAGCACGGTGCGGGTAGTCTCGTCGGATCTAGCGAGTCGGATCTGTCCCAGGACGAGAGCAAGGTCGACGTCGCGACGAAGCCCTCGACGCGGCTCTCCCTCCGACGCTCGTGCTTGTCCCCCATTGACGCACCTGCTGTCTCGTTGATACCCTTGTACACGATGACTGCAGATACGGACGCCTCTTGCGCCACTCGCTCCTCTTCCAAGGCGGTACTCCTCCCGGACGAGGTCTGGCTCCTCATCGCGAGCAACCTCGAGTACGGCAGCCTCAAGTCGCTCGAGCGCACGTGCAAAAGACTCAACAAGCTCACCAAGGTGCGCGGCACGCGTCCCGCTTCCAACTGCGCCAGTGTCGCTGATGCTCCTCCTCCTACAGGACAAGTCGCTCGACCGTGTCCTCTTCCGCACGAAGGCCGTCAAGAACAAACTCGTGCCGTCTGCGAGCATCGCGCTTCATCCTATGCTGTACGCTATCGAATACGCAGACATCCGGGGCTTGATGCAGATCTGTCGGCTCGACGAGGACGACGAGATCGAGCAGACCTTCGACCCCTACGCCATCCCCGCTGTAGACGAGTTTGCCACGTCGCCAGCCTGCTCGAAGATCAAGGTCGCCATCCTTTCCGAGTTCAAGGTCAAAGACGTCGAGGTTGTCCAGGCAGGCGGCGTGACGATCCGCCGGCTCTTCCACGAAATGGAGGCGTTCTGGAAGAATACCGCCAACGACACTACCTGCTGTCTCCACGGCACGAACTACGGTAAAGGCCACACGTACCTCTCACTGTGGGACGGCTCGTCGTACGGCATGGAGGGCAAAGTGTGGATGGAGCCGAAGGTCGGTACGGAGCCATCACGCTGTCCCCCTACTACAGTTGCTGAGGCTGTACGTACCAGACCCTGCGCAGCTGTACCGCTCAAGCTGATGAGAATGACGCCTGCAGGTCGCCGAAGCGCTCAACGCACCCCTCTTTCCGCCGTCTTTCGACACGTCGCGATCCCGCTTTCCCGGCCGGGCCGGACCTGCTTTTCCCTCGTCCACGAGGTCTCGCGGATGCAACGCACGATCTTGTTTCCCTTCCTCCATTCTCAGCGCCGACAGGGTCGGCCCTTTCCGGAGGCGATCCGACATTGCCTCCCTGCCCATGCACCTGTGCCGCAAACGGGCGACCTCGCTCATACCCTTTTCCACCTCGGGCAGCAGCAGGTATCGAGACGTTCCGAGCCTCAAGACTGTGCGCGAGCCCCCCAAATGGCCATGCAGGTCAACGAGCGTGTGAGAGCCGCGGCGGGACTACAGCTGCGACACCATGGCGAGCACCTCCCCGCGAAGTTGCGAGCCACAGCCCTCTACATCCGCGTATTGCGCCTTTGTCTCGCTCACCTTTTGCCGCCGACCGCAAAGCGAGAATGTGAGAACGACTTTCGGGTCGACGTGCCTCCGCGTCCAGGTCGGCCCCTCCATCTCTCCCTTTTGAAGGTGCTGCAGCTGTGCATCGCGGTTCGAGTGCACGCTCGAGATACACAACGCACAGGACCGCGAGCCACACGAGAGACCACTCTTCCCGTCGCCCCGACTGATGAAGCTCTCGCTCCTTCCCCTCACTCGCTCTCGCTTCCTTCGCTCCTGCTGCTCGTCCCGAACCCGAGATAGCATGTCCGCCGAGCCCTTGCCGCTCCCGCCAGCCCCGCGACGCCCCACAGCGTCTCCGCGGCCGCTCGCCTCCCCGATGAACTCTGGCTCGCGATCCTCTCTCACTTCGACTACTTCGAGCTCAAGAAGGCGTCGAGGGTCAACAAGCAGCTGTTCAAGCTCGTCCAGGTGCGCGCGGTCTTGCCTCCTGTGTTTGCGGCAGCGCTCACTCTCGCCCACTCCCGTCCGCAGGACCCCTCCTTCGACACCGTTCTCTTCCGCAGGAAGCCGCGTGAGGGCGAGTACAAGCTGAACAACAAGATCACGCTCCACCCGATGATCGAATGTGCGGATGTGACACACACGGGCGAGGGCGCGCTCATCGAAGTTGGCCGCCACGAGTACAATGCCCTCGACTTCGCCGCAGCGGACGAGTTCGCGACAATGCCGGCGTGCACTACCATCCAGTTTGACGTCGGCGCCGAAGAGTACGGCTACGTGTCGTGCCCGACCGGCATAACCGTCCGCAAGTTCCTCGAGGAGGTGAAGGCATTCTGGGCGGTCGACTCGCTTCCTGACCTCGTCGAGGCGTGCCTCAGCGGGTCCATCAGCGATGAAGATTACGCTCGCCAGAATGGGAGGATCCTTTGCCATGCCATGCTCCTCGACGACAAGGCATGGTCGAAGTGGTTGGCCCCGTTCTGGATTGGCGACGGCGCGATCGGCTTGCGCGTGCACTTCACTGAAATCCACCTAGGATGACCATCCGTCGTCCTTGCCCGGGATGCGTCCATCCACCTCGCCGAGTGCGTTTCATGCGACCATCCGGCGCCTCATCCCCGTTCTGCTTTCGCCTACCTCGCGCTGCAACGGAGGGTTTTCCGTGAACCGAGACGCGCCTCTTGTCGGGTCTTCAGGCGAGAGCGGCAATTGTGAGCTCTGTACTTGCGGCAGCGCTCACTGTCGCCCACTCCCGTACACAGGACCCCTCCATCGACGCCGTTCTCTCCTTCGCCCCGCCATGCGCGAATGCAGTACGCCGTGTTACAACAGACATGAACGCCGTATCTACGCCAGCAGGAACCCCCGGACGGTGACGAGCGGCGTGAGCGTCTTGAGCGGGATAGTCGTCTCCGCCTCGCCCCCGCTCGACTCGTCCTCGTCGTCATCCTCGTCTGTGACCTCCCCTCCCCGCTCGCGCCGCAGCCCGCCATCCCGCCGAGAAGCACGCTACCGACGCCGTCGCGCTCGCCGTCCTTGCCGCCCGCGCGCGACACGGCCCACGGCGCAGGGCCAAACCCGCCTCCTATTCCCGCTGCACCTCCGCCAGCGGCTCCTCGCGCCCACTGCGATCGAGCGCGCGCGCCCTCCCGCGCGCCTTGAGCTCCTCGCCCGCACGCGCGACGCGCTCCGCAGCCGCAGGGTCCAGCTCGAGCTCGAACAGCTCGAGGACGTACCGCCTCACCGCGAGGCGGTAGTGGTGGCTCGCGAGCATCTCGCCTGCGCGTGCGTACAGCGCCGGCGAGGCGAAAAGCGCGGGGTGCCGCGCTTTGAGGCGCGCGAGCGCGCGAGAGGCCTTGGTCGCGAGGATGTGGTTCGAGAGGTTCGCGAGGGCGGTGAGTGCTTCGCGTTCGACGGAGGAGGTCGAGGGCGGGAGGTCGAACGTGCCGGGGAGGTCGAGGAGCGGGGATCCCATAACGGGGTCTGCGGGTACGAAGGTCAGCATCCGGCGCGGGAAAGCAAGACAGGCGCGACGCACGAAAATGTAGTCGCTCAGGTACATTGGGACGCAGATGCCCGTCGGGCCGCGGAGAGGCGTGAAGACGCTCTCCCACCCAAGCTCGTCGAGCATCTCGGCGCCCTCCTCCGTCGACGAGATGAACGCGAGCGCGTATGTCGCCGTTCTGCGGGTGCTGCGGGGTCAGCGCGCTGCAGCAGGGGAGAGGGAGCGACGTACTCGCAGCGAGTAGACGGGCGAGAACGCCGCGATCTGGACGAGGTCGGTGAGGACGTCGTACTCGTCGAGGATGGCAAGTCCGTGCGGCGTCGCACCGATGTGGCCCTGCGCGCGCAGTTCGTCAGCACTCCCCTCTGAGCGAGGGGGGGCTAGAGGACGCACTACGGCCCACAACACGCTCTTCAGCTCGACGACATACCCCTGCTCGAGCGCCGACTCCTCATGCGCCTGCACGACGTCGACAAACTCGTCGAGGTGCCCCGAGTCGCGGAGGATCTCGCACCCCTCAGCCGTGCGCGAGCTCGCCGTACAGGTGCGGCGGGGGCGTGCCGTCGAACGAGCTGCTCGCGCGGCGGACGGTCAGCACGCGTCCGCGGACGAAGGAGGGAGGAGACGCACGAAGGACCCTGCACTCCGCCGTCGGTCTTGAGTGCAGCGCCGAGCGCGAGCTCGAGCTCGACCATGTAGAGGAGGTTGCGCTCCTGCGCGAGCTCGCCTTTCATCAGCCTCGGCCTGCCTGAGTGAGCGACGCGCACAACGCACCTGGAACCACCCCTCGAGCTCCTGCTCAATCCAGCCGATCTCGTCGAGGTAGCTCACGCCCTCCGGCACGGCGAGGAACAGCATCAAGAGCGCGTCGGCCTCGCCGTGCGGGAGGACCTCGAGCGCTGGTCGGAGCGCAACGACCGCGCGGAGGACGTCGAGCGACGCGCAGGCGGAGGAGAGGATCTCGATGGCGAGGAGACGACCTCTGGGGCTGAGTCGTACAGCTGCTGGACGAGGAGGTGGATCTGCCAGAGGGCGAGGGAGGGCGAGGCGGAGATAAGGGTCGAGAGGTGCCGCGTCGCGAAGAGGCGGATGTGCTGCGCAAGTAAAGGCGGGTCAGCGAAAGAGGCGCCCGCGAGTAGGAAGCGAACGCACCTTGTAGCTAGAAGTCAATGCCTTCGACAAGAACACCCGCGTGCCCGTCCCTGCGCGAGATGCTCGTGAACCTCCGCGCTCGTCTCGCAGGGAGAGCCGGACGTACGTCGTATAGTCCATGTTCTCGATGATGGCGCGGACCAGGTCCTCGCGATTGCGCATCTCGGCGACGCGGTAGAACGCAGTCCAGAACTTGAACTGGTCGAGGAGCCTGTCCCTTTCCCGCCGTCAGCGAGAATCAGAAGGGAGGAAGAAAGAGCGCACCGGATGCCATCGGGCGAGCCGGGAAAGTACGCCGAGCATGGCGAAGTACCCGCCTGCAAGCGTCCCCTTGACGCGGTCCTTCGTGAGGAGGACGTCCGTGCCGCTCGTCTGGGGTCTTCGTCAGCGCGCAGTTGGCTGGAACGATGAGCGAGAGGACGAACCGCGTCGAGCTGGAAGAGGCTCTCGGAGAGCTGCCGCAGCAGCTTATCCTCCGCGAGGACCTGGACGCCCTCCGGAGTGGCGACGAGCGTCGCCACGAGGTCGCACTCGAGCGGAGTCCACTTCTCCGTGCTCTGCAGCCCCGCTCGTCAGCGCTCTCCATGGGAGGAGGAGAAGACGGCGGACTACGCACCGGGTCGACAGGCAAGTCGCTGTACCGCAGCGCCGCGGGGTGGTAGAACGCCAGCACCCTCCGCATCCACTTCGTCGCCCTGTTCGCCTCCTCGACCCGCCTCCCGCTCCGCAGCGGACCCCACGAGCGCGAACAGCGCGTCGGGGTTCCACCGCGCCTCCTCCTTGGATGAGAGGACCCCCGACTCGAGGAGCAGGTTCCGGAACGCGAGGTCGTCCATCGTCTGCGCGGCGGAGGCGCGCAGGCCGGGGAGAGAGTGCGACGCGAGTGCGAGCGCCGGGGTGAGGGGGAGCGAGTTGGCCCTGCGTGCGGAGCGGGCGTCAGCTGCCTCCCCACGGAGAGGCAAGAGAAGGGGGCGCACCTCGCGCGGCTGTCCGCTATCCCCGCCGCCCCACCGCCGCGCGTCTCCTCTCGCGCTCAAACCTCCCCACCGCGCCGAGCGCCTCGCTCGCGGCGAGCCTCTCGCGGGAGGTATCGAACGCAGCGGTGAGAGCGAAGAGTTTCGGGAGGGCCTGGACGCGGACGGCGTGTGCGGGGGAGGACGCGGTTCGAGAGGGTGAGGATCTCGCCGATTAGGAGGGAGACTTTGGCGGCTGTGGAGGGGTCCTTGGGGTCTGCCGCGAGGGAGGCGAGCGCCTGTGCAGGAGGGAAGTGAGCGGGTGCGGAGGAGGCGGGAAGAGAAGGACGGACCTCGATAAGCCCCACTTCGATGAAAATGAGCAGGAGGACGGCCATGAACTGGTCGATCAAGTTCGTCCGCTGTTGCGATGCGCCGGCGGGGCCGTCGGCTGCGCTCGAGACGCCCCGCGAAGACGAGAACGACGAGCGCTGCCCGTCTGTACCGCTCATGTCAGCGAGGACGGCGGGAGAGGTTGAGGGCGAGCGCACCTCGCGAGGCGTACCACGCCGGCGTCTTGACGTTGAAGACATCGAACAGCATGTCGAGGAGCGTTTCCTGCGGTGCGGCGAGGATACATCCAGCCCCGTCAGCTCGCTCCCAGACGACAAGGCACGAACGGGCGCGCCGCACCCGGATGACCTGCGACGGGTTCGTAAGCGAATCTACGAGCGAGGTGAGCGCCTGCCGCCCGTGGATGTTGAGATAGAACAGCCCTGCTCTCCCATCATCAGCTTCGTACTTACAGCGAGGGAGGGAGGGACGCACCGCTCCAGCTCTGGAGAAACATCGCCACGAGGGTCGCGCTCGCGCGGACGCGCTCTTCGACGCTCGCGCCTTTGCCTTGCACCTCGGTGAACCCGGCGAGGATGACCTGCGCGGCGCGTTAGCACCCTCACCGGCCAAAGAGAGAGAGCGCCGACGCACCTCGACGTCGACGCCCGGGCGGAGCCACTGCCTCGTCTCGGGGTGGTCGACGGCCGAGAGGAACGCGAGCGCGAGGAACGGCGCGAGGTCGTACGGCCCGTCGGCGAGCGTCTGGAGGACCACGCGGAGCCCTTCGCACGCGACGAGGAGGGGGAGGTTGCGGATCACTGCGCTCTTCGTCAGCGTGCCGTGCGGAAGAGCGAGCGAGAGCGGACAGGCGCACCCAGCTCCCCGAGCGTCTCGAGCGTCGCGAGCCTTAGTTTCTCCTCGGGCGTCTCGGCGAGCGCGACGATCCCGCGCAGGACCGCGATGGGGACGACCGCGCTCCCATGCCCGAGCGAGGGCCCCGCGTGCGTCAAGAGCGCGCGGACGAGCCGCAGCGCGTGCGTCTTCTCCTGCTCGTGCTTCGCATCGCGCGCGAGGGAGCTGTACGAGGTTGGGAAGCTCAGCCGCGCGTGACAGCGGGGGAGGGGAGCGGGGACGCACCGGACGAGGAAGAGCGGGAGATGCGCCTCGTTAAAGTGGAAGGCGTCGGACGCGTCGACGAGGAGGTGCCGCAGGAGGCGGTAGGTTGCGGCGCGGACATCCTTGCCAGCCGAGTCGGCGAGGCAGGCCATGATACTGCGGGGACTGGGAGTGAGGTCGCGCAAAAGCGGCACAGGACGGGCAATGCGCACGAGGGCAGATGATCTCCGAGCGCGACCTCGAGCTTGAGCGCCGGGAAATGTTCGACCGCCTCGACGACCTCATCCATCGCGCGGACCCGCTCGCCCACATTGTCCGACTGACCCAGCCTGCTCAGCAGAAACTGCACTCGCTCGAGCGCAGCTTGTGCGGGTGTCCGCTGCTCAAGCGCTGTGCAGGGGAGGGGGTTAGCCGAGATGGAGGGGACGGCGGAGAGGGAGCCACACAAGGGGGAGGAAATGCAGGTGAGCGGCCATTCGCGCTGCCGTAGCTGCTCGGGGTATGTGCGTCAAAGCCGTTGGCGACGGCTGACGGCGGAGGCGGCGCAGGTGAGAGGGGAGTCGGGACGGCGGCAGCTGCGAGGACGAGGTGCGAGGTGGGGTCAACATGCGGTGCGCGAGCCAGGGAGAGAGTACGCACCGAGCTGGACCTCGAGAATGCGGATGCGCTCCTCCAAGCGCGGAATCTGGTCCTGTGCCCGTGCGAGCTCGTCCTGGAGCGCGTCGGGGAGCGAGTGCGGCGAAGCGTCGTCCTGCTCTCCGAGGACGCGTGCGAGGGCCTGAGCGCCGTTGACGACGTTGCGGGCCTCGTCGAGCTCCAGGTGGAGGCGGGCGAGCTGCGGGATAGGGCGGGTGAGCGGATGTGGGGTCGAGCGGACGAGGGAGGGCGACAGCGCACCTCGTCTTGTGCGGCTGCAGGGTAGCCGCCGAGCAGCAGCGGGGCTGGGCGGCTCATGCGCGCACGGGCGCGACCAGTAGGAGCAAGCGAGTGAGGTGCGAGCTGAGCAGCGCCGAGGACGCGCGAGGAGATGGTGACATGCCCATCTCGCACACCACCGTGCAGACCCTTGCACTGTCTCATAGAATGCACTGAGAGTCTCAGGTAGTGCTACGGAGCGTGCCCTCGCACCTTCAAGGGTATTCACTGCTTCCCCCTGAGGGAGCGGCTCTCGCCTGGTCGCGGTCGAGGCGGAGTCGGCTCGTCCCCTTCCCCCCGTCTCGCACCCGGCCACCTCTTCGTTACAATGGTCAGTCCCACCTCCCGTCGACTCGCTTCCTCGACTCCCGCACCGCCGCCCCCTCCTACCGCCTTCTCGCCGCGCGCGCCGCCGTCGCCTCGTCGCAAACTTCTCGCACGCCCACCTCGCACCCTCGACCTCGCACGCCCGCCCTTCCTGCACGCACGCCGTGCCGTCGGCGTCTCCAGGACGACGTTCATGGTCGGGCGCGGCAGAAGGGAGGCGAGGGCGGCGAGAGGGGGGCTGCCGTGAGGACGCGAGCTCAGCGCACGCAGGCGACGGAGGGACGGCGCACGTCACCCTGGGTCGGGAGGGGCGCGGCAGGGGCCTGGAGACGTCAAATGTTCAGCAGCGGAGCACTCATGCACTGCCCGCATGCCGTCGCGAAATTGCCTCGACGTCGACCTCGCCTGCCCGCGCTCGACATGCGCAACCTCACACCACCGCCCCAATCGCCTGCAGCTGATGCTGACCACACTTTTTGGACACCGTGCAGGGCAAGTACGCTGCGTCGCACCTCATCAAGGACCGCAAGGCCGTCGGCATCTCGAAGGGCTCGTACCTCCGTGTTCACTACAAGAACACCCGGTGCGTCCGCTCGCCTGCTCTGTCATGTCTGTACAGTCCAGCTTTACTGACGCACGTTACGCGAAACCCTCAGCGAGACCGCCGCCGCTGTCACCGGCCTCACCCTCGCCAAGGCGATCAAGCTCCTCGAGGAGGTGCAGACCCACACGGCGTGCATCCCCTTCCGCCGCCACAACGGCGCGGTCGGCCGTACCGCCCAGGCCAAGGTCCACGGCGTCGTCCAGGGTCGCTGGCCCGTCAAGTCGGCCAAGTTCCTCCTTGCCCTCATCAAGAACGCCCAGGCCAACGCTGAGGCCAACGGCCTCGACAAGGACGAGCTCCTCGTCAAGAACATCTCGGTTCAGCAGGCCCCGAAGATGCGGTGCGTTTCTGGCGTCTAGCGGCCGTCAGGGAGCCCCGACTGACCTCGACCTCCTCGTTCTCCATTTTTCGTCCTCCTCGTCTGCGCTTTCGCCTCCTCGTTCCCAGCCGTCGTACGTACCGCGCGCACGGACGTATTAACCCGTACCAGTCGTCGCCTACGCACCTCGAGATCATCCTGGCGCCGATGCGCGC
The DNA here is from genome assembly GCA_019926025.1 of Rhodotorula kratochvilovae. Taxonomy (NCBI): domain Eukaryota; kingdom Fungi; phylum Basidiomycota; class Microbotryomycetes; order Sporidiobolales; family Sporidiobolaceae; genus Rhodotorula; species Rhodotorula kratochvilovae. The sequence goes on from JAHSUG010000009.1 coordinate 520,899, forward strand.
CGAGGTCCCCAAGGCGGACGAGGAGGTTGCCGCCCCGGTCGAGGCGATCGAGGCCTAAGCGCCCCGCGCCGTCGTCTCTTACTCCTGTTGTAGCGTCTCCTGGCGGGCGCAGTTGCCCCGCCGGGCTGCAGTGCGAGGAGGTGGACCCTCCCCCGCCATTTCCCGCGACGCGACCCCTCCTTTCGCGAGGGGCGCGTTGGGCGGGACGTCTGGGAAGCGGCCGGCGCGTGGTTGCCCTCGGGCGCTGCGTGTCCGTGTCCCACTACTACTCTGGTACTGCGCTGCGTTTCTCTTTTCTTTCTCTTGCCGCCGTCCGAGGAGGACGATATGCCGTCTTCGACCTGGCCCGCAGCCCATGCCTCCCGCCGTTGCGCACCGACGCCTGCGCTACCGAACGTTCCTGCTGAGCTCTCGCTGCGCCGGACGACCGCTCGCACCGGGACTCGGGTGACTTGCGAAGGTCCGCCTCCCGCGTGCCCATCCAGCTGGTTCCTCGCGCTGCTTCTTTTTCTGCCTGCTCCGCGTGGCTATCGCTCTCTGTGCGGTGTGCGGGCTAGCCTGCGTCCGCCTCACATGCTCGTCGCCTCCTCGAGTCCTCCCTCGTCTCCAGCTGCTCCCGTCGCTGCGTAGCCTGCTCGCTGCAATCGATCGTACAACACGCACACTCCAACCACGTGCACCCCGCCCGTACCACCGTACTGGACGAACCAGAGACGGGCCAGCCTGTGCAGGGCGAGCGAGCGTTGTCAGACCGACTTCCCGTGTTTCTCGTGAGAGAGGACCACGGCACGCACCGCGTTACATAAAGTCCTCGTCAGGGTCGAACTGCGCGGACTCGTCGCGTCAGTACCCTCGCCCGGCCGGCAACGCAGAAGAGGGAAGAGACGCACCTCCCCTCCCTCCTCTTCGCCTCCCACTGATCCTCCTCCCACGCGTCGCCCCCCTCGCCCTGATGCAGCCGCTCGTAGCTCCTCGCCTCTGCTCGGCCTTCCTCGCGCGCGCAAGCGCGAGCTCGGCATTCCGCGCCTCGTTTGCCGCGGCGCGCTTGGCCCGCTGGAGCGCCGACTCGCGCAGGACGCGCTCGGCTTCGTGGTCGACTTTCACTTCGCGCTTGGTCTTGCTGCACGCAGGTCCGAGGGTGGGTCAGCGCGTGCACAGAAGAGTCGGCACCAGAAAAAAACGGGAGGAGACGCACGCCAGCCGGTTCACGACCGCGTTCTCGCGCTCGTCGATCCTGAACCGCCGGACCTTGCGCGCGTCGTGGAACGTCACGCTCCCCGTCGCAAAGTCGCCGCGCTTGAGGATGTTTGTCGCCGGGGTGTACAGGATCGTCACGGCGACTTTGTTGCCCTGCGCGCGGCGGGCGCGGTAGGGGAGGGAGGAGGGGGACGTCAGTGCAGCGCTCGGGGGTCCGGTGCAGGTTGGAGACCTCTGCGTCGAGGTCGGCGAGGGGAGGCGGAGGAGCCACTGAACGAGTCCTCGAGACGGGTCGCACCTGGATGCTCCCGGCTTTGCAGATGTGCCCGCGTCGCGGAGCAGCTTCTCCGGATCTTCTCCCAGTCCATGCCCCGGGCATGCGCAGGTAAATGTGCGGCGAGCTCAGCTATAGCGTCCACCGCGAGGGGTCAGCCTGTGCCGCGAGCAGGGGAGAGGGAGAAGGGCGTGCCTTGTCGACGTGCACCCAGATGTCCTGCTCGGGGATGAAGTAATTGAGGAGCTCCTCGTCTGTTTCGCGGCGCTGGATCAGCCTTTGGGCAGGAGGACGGGCAGGAGACAGGCGCCGCACTCTCAAACTGCGGGAGGCGGGGTCAGCTCGCTTGTCCGTCGGCGATGAGAGAGCGAGAAGCGCACCTTGTCCTTTCCGGCGTAGATGACGACGGGCTTGTCGTCCCCGAGTGCGTTCGACGAGTAGAAGAGGACCATCTCCGGAGGGAGGAGAAGGCGAGGAGAGAAAAGGCTCGGCAGCAGGGGGCGCTTTGAGCGTGGGTGAGGCGGCTTAAAAAGTGTCTAGCGAGCGTGTCCTCGAGAGCAGGAGCCGCCTCTGCAGGTAGCGCGGGAAGGAGGCGGGCCAACACTGCCCCGTCCGCGGTCTGCCCCTCTCGCCGTTCTCCGATCGATGCTGCGCTGAGGCTCGCGGGCTGTACACGCGACTCTGCCCCTCCCGATGTCTCTCCCGGCGCCGTTCGCGCCCTCCGACGCGAGCGACGCGTCGTCGTCGTCCTCATCGCCGCGGCGCGCCCCGCCCCTCGCGACCGACTCGGACGATCCCTCGTTCGACCTGGAGCACGTCCACACCTCGACTCCGCGCAGGGGAGGGCACGGCGCACGCTACGCGCTCGAACGCGGAGGAGACGCGGACGACGAGGACCCGCTGCACGCGAGCGACACAGAGTCGCTCAACCTCGACGACGCCGACATCGACCGCGGATTGCGCACCGCCAATGCAGCGAGGGCGAGCACCACCCCGCCCCTGACGCGCCGCAGCCTCCTCCAGCTCTCGCAACCGCTCCCCTCGTCGTCGTCCGCCCATGATGGCCCGCCCGCCCGCCTCGCACACTCGTTCCGGCGCGACATCCGAGCAGACCTCTACGCCCCGAGTCCCAGCACCGGCAGCAGCACCCTCGTCGACCGCGATGAGGACCTCACCCGCAAAGCGGCGGGCGCGGCCGACGACGAGCTCACGCTTCGGCGCGCGCGCATCGAGCTCTCCTCGCGGAGGGACGTGCTTTTGAGGAGGACATCGAGGACGACGCAGGGACGGTCCTCCCCGTCGCGGGCGGGAGTGAGGACGGCGAGTCCAGCTCGCCCCGCCCGCGACGGAGCAGGGTGGGCGACCTTGCGTCGTACGTCGACGCAAAGATGTCCTCATCGACTCCCCGGCGCTCTCCAAAGCACAATCGGCACGCGCCGACTACACCCGCCGCGCCAGGCGCTTTTCCCTCCGCCCGCAAGCCCTCCTCGTTCCGCTCTCCCTCCTCCTTCTCCACCCCGCATCACGCCCAATCCGCCGCGCTTGCCAGCGGCGGCAGTGGCGGCACCCCCGCGAGTCAGATCCACGACGCCTTCGCCCGCCTGATCACCGGCCCGGACGGCGCGCTCGCGCACAGCGCCGAGCGGCGCGCCACGCTCGCTGCACAAGCGCTCGTCCCATCCCCCGCGCGGACGGCAGAGCCACCGACGCCCCATCCCGCGGGGTACTACGCGTTCGTGCCGTCGACGAGCCTCCCCGTCGAGTGGTCGCCCTCGGCGCGGAGAGCACGGGCAAGGAGTATAGGCGAGGTCGAGGGCGAGACGCTCGCCGCGCGGCCGACGAAGCTCGAGCGCGCGCTGCGGCACCTCAGCCAGGTGCAGCGCGAGACGGACGAGCAGCAGGGGTACTTCCGCTCGGACGGGGAGGCCTCTGCTGCGGAGCAGGAGGAGGAGGACGCGCCCATCGAGCATCCGTACGCGGGCGCAGCGCGATCGACTTTGCTATGGCGCGCTCGGTCCGGTACGACGGCGCGATGCAGCAGGGAGACGCCTCGGCAGAGGAGTCCCTCTCGGACGATGCAGACCTGCGCGCGTCGGCCGCGCGGCGCGCCCTCCGCACGAGCCAGAGCGTGCGGTTCGCCTCCCCGCCCGCGCCCGCGCGGACGCGGCGGCGCAGTCCCTCCTCCTCGCCGCCCCCGCCGCCGCAATCTCAGCGTCAACGCTCGACGACCCCGCCCCGCGCACCGCCCTCGCCAACCCTCCCGCCCCTCCCACCGCCGCTCGAGCCCGACTCGCCTGAGCCGGTCCGCGCGAGGAGGCCAGAGCTGCACTTGAGACGGTCGCACTCATCGCCGCCCCTTCCCCCCACTGCGGCGGCTTCCTCCCCTCCTCCCGCGCGCCCGCGGGCCGCCGCTGCCGCCGCCGCCCTCGCGCCCTCACCGCCCTCGCTGCCCGACCCGGTACCACCGCCATCGCCACCACCGCCGCATTCGCCCCCGCGCCGCGCCTGGACACGCCCCGCCTCGTCGACGCCTCCGCGCGGCGGGGTCGTCTCCCCTCCCGCGCCCGCCTCCCCGCCCGCGCCCGACCTCCCTCTTCACGCGCTCGAGCAGGGGGAGCAAGCGGGAGATCGCTCTGCCGAGGACACGGTGCAGCTCCTCGTCGGCCAGCTGGCGGCGGCGGTGCAGGCGCTGACAGCTGCAAGGGCGGCGTCGCCTCCTGCGGCTGCGACGGAGGAGACCCCGAATGCGCAGTCCGAGCTGAGAGGGGTGATTGAGAAGAGGAGGAGGGAGAGCGATGGGCGGTGGGAGGTGCGGGAGAGGGAGATGCGCGAGCTCGAGGCGCAAGAGGGCAGGGAGGCGGTGCGTTCCTCTCTATTCCGCTGTCCAGCCCTCCGCGGGCAGTGCAGACGCGCTGACCTGACGGATTGCGAGCGGGTTGCAGGCTCGCCGCGCGGCATGCTCGACCAGCTTGCGGAGACGTACGAGCTCGAGCAGGAGCTCGGGTTCAAAGTCGATGAGCTGCAGCGCCAAATCGAGGGGATGGGGCAGCTCGTCGGCGACCAGGTGCGCGCGCCTCTCCTGCTTCCTCTCGTCCCCGGCTGACGCGCTCCCCGCTGCAGGTTGCGCACGCAGTCGGCGCCTCCCTCCGCGCCGATACCCGCCGGCGGACCTCCTGGCTCCTCTTCGCGCTCCTGGCGCAGCTGCTCCTCTTCCTCTTCTTCCTGCGGTGCGCCCGTCCCTCCTTCCCCCTCCCCCGATTTCGCTGACAGGCCATGGCTGCGCGCACACAGGCTTGCCAACTCGCACGCGCTCGCGCTCTTCCAGACAGTGTACCACGACCCGCTCGGCGCGCCCGGGGCGTGTTTCACCTCGCTGCGCCGTTCTCCCTCTCGCCGTTCCTCCTCCCGGGAACCGCCCTCTCGCTCGAGACGCGCGCGGCGTTCGCGCCCCTCGGGGCAAACGCGCCGCCGCCGCTATGGCTGGGGATGCTGGGGCGCGCGCTGAGGGATGCGGTGGTGGCGATGCTGGGCACGAGGTGGGCGCCTCGCGGGGCGGCGCGGGGCAGCTGGTGGTGGTGAGGGTGCCTTCTTGAGCTGGTTTTCGGGACGACGTGGGACTTGTTGGCTGTATAGCGTGTTGTTGTACCCTCTCTCCCCCGCGGGCCTCTCCTCCGCCATGCGACGCACCTCGCCTTCCCTCCTCCCCGCAAGCGAGATAGAACCCCGCTGCAATGCGTATGTACACCCCAGCTCCCTCTCCCGCCCCGCTGTCAGCCCATCAGCCGCATGACGACCGCCTCCTCGCCGACATTGGTCTTGTTTCCGTCGCGGTAGTTGAGGAACTTGAGCGTGTCGATCACGCGCTCGGGCGGGAAACCCATGTCGGCGAACCTGCACGGGGCGGGGCGGGGGCGGGCGTCAGCGCGCTTCCAGGAGGAAAGGACGGACGAGGGAGGCGAGGGGAGGCGAGGGGAGGCGACGCACGCCTGCACGTCCCGCCAGTCGAGCCCCGCGAGCCGGGCGAGGCTCTTCGGCCCGTCAGCCCTCTCCTTCTCTGCCGGGGCGGGCGCCGCGCTCCCTGGCCGGCTCGGTGGGCCGGGCGTGTGCGTCGTCGAGCCTGGGTGCGGGTGCGCGTAGGACTGCTCGCGCGGGGGTCAGCCGGGGAAGGAGGAGGAACGGAGGGGGGAGGGGGAGAGCGCACCTCGGTCCAGAACCGCGCAGTCTCCTCGAACCCGCGCCGGTCGGTCAGGTAGTGCTTTGCCTGCGGTCGTGGACAGCGGGGTGAGCGGGCGCTTTCGTGGAGGGAGGGAGGAGGAGCGCACGACTTCGGCGTCTTGCGGGTCGGTCGGTTCGGGCGAGGAAAGGAGCGATTGGAGCGACACGAGGCAGGTGCGGAGGGTGTAGACGCTGCGCACGGGCGGGGTCAGCTGGGGCACAGGCGCCAGCTGGGGAGGGAACGCACGGGGACCACGACTTGTTCAGGATGTCGAGGCAGATGTACCCCGAGGCGGAGGAGATGTCTGCGCGCGCGGAGCGGTGAGCCGGTGGTGGATGCGGGGCAGCGCGAGCGGGGAGGCGGACTCGGGTGGTAGACCTGCGGGGCTCGGAGTGTCAAGCCTCGGCAGGGAGTGACGAAGGAGGAGAGGCGCACCTTGGTGATGAACTTCATCTTGAGCGGTTCAAACGGGTAGCGCTCCGGTGCGCGGATGTCGACCTCGAAGCGGCCGCCTCGTACGAGGTCCCTGCGCGCATGAGTGTTGGTCAGCTGGACTGAGAGGGTGCAGCGAGGGAGGAGCGCACCTTCGGGGCCCGGGAAGCTGCCGATGAAGTGGTCGAGCGAGTCGCCGACCTGTGCGATCGTGAGGCCGCTCGTCTGCTCGTCGAGTGGCATCAGCTCTGATGGAGCTGCGAGTAGAGTGGGGTTTGCGCACGTCCTTCTGGCACTCCTGAAGCTCCCTCGCGAGGCGCTTTGCGCGTGCAGAGGGCGGCATGATCGGCGACTGATGAGGACGCGGTGATGAGGTTGGCGAACAGCGAGATGGCCTCGAAGGGTGAGAGTAAGGGCGGGCGGTAGCTGGTGCGGATAGTCTGATTGCACTTCGCCTTTCAAGCGAGTCGCTGCAGGCAGTCGACGGGAGCGAGGCGGTGCGGGCGGAGCCGAGCGAGATGAGCCGCTCGCTGCTCCCGCCCTTACTCTGCTGCCAAGCTCTACGGCTACATAGGACTGCCGACATGGACTCGAAGCGCAAGGGCACCTCGCTCTCGCACGCAACCGTGACCGGCATCATCGGGTCCGCTCTCCCTCCTCTCCTCCTCCCGGGATCCAGATTGACTCGTCCTCTAACACCGCGTACAGTGATGGCGCACCGGGCGGTCCTTCTTACCAGCCCACCTCGGACAGCGCCTTCACCCCCGAGTCGTTCGCCCGCCTCGTAAAGAAGCTCGTCCTGCACCCCTCCACCTTCGACCTCGACGACACCCGCGCCGCGTTCCAGCACCTCGCAGAGCCCTCGGCGCACACCCCTCCCAGATCGGCGCCTTCCTCTCCGCCCTCCGCCTCACCGGCAAGGACGGCGAGCCGAGCGTCGTCGCTGCCGTTGCCAAGGTCATGCAGCAGCACGCTCTCCAGGTCGACGTCGGCAACCACGGCGACGGGCCCGTGTGTGACATCGTTGGGACGGGCGGAGACGGCCACAACACGTTCAACGTCAGCACGACGGCCGCCATTGTGGCGGCGGGAGCGGGGCTGCGGGTGTACAAGGTGCGTTCGAGGCGCGGTTCAGCTCGTTCTGGAGTCGCTCCTACGCGGCCTCGAGGCTGATGATACGCTACGTCGCCGACACAGCACGGCAACAAGGCGGCGACGTCCTCTTCCGGCTCTGCCGACATCCTCCTCTCCCTCGGCTGTCCCGTCACGACTCTTCCCCCTCCTCCCTCTCCACCGTCGCCGCCTCCTCTCCTTCCTCTTCCTCTTCGCGCCGCTCTACCACCCCGCAATGGTCCGCGTCGCGCCCATCCGGAAGCAGCTCGCCTTCCCGACCGTGTTCAACGCCCTCGGGCCGCTGATCAACCCAGCCCAGCCGCGCGCCATGATCGTCGGCGTGCACTCGCCGTACCTCGGCCCGATCTTCGCCGAGGCGCTCCGCATCACGGGCGTCGAGAGGGCGTGGGTCGTCTGCGGCGCCGAGGGGCTCGACGAGATCAGCCCGGCGGGCGACACGCACGTACGTCCCTCCTCGCTCCCTCTTCCTCCTGGAAGCGAGCTCACACGCCCGCCCGCGCACAGGTCTGGGACCTGAAGGACGGCACCATTACCGAGCGACTCTGCACCCCTCGTCCTTGGCCTCTCCCCCACGCCCCTCTCGACCGTCGCGGGCGGGACGCCCCTCGAGAACAGCCTGACGCTCCTCTCCCTCCTGGACGGGCAACTCCCGCCGACGGACCCGATCGAGAACTTTGTCGTCCTGAACGCCGCGGCGCTCCTCCTCGTCGCGGGCAAGGTCGCCTCGGAGAAGGAGGGCGTCGAAGCGGCGAGGGAGAGCATCCGGAATGGGGGCGCGAAGCGCGCGCTCGAGGCGTTCAGGGACGCGGGGAGGGAGGCGGTGCAGGCTGCGGAGAGGGAGGCGAGGAGTGTCGAGTAGCGGCGCGCGGGGAGGTGGACACCGGAGACGAGAGACGAGATCTGGACATAGACGTGCTGTTCGTTCCCTCGGGCTCTTTTTGCGCGGAGTCGGGCGCCTGCGAGAGGGTGTGCGCTCGCAAGGCGTGGCTACGGGCACCCGTTCCTCTCCTCGCGCTCTACCGCCCTGATCCCTCCCTCTTCCTCCCCCTCCGCGTCCTCCTCCCGCTCGGCATCCTCACCCAGCTCAAACGCGGGGATGCCGAGCCCCTCGTCCTCGACAAGCGCGAATCGTCGGTTGAGCGCCGCGAAGCGCGCGACGAGGGACGTCTCGCTCTCGAGGTGGACGAAGAGCGCGTGGTGGTGACTTTCCCGGGCGGGTCCCTTCTGCGTCAGTGCTCACCCCTCGTGAGGTAGAGAGAGAGAGAGAGATGACGCACAAGTACGCATGCGCGAACCCCCGCCACAGCCGCCTCGCAACGGCGCCGAGGAGCCGCCTCCCCTGGGCGGAGACGGAGAGGCGCGAGGGGAAGTACCACGGGGAGGTGAGGAGCGCTTGCGCGCCGTCGCTTGTGTGCTGCAGGTACGAGAGGGCGGTGCAGGGCGGGGAGGGGGGGTGGGCGTGTGCTGCGCGGGCGGGTGGAGGGGTGCGTGAGCGGGGAGGAGGAGGGAGGGGGCGAGACGAACCGGCGCAAACGAAGAGCCACGAGGGAGAGGTGGTCATGCTGGGGCAGGAGGTCGGCGTGCATTCGTCGGAGAGGGCGGCGATCCAGGCGTGCTGGTCGAGGGTGATGCGCCTGTCGCGCACGGCGGAGCGGGCGGTAGTCAGCGATGGGGCACAGCAGCGAGAGCTGCCGGAGGGAGTGCGGGCGGGGAGGGGAGAAGGACGCACTTGAGCTGCTCGTACAGCCACACATCCTCGTCGACCAGCTCCCTCCCTCCCTCGCCCTCCTCCGCGTCTCCGCCGTCCTCGTCCGTCGGCACCTTTACGACGACCTCGACATCGCCCGCGTCGCGCCTGACGAGCTCGGCGACAAACTCCTGCACCGCGAACGGCGAGTCATCGAACTCTGCGAACGGCCGCGGCGGGGAGAACGGGTCCGAGGGCGTCCTGTGCGCGGGTGCCGGGGCGGAGGCGGCCGCGTCGAGCCGGAGAGAGGGAGGGGGAAGGCGATTGTGGCGGCGGGGAGGGCGAGAGGGAGGCGTGTGGGGCGGGGGCGGAGGAAGGATGCGCGGGAGAGGGACATGCGGAGCGAGCGGGGCGAACAGTGGAGAGACGCAGGAAGCAGAGCATGGCGAACGAGCGGGCGGGAGCAGCGCAGGGAACGAGGCGGTGAAGGAGGCTCGAGCGACAGAGACAGGAGGTGCAAGCGAGGAGGCGAGGAATGTGAGCGCGTCGAGCAGTAGTCACGCGGGAGCGTCAGGCGCGTCAAAGCAGCGTGGTCGGCAGCCTGCACGCGCTGAACGCGTGGCTGGAGCTGCGAGAGGCGAGGGGAGGACCCGCCCCCACCCCGACCTCTGCGCCGAGGGGGAGACGGTGCCTTCGCTCCTCACACTCGCGCGCAGCTGGGCAGGATGGCATCGCAGGGCGACCAGCTCAAGGCAAAGTGCGCCCTCGGCCCTCGCACGCCCTCTCTCGCGCCCCGCTGACCCTCCTTCTCGCCGTCATCTCCTCCCCGCGCCGCTCCTCGTCTCATCGCCGCCCTCGCCCCCGCCGCCGCCCCTCGGCCCGCCTGTCCGTACTCTCCATGCTCCGACTGCCCACCCGCCAGGGCCCAGAAGAAGGCCGGCTCGTCCTCGGGCTTCTCCTTCTTCTCGTCGTCGTCGTCCAAGTTCGAGGAGGCCCACGACCTCTACCAGTCCGCCGCGAACGCCTACAAGATGGACAACATGCACGCTCAGGCCGGGAGTGCTTCTGCCTCGCCGCAGAGATGGCCCTCCGCAACGACGAGAAGGACGACGCCGCCAATGACTTCTGGGCCGCGAGCAAGGCCTACAAGAAGTCCAACCCCGACCGTGCGCTGCCCTGTCCCTCCCTGCGTCTGTGAAGTGTACTGACGCGCTCTCCGCACCCGCAGTCGCCGTCGCCGCGCTGCAGAAGACGATCCAGCTGTACAAGGAGAAGGCGGTTCCGCCAGGCTGCGGACCGGCACAAGGAGATCGCCGCGATCCTCCAGCAGGAGGGCGGCGATCTCACCGGCGCGCTCGAGGCGTACGAGGCCGCGGGCGACATCTACATGAACGAGGACGCGTCCGCGTGCGTTTCCGTCTCGCTTCCCTCCCCGCTCTCGCGGGCGGTTCTGACGATGTATGCGCGCAGATCCGCCAACGCATGCTACAAGGAGGCGGCAGAGCTCGCGGGGACGCTGGGGCAGTACCCGCGCGCGGTTGGGCACTTTGAGCGCGTCGCGCAGCAGTCGCTCGGGTCGGCGTTGACGCGGTACGGCGTCAAGGAGTACTACCTCAAGGCGGGGATCTGTTGGCTTGCTACGGGCGTGCGTCCCTCTCTTTTCCTTGCTTTCCCCGGACGGAGCTGACGAGGAAGAGCAGGACGTCGTGTCGACCAAGCGCGCGATCGACTCGTACTGCGCCGCGGATCCCTCGTTCGCCACGACGCGCGAGGCCAAGTTCCTCAACGCCATTGCAGACGCCTTCGACGCCGGCGACGCAGAGGAGTACACGGCGCACGTCGCCGAGTACGATCGGTGAGTGCCGACGTCCCGCTCCTTCGCGACGCGGAGCTGACCGCGGCTTGCGTGCACTGCAGGTTGACAAAGCTCGACGCGTGGAAGACGGCGCTGCTGCTACTCATCGTCAAGCGCTCGATCGCGGAGGAGCCCGCACTGACTTAGGCGTCACGGCGTGAGGGGGTCTGTCGTTCGTTGCCGGCGCGCCTGTACTGTTTTCTTCTCCTCGGACCTCGACCACTCGCGACGCTGGGCCTCTTGACTCCACGGCGCGCGAGAACGCGCGGTCGCCGACCACCGCGCGGTCGCCGCCGGTGACACGGATGAGCACGACCGGAGAGCGGCGAGGCGAACTGGGCTTCTTCGCTTCTTTCTCCTACTCTGCTTGCTGTGCTGCTCGCTCCGCTCGGATCAGCCCTTCGACACACCGCTCGATGTCCTCCCCGCCGCAGGAGGCCGCTTGCCCCGAGCCGTCAGCCTCGGAGACGAACGATCGCCCGCCGGCGCAGCGCTCGCAGTCGTCGCCCTCCGCCGCGCACCTCGTCCCGGACCAGTCGAGCAACTCCGAGTCGTCGAACCCGAAGCCCCGCCGCACGCGCAAGCACGTCTCGTGCGAGGGCGTGCGTCCACCACCCCCTCCTCCGCTTCCCCCCCGCCAAGCCGCGCGGCGCTGACCTTCCCAACTCGCCCCTCTCCGCCCTCTCGCGCTCTGGTCGTCTCGGACACCCCGCGCAGTGCCGCCAACGCAAAGTGAAGTGCAGCCGCGAGCAGACGTGCACGAATTGCCGGCTGCGGAACCAGGTGCGTCCCCTCCTCCTCCTCCCTCCCCCCTCCTCGCGCTCTGACCCCCGCTCGTCCGACCGCCCGCAGCCCTGCATCTACGTCGACGCCGAGCCCCTCCCTGCGTGCGTCGTCGCCTCCCGCTCCCCGCCGCTGCACTCAGCTGACGTTCGCTCCTCCCCGACGTCCTCGCACGCGCGCAGGGACGACTCGGCGTCGTACGAGGACCAGCTCGCCGACGCGCGCGCAGAGATCGACCGCCTGCGCGCAGAGGTCGCGCGCCTCACTGCCGAACGGGACCTCCCCCTCCGCGGCAGCGGCGGCAATGGGGCCTCGAGCACGGCGTCGAGCTTCAACGGCGCGCATCTCGCCCTCGCTCCTGGCATGGCAATGTACCCGCCTCCGCCGGCCGTGCAGCGCACGCCGCGCCCCGCGGCGCAGCAAGTCCCGATGGCGCAGTACCCGCTCGACGCGCCGGACCAGTACGCGCTCGCGAACCACCCGTTTGCGCACTTTGCGCAGCAGCAGCGCGAGCGCGCGAGCTACGCCGGCTCGGCGCCGGGCGAGCCCCCCGCGGCGGGGATGGGGATGGGGATGTACCACCCTGCGCCGCTGCCCGCTGCGAGCGCGGGCGGGTTCAGCGCGTACGCAACGCCGGCGGCGCCCTCGGGCTCGAGTTCGTCCTTGCACCCGCACGCACACCACCCGCACCCGCAGGCAGCGCTGCACCCCTACGCGTACGCGCTCGCGCCCGCGGCGCCGCCCGCGCCGTACGTCCCCTCCTGGGCGTATGCGCCCCTCCCGACGCCGACGGCGCTCGCTGCGCAGCGGGCGTACGCGCCGTTCACGCCTGCGGTTGGGAGCGACCCTTACTACCGCTCGCTGCGGCACCACCACGGCGGCGGCGAGGGGGAGGACGTCGAGAATGGCGCGGACGAGTACGCCGCGCTCCCGTCCCCGACGCCGCATGCGCGCCCGATGCCCCAGGTGCATGGGCCGGGGTGGGCGACGGGCGACGGCGCGGCCCCCACGAGCTGGAGGTATGCTGCGCCGGCGGTCGCGGCGGGGATGGCGGTCGAGGCGGCGGTGTTGGCGGGGGGAGGGGGCGGGGGCGGAGACGAGGCGCAGGGGAGGGGCGAGGGCGAGTGGCACGGCGGGTCGGCGGTCGGGGAGCACCATGGCGGCGGGGGCGGGGGCGGAGGAGGAGGAGGCGCGGGAGCGCAGGAGTGAGCGAGGAAGGGGTGCTTGGCCGGCGGAGTACATGCGGGTGTTCGGGTTGTGCCTGTAGCTGTAGCGTCTCTCTCTCGCTCTCGCTCATGTAGGAGGAGGAACGTAGCCTATCCGCAGCCTCGAGGTCGAGCAGGGGGAGTGCACGGGAAGCGGGGAGGAGGAAGGGCGAGTCCTCGCGCATGGAGAGCGGTTCGAGCGGGTAGCAGGAGAACCGGAGCACGGGCAAAGCAGGCGTATGAGCGAGTCTAGCCAAGCAGGAGAGCGGGGAGACGGGGAGGAGCGACGAGGACGACGAGGAGCGCGTCGCTTGCTTCGCCACCGACGCGCGCCTCTCGCCCGCTGATTCTAGGCACGAGAGCATGAACCGAGCACAGCAGAGTCCCTACGGACTGGGCCAGGGCCCCCCTCCCGGCCGGTTCCCCCCGCTGCGGCAGGCGTCCGCCTCTGTCGCCGCGCCCACCTCGCCGGGCCAGCTCCGCGCGCCGTACCCGTTCGGAGCAGCAGCACAGGCTGCCATGAGCCCGCAACAGGGTCCGTCCCACCCCCCGTCCTCGCCCTCGCCCCGCTCTCCTCCCCCCTCCTGCTCCTCCTCCCCTGATCACGGCTGATACGCATCCCCCCATGCGCAACGAGCAGGCGCAGCACTCGCACACGCAGCAGCAGAAGCATCCCTTGACCCCTCCGACTTCCCCGCCCTCGGCTCCGGCAGCAGCGCCGTCGCAGGTGCAGCCGCACCCTCCCAGGGCGCACCCCCAGCAGGAGCACCAGGCGCAGGCCCGGGCGCGCCCGCAAGCGCAGCAGCGACCGCCGCGCACGCCGCCCAGCAGGCGCAGCAGCAGGCCGCCCTCTTCGCCAGCTACGCCAGCCAGGCGAGCCCCGCACCCCCGCCGCCGCCGTCGCGCCCTCCTCTGCGCTCAACGGCAGCGCAGCCGCGCCCGGCCAGCAACAGGGCGCACGGCGCGGCGACAACCTCTCGAGCGACGAGTTCCCCGCACTCGGCGGGCTCGCAGGTCAGCTCCTCCCGCCAGGGATGGGGCTCGGCGCGCCCGGCTCGGGCAGCGCAGGTGCGGGCGCAGGCGCAGCGGACCTCGCGGCGCTCGCGGCGGGCGTCAACGGGCTCTCGCTCGTGGCGGCACGGGCGGCGGTGAGCCCCGCGGGGCAGGAGCAGGCGAGCGCGCTTGCCGCGCTGCAGGCGCAGCAGCAGCATCGTGCGAGTCTCCTCGGCGCGATGAACGGGCAGAGGGGTGCAGGCGGTGACAAGCAGGTGCGTGTTTCCGTTGCGGGGCGTGCTCAAGCGGAGGAGAGGGAGGTGCTGACGGGGCGAGTGCGCGCGCGCAGTCGTGGACGCAGAGCCCCCAGCAGGCATCGCAGTTCCCCGCGGGCCTGCTGCCAAACGGCACTCCGGGCGCCGCAAGTAGCGGCTCGTCGCCAATGCCCCTGTCGCCCTCCGCCTCCGACCCCTCCGCGCCGCCGCATCCGCAGCTGCCGGACCCGCGGTCGCCCTCCTCCCTCCCTCCTCCGCCGCCAGGCGCCGGCGGGCCCTTCGCGAACGCGGCACTCCCGCCGCCGACGGCGGGGGTGTCGACGGGCGCGGTGCCGCAGACGCCCGCGCAGCAGGTGCTGTTCAGCCCGGCGGACCGGTACGGCCTCCTCGGGCTGCTGCACATCATCAAGACGAGCGACCCCGATACGAGCATGCTGGCGCTCGGGACCGACTTGACCAACCTGGGGCTCGATCTCGGCTCGACCGAGTACGTCCCCCTCGCTCTCTCCCTCGCTGTCTCCCGAGTAAGCGTGCTGACGAAGGGTGCGGCGCGCAGGAACCTCTACTCGACGTTCATCACGCCGTGGACCGACTCGAAGGCGGCGCAGGTGCTCAACATCGAGCCCGAGTTCCACCTCCCGTCGTGCTACAACGTCCAGCCGCCGCCGGCCAACACCAAGATTGGCAACTTTAGCGACGAGACGCTCTTCTTCATCTTTTACAGCCAGCCGCGGGACGCGATGCAGGAGATGGCGGCGCACGAGCTGTGCGTTCCCGTCCCTCTTTACCTTGGAGCGAGCGCGGGCTGACCGAGGGCGCGTGCTTTCGCAGGTACAAGCACAACTGGCGGTATCACAAGGAGCTGCGGCTGTGGCTGACCAAGGAGGCGGGGACCGAGCCGGTGCAGAAGACGGCGACGTTCGAGCGCGGGAGCTACATGTGCGCGCCTCCCTCCCCCTCCTCTCCTCGTGGCGCAGTGAGACTGACGTTGGGCGGGGGTTGTGCGCAGCTTCTTCGACCCGGTGCTGTGGGAGCGGGTGCGGAAGGAGTACGTGCTGTTCTTTGACCAGCTCGAGACGCGCCGCGCCGAGGTGGGCCGGGCGGGCGCGAGCGGGTTGTGAGTGACGAGGTGTAGCCACTGCGCTTGAGACGAGAGGAGAGGAGGCTACAGTAGTGGTACCTGTGTGTTTCGCTGTCGCGCTCCTGGCGGTTGACTCGGTGAGAGGAGAGGGGCAGTCGCCAGCTCGGTCGGCCGTCGAGGAGAGGGAGGATGGCGACGGAGGTTGGCTCATCTCGCCACTCGCCGCTTGCGTGCACCGAGTGCTGCTCCCCCGCTGTAGAGCGCACTCTTGAGCAGAGACCCACCCCCTGCGCCCCCGCTCTCCCCCTCTGGCCTCTGCGCCGCCGTCCTCCTCTCCGTCCTCCTCTTCGCGGTCACTCCACCCGCGCGCCCCCTCCCCCCGCCGCGAGGATGCAAGCGCAGCAGCTCGCCGGCTCCGAGCCGACCGAGTACCCCTTCTCGGCCTCGCCGTACCCCTCGCCGCGGCCCTCGCCCGTCCAGCGCCGCTCGTCCCTCGCCGTCGCCGTCCCGGCGTTGCCCGCCCCCATCGCCCTCTTCGGCGTCGACGCCGAGCTCGCACGCAAGCACGAGGTGGAGCAGGCGGGGTATGCAGACAAGCGCCAGGCGTGCGTCTATTCCCCTTCTCTCTTGCGCTGTGGCGCGGGACGATGCCCGGAGGAGCGGGTGTCAGCGAGCGAGGACTGACTCTCCCTCACTGCGCGCAGGCTCGTCGAGTCGCTCGATGACACCCAGGGACTCGTCAAGGGCCTGGCGGCGTTCAACCAGGACAAGTGTGAGTGCCGCATGGCACGAGTGGCGCCGGCCCTCGGAGCGGGATGAGGGGGCGCGTTCATCTCCCTTCAGCAGTTCACTGACGCGTCTGCATGCGCAGGGACCATCCACTACCCGCACCAGCTCGGCGTCGCGACCGTTGATGCGCCCGCGCCCCATCGCGCCGCCTCTTCGCCGCCGCAGACCCCTCCTCGCTCCGCCGTCAAGGGCGCCCGCCAGACGCCCCTCCGCCGCAGCGCCTCCATGTTCCAGGAGGACGCTCCGGCCGAGCAGGCGGACGAGGCGGCGCCGGCGCGGCCCGTCCCACAGCGCGCATTCAGCGTGACGGACGCGCCCCCCGCCGTAAAGGAGCAGGTGCCTGCGCCGCCCGCGCACCCGCTCTCGATCCTCTCGCTCGACCTCAAGATGGGCCACCCGAGCACGGCGGCGGCGCAGCTCCCCGCGCTGATCCCGTCGCTGTCGCTCAGCACGCTGTCGCAGCTGCTCTCGCGCAGGTTGACGACCTCGCTCGGGCACCTCGCGCAGCTCCGCACGCGCGTGCTCGACTCGAGCAGCCGCGTGCTGGTGACGGGCGACCTCAACGCGGGCAAGTCGACGCTCGTCAACGCGCTCCTCCGCCGCGAGGTCATGCCGTGGGACCAGCAGCCGTGCACGACCGTCTTCTGCGAGGTGGTCGACGCCGGCGCGAACGACGGCCGCGAGGAGCTGCATGCGATCCGCGACGTCGAGAAGTACGACCGCGCGGACAAGGCGACGTTTGACCGGTTCCCGCTCGAGGAGGTCTACGACGTGCAGGACTCGGGCGACACGTACCAGCTCGTCAAGGCGTACGTGCACGATGCTCGTGCACCGGCACCCGCCGACGAGGGCGCGCCGAACCCGTCGCTGCTCAAGAACGGCCTCGTTGACATCTCGCTCATCGATGCGCCGGGCCTCAACCGCGACACGCTGTCGACGACGGCGCTCTTTGCGCGCCAGAGCGAGATCGACGTCATCGTCTTTGTCGTCAGCGCCGAGAACCACTTCACCCTCTCGGCCAAGGAGTTCCTCTGGAATGCGTCGCGCGAGAAGGCGTACGTCTTCATCGTCGTCAACAAGTGGGGCGGGATCCGCGACAAGGCGCGCTGCATGCGCGTCGTCGGCGAGCAGATCAAGCAGCTCTCGCCCGCGACATGGGACAACCGCGCCGAGCTCGTCCACTTTGTCGACGCGGCCGAGTACGTCGACGACGAGCGCGCGCCCGTCGCGCGCGTCGAGTCCGCCGCCGCCGACGAGGAGCCGTCCGCGTTCGACCACCTCGAGCAGTCGCTCCGGTCGTTCGTCCTCCTCAAGCGCACCAAGTCCAAGCTCGCCCCCGCGAAGCACTACCTCCTGAACCTCCTCGCGGACCTCTCGACCCTCGCGTCGGCGAACGTCGTCGCCGCGTCGGACGAGCTCCGCACGGCGCTCTCGGCGCTCGAGCGCATCCGGCCCGTGCACGAGCGCCTCGCGGCGCAGCGCGACGAGGTCGAGGACGGCGTTGACCGCGTCGAGGAGGGCGTCGTCTCGCGCGTGCAGGGCGGCGCCTGGGCGCGCCTCGACCGCGCGCTCGGGTTCGTCGCAGAGGGGAAGGTCGTCCCCCCTGCCTCTGAGGAGGAAGAGGCGGACGCGCCCCCGCGCGCGGCCGACTCGTTCGCCGGCCCGGTTGCCCTCCCCCCCTACCCGGGCGTGCTCGGCTTGTGGGACTGGGCGAGCGAGGTCAAGAGCTGCTTGGTGCGCGCGCTCGAGGCCGAGGTTCGCGGCGCGGAGGACGATGCCCGTCGCGAGACGGTCGACGGCGTCCGCGTCGTGTTGAACGACCTTGGCGACAGGTACCTCCCCGAGGAGGCGGCGGCGCTCAAGCTCCTCAGCCAGGAGGAGCAGCAGCAGCACCGCGCGACGCGCACCTTCCGCCCCGAGGTCATGTTCGCCAAGCGCCGTCGCGGCGTCGGTCGTCTCGCTGCGCGCGGCGCGGCGGCGGGCCTCGGGCTCGGCAGCGCAGGCGTCGGCGTCAACTGGAGCGCGACCGACTTTGACGTGTCCTTCCTCGACCTGTTCGACCTCGAGCGCATGGTCGGGCACGGGAACGCGCTCCGCGGCCGCGCGGGGGGCAAGGAGCACACCAAGCTCCTCGAGGACGATGTCGTCGAGAAGGGGACGATCGTTGGTCTCGGGCTCGGCAGCATCGGTATGGTCGGCTCGCGCATCATCGGTATCAAGGGCACGATGGGCAGCTTGACCCGCATGATCGAGATGCTCGGGAGCAAGCAGGCGAGGAAGTGGGCCGGCCCCGTCATTGGCGTCCTTAGTGCGTCTCTCTCCCCTCGCTCGTGACTCACGACGCAGTACTGACTTGCCCTCCGCGCGTCTGCAGCCGTCGGCCTCGTCGTCTACGTGATCGTCGACCTCCCGCGCGCGATCCCGCGCAACATCGGCCGCAAGCTCGCCCTCTCCCTCTCTCCGCCTCCCTCCCCCTCCTCCTCCTCGGCGTCCTCCCAGCCGGTGACGTTCGCCTCGGCGCACGCGGACCGGATCGCGCGCGAGGTGCGCAAGGTCCTCCGCCTCGCGGGGTGGGACCTCCGCGAGCGGTTCCGCGCCGCACTTGACAAGGCTGCGAGCGAGCGCCGCGAGGTCGAGGGTGTCGTTGCCCGCGCGGAGGGCGCGCTGAGCTTCCTCAGGGAGTTTGAGGAGAAGGTTGAGAGCAGGCAGGAGGCGGTCAAGATTGTCGAGCTCTGAGCGGAGCCGCTCCGAGCGGCGCCTCCGAACCCCTTCGTGTACAGTACCTCTCCCGTGTCCCCTCTGTTTACCCCCCGCCACGTCCGTACCCCCGTTGTCACCCCACTCCCACCCACTCTCGCTCCTGTTCCCCTTTCACCCTGTCTATGGAATCGTAACGACCCCCTTGCACATACACTACACACTACTGCGCGACATCGCCCGTCTCGAGAGCGATGATCTCCTGCACGGCGGAGACCAGGTCCGAGGCAACGACGTCGGGCGTGCCGAAGAGCGAGGGGAGGAAGAGGTGCTCTTCGTAAGTCACGAAGGCGGTCTTGAAGCTGCGGGTGCGTTCATGGCGCGTGTCAGTGTGGCTACAACGAGGTCGAGCCGCTGTGACGAGGCCGCGGGAGGAGATGGGAGGACAGGCGAGAGGGGGAGTGGGAGCGACGGAGCGAGCAGGAGGCGTACCCGGCCTTCTTCGCCGCATGGAGGTCCCTGCAGGGAGCAACACAGCGTTGATACGAGCAAGTCGCGTGTAGAAGAGGCTGAGAGGAAGTGCGCACCACGTATGCGAAGCGACGAACCACCCCCTCTTCTCCTCCCCCTCCTGTCCCAGCCTCTTCCACACATCCCTGTACACCTGCGGCGCAGGCTTCGCCACCTTGTCCTCATCGCAGCTGAAGTAATCCCACCTATCCGCCTCCGCCTCTCCGAGCGCGCGGGCGAACAGCCCCCGCGTGGTCTCGAGCGCACCGTTCGTCGCCGCGAGGGGGCGGCAGCCGTGCGCGAGGAGGAGGGAGGACGCGCGCGCGAGGCTCGGGCGGGGCGGGAGGGTTGGGATGCAGGCAAGGATGGGATCGGTGAGCGAGGAGGAGACGGCATCGGCGTCGGAGGGGGAGGACGGCGGCGGGACGAGGTCGTGCATGGCGAGGACGCGTGGGAGGGTTCCCCTAAGAACTTGTGCGATCGGCCTGCGGTGAAGGAGAGGTCAGCGCTTCGGGTTAAGCGACGGTGAAAGGATTGCGCACGTGTAGGACCCGTTCATCGACAGGTCTGCTCGAGGAGGTGGGGAAGCACGAGGTCAGCAAGAGCAGTCGCCAGGGCAGGGCAAGCGGGAAGAGGAGGTGAACTCGCAGGTGAAGTCGCGCTGCGCGGAGTGGAACCAGTCGTCGACGATGCTGCTCGCATGGCCGGGCGAGAGGGTGGGGAAAGCGGCGACGAGAGCGGCGCGACAGGGGGCGAAGCTGAAGCACGTTCCCAGCACGTCGAACGCAATAGCGAAGGTCATCTCGCCAGCTTGGGAGGCCCGCCAAGCGTTTCCGCGAGGTGATGAGAGCGGGCGGAGCGGAGCGCCGTGACGACGACCCCCTTCGCCCCCTGCCGTCCGCCGCCTCGCCCACACTCATGCCGGGACAGCGCGCTTGATCTCGGCCGCTGCAGAGCACTCACAGCTGTGCGGCAACGCCAGTCGCACGCCGCGACGCCGACTTCGCGCTTCCTCGCCTCCTTCCCCGCCTCATCACCCGCCCAGCGTGCAGCAATACCGGGGCGTCGCGGGTGGTGTGACGGCTGCCCGAGCGGTCCAGCAGGCTATCACGGGGAGAAGCAGCGAACAGGGGTGCGCGCGAGGCCCTGGCTTAGTGGATGGGAGCGAAGGGGCAGGAGGTACGAGACGGGGCTCGAGGGCGAGCGAGACGCGCGCGAAGATTGCTGCGCGCCACACGGAGGACAACAATGGTGCCTCGCAGGCGACGCGCTTGTCCTGGCGCGCTGCTCCGGCGTGACCAGCTTGCTCCTCCTCATTACGCTCACACGACCCTCGTCCTGCGTTCTAGGCCGGCACGATGGACGCTGCAACCGCCACTGCGCTTGCTCAACAGGTCCCTCTCCCGTCTGTAGGAGCTGCTTTCGGGCGGAACGGTCTGGCCGCGCCGTTGCTGCTGCTGCCGAGCGCTCGACTGCCTCCTCTCGCTCGGCGCTTCGCCCAGCGGCTGCTGGGCGCCTCCGCTCGGCAGGCTTGCTCTGTCACGCGACGGTCTCATCACTAGGCGCGTCTCGCCCGCTTGTACCGCTTCGCCTCGTCGTCCCAACTCCAGGGGTTGGAGGTCTCGCGGCTTCATGCTTGAGTCTCATCCCTCTTGAACCGGTTAACGACGACGAGGGTGGCACGGCTTCGTCGCGCGCTACGCAAGGTGTCCTGCGTTCGTCGTTCGTAAGGAGGTCTTCGCGTCGTGTCGCGGCTGGTGAACTGCACTCTCGCCTGATCTGCTCTCGTCTCACCCGCTAAGTACCTCCCTGCTCTCAGCCTCCCATCCTCGGAGAGCAAGGTGCGTTCTTCTCCCGGCCATGCTGTGGGAAGAGCTGCTCCTCTCCTCCAGAACGCGGCGATGAGCATCGCACCTTCCCAGGCGTGGCCGGGGGCGAATCTTCCTTCCTGCGCTCTCCCTCGACTAGGCGGCGCGTCACAACTGATCCTGCTGCATCCAGCGAAAGACTCGGGGGAGCACGCGGCGCCTGTCCAGGGTAGATCGTGTCGATCCGCTTTAACGGGCTCCTTCCTCGCCCGGGCGGATGCAATTCTACGCAGCGCTCCAGGTCGTCCCGTCGGCGAGGACTTGGAGCGCACTCTTCCGTCGTCCGGCAGCCGCAGGCTCGCTCCGGATCTGACATTCGACGCACCTTCCTTTCCGTCAGCCTTCGCCGCGAAGAGCAGGTGCAACGGGAGGGCATCCGGTGCTCCTTCGAGCCGCTCGCACGACTAGCGAGAGTGGGAGAGCGCTCGCCCGTCCGCTCGTCGCGGCGCCAACGGTGAGAAGGCGGGCGGGTGAGAAGCTTCGACACGACGGAGATGGCTGGCCAGTCGAGGAAAGAATCCTCCTCCTCGCCGAACAGCTTGTTCCGTCGGAGTGATCGCCTGCGTACACTTGCGTCGCAGAGTGCTCTGCAGATCACCTCGGCCAGTCGGACGGACGCAATCCGGCAGAGTGGTTGGCTCTCATCGCGGGCCGACTCAGGGCGAGGAGGCGGTGATGCAGGTTGTTTGCACCGCCGCGGCCTCCTTGCCACGGCACAGAGCGTTGCGCTCCGTCGCGAGGTCGTTGCGAGGGACGGAAATGCTGCGCGCTCCGGGGAGAAGGAGGTCTTCCACCCACGCGCGCAGCCTTCCCAAACTCGGCCACGCGCCATCCCCCTCCCAGGAAACCTCCAAGAGCGGGCTGGAAAGACGCCCACAAGCAGGCCGCCAGGGACGAGAGGCGCACGAGCAAGCGGAAGCGCGCCGCCCTCGACGAAGAAGGTGTCGACGCGACGAACGGCCGTCTTGGGCGTCGTGCCCTGTCTCCGCCCGCTGCGCTTCTGCCCGCCTTGCCTCGCCTGCTTCTGCCTGCTCTGCTTCTCTCCGTTCACCTCTGCACCGTTGCGCCTGCTGCACTCCTGCCACGCCGCGCGCACAGGGCTCGAGCGCGCGCAATTCAGCCTCATCTCGAATCCCAGGGGAGAGACCCGCTCCTCACTCGCTCGTCTCGCTCCTTGACGGGCTGCGACACGCCTAGTCTGCCCTGCACACGACCAAGTGCGTCGATGCTCGTCGCCTGTGCCCGCCCGGATCACCCCTGCTGACCCCTCTCGCAGGCGCCGCGCGCACCCGCCCGCACCTCGTCTCCTCTCCGTCGCAGGCTCCCCGCCTCGCCTCGGGCCCGCGCGCCGTTCCTCTCCCTCGTCCTCCCTCCGTCGACGCCACCTCTCGCCTCGACTCGCGCGCCCCATGGAGTCGCCGTACCCGCCGCAGCTCTCGCTCTCGCAGGCAGGTGCCGCCGTCGGCCCCTCTCCGCCCTCGAACCCCTCTCCCGCCTCGGTCGGTCAGGCCGCCCCCGTCGCCAGCACGTCGTCGTCGACCGCGAGCGCCGAACCGCGCCAGCAGCAGCGCAAGCGCACCCTCCCCGACGACGACGACGCCGACGAGCGCGGTTTCGACCACGGTGCGGCGGCGGGCGACGCGGACGACGGTTGCAGCGAGGGGGGCGAGACCGAAGCGGCGCGTCCGCGCGGACTGAGCGCACGCAGGGGCGCGAGGGGCGACGTCGCACGCCGGCTGGCTGGGCGCGCAAAGGGCGGCGAGCGGCGCGCATGGATGGCGAGGAGCGCGAGTGAGGGCGGCGACGCGGAGATCGCGGCCGCGGGAGGACCGAGCGACGCGCTTCGCCCGCAGGACAAGCGCAGGCGGCTTGAAGAGGAGGACGAGGATGCGGATGAGCCGGCGTACCAAGCGTCTTCGGGTGCGCCCGAGCACGCCCCGCCGCCGCGACCCCCGCCTCTCGTCCTCTCGCCGTACTGCGACGCTCAAGACGCCGAGTCGACGTCGCCATCGTCGTCCTCGCCATACTTGGGCGTCTTCCCGACTGCGCGCGCCGCCGACGTCGCGCCTGAACCGTCTGCGTCCCAACCTCCTCCGCCATCTCCGCGGCTCCCTCCTCCTTCCGCCGGGCCCGCACAGCTTCCCTTCCCCGCCCGCTCCGCTCACTTCATCCCGACACTCCCGACCATCCGCCCGCCCTCCCGCCGCCGCGCCAACTCCCTCCCTGCGGCTTCCAACCGGTCGTCGCCCGCCTACGTCTCCCCGTCCGCCCTCTTCCACCTTCAGAAGTACGCCGAGTCGCAGACCCAGCCGAAGCGGAGGCAGCGTCCGACTGTCTCGACCAGCCCCGACCGGCTGAGGCGCTCGCCCGCGCCCGGGCTGCCCGACTCGCTCGGATGCGCGCCCGTCGCGTTCCTCTCGGGCGACGACCTCCTCGCCTCCCACGCGGCGCACATCCGCGCCACCGAGGGCGAAGATGCGAAGGGCGAGCTCACGTTCGCGGGCACGATTCCGCCCGTGACGAGGGCGACGCTGCGGGAGCTCGACCTCCAGGAGATCGTGCGCAACCCGCAGCTCCGCCACGACGTCGTGTTTGACCCGAACCTCATGTTTCGGCCAAACTACGACGGCGAGCGGTGCGCCCTCTTCTCTCGCCGCTTTTTGATCGCGAGAGCACGACTGACCCTTTCTTCCTCTGCAGGGGCGACCGCAAGCGCATGATCGCGGAGCAGTACTGGATGGCCGTCGCCCGCGAGATCGACGCCGGCTGCCGCTGCACCGCCTTCCGCAACAACATCCTCGTCCCCTGCATCTGCGGCCCCTCCCCCTCATCCCCTTCCTATGTCGCTCCCCTCGCTACCCGCCTCCCCTCCCGCATCGAGGCCCTCGTCGCCGAGCTCCGCAACATCCTCGTATCGCTCCTCCCCGCACCGAGCGCACCGAACTCGCCCAACCTCGCCTCGTCCCCGACCTTCGCAAACCCCGCGGCGCCTTCTTCCCCGTCCCTCTCATCGCCATCCTCGCCCTACTCGCCCGCCGCGCTCGCCGCCTCGCGCGAGCAGCTCATCGAGGTGCTCGACCCCGCGCACCTCACGCAGCAGCTCGCGCACGGGTGCGCCGACATCCCCGCACTCGCGCGCTTCCTCGGCATGACGGTCAAGCAGCACTGCGCGCCGATGCGCGACGAGATGGTCGACGCGATGGTCCGCGCGTGCGAGGGCGAGGGACTCGCCAAGGGGCTCAAGATGTGCTTCGAGATCCTCGAGCTGATGAAGCTTGTGCGTTTCCCCCCATGCTTCTCCCCTTTCCCCGCCGAGACTGACCTCGCAGCGCTCGCAGGACATCGCGAACCACCAGCTGCGCTCGCTCCGCCCGTACCTTGTCCGGACGGCGCTTGAATTCGAGCGCCGCGTCTACCAGGACTTCGCCGAGCGCCGCGCCGGCCCGGGCTGCTTCGACCGCATCCGCGGCTGGCTGCACTCGTCGGCCGACGGACTCCTCGTCGAGAAAGTCGAGCCGCGCACGCTCGGCAAGGATGAGCACGTCGACGCGGTGATCACGCAGGGCCTGCTCGACCTCGTCCTCCCCGACGCGGTCGCCTCGCCCCTCGCGTCGGTCGCCGCCCTCCCGGAGACGCTCCAGCTCGACTCTTACCGCCTGCAAGCTTTCCACGCCGACGCGACGGACCTCACGGTCGTCTACCTCCTCATGATGCTCTTCGGCCAGCTCGCGTACCCGGCGCGCCCCTCGCCCGCGGACGTCGACGCTCTCCGGCAGGAGCTCTGGTGCATCATGGCGTCGAGCACCAAGTCGCCATCGTCGCTCGCCGGACCCGCCGCTTTCATTCTGGGCATCTCGCAGGGCCCGCCGGGCCTCGGCCTCGCCAAGCTCGACAACGCGGCGTGGCGGGCAGGCATGCAGGACGTCCTCCTGCAGGTTGCGCGTCGGGCGACTGAGGTTCGCATGCGCGCGGCGGGCGAGCCCGCGACGAGCGTTGCGCCCCTCCCCGACGCGGAGACGCTCGCGCTCGTCGGCGCCTACTTCGACACGAACGTCCGCGCGTCGTCGAAGCTCTTCCAGCTGCTGCAGCGGCGGCTGCGCGAGACCCTCCGCGTTGTCGTCGACGAGGAGCTCGCGAGGGAGAAGCCCCATGGCTCGATGAGCTTCACGGGCTGGTGGGTACCGCAGACGGCGCCCGCGTCCATGATGACGGGCGGCGCGCGCCGCTACGTCCCCCTGCACGAGCTCGCGTTCGCCCGCCCGTCGAGCCACGCCGTCCGCCCCGACGCGGGCATGATGGCGAGCCCAGCGCCGAAGCGCGGCGTCAAGCGGTCGCACCTCGACGGCGACGAAGTGGACGAGTCGTCCTCCGCCTCCGAGGACGAGGGCGCCGACAAGCGCCAGCGCACCGGCCGTTCGTCGTCCATCTCAACCCGCACCGCGCCCGTCGTCGCGCAGCTCTCGGCAATCGACGCCGCGCTGCAGCGCAACGGCCTGACCGCGCTCTCGGGCGAGGTCCGCCTGCTCGGGATGCGCATCGCACGCGTCGCCGCGTTCAACCTCGCCGTCTACCGCCCCCTTTACGCCGGCTGGCTCTCCCTTCCTCCTCCTCCCTCCGCCGCCTAAGGGTCCCCTCGCAGTCCTTCGTCTTTCGCCGCCGTACTTTCTGTGGTCCTACCCTGTATCTTTCCCCCTCTCCGATATCCTCGCGCCATATCGTATCCCCCTCTCGCCCTAGCAGACATTCGTTCTTCCCCATTCGCTCGTTCTCTCAGCGTCTTTTGTGCAGTTCTCTAGCAGTACCCCAGCAGACCCTCGCAACAGATCCTCTCGTTTTGGCTCCTCAGCACACGCGAGGCGAGAGAAAGACTGTAGAACGACAGCTTGCAAGGATTACGACGCCCCCTCCCGCTCACGCCGCCACCGCGCCGGACGTGTTCTCTTCGACGGCCTGCGACGCGAGCTCGAGGATTGCCGCGAGGTCCTTGCCGATGTTGGCGGGGTCCTTGGCGACGGCAGGCCACACCTGGCCGTGGTGCGGGTCGGCGGCGATGCACTTCTGCAGCAGCAGCTCGCGGTGCTCCTGCGGGGGTGCTCGCCGTCAGTTCCTGCGGCAACAGATGATAGAGAGGTGTACAGCGTACGTCGGTCCCGTGCTGCTTCTCAAACTTCCACCACCACGCCCACGCGTCGCCGTAGTCCGCGTCGGCAGCGACCGCGCGGCCGAACCAGTCGCGCGCCTTCTCGATCTTGCGCTCTGCCCAGAACAGCCTCGCGACGGTGACGATGACGCTCGGCGCGTTGTTGGTCTTCTTGAGCGCGTCGACCGAGCGGGTCTTGCGCGTCGGGCGCGGCTCGGACCACACCGAGTGCGAGTGCAGCAGGCCCGAGGCGGGGAGCGTTTGCAGTGCTGCGGGCGGGGTGAGGCGTTAGTGCCGCCCTGGAGGAGGTGAGACAAGGACGCGGGAAACGTACCTCGTGCGAGCATGGGCTTCGCAGCACCCGACCCGTCCCGCTCCTCGACCTTGACGCTCTCGAGCCAGACCTCCTCGCTCTTCGGGTTGAGGTTCCTCGCCTTCTCGAGCAGCGCGCGCGACTTGATCCGCACGCCCGCCTTCTCCTCGAGGCGCGAGGCCATGATCCACAGCGGGACGGCGGTGGGACACCTCCGCACGCCGAGGGCGAGCGCCTCGCGCGCGCCGGCGAGGTTCGGCGGTGTCTGCGCCTGGAGAGCTGCGCGTGCATCATGTGCAGCTTGGCCGAGGCGGGGAACGCCTTGAGGCCGTCCTTGACCATCTGCAGCGCGGCGGCCGCGTCGCTGTGCGTCCGCTCGAACACGGCCGACTTGATCCAGATCTGCAACGAGAATGCGTCAGCGCTGCTCAGGACGGGCTGAAAGGTCGAGAGGCGCACCCGCTCCGTTCCCGAGACCTCCCGCGCACGCTGCATCAGCTGCTTGGCCGCCTCGATCTGCCCATTCTCGGCCTCGAGCTTGACGGCCGCGAGCCAGATGCCCTCGCTGTCGGGGTTGGCCTCGAACGCGCGGCTGAGGATCTCGCGCGCGCCGTCGACGTCGCCGCCGAGCCACGACTCTTTCGCCGCCATGAGCCAGAGGACCTCGGCTTGCGGGACCGACTCAACGGCGCGATTGAGGAGCGCGAGGAGCGTTTCGCTGCAAGCGTGGTAGAGAGTCAGCGAAGTCCAGAGGGAAGGGGAGAGACGAGGACGCACCGGTCGCCGTGCTGCTTCTCGAGGTCGGCCGCCTTGCGCCAGATCGCCTGCTTCTGCGGGAAGACGTTGAGCGCGTACGCGTAGATCGCACGCGCGGTCGCGACGTGGCCCTTGTTGGTCATCGTCTCGGCGTCGTCGAGCCAGACCGCCTGGCGGTCCTCCTCGTCGACGTCGAGCCCAATGCACGCTTTGACGATCGCCTGCGCCGTGACGGTGCTGCCCTGCGCCTCTGCGCGCTCCGCCTCCGCAAGCCACTGCTCGCGCGAGAGCTCGGCGCCGTTCTTCTTGAGCGCGGCGACACCGTTCGCGATGATCGCGTCGACCTGCGCGACGTTGCCCTCCTGCTCCTGCAGGCGACCGGCGGCGATCCAGATCTCGTGCGAGGTCGGGATCGTCTTGCGCGCCTTGTTGAGGACCTGTCGCGCGCGGTCGGGCGTCTCGAGCCGTGCGAGCGCGAGCCACAGCTCCTGCGAGTGCGGGATGACCTCAACAGCGCGCGCGAGGAGGATCCGCGCGTCCTCGGGGTTGTCCTCGAGCTTGACCGTCTCCTTCCACAGCTTGACCGACGCGGGGATGTACTCGAGGGCTGCGCGGCAGATCGAGAAGAAGGAGGTCAGCTCTCGCCCTGCGTGGGAAGCGGAGAACCGCGCAGATCGCAGCAGCGCACCTTTCCGCAACACGCGCTTCTTCGCCTTGACATCGTGCTCGAGCTCGACAGCACGCATCCAGATCCGCACCGACTGCGGGAGCTCCTGCACTGCGTTCGCGAGGATGACCTTGGCATTCTCATTCGTCTGCGCGCATTAATTGGCACGAAACGTCAGTACGCTCTGAGTAGCGGCGGGGACGGGGTAGGGAAAAAGCGCGCATTCAGCTCGCTCGCGCAGAGCCACACGTCCTCGTTCTTGGGGCACTGGTCGCAGCCCTCGGCAATGATCTTGCGCGCGGCGACCTGCTTGCCCGCAACGTTCTCGAGCCACGCGGCGGCAACCCACCCGGGTGCGTGCTTCGGGTTTGTCTTGGTGAGCGACTGGAGGAGCGCGCGCGCGCGCTTGATGTCGCTGCGGGAGGGAAAGCGAGGGCGTCAGCTGCCAATCCTCTCCATCTTACGCTTCATGCCGGGCGGTCGGCGAGGAGCAAAAGAGGAGGCGACGGAAGGGGACGCACCCAATCTCGCTGCTCGTCTTCAGCAACTGGCTGTCGAGCCCGGTGAGGTAGCCCTTCGGGTCGACGTTCGTCGACCCAAGCGCCGAGTCCGTCCCCGCCTGCTCGAGCTTGATCGAAAGCATCTTCTCGCGCGCCTGGCCAATCTCGGCAAAGTCCGTGAGCGCATCGGCGGGGGTCGCGAGGCCGTCCTTCTGCGGGCGGGCGGGCGGGGTGTCAGCCAGGGTGAGCGGCAGGGAGCAGCGGGATGAAGCACCATCTGGTCGTCGGCGAGCGTGTGCTCGACGGCGTTCATGTCGCGTGCGCCGACGAGGATGCTGTCGGGGACGACGTAGCTGCGACCTTCGAGCCGGGGCTTCTTGACGCGATTGCCGATGAGGTCGCTGACCTCGGCTGTTTGCGCGGGACTCAGGGAGTAGTCAGCATCCCAGCTGGACAAAACACAGACAGAGAGAGAGAGGCCACCACGCACGCAAGTTGTGCCAGTCCGTCTCGCTCATGTCCGCCAGGCCACGCTTGAGGTCGGCAAACTGGCTCTGGATGGTCGGCCGCTCCTTGAGGAGCTTCTCAGCCTGCTCGCGCTCGCGCGCCTCGCGCTTGGCCCGCCGCCGCTCGTCAATCGCCGCGTCGACGGCCTCGTAGATCCGGTCTGCTTCTTCGTCGTCCGCCTCGTAGACGGTACCTGCGCCATGCGAGGACTGTCAGCTGCCATACATACACGTCTCGCACCGACCTGCCTGCACAAGGAGCTGGCGAAGGCGGAAAGCGAGAGGAGGAGGAGCGCCGACTGACCTGCGAACAACCCCTCTCGTTCTCCGGGTCCTGGAACTGATCCGGATTGTACTCCTCCTCCTTCGGCGCCTCGGCCTCGCCCTCGGGGACGGCCTCGCGGGCGGGACCGATGTCGCTGCGGGTGGTGAAGCCCTGCGCGCCACGGCCCGCACCGGCGACGTACGAGGGGGGAGGGGCGAGGCGCAGGAAGGCGTAGCGGTCGCCGCGGAGGCCAAAAATGTCGGCCATGGTGCTCGACTGGCTCTAGTGCGCGGTAGTAGCGAGGGAGAGCTGCGGGGAGATGAGGAGGAGGAGGGGGCGGTGGAGCGCGCGCGACGGCAAAGGCGGGGCGGTCGACGGCGTGAAGATCCGAGTGCAGTTGGTGCTGCTGCTGTATTGGAGTCGCAAGGGCGCTCGTGCGGTGCCGACGCGGTGAGTCCGGGTCGAGCAGGAGGACGACGACGGCGGGTCCCTGCACGTCCTGTGGCGCGTTGAGGAGGCGCGCGCTGCTCTGCTGGGTGTCTGGAGGTGCCTGCTAGCACGTAACCGCGATTCGAAGCGGGAGACGGCGGATGAGGTAGAAGCGGACCTCGCAAGGGCGCCACCACCCGAACTCGCTCTCACTCACAAGGCGCACAAACGGATACCGGCAAAAGGCGTACACATTGCCTCGTCTATGCACTTGGTTCTATCAAGACAGCTCAGCCGGCTAGGCCCGCGCGCCCGCCCCCATCCCAGCCCCGGCTCCCGCCTGCGCCGTCGCCGCGCCGTTCCACTCGCCCGCAAACGCCGCCTCCATCGGCAGCGTGAACATGAGGTCCGCGACTCCGCCACCAGGGACGGGGGTCGCCTCGCGCTCGCGCTCTTTGTCCGCCGCTGCCGCGCCCGCGATGGAGGAGGGCGGGAGGTCCCACCCGCAGAGGGCGAGCGCGCCGAGCTCGAGGGGCGGGACCGCCTCGGTCCAGAGGGGGTTGATCCCCGCGCCTGCCTCGTCGGAAGAGGGGGGCGGGTACGGCACGGGCGGGTAGTTGGTCAGCCGCAGGAGGGACTGCGTCGTCCAGGGGTCGAGGGGCGTCCGCGGTGAGGGCCACGACGAGCACGACGAGAGGAGCTCGTCGAGGTCGCTCGGGGAGAGCGAGTCGAGTGCGGGCGAGGGCGGGTAGGCGGACGACGAGGAGAGCGACGAGGAGAAGGACGAGGACCGCGGCGGGAGCGCGTTGAAATACCCCGGCTGTTCGTGCGGGAAGAGCGGGTAGGGCGCGAACATGAGGGGCGGAGGCTGTGCGATGGCGGATGCGTGTGGCAGTGGCGGGAGTGGCGGGAGGAGGGCGGGGAGAAGCGACATTGGCGAGGTAGGAAGCGAGGTGGAGATGTCGAACGCTGCGGGAGAGAGCGAGGGTCAGTTCCACCTGCACTGAGCAGGAGCATGTAGAGAACTCACGAATGGCATCCGAAGCATCGCCAACCTCGATCCCGTAGTCGCTCAAGTCCGCCTCCGCCCCCTCGTCCTCAATCTCCGCATCCATCTGTACCCGCGGCGATTCCGGGCGCTGTCCCTGCTCCTGCTGCGCGAGGTAGAGGTCCGCGCGGTACACACACGGCGGGTGTTCCGCCCCGTGCGGCGCGCGCTTCTTCCGCGAGACGCACGCCCCGCACGCGGGCTTGGCGCCGTCGCAGCGGACGCGGCGGGACTTGCCTGTGCGCGCTTGTCCGTCAGCTTGATTGCAGGAGGTCCGAGGGGGGGAGCGGACGCACAGGCGAGGCAGGCAAGGCCCTTCTGCAGCGCGGGCCCGCCGCACCGCCTCCCCTTCTTCGGCGCGGAGGCGGGGCGGAGGTACTCCGGGAGGTCGACGGCGCGGACGTAGATGCTTCGGCGTTGCCGTAGGCTGCGAGGGAGGGCGGGAGAGGGCCTGTGAGATGCGGGAAGCAGGGCGGAGATAGCGACGGAGGAGTATTCCGGGGTTGGGACCTCGTCAGCGGCGGTTCTCGAGGAACGCTACCATGCGCCACTGCGACAGAGCGTCAGGAAGAGGTAGAGGGACGCACCGTTCTTGCGGGCGGGGACTCTGCCGCCCTCGTAGATGCACTCGAGCGGCGGCGGGTGTCCTCGCCAGGCTGCGAGGCGCAGGCACGCCTGGCAGGGGCTGCCGCCGTCGCAGCGGACTCTCCTCTGTGCGCCTGCGGGCGGAGACGGCATCAGTACGGGCAAGGGCGGCTGAGGCGGAGTCCGCTGGCGAGAGCAACTGATGAGGCGACGCACAGCTGACGCAGGCCGGGGTGCGGGGCTGGCCGCACGGGCGGTTGATCTTGCGTCCGAGGCGGGACGTGGTCGCAGTCATGGCAGCTTGGAGGGAGAAAGAGAGGAGGAGGAGGACCGACGAGCGGGACGGGCGGAAGCGAGGGCAGCGCTCCAGCAAGGCGGACCGCTCAGCCCGAGGCGCGCAGCCCCACCAGCACGCAACTTTTCCTGCGACGAGCCTTCCTGATCGCTCCCACGATCGCCTCGACGAATCCCCGTGCATCTCCTTAGGCGGGATCAGTGGGACGCGTTGGGGATCGCTTCTCGACGAAAGACGCGGTCCGCTAGTCGCCGCCTGCTGCTGCCTGCGGGCACCCTTTCCTCTCCTCCCTGCTTGCCCTGCTACCGCTCACCGCGCCGCGACGAATGCGCGACGAGCTCCCGCTGCTGGGAGCACAAGCATGCTCAGCCTTTCTCCCGCCGCGCCGGCACGACCAGGCGCGGGACCGTCGAACGGCTTTGCCGAGCCCCAACGCGGCGGGGCGTTAGATTGGCTGTGAGTCCGTCTCTAGATGTCCGTTCGAGCAAGCGGGGACTGCCGCAGGGGGGCGATCTCCGGGCGGGCGCCGCCGCGAAGGGGAGATACCACGTCCGGAGCGGAGGAGGGGGAGGACCCGCTGGCGGCCGAGATAGCCGCGCGAAGCTGCTGAGGTGGAGAAAGAAGCCGGGCGCCGTGCAGTTTCCCGCAATGAAGAGATGCAGGGTAGCAAGAGGCCGTCCAGGACTGGTCGCAGTGGGTATGAGGAGTCGAGGCGGGAGATGCGCGACAGTCCTCCTTCCACCGCTCGCAAGGTCAGAACTACGGCGAGAGGCAACAGCACAGCAAGCTCGTGATGGTGCGCGCAGAGCCGCGACGGAACAGTTGCCGCTAGGACGCAGCGGTCCGCCACCGCAGTCACCTTCGCGGCAACGGTCGAAGGAACAAGCGGCAACAAAAGAGAAGCAGCGGCTATAGGAGGGCTGGAAACCATCCGCCCATGCGGGAATACTTTGGCAACTAGGGATCCCCTGCAGGCGTGTAGACGTGCCTCTGCGGACAACCCCCCCTCGTCAGGGAGGGCGGCTCGCTTCATCGGGGCGTCAACAGGGGCGCAGGTTCTCCCCCCTCACAGTGTCAGGCCCTGCAGTGCCCGATACCCGCTGCTTGGGGGAGACGAGCCCGGGCGACGGGTGGCGCCGGCCACGCACAGGCGTGTTTGAGGGCAAACGGCGTTGGGTCAGTCCCCCTCTCCACGCCTTCAGAGCGGACGACGGGCCTCGTGGGGGGTGAGCGCGGGGTATCTGTAGCCCTAGATACGCATTGCACAGCGGCAGATGACCGCTAGCGACGAGGTGGACGAGGTGCGAGGTCGAGGTTGCGGCACGCGACTCCTGCGAGGCTGTGGATGTGCCCGCACGGCGCTGAGCGGTTCGCGTTCGTGCACCTCGTTTCTGCGTCCCGGGAGACCTGCTGCGATGCCCCTGGACCCGCCCGATGATGCGTGCACCGCATCAGCCGGGAGCCGGCGGAGGAGACGAGGGAGGCCGAGCGCGGGAGGCGAGCCAGCAGAGAAGCGGAGAGGCGCAGCGGCGGGTCTAGCAGGCAGCAGGAGGGAGCCAGAGGCGGGTTGCGCGAGAGGCAGGAGGGCAAGCGGCGCGGGCGGACGGGCCTCGGTGTGGGCGGTCGCCTCGAGGCCGTGCCCTCGCGCGTCCTCCCCCTCCGCCTCCCGTTCTCCAGCCCAGCTGCAGCGCAGTGAGTCTCCCCTCCACCGGCCCTCCCCGCAGACCCCGCCCTCCAGCGCGCCCGCTCAAGTCCCTGCGCGCCCGACGACGCGGCTCGTCCAACTCGCTCTCCTCGCGCGGGCGCACCTGCGACGCCGCCTCGTCGCCCCAGAGCGCACAGCGGGGCGCGCCGATCCCCCTAGCAGGACCTCACTGACCCTCTCCCCGCGCGACAGCCCCTCTCGCCTGCACCCGCCGCCCTCTCCCCGCCCCGCCCGCTCGTCACCTCTCGACGCGCGCTCCCCCTCGCAGCAGCCCCTCACCGCCCCCTTCCCCCCGCCCGCCCGCTCCCACCTCCTACCATGTCCGAGATCAGGCGCAAGCTCGTCATCGTCGGCGACGGCGCGTGCGGCAAGACGTGCCTCCTCATCGTCTTCTCCAAGGGCACCTTCCCCGAGGTCAGTCCTCGCTCGCATGCTTGCGCTCTTCCCGGGCGGGTGCGGACTGCCGCGTCGGCGCGCGGGTGAGAGGAGCGCACGCTCTCGACTTCACCCCGCTCGCACGATGCGACGACGGGGCCTTGGCGTTGAAGCGGACGGGGAGGCGGTGCCGGCGTCTCCGGGACCAGCCTACGCCTACAAGTGTCTGACGCTCCTCCGCACATACGCAGGTCTACGTCCCGACCGTGTTTGAGAACTAGTGCGTTTCCACTCGCTCGCATGCGCTCGAGCCGCCGCTGACCTCGGCCCCACGCAGCGTCGCGGACGTCGTCGTGGACGGCAAGCGCGTCGAGCTCGCGCTGTGGGACACGGCCGGCCAGGAGGACTACGACCGCCTGCGCCCGCTGTCGTACCCCGACTCGCACGTGATCCTGATCTGCTTCGCCGTCGACTCGCCCGACTCGCTCGACAACGTCCAGGAGAAGTGGATCTCCGAGGTCCTGCACTTCTGCTCGGGGCTCCCGATCATCCTCGTCGGCTGCAAGAAGGACCTGCGGAACGACCCCAAGACGATTGACGAGCTGAGGAGGACGAGCCAGCGGCCCGTCACCTCGCAGGAGGTGCGTCCCCGTCCTCTCGCTCTCTTCATCACAGACTAGCGTGCTCATGCACGACCTTCCGCAGGGCGAGATGGTGCGCCA
This sequence comes from Rhodotorula kratochvilovae, assembly GCA_019926025.1. Taxonomy (NCBI): domain Eukaryota; kingdom Fungi; phylum Basidiomycota; class Microbotryomycetes; order Sporidiobolales; family Sporidiobolaceae; genus Rhodotorula; species Rhodotorula kratochvilovae. The sequence continues at coordinate 555,201 of JAHSUG010000009.1, forward strand.
GAAGATCGGTGCGACGCGGTACCTCGAGTGCTCTGCCCGGACGGGCGAGGGCGTGCGGGAGGTGTTCGAGACGGCGACGCGCCTCGCGCTTCTCTCGACCAAGGGCCGCAAGAAGGGCGGCAAGTGCAGCATCCTCTAGATGTGCTCGCCCGCCTGTCCCGCCCTTCTGTGCCCTCCCCCTCTACCCCGCCCTCCCTCCCTCCCGCATGTCCCCGCTCGCATCCCTCCGCTCGCCTTTCCCCTGCGCTAGGCGCATGCCCCTCTTACGACGTCGTTACTACTGCCTCCCTGCCCCTTTCCCCATCAGTTCCCCACCCTCTTTCTGTCCGCGTAGCTTGCGTCCTGCGTCTCCCCACCCCCGCCTGCCCTCCTCCGCCTAAACCCCTCCTCCCCCTTTCCCCCGTGGCTAGCTAGCTCTCGCCGCTCCCCCTCCCTTGCGTTGACGAACGATCCCCCCGGCTGTACTCTACCGCTTTTGCCTCACCCTGTCTGCCGTGCGAGAGTCAAGCCCGTTCCGCACATCCGCATGACGGCGGCATCCCTCTCGCGCTCCGTCCCCCGCCCGCCTCTTGTCAGTGTAAGTCATGCTGCCGCGCCTGGTTCGCTTCCGCCCGTGCTCGACCGCGGCGCACGCTCACGCCCTCCCCGCACAGCTCCCCTCGCTCGCGCGCCCGCTCGCCCGTCTCCCCCGCTCACCGCCTCCCGCCCTCCGCTTCCTCTGCACCTCCTCCGCGGTCCGCAGCTCCAACATGCCTCTCCAGCCCGTGCACACCACCTCCGCGCCCGCGGCCGTCGGCCCTACTCGTGCGTCTGCCCTCCTCCCCCCGCCCCGAAGAGCGCGCTGATGAGGAAGTGGTGGCGAGCAGGCAGGCGATCAAGACCGACTCGCTCGTGTTCCTCAGCGGGTGCATCCCGCTCGTCCCCGAGACGATGAAGGTCGCCGAGGGCGGCGTCGAGGAGCAGACGGTGCGTTCCTGCTCGTCCGATATCACGAGGAGCGGGGGCGAGGCGGCGAGGCGGCGCAGAGGGCCGGCTCTCCGCGGGGCGGTGGATGGGATGGGAAGGCGATGACGGGTGGACGGGCGCCAGAGCGTTCGGGACGATGGCCGTTCGCGCCGTGAAGAGGAGCGTGAGGGATGGACCACGGCGCTCGCTGCGCTCACCCGCTCTGCAAGCCGGTGCAGCGCCTCCGACGCGTCTTCTGGTCACGCTCAACGCACCGGCGGCGTAGCGCACACCACCCGCGCGCGCGACACCCTCGCTGACCCCTCCGCACTTCTCCCGCTGCTCGCGCGCAGGAGCAGGCGTTCAAGAACTTCCAGGCTGTCCTCGAGGCGTCGGGCTGCAAGCTCACTGACGTCGCCAAGACGACCGTTTTCTCCAGAGCCTCGGCGACTTTGCGGCGGTGCGTCTGCGCTCGCTCGTCGATGCTACGCACGGGTGGTGCACGTGCTGCTCGTCGCGCTGGAGCTTCCCGAGCTAGCAACTGACGCGTGTCTATCACTTGCAGGTCAACGCCATCTACTCGCGCATCTTCGGCGACCACAAGCCCGCGCGCTCGTGCGTCGAGGTGCGTTCCTTCCCCTCATCTCGCTCCCATCGCCTACTCACCTCGTTCGCTCGCTCGTGCAGGTTGCCAAGCTCCCGCTCGGTGTCCTGGTCGAGGTGGAGGCGATTGCGGTCCTCCCGAAGGCTTAAAAGGAGGAGGTCGTGGCACTTCTCCCCATCGCGCTGGTCGCTCGTCGCAATCCCAGCACAACAGCAGTTCATTTCGCCGTGTTCCTTCGTCTGCGAAACGCGATGCAGAACGTTCTCTGCGCTCTGTCACGTGCAGTTCCTGCGCGTGAAAGAAGCCAGGCTGTGCAGTTCCGCTCCCTGCCTCTCGTCGAGGCCGGAAGTCAACCGCACCGCCTCTGGTGGTCACGCCCTTGTCCCAAGGAATTTCACTCGTTCGGGATCCCATTGCGCACCTCACGCACACTCGGGGAAGGATGGCGCGCGATTGCACGAACTCGTGACCTCTCGCTCGCGAGGGCCGTGCAAAAAACGCGGTGTGCGGAGGCCCGCCGATGTTTGACGGGGCGGGTGCATGTGGGGGAGGGGGTGTGCTCGTGACGTGAGGGAGAAGGGGCAGAAGAGCAGGGAGAGATATAGCGGAGGCCGTGGACGAGGACAGGAGACGGCGAGCTCCTGTCTGGTTGAGGCTCGAGGAGGGGACGGCGGGCGAGGGGGAAGCGGCGGCGGGCCGGGGGGAGGGCCACGGGACTTGCGCGAATCCGGGGAAGGAGGTCACGGGCTTGCCGCGCTGCTCGCGAGCAAAGACGCGCGGTTTTCTCTGCCAGCGCGCAACGCCTTGCTCTCTCCTCTGCACCCCTCCTCTGAAGGAGCAACCACACGCAGCCATGATTGCCCCGCCGTCCCCGCTCGAGCACATCAAGGGCCACCTCGACATCCGAGGACGCCCTCGCCCGGTGCGTGCACCGCCTCCTCTCGAGATCCTCGCTCCCTGCCGTCGCTGACACGCTCTGCGGAGGACAGCGCACGGCACCATCAAGGCTGGCGACCTCGGGTACGCCAAGGCCTCGTTCGCAGGCAAGGACAAGCACCGCGAAGCCGTCCTCGACGTGCGTTTCCATCCTCGTCCTCGCTGCCCGCGCTCGCGCTGCAGAGGTCCCCAGGCTGACGCCCGCGCGCTTCTCTGTCACCAGATTGTCACCAACAACGGCTTCCTCCCCGACGCCCTCTGCCAGAGCGAGTGCGTCTGCGTTTCCTCCCCCCACTCGCCTCCCGATGGAAGCCGAGGGCAGATCCCTCGCGGTCCGCGTCACGTTACTTTGTTCTGTCGAGCTGACCCGCGAGTGTGTGTGTGGGGTCGACTGGTTCTACACCCAGCTCGGCATCGACGACGGCCTCTTCAAGCTTGCGAGCCCGCAGGAAGTCGCGGACCATGTCGAGGTGAGCTCCTTGCCGCCGCTTTCTCGATCCTTGCGCACCACCTGCGCCCAGTGCGCTTGTCGAACCCGGGGCCGAATACTCACCACGCCTGCACGCGCGCAGAGCTTGTACGGCGCCAAGGTCCAGGCACACGCGAGCCACAAGGACTACCTCGAGATCAAGCTCGAGAAGGAGAGCGAGGTGCGTTCCGTTCCCTGCTGCGTGTTGTTCTTCGTGCAGCTATTGACTCACCGGGCACGCGCGCAGAACTCGGCGGTCTTCATCTTCACCTCGCCGCCGGGCGTCTCGCTCTCGAACGGCCCGCAGTACGAGCAGCGCATCGACAAGCAGTACCTCGACACCTCCAACGCGACCGACGCCTACCGCCTCGAGTCGTACCGCGCCGCGCCCGCCGCGACCGAGACGGACCACCTGACCGTCCCGAACGGCCACGGCACTGGCGTCTCGACGCCCGCTGAGACCGTCGCAGCGCAGCTCCGCTCCTACTTCATCTCCAAATGCGACTTTGTCGACACCGAGCTCTCGCCCGAAGCGCTCCAGCAGCCGGGCGTCGACCTCCGCCAGGTCGCCGACAAGACGTTCCTCGAGAAGGCGACCGAGAACACACTCGAGATCTACCAGGAGCTGATGGACGAGGCGCTCCGTCGCATGGGCCCCGTCGTCGCGGCGTACGAGGTCGAGCGCTCGCGCGAGCGCCGCATCGTCATCGGCTACAAGCAGGGCGGCACGAAGAGCTTCTTTTCGGCCCTCTCTGACCTGTACCACTCGTGCGTTCTCGCTCCTGCGTCATAGGTGGCGTGTACTCACATGGTAGCGGCAGGTACGGCTTCTACTCGACGAGGAAATATGTCGAGAACTTCCGCAACGGCGTGACCATCATCTCGCTCTACCTCCACCCTCTCCAGGGACCGCCGTCCGAGGCGAGCATCCTCCAGATCATCAAGGAGTCGTCGCTCATCTGTACGTTACCCTCTCCCGTCACGTTGCACATTCTCCGTTGACCTCGTCATCGCCACCCAGACGTCCTCCCGAACAACCCGCTCTTCACGGGCTCGCAGCTCTCGGTGCAAGAGGCGACGTACGCGTACGCGGGCTGGATCTTCGCGCAGCACTTCCTTAACCGCCTCGGCCCGGCGTACTCGGCGCTCAAGGACCTCCTCGACGAGAACGACTCGGTGCAGGCTGGAGTCCTTTCGGACATCCGCGCGCGCTTCAGGCAGGAGACGTTCACGCGCGGCAGCATCCTCGAGACGCTCCAGCAGTACCCCGACATCATCAGGCTCCTCTACATCAGCTTCGCGTACCGCCACTACTACAACGTCTTCGGCAACACCCTCGTGTGCGTCCCCGCTTTCCCCCTCACTCTCCGTCGGAAACACCGGTCACTGACTCGCCCGAACGCAGCCCGACGCTCTCGTACGCGCGCCTGCAGTCGGCCGAGGTCCTCTCTGGCGAGCAGCTCGCGGCGCACATCAAGAAGCACGTGCTCAACAAGCACGACGCGCAGATCCTCGAGTCGTTCGTTACGTTCAACGAGGCGATTCTCAAAACCAACTTCTTCACCCCGACCAAGGTTGCCCTCTCGTTCCGCCTCGACCCGGCCTTCCTCCCCAAGGACGAGTACCCGGTTCGCGCGTACGGCCTCTTCCTCGTCGTTGGCGACGGTTTCCGTGGCTTCCACCTCCGCTTCAAGGACGTCGCCCGCGGCGGTCTCCGCATGATCGTGCGTTCTTGTCTCCCTGGCGCTCCTCCTCCCGCTGACTTCCGCCCCGCTCGCGCAGATGTCGCGCAACCGCGAGAACTACTCGATCAACCAGCGCAACCTCTTCGACGAGGTACGGCCTCGCGTCGACGCAGGCGCTCAAGAACAAGGACATCCCCGAGGGCGGCTCCAAGGGCGCCATCCTCCCCGACCTCGGCGCGAACCCGCAGGTCGTCTTCTCCAAGTTTGTCGACGCCATCTTTGATCTCCTCCTCCCCGGCAAGACGCCGGCGTCAAGGACAAGATTGTCGACCTTTACGGCAAGGAGGAGATCGTGCGTCCCCCTCCCTCCCTCCTCTCACACGTCCTGACCCCGTCCCCTTCCTTCACGCGCAGCTCTTCTTCGGCCCGGACGAGGGCACCGCGCACTACATGGCGTGGCTCGCGGACCACGCGCGCGCGCGCGGCGCCGCGTGGTGGAAGGCGAGCTCGACGGGCAAGCCCGCGTCGACGCACGGCGGCATCCCGCATGACACGTACGGCATGACGAGTCTGTCGGTTCGTGGGTACACGACGGGCATCTACCGCAAGCTTGGCTTGAAGGAGGAGGAGATTAGGAAGGTCCAGACTGGCGGGCCCGATGGCGACCTTGGTTCCAGTGCGTGCTCTCTCCATGCTTGCTTCTCGCCCTCCACATTGCGAGTCTACTGTGGACGTTGCGATGAGCGTTGCGCAATACGGACGTGATAGCTGACCCGCGCACTTCCGCATCGCAGACGAGATCCTCCTCTCGAAGGACAAGACCACGACCAGTGCGTGCCCTTCTCTCCTCCACTTTGCACACCCTACACAGCACATATTGACCCGCCGCACCGCATGCAGTCATCGACGGCTCGGGCACGGCGCACGACCCGAACGGCCTCGACCGCGAGGAGCTCGTCCGCCTCGCCAAGGCGCGCGTCATGATCAACAACTTTGACCGCTCCAAGCTCTCCAAGGACGGCTACATCGTCCTCGTCGACGACCGCGACGTGACGCTCCCGAGTGCGTTCTGCTCGCGGCCGTCGTTCGCGACCTCCTCGTCCCGAGCTGGGTTGCTGACTCGTCTTCTCCCTCCCTTCGCACAGACGGCGACGTCGTAGCCGACGGCACCGACTTCCGCAACTCGGCGCACCTCCGCTACAAGGCGGACATCCTCGTGCCGTGCGGCGGCCGCCCTTCGTCCATCAACGTCAATAACGTCTCGCAGCTGTGGGACGCGGATGGCGTGCCCAACTTCAAGTACATTGTGTGCGTCTGCGCGTCCTCGCTGTTATGTAGAGTGGAAGAGTGGGGGCCTGACGATCGACTTGCCCGCCCTCCTCCCTCCTCCCCCCTTCCCCCTCGTCTCCCGCCGACCTCCCTCGCCTACTGGGCATGCACACGAGCCCAGGGAGGGCGCAAACCTCTTCTGCGATCAGGGCGCCCGCCTGCAGCTCGAGAAGAAGGGCGTCATCCTGTACCGCGACGCCTCGGCAAACAAGGGTGCGTCCCGCCTCTTCCTCCTCTTTCGGGGCTCTTTCGCTGACGTTGTCGTGCTCTGCAGGTGGTGTCACGTCGTCCAGTCTCGAGGTCCTCGCCGGCATGGCGCTCAACGACAAGGAGTTCGCCGAGCTGATGTGCTCGCCCCCGGGCACTGGTGCGTCTCCTCCTTCCCGCAGCCTTTCTCTGGGCCTCGCACTGACGCTCTGTGTGCTCGCAGAGGAGCTCTCCGACTTCTACAAGGCGTACGCCCGCTCGATCCAGGAGACCATCTCGAACAACGCGACGTGCGAGTTCGAGGCGATCTGGAACGAGCACGAGCGCACCGGCCGCTCGTACACCCTGTACGCTCCCGTCCCTCCAGCCGTCTTCTCGAGGCGCGCAAGAACCGCCTGCTGACCACGATCATGTGCGCGCAGCCTCTCGGACGACCTCTCGCGCAAGCTCGTCCACCCAGGACGACATGGAGAAGTCGCGCCTCTACGACGATGTCCCCCTTCGCCGTGCCGTCCTCGCGCGCGCGCTCCCGCGCGTCCTCCTCGACAAGATCGGCCTCGACGCGATCCTCGCGCGCCTGCCCGCGGCATACGCGCTGTCGATCTTCTCGTCGTACATCGCGAGCCGCTACGTCTACTCGTACGGCATCGAGAGCAGCCCGATCGACTTCCACTACTTCCTCCAGAAGCTCTCGGCCGACGCTGATGCCGAGGCGTGAAGTACACCTCGCTTCCTTCCTCCCGCCCCCTCGATAGACCTGCATCTCCCTTCATCCCGGTTCCTTTTTCGCCTTCATCAGTGCCCTTCCTCGACCGCGATCTACACCTCCACGGACAATGATTCTGCAAATCATCAGTTGTGCTCGACGTTGACGCGTGGGCGAGAAGAGAGCGGGAGCGAGCAGAGAGTGTGCTCGGCGAGGCGAGGAGCTGGCTCTTCTGACGTTCCGTCGTCTCGCTGCGCACGCTCCGCGCCGTGTCGGAGGAGTAGCGCGCGCTTCCGCGAGGGAGAGCAGCGGACGACGTAGTTCGCCCGGCAGTCGCAATCGCAACTCTCGCGCGAGGTGTTCTCCCGTCGACTTGGCGACTTGGACTTGTCTGACGTGAAGCAATGTCAGCCGAGGAGCGCAGCGAAAGATGGTGGACGCAAGAATGCCGCTTCCTTCGGATCGGAACCTCCTTCACGCGCTGAGGAGGAGGAACGACACAACTCGGATGGATGGCAACAACAAGATGCTGCTACGAGGCAGAGAGGGAGACAATGCACAGATAAAGGCGGCGGGGTTGAGCGGGACGGATGGAGGGAAAGTGTTAGGAAAGTGGCGAGGGCGAAGTCGAGCGAAGGGAAGGCGAGGGAGGGTATGGCGGAGGGCGTCAATCAGACGACGGGGTTTGTACGTGCAGGAGAGTGGGTCAGCAAGGGTTGATCGGAAGAAGAACGGGAAGGGCCGCACTGGCACGCCAGGTGAACGGGTCGACATTCCCGCTCGGGTTGACGATCTCGAGCACGACGCCCAGGGCTTTCAGCTGCGCCTGCAGCTTCGACCCGAAGAGCGAGAGCCACCACCTCCCGCCCGTGGTGCTTGGGCGCGGGATTCTGAGCGTTTCGAGGCGCTTGAGGCACGGCGCGGCGAGCGCCTTCTCCAAGACGGACTCGGCGTACTCCGAGCACGTGTGGATGTCCTTATCCGCCCCGCCCAGGTCGACGGTGAGGGTGAGCTGGACGAGGGAACGCTCGACGCTCCAGAGGAGGGAAACGAGCGACTTGATGGGCGCGCAGAGGTGGAAGTTCTCGAGGTTCCTGCTGGTGACGAGTGAGGCGAGGTAGGGATAGTTGACGCTGCTGGAAATGGAGAGGTTCCAGACAGCAGGAGGCGCGGTGCCGCTAGTAGCGAGGTAGTCGAGGATCTCCGCTCCGCGATTCTGGCGGCGCGTTTCAAGCACGAGCGTCTCGAGCGTGGCGAAGTTGGTGCTCGTCAGGGTCTGCGCCAGCGTGACTCCGATTGCGCCGACGATGACCAGGTGACGAGCGTCTCGAGCGTGGCGAAGTCGAGCGTGGCGAAGTTGGTGCTCGTCAGGGTCCGCGCCAGCGTGACTCCGATTGCGCCGACGATGACGAGGTGCTTGAGGTCCGGGTACGAGCCGGAGAAGTTGGACTCGTTGGCATTCGACAAGAGGAGCTGGCGGAGCGCTGCAAGTGAGGCCGCGAGGGCGAAACTTCCGCACGACGCGCTCGAAGCTGGCAAGCGGCAGGCCATCGGCCTTGAGGAAGACGAGCGAACGGACTCCGCTGCTGTACTTGTCCGCAAGCCAAAAGCTGCACTCGGTCCAGTTGAGCGCGTATGCGGGCTCGCGCCGGAGGAGGCGCGGGTGGACGCAGATGAGGGGGGAGCGAGTCTTGCGGAGGAGGACCTCCTTCGCCCACGCCTTGTTGATCAAAACGAGGGGCCCGACGACTTCGGCACGCGTGCTGCGGCCTTGCGTGGTGGTCGGAGGCGGCCCGACCAAGTGGTCGAGAAGCGTGAGCCACATCTCGCGCGAGAAGAGCGGGAGCGTCTTGGTAGCGGGAAGGTGGTCCCAGGGCCCGACGGGCGGGTCACTGCTCGAGTCGCTCCCAGTCGACGCGATCTGGGTGTTCGGCGTGGACGAGGGTGAGGACGACGGGGCGGGCGGCGAACTGGGCGGGGTGCCTGTCGAGGTGCTACAGTCGCTCTCAGCCATGGCGGCGACTTGCTGGGGAGGTGGAGAGGTGTGAGAGTGCGAGGTGGTGGGAAGAAGTGGCGGGAAGGAGGAAGAGAGAGACATCGAGAGCGAATGGGCGGCAAGTCACCCTCGTCGAGCGAGCAGGCGAGACCGGACGAAGCCACGCGATAGGCCAGCGCAAGTCCTCCCAGTCACCTCTCGTCCTCTGAGCTCAGTTTCGAAGCCTGCAGGCGGCCGTGCAGCTCTCGCAAAGCCCTGTACACGCGTGGGCACGCTCGCCTCCTCGACCTTCGCAAATGGGCGAGGTGAGGGGAGAGAAAGCGCGCTTCGCTGCCCGAGCTGCGCGTGCGGCGTACGCTCTCAAATGCTCTTGTACGCATCTCCCCCCACACGGGCTTCTCCACTCTGCCTGTTCAACCGAGGTGCTGGCGCCTCGATGCAAAGAACGGCCAGTGGACAGGTTGGCTGCTGCTGGCAGCGCGCCTTCCCTCTCGCTCATAGCCTGTCCTTATGTCACTCTGTGGGGTTGGCAGCGGGCTACCCTCTGAAGCTTGAACGCGGGCTCGTCAGAGCCCGAAGACGGGCAGAACTCGGAGGGCATGGGGGGACTGAGTCGAGCCGCTGGTCGCTTTCTTTTTGCTCCGCGCTGCTCACACATCGCTCAAACACGGATTGTGATGTAGCGAGGGAAGGATCCCGCCGTTGTGCAACCTACCGCCCGCCGCCCACCTCCTCCCCCTCGAGCCTCCTCCGCAGCGCCTGTGGGATATCCTTCGGCAGCGCCTCATTGACCTGCATCTTGGTTGTCAGCACAAGAAGAAGCGAGGAAGCGAGAGATAGCACACCTTCTTCGCGACCTCCTCGCCGCCGCTCGCCCACGACGCCTCCACAACGGGCAGCACCGTCCGCGCGACGAGCTCGCGCTGCACGAGCTCGTCGAACGTCCCGCCCGCGCCGACCTCGAGGACGCCGCCCTCGATCTCGACGGGGAGGGCGGGGACGCGCAGCGCGCGCATGAAGCGGCGCCAGCGCTGGCACGTCCGGAGCAGCTTGAGCTGCCGGTGGAGGAAGTGCTGCCGCGCGAGGAAGGTCGAGGGGTCGTACGCGAGGGAGGGGAGCGTGAGCGCCGATAGGTGAGGGAGGACGAGCGATTGCGACTGTGCGATCGCGAGACGGAGGCGGTGCTGGAAGGCGTGGATGAGGGACTGCGGCGAGTCGCGGGGTCAGCGCAGCATGAGGGAGGAGAGAGGGAGCGCACCTCGAACCTGGGGCTGCTCGGCTCGACGCAGTAGCTGACCTCGTCGACGACCCGAAGCGCCGCCGCCGTCTGCCGGCTGCTGAACGGGTCGTACGCCGCGCGCGCGAGCTTCTCGAGCCGCGGGATGACGACGGACGTCACGAGCGCGTTGACGACCTCGGCGGACTCGTCGGGCTTGTCCTCGTCGTCGTCATCGTTTGCGCCTTCGCGATGCCCATACGAGGTGAGGTTCTGGTGCCATTGATACGCGGAAAGATCCGATGCCGTGCGCGGCAGTTCGTCGATCTGCGCGTACGAGCAGGAGGAACGTCAGTGCGAGTGCAGAGGCGCTCGAGGTAGTCGCACGCACCTCGAACGGGTTCCAAGCGGCCATCTCGACCCTCGCCCAGAACTCCCACACCTGCACCAAGCTGAGCCCCGCAAAGGTCATCTCGTACTCCTCGGCGAACTTCTCGCGCCACTCCTCGAACCGCCTCCGGATGCCCAAGTTCGGATCGCGGAAGTCCGCCGCCTTGACATCGGCGAACAAGCCCGCAAGCGCCTCCTGCTGCGCTGACAGCGCGGCGCTCAGGTCCGCGAGGTCGTCCGCCGGGAGAGCGTCGTCCGAGACGTACCCGGGCGAGTCGACCGCGTCGGGGTACGCGGACGGGCGCGCCGCGCGCGAGGCGTGTCGTGTCGAGCGGGCTGCACGCCGCGCGTTGCGCGCGTGCGAGCGCGGCGCGAGGTCCTCGGGCGCTTCGATGTCGGTGTCGGCGAGGACGGTGTCCTCTGCGGGCGGGGCGTCCGCGGGGGGGAGGGGGCGGAAGGCGGAGGGGAGGGCAGCGCCCGTGAAGAGCGCGACGTCGTCCGCGTCGTCGGCGTAGCGGCGGCGAGAGATGATGTTGTACCGCTCGCGCTGGATGGCGAGGTACTCGGCCTCGATCTTCTCGAGTTGCGGGAACTGCACATCGGACGCGCTATCAGCCTGATGGCCCGGGAAGGGAAGTGAAAGCGGGCCCAGCGAGCACACGCACCTTCTCGTCGAGGAAAGCGCTCCAGTCTTCGACCTGCTCCTTGAACTCCTCGAACCACCTGCTCTTGCTCTCGACCTTCTCAACATCGTCGCGAAGCTCGCGCTCCTGCTTGTCGAGCTCGGCGCGTTCCTGCTCAAAGTGTGCGAGCGCACCCGTGTCGATGCTGTGCGACGCGGTGAGCGTCGTGAGCGCGGCGGAGAGGCGCGCGTTGACGGCCGCGAGGGAGGGGAGGGTCGAGGATTGCGGAACTGCGCACGTGCGAGGTCAGCGATCGATGTGCAGGAAATCATGGGAGACGAGGAACGCACTTGGTGCCGGCCTGTATGGCCCCTTCGTCTTCGCCTCATCCCGCTTCTCCACCCTCCTCCCCTCCCCGCCGCGCCGGATCTGCGCCTCCTCCCAATCGCGCATCTCGGCGTCGTCGTCATGCACATCCATCTCGACCTCGTCGATCATCTCGCCCATCTCGGCGCGGAGCGCGCGCGCCGCAGCGGCGTTGGCGCGCTTGCCGAGCGGGAGGCGCGAGAGCGAGTCCGTGAACGCGGCCATGTCTGCGCGCGGAGCCCGTCAGTCTCGCTCGCAGAATCCGTGGGGAAGGAAGACGCACCTTCGTCCCCATCGCCGAGCTCGTCCTCCTCGCGCACGAGCCGGCTCTCGCCGCCCTTGCTCGCAAACCCGACCTCGAGCGGGACGAATCCGTCGTCGCCCCCCCTCGGCGGGGCCGAATTCCCGCCTTGCGCATCTCCTCCCTGCGGGCTTTCGCGCGCGCGATCGAGTCGGACGAGGGGAAGATGGTCGAGTCTGCTCGTGGGCTGGTCAGCGAACGGGCCGGAGGGCGGAGGGGAGAGCGCACCCTCGAGCTGCTCCTCGCCGAACTTGCTCTTGGTGAGCTCGTCAAAACCCTCCGCGCCCTCGCTCGCCTCGACAGCTGTTGCCGCACCTCGCGGCGCATTGAGCTGCCCGCGCTTGAGTTCGTCCAGGTACTCCTTCGAGTAGATCGAGCGGGCGGCGGGGCTCGCCTCGGCAGTCGCTACGGGTGCTGGTGCTGCTGCGGGCGATGCGAGGAGGTGGAGGACGCAGAAGTGGGGGTGGGGCGGAGGAGGCGGCGAGGGGTGCTCGACGGGGTGGAGCGCTTGACGACGAAAGATGCATCCGAGTCGCCCTCGTCCTGCGCGAGCGTACAAGGTTGTCAATCCTGTCGAGCGCGTCTCACAGGAAGGGGAGAGGGTGGACTCACATCGTCGTCTCCGCCGAAACTCACGCGCGAGCGGGCCTTGCCGCCCTCGAGGTCCTTTACGCGTCCGGCGGGGGTCTTCTTGCCCCTGGTCCTGAAGACGGGGACGTTCCCGTCGTCCTCGTCTGGCGCTGGAGGGGCGGTGTGGGCGCTGGTGGGCTCATCGGGCGGAGGAGGGGCGGAGCGGAGCGCGGACGACGACGGGCGCGGCTTGGAGCGCTTCTTGATGGTGAACGCGGGCTCAGGGTCCTCTTCCATCGGGAGAGCGCAGTCCAGCCAGGTTCAAGCGCGTGGTAAGGGAGGACGAGCTCCCGCTCCGTCGGTCCCTCTCCTCGACCCTCCCCCGCTCGCTCTCGACAGCTCGAGCGATGCAGGCGAATCCGCCATTGCAGCTCCCGGGCTACACCTGGGACCCACAGACCAAGCGCTTCTTCAAAACCCCGACCTCGGTCGCGAAGCACACCCCCGCCTCATCGGCCCGCACCGCCTCGTCCCGCCAGCAGCACGCCCAGGCCAAAGACGAGTCCGCTGCGAGGAAACGCAAACGCGCGAGGAAGACTCTCGACAAAGGAAAGTGGCGCGCAGTCGAGCCGGCGGGGCTGGGCGCACTCCGGAACCTCGAGCTGGGCAGGTGGGACTCGGTTGGACGCACGGAGAGGATGCATCAGTGCGTTCGCCTGCTCGCAACGTCCTCACTCGGAGCGCTGACCGGCCGAATTCGCCGCAGTGACCTCCGCGCTTCGAGCATGTCCCGTCTCTCGTCTGTGCGGACCATCTACCCCGACTGCGTCCCCATCGACGACTCGATCCTGCACCTCTCCTTCGACGAGCTCAACCCAACGACCCTCCGCATCGGCACCTCGAGCGGGACCATCGCGTGCGGGCTCTTCCTTCGCTCATGCTCTCCTCGTTCTCCGACCCTGACCATTCACGCTCATGCAGGACGGGCCACCTCGCCCGCCCGCAGGACGAGCTCGCCTACTACCCCAACGACGAGGAGGGCTGGCGTACGAGCTGGTTCTGCCCGAGCAAGATCACGAGCCTCAGGACGTGCGGCGAGCGGATCGTGTGCGCTCTCATCCCTTTTTCGCTCTCGACCAGCTCGCTCACACGCGCGTCACGCTGCAGTGCGACGTCCCTCGGTCCTCCTGCGCAGGCAATAGTTGGCACGACGCGGGATAACATCTCCCTCGCGTGCGCTTCCTCTCCCTCCAACACCCTTCCCGCCCTCCGTGCTCACTCTCCCTCAACCGTCAGCTCCGTCACCCTCTCCCCGCGCAAAACCTCCCTCTGGACATCAGCCATCTCTCCCACGCTCCTCGCTCTCGGTGCGCCCCTTCCTCCGCCTCCTCTACCACGAGTCGCTGACCCCGCCGAGGCAGGCTGCGACAAGAAGGTCCTCCTGTGGACGGACCCCTCCCGCGCGGGGCAGATGGACGCGTATACGACGGGCGGGAACCGCGGTGATGGGACGGTGTTCGCGCTCGATCTGCACGAGGTGCGTCTCGCCGGCGTCCTCGTCCGGTGTGCCCTTCCCGCTGCGGGGATGCAGGCTCATCGATGATTTGCGGGTCCGCACAGGAGCTCGTCTTTGCTGGCACGAGGAAGGGCCGCGTGCATGTCTTTGACCGGCGCGCGTCGAGGGGGACGAGCGAGCAGGGCGGAGGCGGAGGCGGGAAGAGGCGCGAGCGGGAGACGCGAGACGAGGTGCGCCGCACATCTCTCTCCTATCTCATCTACCCCTCCGGAGTATGTGCTGATAGGTCAGGTTGTCATTGACGCGCAGATGCAGCTCAACCTCGCGAGCCCCGTCACGCACATCCGGCATCTGAAGGAGCAGCCGCACCAGGTCGTCGTCGCTGGCATGGACGGGTACGTTGAGCGTGACTGCGCTAGACGAGGTTTTCGCATGAGCTAACTCGCCTGGCTCGATCGTCTCGACGGACAGCTTCCTCGGCCTCTTCGACCTGCGCTTCCCCTCGTCCTCCTCAACCCGTCCAGCGCCGGCGTCACGAGCCACAACAAGTGGCACAGCGAAGCCGACACCGCTACTCGACCTGAAGGGTCACGTCAACAGCTTTGCGACGGACCTCGGGTTCGACGTCTGGAGGGACGGGTGGGTCGCGGCTGGTGCGTCCCGCTGATCCCGCTGTTCTGCGCTCTCGCACCGTGACACGCGCTGATCCGAGGAATCGCTGCTGTGGCGCAGCTGGGCAGGACAACCGCCTCCGCCTCTGGTCTCTCCGCACCGGCACGCCTATCCTCCCGTCCTCCTCGTCCCGAGCAACACCAGCACCTTCCTCCCCGCCGCGGTCCCCGTACCGTCGAGCTTCTCCACCCCACCCTCCCGCTCTCCAGCCCTCCTCGCCTCTCCCTCTCATCCCCTCCTCCGCCCCTTTTCTGCCCCGCTCAAAGCCCTTTCCTTCGCCGCGCTCGACCCGCTGCGGCTCCGCTCGCAAGGGTACGTCGAGCGTCTCACGCCCGACAGCGCAGCGGGAGAAGGGCGGTGGGGTGCGCCGAGTTTGTGGGTTGCGGACGGGGCGGGGCTCGAGGGGTTTGCGGTAGTGTGAGTAGGAGCGTTGCGTCGGTTGGCGCAGAGACGCGGTGTAGCTATAGTGAGGACCAGCAAGTGCGGATCAGGACGCAGGGACGTCCCGCGAGCGTTCCGAGCGGAGCACGGGGTGCAATCACGCGCATCTTGCTCTCGTGCGAGAGCTTCTTCCAGATCGCGCTTCCCGCCTTTAGCCGCCTCGCCGCGGGCTCTGAGTAGTGCGACTGAGCGAGTACACCCGCCAGCAATCTGCGCAGGGCAAAGCTCGTAATTGCGCGTCCCGAGGCGCGGGACCGTCCCGCGACTCTGGCCTCGCTCCTCTGCTCGCTCTCGTCCGTTCCAGCTAAGCTCAGACGCACCCGGTCCTTTTGCTCACTCGAACACACACACAACTGCGCTCGAGCTCCCATGGCCCTCTCGTTCCTCGCTGGCAAGGTGCGCGACTTCATCAGTTGCCCCACTTCCCGAAGCCTCCTCGTCCGTGCACAGCTGTGAGGGCGACCGTGCGGGCGGCGATGCACACCAGAGCTTCCTATGCGCGTCGTCACGCCAGCCTGCGCTGCACGAGCTGACGCCGCACCCTCCTTACAGGCTCCCCCCCTCGCACCGCCCGCTCCCGCCCCAGACGGATCCCTCTCGTACTTCGGCGGCGCGCTCACCGTCTGGAACACGACACACGCGGACGGGACCTTCACGACCAAGCAGCTCTTCCGCGCCGACTCTCCGCACACCGGTCGCGGGAAGGAGAGCACCGCGACGCCCCCGCTCCATGTGCATCTCGAGCAGACCGAGACGCTCGAAGTGGTGCGCCCCTTCCATTTCCCCTCTCAAGAGCGCGCGCTGACCCGCCACGCGCGCCCCGCATAGCTAAAGGGCACGATGGTCTACGTCGTCGACGGCGTCGAGTCGACCGCCGCCGCGCCCGCAAAGGTCGTCATCGCGCCCGGCCAGGTGCACACGTTTTGGCGCGAGGGCAAGGAGGGCGAGGGCGAGGACTTGCTCATGCAGGCGACGTCCGAGGGCGGGCACGCCGGGTGCGGGTTCGACGAGCGCTTGTGCGTCCCTCGCTGCCTTTCCACCACTGAGAGCCTGCCCTAACGTAACATTGCCGGCAGCGTCCGCAACTTCTGTCCGTCCGCTCGCACTCCTTGAGGCGCGCGAAGGCTGACCCGCTTCCTCCGCTGCGCGCAGACGGCTACCTCTCGTCGTGCGTCGCCGCAGGCGTCGACCCCTCGCCCTTCCAGATCTTCCGCTTCCTCGACTCAGCGGGCGTTGCGGTCGCTGCGCCCTCGGATCGGGCGGGTGATGAATCTCGCGCTCGGTGCGTCGTCGCACTCCGCTTCGAGTTGCGAAGGTTGCTGACCCGACATTTGCGGCACAGGAAGGATCGGCGGTGGGCTGCTCGGGTACAAGACGGCGTATGACGAGTTCGCCGCGAAGGTGGAGGCGAAGTAGGGGGGCGGAGAAGTTCCTCAGTTGTTCCCGCTTGTCGTCGCCCGTCGCGCCTGTTCCGCTTGTAGTATCGCCCGCTCTGCTCTGCAGTGCAGTTCTCTCATCCTGGCAGCCGCAGGAGCTGAGAAGTACGGCAAGCGGAACAAGCACAGTCTGTACAACAACGCGCAGCTACACGACTTCCAGCCTCCCCACCACAAGACCCTCCCTCCCCTCGAGCTACCAGGGTGCCACCGCCCACCTCGTTCAAGCCTTCCACATCCGCTCAGTCGTCGTCCTCGAACCCCTGCAGCGGCTTCGCCCAGAGGTTGAGCTCGAGCCGGAGCGAGTTCAAGCTCGCCGTCACCTCGTGCCCAAACAACCGGGGCGCGTCGTCGCCCGCGCTGCTGCCCGTGCTCGCGCTCCCCGCACCAGGACCCGCGCCGGCCCCTGCCCCCGCGCCGGACGTGCGCGCGCTCGTGCGGCTCGTCCGCCCGTCCGCCCCGCCGCCGCCGCCGTGCGCAAGCCCGCCGCCGACCGCCCCCGGGCCACACGCGTCGGCCTCGCAGAGCTCGAACGCGACGCGGTCAAGCGCCTCGACCTCGTGCTTGGTCTTGCGCGCGCGGATGATCTCGCGGTAGGTCGCTCCCGCGCTCGAGATGGTCGCGGCGCACTGCTTCGAGAGGCGGTGCAGGAGGGCCGGACGAGGCTGAAGTCGATCAGGGAGGGGTACATCCGCGCGAGGACGCTCAGGAGCCACAAAGCGGCGGGGACGTTGACGTTGTGGACGTAGTTGCCGACGACGGAGAACCTGCCCGCAGTAGGCGTCAGCTTGCCGAGGACTCGGGAGGGAAGGGAAGGCGCGGGACGCACGGCATCCAGATGCGCGACTCGACGCCCCACCGGAGGATGATGATGGCCGACTCGGCGGCCATGCGCGCCCACTTACGGATCTGCGGGTCGGCGGCGTCGAGCTTGGCGGCGGGGATGTCGCGGAAGATGTACATGAGGATCCACTGCCGGAAGTAGTGCAGCGGGACGATCGTCTTGACTGCGTGCGGGGGAGCGGGAGCGTGAGCGCCGTCCGAGCGGGAGGAGAGAAGGGGGAGGACGCACGGTCCGCCGAGTCGCCCCACTGCGTGACCGTCTCCATCATGTTGAAGTACTTGGCGTTCCACGCGTCGAGCTCCGCCAAGCCCTCCTTGACCGTCTCGAACACCTCGCCCACAGCCGGCTTGACGGCGCGCAGGCCCGGGCCGAGCTTCTCGTACACGCGGAGCATGACGGCGTTGCCCTCAAAATTGGTCCGGATGACGCCGTCGGTCGGGTGCTCGGCGTACCCCGAGCTGCCGAGCACGTCGAGCTGCAGGCGCAGGAGGTCGATCTGCGGCCAGACCGAGCCGTGGTGCGCGCGGACGTAGGTGTAGCTGCGGGGTGGCGCGCGCGGGGTGTCAGCCAGTGCGCATAAGTGGAAGAGGGAGAGCGCGCGCGCAGACGCACAAGGAGAGCCACAGCCACGCGACGAGGCCGACGCGCGTGTGGTTGACGAGCCTGCGGCCCTTGGGCGAGTTGCGCTCCTCCTCGGTCATGTCGGCGAACTCCTGCGTCGCCGTCGGCTGGATGAAGCGGTATCCCGCGACCCAGGCGTGGACGAGGAGCTCGGGCATCGAGTGGTACAGGCCGAGGAGGATGAGCGCCTTGAGCGAGAGGATCGGGCCGAACTCGAGGATCACGTTCGTGTTTGCGTCGTCGAGCGTGCGGACGCCTGCGCGCGCAAACGTCGGCAGGATCGAGTCGCTCGGGAGGTGCACCGCCGGGTTCTTGGTCTCCTCGTCCGTCGCCGAGGGGAGGAACGATTCGTGCGCAAGCCGGATGGCCTCGCGATACGTCGCGTGGAAGGTATCGAAGCGGGAGAGGGAGCGCGCGCCGATCGAGATGACGGTCGCGAGGAAGAAGGGGGAGCGGCGGCGCGTCTCCTCGAACGAGAGGTGCGCCTGGTCAGAGAGGTGGTCGAGGCCGTTCGAGGCGAAAGTGAGGTGGTAGCTGTGGCAGGTGGGCGGCGGAGGAAAGAGTACAGTAGGGAAGAGGGCGGAAGCGAGGCGATCAGGCGGGAGGGTAGGGAGGAGGAGAGAAGGAGTGGGTCGGATGGCTTCAGTCCCGCGTCAGGTCCCATGCGCCAAGCCCTCCCCGAGTGCGAGGAACTACGGAAGACTCACGATTCGAAGCACAGCGCCGCCTCCTCCTCCGTGACGAGCCCACGCGCGATAAAGTCGCCGTCGGCGGGGTTAACGTCGTCGCCCTTCCAGCGCTTCTCGCGGTGCGAGTCGGCCGTACTCGCCGCCGCGCCCGTCCGCCCACTCGCGGCGCTGCTCGAGCGGTCGGGCTCGTGCTTGAGCGCGCTGCTGGGCGAGCTGAAGCGCCCTTGCGGGGCTTGCTGCTGCGGGGGCATGGGCGCTGCCGCGCCCGCAAGGCCCGACGGCTGGCCGTACATCGCGGGGTACGCGCCGTATGCCTGTTGATGGTGCTGCTGCTGGGCGTGCTGCGGCGCCGCATAGTCGACCGCGCCGTGGGCGGGCGGGTACATAGACGGGTGCGGCTGCTGCGGCGGGAGGTGCACCTGCCGTGCCATGGTGATCTGCATCTGGTACAGCTGGGCCTCGAGCGCGGCGAGTCGCCGCTCGTGGTCTGTAATCGTGTGCGGCGAGACGGGCGGCGGCGCGCCGTTGGTCGCGACAAGAGCGTGCCCGTTCGCGGTCGCGTCCTCGAGCGAGGCGAGGCGGTGCTCGACCTGACCCAGGCGGCTGCGTGCGCGCATTGCTCGTCAGTAACGGACGCGGGATGGGGAGCGAGGGAGAGGACGCACCCCTCGACCCAGGCTTCTGTTACGCCTCCTCCGCGCGGGCGGGGTGGGGCAGCGGGCGGCGCCTCGAAGACGCAGTCGACCTGGGCAGCCCTGCACCTCCTGCAGGGGGCCTTCTCGGGGCCCTCGCACTTCATCTCTGCGGGCAGTTGCACGTGCGATCAGTGACCGGGGTCGCCCCTGGAGACGAGGGGGGACGCACTCTGGCGCCTGCAGAGCTGGCAGGCCATTGCGCTGCGTGCCTTGGGCATGTGCGGGCTGGCCTGGGTGCCGCTGCCGCCGGTGGGGAGGGTCGCGGTGCCCATGGCGGGGGTGAGCTGGCCGTGCGAGGACGCAGAGGCGGGGAGGAGGGCGCCGTGTTGGAGGGCGGGCGAGTAGCCCCGCGGTGGCCCTGCGGTTGCGCCTGCCCCTGCCCCTGCGCTGGACGGGGGTGGGGCGGGGTCGCGGGCGGGCGGGGGAGGCGGGTAGTGGTGGGGCGCGAGCGGGAGCGCGCCGTGCTGCTGCTGCTGCATGTGGGCCTGCTGCTGCTGGTGATAGTACGCCGCGTACGGATCCCCCTGGACCGCGCCCGCCTGCGCCTGTCCCTGCGCCGACGTCGAGGCGAGCGGCGCGGTCGAGAAGGGCGGCGCCCCTGCGACGGTGCTGCTCGCGTGGTACTGCGCGGGAAAGCCGGGCGCGCCCTGCCCGCCGTGCTGCTGCTGCTGGTCGTTCATCCAGATCTTAACGCGTTGGCGGACGAGGACGAGGGAAAGGGCGGAGGCGGACCCGGGACCCGCGCCGGCCCTCGCCCCCTCTCTCCCTTGGCCTCCTCCTCCCGCGCGAGCCTCCGCGCGGCCGAGCGCTCGCCTGCACTGACGTGGCCAGATTGCTCCCGGCGCAGCCGGCCAACCTTCGCAGCCAATCACTCGCAACCCGCCTTCCTCTCGCACGACACGACAAACACCGTCTGCTGCGAGATGCACAAGGATGCCTACCCATTGCGAGAGAGAGAAAGTACACGGCAGGAGGAGAAGGAGAAAAGGGGGAGAGGGAAGGAACAAAAGGCGCGCCTTTTCGCCAGCACCGCGGCAACAACACACACTGTGCGGGCGGCAGCAGCAGCTCTATCTTCCGCAACGAGGACGTCGCCTAGTACGTCGGGACGGCAACCTCCTGCGCGGGCGGGCGAGAGCGCGGTCAGTTCGAGCCCCGGACTGGAGAGCGAGAGAGGCGGGGGACGCACCAGCGCCTCGACCTCCTTCTTGACCTCCTCGTAGCTCTCCTGGAACTCCTTCTCCGTCTCCTGGGCCTTGGACTCGTCCTTCTTCGCCTCGCCCGCCTTCTCCTTGCGCTTCATGCCCTCGGCCGCGACCATCACGCACGACGTCGGGCGCTTGGTCGACGACGCGAGGCCGAGCTGCTCCTTCGACGTGACCCACTGTGCGCGCGTACCAACCTGTGTCAGTCGCAGCTGGTGGGTGCACTGGTACAAGACGGAGCAGCGGGAGCGAGGACAGCCACGCCGCTCCTCACTCCCGCATCCTCCTGAACGCGGTCTCCTCCGGCTGCTCAGCGAAAGCGGACGCACGATGTACGGGCAGTTGGCCTCTTCAGCGAGTAAGGGGATGTGGGTGAGGATGTCAAGCGGCGAGATGTCGGCGGCGAGGACGACGATGCTGCACGGACGGGGAGGGTCAGAGGCGGCGGAGGAAGAGAGGTACGGGCGCGACGGACCCCTTCTCGCCCTTGCGGATCGACTTGACGACCTCCTTGACGCCGCGCTTCAGGTGCCGCGACTTGGACGCTGATGCAGTGCGGGAGAGCGCGCCAGCGGGGAGACGGTCAGCACGCGTTACCGGAGCTCGAGGGCGAATACGGCCGAGACGCACCCTTCTTGACGAGCTTGAGGACGTGCTTGCCGGTCTTCTTCACCGCTGCAAGCGCGTGGGCGGGGGAGTTAGCGGGGCGGTCCTCCTCGTAGAGCAGTGGACGCGGGTCGACGCACCGAGGGGCTTGGCAATCTCTGCGAGCTGCTCGAGCGAGCCGTCCGCGTCGTCGCCGTCGGCAGCAGCAGGCGCCTTGTCCTTCTTGTCCTTCTTGCTCTTCTTGGCCTTGGACGGGGTGTCGACGTCCATCGCGGCGGCGGCCGAGGGCGCGTCGGACGCGGGCGCGGCGCCGGTCGCCTCGTCGAGCGTGCGCTTCGAGGACTTGCCCATGTTGCAGCTGGCTGGCTTCGCGGGGAGGCGGGGCGGGGAGGAGGAGCGACGGAGTGCGGGCGCGGCAAAAGCGAGCTCGAGGCCGACACCGCTCGCTCGCAACAGCTCAGAGTGCCAGATCGCCTCCGTGGAGCTTGGTACGAGTGGCTCGCACGGTTTATCAGCCCGTCAGAGCGATAGAATGAGCTGGTGCGACGTGCTCCCTCCCTAAATCCGCGCTCCTCCCCCTCGCCCCGCTTCCCCTCGCGCCTGTACGCTGCCCTGCTGGGCCGGTGCAAATCTGGCGTGCAGGAACGCGCGCAGGTGACACGCTAGCAACGCCGCTAGCCCGTTTTGCCCTCGTCGCCTCTCCCGGCATGCTCTCCGAACTCCGTCATGCATTCCTCCCGCACGGGACTTCGGCTTTGTCTGGCTTTGCTTGCTTCTGCTCCTTCTCCCTCGTCCACCAGCGCTAGCCTCTCGCGCGCCATGCTACCTTCACCTGCTGCCCTCGTCGCGGGCGCCGTCGCGCTCTCCTCGCTGTTCGCACCCCCACCACTCGCGCATGCTGCCCCGCTCTCGAGGCGCATGCAGGACCTCGCCAGCTGCCTCACCGACGCTGGACTCTCGCCCGTCACCGACGCCCTCCCGGTCTACGACCAGAGCGTCCGTGAGTCGCGCCGTCCTCTTCCCGTCGACGTCCTGAAGCGGCGGGTGGTGGCTCCGGAAACTCCGCTGCATGCGCTGACCACCTCGCACGACTTGCAGGGGCGTACAACCTCCGTCTGCAGCCCTATCCCTCCGTAATCCTGTACCCCTCCTACCCGAGCGACATCCCGACCGCTCTCTCGTGCGCTCCGCCAACAACGTCAAGGTCTCCGCCCGCGGCGGCGGGCACTCGTACGCGTCGTACGGCCTCGGAAAGGAGGACGGCGGGCTCACGATCGACATGAGCAACTTCCGCGACATCTCAGTCGACGACAACGGCCTCGCCGTCATCGGAGGAGGAACCGCCTCGGAGACATCTACCTCGCGCTCGACTGGCGCGGGTGGGCTATTGCTGCGGGTCGTGCCACGGCGTAGGCATCGGTGGGCACGCGGGCTTTGGAGGTGCGTTGCGCACGCTCTTTCGGAGAGGGTGACTCCCGCCGCCCCTCCGGTCGCTGACCGTCACGCTCCACCACCCGCAGGCTACGGCCTCGCAAGCTTCATGTGGGGCTTCCTCGCTGACCAGGTGGTCGGGTACGTTCGAGCCCGCCCAAGGCGGATAGCGCTCGTGTTGGTCAAGCCAAGACTGACCTTTCCTCTCTCGGCCGGTTCTTCTCCTCCCGCAGCTACGACGTCGTCCTCGCGAACGGAACCGTCGCCTCGAACGTCACGCGCGAGTCGGACAGCGATCTCTTCTGGGCGCTGAACGGCGCCGCGCCCAACTTTGGCCTCGTCACGGCGTACCACGTCCAGGCGCACCACAAGCCAGCGACGGCCGTCCTCGCGACGTACACATACACATCCCCGTCGACCGTCAACGCCGCGACGGCGTTCGCGTCGATGGCGTCCTTCGGCAACACCTCTGCGCCGGCGAACCTCGGCTTGCACGCCGTCATCGGCGTCGACAGCCTCGTGATCACGGCGATGTGGTACGGGCCCGAGTCGGAGCTGAACGGCGTGATCCAGTCGCTCGAGGACGAGCTCCCGCCGAGCTACACCAAGAGCGTCACGGCGTACGACTGGCTTGGCGCGGCGAAGAAGCTCGCGGGGACGGACGACCTCAGCTCGAACGCCGAAATGCTCCAGAGCCGCGACTCGTTCTACGCCAAGTCGCTCATGACCCCGTCGACTATCCCCATCTCGATTGACACGATCGAGGCGTTCTTCGACTACCTCTGGACGAGCGAGACGACGACCAAGTGGTTCGGTGCGTACTCGCCCCTCCTTCTGCCGTCTCTATCCTCTCGCCTGAGAGCCAGAACTGACACGTAGATGCTACTCACAGTCGAGGCGAACGTCTACGGTGGCAAAAACTCGGAGATCAACTCCGTCCCGCTCAATGCCTCGTCCTTCGGCTTCCGCGACAAGCACCTCAACTTCCAGCTCTACGCGAGCTCGCCGACGTACGGCAACCCGTACCCCGTCGACGACGGCATCCCCTTCGTCAAGGGCATGTGGAGCACGCTCGTCGACCGCATGATCAGCAAGGGGTGGAGCAACGACCCGAGCTCGCCGGATGGCTACGCGGCTTATGTCAACTACAGTGCGTCACGTCGTCCCTTCTTAAGTTCGAGGGGCCACTCCGCTCACGCCGCACTTTGCCCGCAGTCGACCCGGAGCTTACCGGCGAGGAGACGAAGCGCCTGTACTGGGGCTCGCAGTACGAGCGCCTGTCGCAGATCAAGGCGCGCATCGACCCGCAGCAACTGCTCAACAGCGCGCAGGGGATCGTACCGGCGAACACGTCAACGGAGTGCAAGTGAGCGCTGTCGTCCGCGCTTCCTCCCCTCCTCTTCACTCCCTTCCCCGCCCACTCTCTCCTTCGACTTTCCACGTAATCCCCTTTCGCGCCTCGTTCTCCTCTCACCCGCCGCGCCCTTCGCCTTTCCTGTACACCCCTTCCCCTATCGCCTCGCGACTTCCCCTCCCTCTCGTGAGGTTGTTCCCCGCCCGCCTGCTCAGAACAGACACTACCCTGTAGCGCGCCTTCCCTGCATGTGCCAGTGCATCTCCCAGCTTCCTCGTCGCTGTCGCTGTTGCGCCCGATGCTCGAGAGAAGGTTGCAGCCGTGCCGAGCGCTGCCCACGCCCGTCGCGTCGCGGAGGCCGGACGAGGCCGTCATCGGTTTGCGCTCCTCTGCTCTCTCCCACTCACTCGCCCTACCTCGTAAGGCTCGCCGCTTGCTGCATCTGTCACGAACGCTCGACTCGCGTGCGCGGCGGCGCCGCTCGCGCTGGAACGGCGCGCAGCGCTCGACTCGGCGAGGGGATCGTCGAAGCATGGGAACGGCGATGATGTGCTGGGGCGGTTCGAGCGTACAAGTACACGCGCATGGGTACCGGAGCATGTGCATGCAGAGCAGGCGCGGCTGGAGCGGGTGCTGGTGCAGCGACGGCCGAGGATGGCGATGTGGGGACGCGGCGGGAGGAGGCTGCACGCCGACGGAGGGTTCTTCGCTGCTCGCCAGCACCATCGCCAGTACTGATGCACGGCAGCTGATCGAGACGCCCGCCCGCAGGCCACCATGTCCTCCTTCACCTCCCGCCGGTCCTCATCCAGCTCCCGCGCAACCCGGCCATCGCGGTATGTCGCTCGACTGCACCCTCTATCAAGCCGCCGCACTGACCCAATAGCACGCACGCTCTCGCAGGTCGGCCTCCCCCTCGCGTTCGGCATGGCGTCGGGCTTCTTCACCAAGACCTCGGTCGAGACGTGGTACCAGAACCTGCGCCGCCCGGCCCAGCCCCCGCGCTGGGCGTTCCCCGTCATCTGGACGGCGCTCTACCTCGGCATGGGCGCAGCGTCGCACCTCCTCGTCAAGGCATTCGACGGCGCCGTCGTCGGCTCGGCGACGAGTCGCGCGGCGGAGACGGCGTTGAAGCTGTACTGGGGGCAGTTTGCGCTCAACATGGCCTGGACGCCGGTGCGTTGCCCGCCCTGCTCTTACTCCCCTCTCCTTTCCGCGCGACCTCGATCTTCCCATCCCAAGGTCCTCCATTCCCACCCCCTCTTCCGCAAGCTCACGCGCTGTCGACCGTCCGCAGCTCTTCTTCGGCCTGCACAAGCCGCTCCTCGCCCTCTTCGACATCTCGCTCCTCACGCCGACCGCCTACGTCCTCGCCGCCAAGGCGTACAAGGTCGACCCGCGCACCGCGTTCGCCTTCTTCCCCTACTGCGCGTGGCTCACGTACGCCTCGTACTTGAACGGTACGTCTCCTTCTCCTTGTCCGCTTCGCTCTTGTCGCGTCGCGCTGCGCGGACGAGGAAGTCGCCTCTTGCCGCGCACGAGGATTGCCTCGCCGCGCGGCGGCGAAGCGGTGTCCATCAAGCGACCGCGCACGCGCCCCTCCTCCGAGCGCTGTCCTGGCCGACTGCACGCGCCCGCAGCCGGTTTCTGGTGGCTCAACGAGGGCAAGGCGACCATCGCGAAGTCCAAGAAGGACCTGTAGACGCGCGCTCTCCTCCCCTTCCGCTCACCGCTCCAATTCAGCGCGGCTGTAACATCGAACGTACGCGCAGCAGACTCGCTCACGCTGCTCAGGCCGCTCAGCATTGCGCCGTGCGCTGTTCCTCCGCCGAATGCGGGTTCCACGCCGCCTCGATGCCGGAAGAACGTGCCCATGCACCCGCGCGCGATCTCCGCGTTCAAGGCGATCGCTTCGCGGCCTGTCAGCGGCATCCACCGGCGTGTGGATGCATCAACCGGCGAGGAGAATTCACGAGGCGCGCGACTGAACCCCTTGGTGAGCTCGCGTGCGCCGCGCGAGACTGCGGGGGTAATACAGAGCACGCGATCGGGAACCTCGCGCGCCTTTCCCGTTGCCCACTCGCGGTGCTGCTGCCCACCAGCTTGACAGCGTTCGGCGGTGGGGATCTGCAGCGCGAGCTGAGCGACAGCGTTGCGAGCTCGCAGTCCTCCTCCTCCCTCCTCAGGCGTCCTCGTCACGCGCTGCTCCCTGCCCTGCGCGGCGCGATGCCCGTGTCCCCGCAGCAGCCGTGCTCGGCTGGCTCTCGCGTGTCCCTCGTCAAGGCACCTCATCGCACCGCGCCGTTAACTACGGACTCCGGCCCCTCAGGCGGCGCTCAGCGGCCGAGTTTGCTGCACGCTCGGAGCCCTGAGCTCCTCTCCTGCTCGACTGCATCTCGCTCTTCCCCTCTGCGCCCCCCCGCCACGCGCGCAACGTCGCCGCCGCCTCGCCCGCCCCCGCGTTCTCCCCCGACCCTGCGACGCCCGCCCCATTCTTCGCCGCCCCGCCAACGTTTTCCTCAGGCCTTCCACCGTCAAGGAACTCGCGCTCAAGCCCCCTGCAAGTTGATAGGGTTTCTCGCGGCGACGTCGTCCCCCTCGCCAACCTCCTCCCTCCGCTCGTCGTCCCTTCGGGCTCGCCCCTTTCGCCGGTCCTCCCCCATCGGCTCGCTGGCCTCGCTCGAGCTACCTTCTCCTGCTCGAGCGCTCGGGTCGCACCCATCCCGCTCCAACTACAGCAAGTGCCGCAGTTGGTCCCTTCCTGCACCGCCATAAAAGCGTCACCAGCCGACCCAACGTCGCCGACCTCGTCTTCCTTGTCGGAGCCGCTCCTTCCTGCCACTCGGTGCG
This sequence comes from Rhodotorula kratochvilovae, assembly GCA_019926025.1. Taxonomy (NCBI): domain Eukaryota; kingdom Fungi; phylum Basidiomycota; class Microbotryomycetes; order Sporidiobolales; family Sporidiobolaceae; genus Rhodotorula; species Rhodotorula kratochvilovae. The sequence continues at coordinate 581,904 of JAHSUG010000009.1, forward strand.
TTCTGCACAGGTGTACTTCCCTTCCGTCGTTGCGATCATCTGCGGAGACGGCGGAAGTTCCGGGCGCGGTCGAGCGGCTCGTCGCGACTGGTTCTCCCCCAGATACAGGTTCACTGACACCCTCGTTTGCTCACCGACGCAGTTCTTACCCCGACCTCCACCTCGGGGGTCCGCAACTCGTCGCCATGGCCGGCTCGCACCAGTACAAGTGGGAGGGCTCGACGCAATCCTCCTACCCACCTTCGTCGACAGCCGCGTCGCAGGGCACGTACGTCGACTCGTACCCGCCCTACGAATACTCAGCGCCGTCGGCGGCGAGCACGCCCGGCCCCGAGTACCACTCGACGACTCAGCCCGTTCATTACGCGCCGCTCTCGTATCAGCCGTCCACGCACTACGCGACGCAGCCGCCGCCTTCGCACCACAGCCGCTCGTCGTCCGAGGCCGAGGAGCGCGCCTCGAACCACGCGCACGCGCCCGTTCACTCGACCTTCGTCGTCCCCGCTCCTAACCGACACGGCTCGGGCACCATCTCGCCCTCGTCGCTGTACGAGCACCCGTCGCAGCACACGCCCCGCCTCTCCGACCAGCAGCACCTGTTCTCCCCGCCGATGCAGCACCACGCGCCGCCCTACGCCGCACTCACCACCCGCACCTCGTCGCGCGTCGAGCGCCCGACCCTCCCGTCGATGTTCTCCCGCGCGTCGCACCACCCCGGTGCCGATGGCGCGTACAGCTCGCGCGGGCCTCTCCCCGTCGGCGTCGTCAGCTCGTCGGACGGCTGGGGCGACGGCTCCGGCGCAGGCGACGACACGACGCTCGAGCTCCCGCTCCCGCCGACGATGGCCGCGCCGTCCGGCTCGGGCGCGAAGAAGAAGGCGTCGGTGCAGGCGCCGCGGAAGCGCGTGCCTGCGTCGTGCACGCCGTGCAGGAAGAAGAAGCTGAGGTGCAACCGCTCGATGCCCTGCGCGTCGTGCGTCGAGCGGGGTGACCCCGAGGGGTGCATCTGGGAGGGGTGCGTGCTACTCTCTCTTTGTCTGTTCTCTCGCGAGCATAACTGACGCGTGCGTTCACAGCGATGCTGTCCCGCTGTTTGTCGCACGCGAGGAGAACGATGTCAAGGAGCTCAAGGCGCAGGTTCGTCCCCCCGCTCGCTCGCCGTTTCTCGTTTCCCCGCTCACAGGTATCCCCTACCCACAGGTCGACCGCCTGCAACACCTCCTGGACGCGCTGAGCCAGTCGACGCCGCCCGTCCCGCCGCCTGTCGGCCGCACTGCCGGTCCCGCTGCCGCCTCGCTCAAGGCGCTCGGCAAGCAGCGCGAGCTCGTCGAGCCTGATTCGACCAAGTTCGACCTGCACGCGCAGGACCTGTGCGAGGCGCTGTCGGAGCTCGCGCTCAACGGCGTGATGCCCGCGCAGCACGCCGGCGCCGAGTCGTTCGCGCCGGGCGGGTACAGCGGCGAGGCGTTCGTCGACGAGGCGAAGCGCTTCCTCCTGTCGTTCACGCAGCAGGCGGGCCTCGCGTCCGACGTCGGCTTCACCGTCCTCACCCCGTCGTCCGGCGTTCCGTCCCCTCCTTCGCCGACCTACCCTTCGGCTGACGCCTCGATGCAGCCCATCTCGACGTCGGGGCCGTCGACGGTCGCGCTGAGCGCAGCGATGCTTAATGTCCGCCCGTCGATGTCGCAAGTGCTCGAGCTTCTTCCCTCCGATGCCGAGCTCCAGTCGACGTACAAGTTCTACGCCTCCTTCGTGCACTGGTACTCGTCGCCGCTAAGCCTCGCGCAGTTCGAGCAGCGCTGGCCCGCCTTCCGCAAGGCGATGGCCCACCCCGACCCGGCGCAGCGCGAGCAGGACGTCGACCCGCTCTTCGTCGCGACGCTGCTCGGCGCATGCGCGTCCGGCCTCGCGAGCATGACGAACAAGCAGGCCAAGGCGCGCGGTTTTCCCGAGAACCGCTCGGCTATTGTCGAGCGCTGGGTCCGCGCCGCGATGCTCTCGCTCGTCGTCGGCAAGGTGCGTCGTCTCTCACACTATCAGCGAGGCACGTGCTGACGTCCTTTCCTCGCAGTTCATGGAGGAGCCGAGCCTCGACGGCATCCGTGCATCCGTGATCATCGCGTCGCTGTACATTGTGCGCGCCTCCTCTCCTCTTGCCTCGTCGCGCGCTGACCCCCTCTCTCGAAGGAGCAGTTCATGACCACCGGCGAGACCATCTCGGCGGGGATGTCGCTCCTCTCGCTCGCGGTGCATGGCGTCTTCGCGCTCCAGCTGCATCGCGACCCGCTCCAGAAGGGGAAGACGCAGTACTCGTTCGCCGAGTGCGAGGAGCGCCGCAGGCTCTTTTGGTGTGTCTTCTCGCTGTGCATGTCGATCACGACGGTGCGTATCTTTCCCCTTCTTGCACTTTCAACGAGGTGGATGGCTGACCCCGCGCGGACGAGCAGGGCACCTCGCGCACCTGGACGCAGTTTGACCTCCGCCAGATCGACTGCAAGTTCCCGCTCGACTGCTTTGATTCCGAGCTGTCGATGGACGAGCGCGCGGCCAAGGCGAGGGTGCGGAGCAGAAGGGCGGCCGAAACCTTTGAGGAGACGCCCATGACGGCTTCGCTTGTGCGCTCTCGTCTCACTTTCAGCCCTCAAGAGTCCGCTAACGTCCCCCGCCGCTAACGCGTTTCCTCCGACAGCTCCGTGCGCAGTACGGCCTAATCGTCAAGAAGATCGTGCGCTTTCCGCCGACCTCCCGCTTGGCCTTCTCAAGCTGACCCTCCATCCCCACCTCTGCAGACGGACAAGGCGTTCAGCATCACGCCGTGCAGCTACTCGGACGTCCTCGCGCTCGACGCCGAGCTCGTCGCGTTCGAGAGGAGCTTCCCGCCTGCGTACGACCTCCCCATCGACGGCGCGAACCGTGTCCACTTCGGCGTCCCGCCGAGCTTGACGGAGATGCGTGCGGCGCTCATCCAGCTCTGCTTGTCGGCCGAGTTCGTGCGCTTGCATCGCCCTTTCCTTGGTGAGTGCTGCTCTCTCCTTCTGCTTCGGCCGAGGAAGGCTGACCTTCCCGCCCGCGCAGTCCTCGCCGCGACGGACGACCGCTACCAGCACTCGCGCGAGCAGTGCGTCAAGTACGCCAAGCGCCTCCTCGCGATCAACGCTACGCCAGGCTGCAAGCTCAACTGGGCAGGGTGCGCTCTCCCGTTTCCCCGCTTCTCGCGCCGCAAGCTGACCTGTCCCGTCTCGCAGGCACAACTTCAAGGTCCTTTCCGCTGCGATCACGCTCGGTATCGAGCTCCTCCAGTCGCCGAACGAGCCGGATGCGCCCATCATCCGCAACATGGTTGACCTCGCCCTCAAGCAGGCGGAGGGGTTTGCGAGCGTGTCGGTGCGTCGAACCAACTCTCCCTCCGCAGCGTTCTGCACTGACCCCCAAACGCCCGCAGTCCGTCTGCCGCAAGGGCTCGGGCGTCGTTCGCTTCATCCTCTCGAAGGTGGACGAGGAGGCCTCATCCGCTTCTGCCCCTCGTCAGGCCAAGCGCGCCCGCACGCTCTTCTACAGCCCCGAGGACCAGAAGCCCCCGCGGCAGAGCCTCGCGCAGGCCCTCGGTGGCGCACCCACCGCGCCCTCTTCGCGCGTGCCGAGCCCTGACGAGCACAACACGCGGCGGCGCAAGGCGACGCGCCCGCCGCTCGTGCACGTCATGTCGGACACGATCGTCCCGCGAGTGATGGCGACGCCGACCCAGGCGATGGTGCAGGCGCCGATGCTGCGCTCGACGCGAAGCCGCTCGGCGGACCAGGTCTTCCCGACGCTCAACACGCTCGGCGCCGCTACTGCGCAGGGCTCGCAGAGCGCCGAGGCGACCTACGCGCCGTACGCGGTCGCACCGCCCGCGAGGCAGATCGCGGGCATCGGCAGCGCGAGCTCGCGCCGCGCGCGCAACTCGTCCGCGAGTACAGCGGCGTCTGGCTCGAACGCGAGCGCGAGCGCTGCGTTCGCTGCGGGGCTCTCGTCGCCCGAGATGGCGATGCACCTGCAGCTCCCCGCAGCGGGGAGCTACATGCACGGGAACGGCCCGCTGTCGAGCTCGTCAACGACGGGCGCGTTCGACTTTGGCGAGCTATCGCTCGCGAGCGGGCAGGCGACGTCGAGCGCGTCGATGCTCGACGAGGGCGGCGTCCAGGGCTTCTTTGACCTTCCCGCGACGGCGTTCTCGCGCACGACCTTGTCACAGGTCGCCGAGGGCGCGCAGCTGCCCGTTGGCGTCGATGAGGAGGGCGCGGAGGCCCTCACGGCAGAGGATCTCGCCTACTTGCAGCAGTACCAGCACTGGATGTAGATATCGCGCCGCATCCATAGCATCAAGAAGAACGCGATTGTAACGCGCTGAAGAGGTTCGTCGTCAGCTGGCACGCGCAAGTTGAGGTGGCGGTCTTGCGCCGTCGTTCGCTTCGTTCGACTTCGCCGTTCGTGCAACGTGTTCCGGAGAGTGTTTGCGCTCTTCTCCCTGCAAGAAAGCCGGCTATGGCTGGTCACCTTCGCGATGAACGCGAGCGGCGGCTTGACCTCGAACCCGCTACTCGCGCTTGTTCCCACCCGCGCTGTACTCGCTAGCAAGTGCTCGTTAGATTCTGCACCGGCATCCAGCGCGGCTCAACCAGCGGCGCATCCGTCTGTGACCTCGTCGTTGAGCGACGGCCCTCCCCGCGCGTCAAGATGGTCTGCCCCCGTTCCCTGGCCCTTCCGGAGCGTGGGAGGGGTCCTGACAACCGACATATGCCTTGCAGAGACGCATCTTTGGCGGCTCGAGCATCACGAGCTCATCAACGTCCAACTCGCTCGCGTCGGACGCGCTCCCCTCGCCCACCTCGACCTCGCACGACCGCACCTCGCCGCCCGCGACCCCGACGCAGGAGCTCGCACCAGGCCTCGACCCGCAGACTGAGCCGCGCAAAGGATGGTTCGGCGGGCTTGGAGGGGGCTTGGCCAGGAGCATCTCCGCCTCGTCTATCACGACCCGCAACACCCCCTCGCCGACGGGCGCGAGCCTGTCGAACGCTCCCGCGGGCTCGTCCAGGCTCGCAGAGTCGGTCAACCTCGAGGCGGAGGACGACTTCGACTTCGGCAACCTGCCGTTCGGGCAGGCGCGCTCGCCCCCGCCCATGTCGCCGCCGCAGATCGGCCGCAGGCGCGACTCGGCGCGCTCCTCCATGAGCGGCGGGTTCGGCGCAGTGCAGAGCCGGCCGTTCTCGCCGGAAGGGGTGCTTGCGGAGGCGGCGACGGTCACCAAGGACTCGCTCCTAATCGAGCTGCTCAGTGGCGCGGCGGTGCTGGAGGCGAAGGACTTCGAGGTATTGAGCTGGGAGGACATGCAGGAGGCGAAGAAGGTGCGCCCCTTGAGTCCCCTCGCTTCCTGAGTGGAGCTCGCTGACGGCCAGTGTGCAGGAGCACGCTCTCCTCTCGACCCGCATCGCCAGCCTCACCCGCTCCGTCGCGCTCGAGACCCGGCTGCGCGACTCTGCCGCCAAGCTCGTCCGCCTCTCCGCCCCCGCCGGCGCCGTCACCACCTCGAACCCCGCCTCCCCCGCCCGCCCCCGCGTCACCCGCGAGCAAGCTGAAGCGCAGCTTGCGACCGCGCAGGGCAAGCTCGACGCTCTGCAGGCCGACCTGTACAAGGTCGGATCGCGCGAGTCGGACCTGCGCACGAAGCTCCTGCGGCACACCGCCGCCGTCCTCGCCGTCTCCCTGCGGCAGAAGGAGCAGGAGGAGCAGGGCCTTCCGCCCTCCGCCACCAACAACACCCTCTCCCCCGCGCTCGCCGCATCGCAGCGGCGCGACACCCCTTCCCCGACGGGGTCGAACCGGTTCGACGGCGCGCACTTCTTCGCCGGCAACCGCGAGGCGATCGTCCCCACCCCCCGCTCGCGTACCATCAGCGCTAACGGCGCCGGTTCGCCGTATGCGAGCCCGCAGCCCAACACCGGGGCGTTCGGCGCGAATTGTGCAGCTGCAGCATGACCTGGCGGAGCGGGACGCGCGCGTCAAGGAGCTGGAGGGGCAGGCCGGGGCACTCGAGCGCCAGCTCGAGGAGGTCAAGCAGCGCGCGGAGGAGGATGTCCGCGCTGTGAGGGAGGAGCTCGACCGCGCGCGGGAGGCGGTCAGGGAGGAGCAGGATCGCGCGAGGAGGGAGGTGTCGAGCGCGCAGGCCGAGGTCGAGGAGCTCAAGGAGGAGCTGCATGCCGCGAGGGAGGACGTCGAGCATGCGCAGCGGAATGTGGAGGACGCGCGGCACGAGGCGGACGAGGCGCGGCGCGAGGTGGAGGAGGTGGGACGGGAGGTGGAGGAGGCGCGGCGGGAGGCGGAGGACGCGCGGCGCGAGGCCGACGAGCACCGCTCGCAGGCGACTCTTGCTCGCAGCGGTGTCTCGACCGACTCGTCGCGCGACATCGACACCGCGCGGCAGGACCAGGACGCGGCGCGCAAGCTCCGCGACATGGGCATGGAGCTCGCCGAGGCGGAGCACAAGCTTTCCGAGGCAGAGGAGCGCGTCGCGGAGCTCGAGGAGGAGCTGCAGCGGACGGAGGAGGAGATGAAGGATGAGCGGCGGACGTGGGAGGAGAAGGTGCGCGAGGCGGAGGCCGCTGGCTCGGTCGCGCCTGTGGCTGCGACCACTCGTTCGGTCGATGCCGACTCCGAGGACGGCGTTGAAGACGTGCGGCGGCGAGTCGGGCAGCTCGAGGCGGAGCGCAAGTCGGTCGTCCAGGCGATCGGCGACGTCCTGCGGCGGCACCGCACCCGCCCGACGCTGGGCGTTGTCCTGCGCGACTCGCCCTCGTTCGACGACACGACCGAGCGCGACGACCTCCCCGCGTACCTCGCCTCGACGCTCGACGCCCACTTTGACAAGGCGGCATCGCACGTCTCGAGCCTCACGGCAGACCTCTCGTCCGCCCAGGGCGATGCGGACCCCCCCGCCGACCTCGAGGACGAGCTCTCGCACGCGCACGAGCGCATCCAGGCGCTCGAGGGGGATGTCGCATCGCTGCAGGCCGAGCGCGACTCGCTCGAGACGGAGCTCGACCTCCTCCGCTCGCAAGCGCACGACCAGGAGGCGCGCTTGTCGTCGCTCCCGCAGCTCGAGGCAGACCTCGCCGCCGCGCAAAGCGCCGCCTCGCGTGCGCAGGAGGAGCTCGCGAGTATGCAGGTGCGCCTCGCCGAGCTGGACGGGCAGGTGGGCGCGCACGGCAAGGCGACTGCGCAGCTGCAGGAGCTGTGGCGCGCGATCCCGCCGCTCGAAGGCCGCGCGCGCGCCAACAGCCAGTCGGACGACCTCTCCGTCCTGCGCAGCGCGTTCGACCCGGCGGCGGGGTCGTCGCCGCCGCTTCCGGCGCGCAAGCCCATTGGCGCGCTGCTGAAGAGCGCGATCGGCGTCGGTGGGGACGACAACAGCGAAGCGAGCGACGACTACAGTGTCGAAGCGCTTGTCGGGCGCGTCAAGACGCTCCTTGCCGAGGATGAGAAGCTCGTTAACAAGCTCGTCGCGTTCGAGGGCGAGAAGGGCGATGCCGACTCGCAGAAGAAGAAGGTGCGTCCGCCTCTTCTCCTTCTTAACGCCGAGGCTGACTGAGGCTTCCCGCCGGCAGATCACGGAGCTGGAGGAGCGCATCGAGGTCTCGGCGAACCAGGAGGTGTCGATGCTGGAGCGGCTTAACGAGTGCATCGCCGCCCTCTCCCGACTGCGCGCGCAACCACTGACAGCTCGCGCGCAGCCTCACCGAGTCGCTCGAGCAGACCCGCAGCGACAAGCGTAAGCTCGAGGTGCAGCTCCGCACGCTCGAGGCCGACAAGGCCCAGCTGGAGGAACAGCTCGCCGCCGCGCAGCAGTCAGCTGTGCCCGCCGCTAGCTCGGCCCCAGTTGCTGCCGACGAGGGCGAGCTGCAAGAGCTGCGGGACCAGATCGCCGACCTCGAGGAGGAGCTGGCGGACGCAGCGGAGGGAGCAGAAGACGCGCTCGCAGCTTCTCGATGTGCGTCCTCCGCCCTCCATCCCTCGCTATACACGCGTGCTGACCTCTCGCGCGCGCAGGAACTGAGCGGCGTGCAGAGCGAGCTGTCCCAGGCGAAGACGAAGCTGCGGCAGGCAGAGCGGAAGCTCGGGTCCAAGGCGTAAAGGCGCACGCGTTCCCCACCGTCGTACCCACTGTTGTAGCTGCACTGTACGCGATATCCACGCTTTCTCGTCGAGGTTGACCCTTCGAGAGATTCACCGCGCGGCGCCGGCGCTCTGCTCTGGATGCTCCCGCGCTCCGTCGTTCTTCTGCGCGCGAGACCCTCGCAGCTGCTTGCACGCACGCTCGCAACAATGGCCACCACCGCCGCGCCCGTCCCGCCCTCTGCGCCGCCGTCCCGCCTTCCCTCCTCCTCCTCATCAGTTGCCGCGCTCCCCGCCGACTACGCGCGGCTGGACTTCCCGCTCCCGGCTAAACGCTATGTTGGGATGCTCGCGTGCCAGCGCGACCCGCTCGCATCGTCGCTCGAGACGGAGGTCGTCCGCTGCACTAAGGTGGCGCCCGCACCTCCACCCGCGGCAAGCAAGGGCGGCAAGGGCAAGAAGGGCGCAGCGCCGTCCGCCACGAAGGAGGACGAGCAGCTGCAGCAGGACGAGTGGGAGATTGAGCTCCTGACACGGTCCTCTTCCCCGAGGGCGGCGGCCAGCCCTCCGACACCGGCAGGCTCGTCCCCCTTGTCAACGAGCAGACCGGCGAGCGCGAGCCCGTCGCCGTCCGCCAGGTCGTCAGGCGCAACCTCGATGCCGTGCACTTTGCCAGCGCGCCGATCGAGGTCGGCACCAAGGTCCGCGTCGAGGTCGACATGCAGCGCAGGACGGACCACCAGGACCAGCACACGGGCCAGCACGTGCGTTCCTCCACTCTCGTCCGCGCAGAAGGCCTGCGTCGCTGCGGCACGTGCAACGTACGGCCATTCTGACGCTCCCTTCGCACGGCAACAGCTCCTCTCCGCCGTCTTCGAGCACGAGTACGCCCTCGACACGCTCTCGTGGTCGCTGCAACGCTTCCCCGAGCTGAACTACGTCGAGCTGCCACGCGCGCCGACCGCCGAGGAACTCGCCGCCGTCCAGGATCGGTGCAACGCCCTCATCGGCGAGGCGCGCCCCGTACATGTGCGCTTCGAGCTCGCGACGAAGGACTCGGGAGTGCAGCTCGGTGAGAAGGTGCCGGAGAACTACAAGGCGGACGAGTCGGGCGAGGAGAGGCCGCCGGTGCAGCGGACGGTGACAATCGAGGGCATCGACGAGAACCCGTGCGTCCTCTCCTTCAGCTCGATTCCTCTCCTGCCGTCTCCTCCAATTCCCGCACGACAAGACTAGGACTGACTCGTCCAATGTCTGCAGCTGTTGCGGCACGCACTACCCTTCACTCGCCTACCTTCGCACGCTCTATCTCGCGCCCTTCACGACCCCGATCCGCGGCACGAACGCGCGCATCTACTTCGCATGCGGCACGCCGCGCGTCCTGGCCTACCTCGCTGGCCAGCAGGCCGCCGCGCGGGACGCCGCGCTCGCAGCGGGGTGCGCGGTGCCCGACCTCCCGAGCAAGGTCGACGCGCTCGTGCAGGGCGTCGCGGCGGGTAACCGGCGTGAGAAGCGCCTCGCAGTCGAGCTCACCGGGTTCGTCGCGCGCGACCTGTGGGCCCAGGCAGCCGCGGGCGGGAAGGGCCGGCGGGTCGCTATCCTGCGCGAGGAGGACGCGACGAACGGGCTCGAGTTCCTCGCCTCCGTGGCGGCGGAGCTGAAGCCGCAGATTGACGCGCTGGAGAAGGGCGAGGAGTGCCTCTTCCTCCTCGCGTGTGGCGCGACTGCCGGTTCCTCCGCTGCTGCGAGCGCGGGCGGCGCGGTTCTCATCGTCGGGAGCGAGGCGCTCGTCCTCTCTGCGGGCAAGCGCGTCGTCGAGACGTTCGGGAAGGAGCGTGTAAAGGGCGGCGGGAAGGGGCGTTGGCAGGGCAAGCTGACGGGGCGGTGGGAGAACGGCGACGGGCTCCTGCTCAAGAAGATCGTCGAGGAGGCGTCGGCCTAGATGCGTTGGGTGGCTAAACCGTCAGTAGAACGTCTGAAGGGCTTTAGTGCACGGCAAGTGCTAGAGTGAGCGGAAAGTGAGCGGAAGTTGCGCCCGTGCGAGTTGAGCGTGAAAGCACCTTGGCCTCTCTCTACTGCGAGTCCTCGATAGCAAGCGCACACATTCCCCGTGGCGGAGCGACGGCGCCGACGCCCCGTCTCACCCGCCTGCGGTGGATCGACAGCCAAGCCATCCGCTCCCGCACCTCGGCATCCGCAGAGAAAAGCCTCTTTCCCTCCCGCTTGTCACTCGCTGGTTGCGCCCGCTCTGCCTGTGCTTCTTCAGCGTGCAGGTGGGTGTCGCGCTGTCCTCTGTTGTTGCATCAGGCTCACGCGGCCCTCCCGGCCGCGGCGGGTGGGACGGGCTCTTCAAGCTTTGCATGCGCTGCATCCGCCGCTCCGCCGTCTGACCGACGCTGCTTCGTTACGAGTCAGCACGGCTCGGGTCTGCCGGCGGGCCAGGTCAACTCTCGGGCATACTCGACACGCCTCCGCGCGGGCCCTCCGCCGAAATTCCCGTTCGATCTCTCAAAACCGCGTTTGGCTCTCTCGCTGCTCTCCCTCGCTCGCACCACACGCGCTATGGCCTCTCAGGCTCCGGACTACCAGCGCTCGCTCACCGCGACGCTCAACGGCGAGGAGGGCGACGTGAAAGGCTCGCCCGCCGCACCCGCCTCCACTTCCGCCGACGCGCCCGCCGCGCCAGCAGGACCGCCTTCTGATTACATCAAGGGCAGGAAGCTCGCTGTCGTCTTCACAGCCATGCTGCTAGCCCTCTTCCTCGTTGCGCTCGAGTGCGTCCGCCTTCCGCCGCGTTACGGTCCCCTCACTCGCCTGACGCTCTCTTCCGCTGCAGCCAGACCATCCTCGCGACTGCCCTGCCTCGGATTGCTAGCGACTTTGACGCTTTCGACAAGCAGGTGCGTCTTCCCCCGCCGGAGGCGTTGTCGAACAATCCCTCCTCCTTTCCTTCCTTCCGTTCTCCCTCCTGTCCTTCCTCCCTCCGTTCCCTCCTTCCGCACCTTCCCTTTTCCTCCCCCTACACCCCCGCTGACCCCACGCGCACTGCAGGGCTGGGTTTCGTCGTCGTTCATCCTGACGCAGACGGCGACCATTTTGTGGTGGGGCCAGTTCCTGCGCATCTACCCGGCCAAGTGCGTCTCGTCCTTCCATGTCCCTCAAAGGCTCCGCTAATAACGCGTGCGCAGGTGGTCCCTCATCGGCGCCGTCGTCCTCTTCGAGATTGGCTCTGCGGTCTGCGGTGGCGCGCAGAATGTCATGGCGCTGATCTGGGGGCGCGCCATTTCGGGTGTCGGCGCCGCGGGAATCTTCATCAGCATGCTCCAGATCATCTCCCAGGTCACCGCGCTTGAGGACAGGCCAAAGCTCTTTGGCGCGTTCGGCGGCGTCTTCGGTATCTCATCGGTTATCGGCCCTCTCGTGCGTTTCACGCTCTTCGCCTCCGCTCGACTGTTTGTGTGCGCAACGGAGACGCGGTCGGGTCCGGCTGCCGCGGCTCGGAGGACGACTCGACGATTTCTTGAACCTTACTGACGCCTCCTCATCCTCCACAACTTGCAGATCGGCGGCGCTCTCACCGACCACGTTACATGGAGGTGGTGTTTCCTCCTCAACATGCCCGTAGGCGCAGTGACCATCGCGGCCTGCGTCTTCCTCCTCAAGTCGACGCTCCCGCTCGGCGCCGACCCGAACGACCGGACGACGCGCGGCATCCTTCGCCAGACCCTCCGCATGGACTGGGTCGGCGCCATCCTCTGCCTCGGCGCTATCACAGCACTCGTCCTTGCCCTGCAGTGGGGCGGGAACCAGAAGCCCTGGAAGGACGGCGCGGTTATCGCGGTGCGTTGCCCTTCTCCCCATCCCTCGCTTCCCCCGCTGACTTCGCGCCCTTTGCGCAGTGCTTCGTCGTCGCCGGCGTCGTCGGCATTATCCTCGTCTTCTGGCAGCGCTACATGGGCGACCGCGCGATGGTCCCCGGTGCGTCGACCTTCGCGACCGCGCGCTTCTCCCTTTACTCGCTGACCCGCCTCTCCCGCACGCAGGCAAGATCTTCAAGTCGGTCTCGATCTACGCCATTCTCGTGTCGGCGTTCATGACACGCTGCTCGCTCCTGATCTTCACGTACTACATCGTGCGCCACTCTCCCGCTCCTCGTCCGCCTGCTTCCTCGCTGACCTCTACCTCCTTCGCGCAGCCCATCTACTGTGCGCCGCCTCGTCATTCGAGCTCATCTTAAATCCCCGGCTGTCCCGCCTTGCCCGCTCGCAGACCAGGCCGTCCGCAACCACAACGCGACCAAGAGCGGCGTTGACATCCTCGCGTTCTGCCTCGCCATCGTCCTCTCGGTAATCATCAGCGGCCGCCTCGTCGGCACCTTCGGGCGGTACTGGCACTTCCTCGTCCTCGGACCCATCCCGGGCGCGATTGGCTCGGGCCTGCTCTACACCGTCTCGCCGACGACCAAGAATGCCAACATTATCGGGTACCAGATCCTCGCCGGCATCGGCATCGGCGTCTGCATGCAGCAGAGCATCTTTGCGATGCAGGCCGAGTTCAAGGACGACCCGCGGCATATCGGTCAGGCGACGGGCATGGCGTCCTTCTCGCAGTTCCTCGGTGCGTCTCTTCCCTCCCCTCCTTCTCGCGTCGTGTCGACCGTGCTGACAGATCTCACGCACCGTAGGCGGCACCATCGCGCTCGCGATCGGGCAATCGGCGCCTCTCGACGCAGCTCACGACCAACTTCGCCAAGTACGCGCCGTCGGCGCCGCTCGCCGTCATCGAGGCGTCGCCGCTCAAAATCCACGAGCTCGCGCCCGAGGTCAAGGCACAGGCGATCGTCGCGTATGTCAAGAGCCTCGACATCGGTGCGCTTTCTCCCTCCCTGCGTCCTGCATGGCTCGGACTGACGACGAGACGCTCGCACGCAGTGTTGTCATCCCCGTCGCGTTCTACGGCATCGGCGTCCTCGCGGCGCTCTTCATCACAACATCTCGATCAAGAAGCCCGAAGACGCGGCGGCGAAGCAGGCCAAGCGCGACAAAAGGCCGCGAAGAAGGCCGCCAGCAAGCACGCGCCGAAGACGGAGGAGGACGTCGAGAAGGGCTTTGCGGAGGGCGAGGCGGCGCGCGCGGAGGGTGCGTGAGCCCGAGCTTCGTACATACCTCGCTTGAGTTCGAGCTTAGTAGGTTTGCGTTGGATTAGTCTGTACTCGTAGATAGATCCCCCTTCCTGCATGGTGCGCGGAGTTCTCGAAAGCATCAAGCGTGCAGAGCCTCTCGCGCCTCCGTGAAGCTGAACCCACACTCGCCATTTCACCCCTTCCCGCCCGCCTCACCCGTCAGCATCCCCTGCACCCTCCCGACCAGCTCTCCGAACCCCTCCTCGAGCAGCGCGTCCTGAAGCAGCTGCTCGAACTCGCCCTGCGGCAACTGCGCGAGGAGCTGCGACGCCGTCGAAGTCGATGCCGTGGCCAAGTGCGGGAGGAGGGTCGAGAGGTGCGCGGAGGCGCGACGCGGAGGAGGGGACGATGCCTGCGGAGGAGGCGCTGCGTCGGTGTGTGGGGGCGGGCGGGCGAAGCGAGGTCGAGGCGAGAGGTGGCGAGTACGCCGGCGCCGACGCGTAGCTGTCCTGCGCGGGCGGCAAGGCGGCGGCGGGGCTCGTCTTCGCCGCCGGCTTCTTCCGCGCGCGGGGTGTCGCAGCCTTCTTGGCAGGCTTGACGGGCTTGACGGGCGTAGCGGGCTTCTTCTTCTTGGCCGCGGCTCGGACGCAGGCGCGGCGTCGGGCACAGCGGGTGCAGTTGCCTCGACGGCGGGCTTGGCGGGCACGAGGGCCTTGATTGCGTCGACGAAGCGTTCGCGCTCGGCGGTCGAGGCGAACTTGGCCTGCAACCTGCGAAACTCGACCTGCGGCTGGTTCGGCGCGCTGCGGGCGCTGCTCGAGAGGGCGAGGTAGCGCAGCCCGAGGACGGCGTCGCGGTAGACAGCCTTTAGCGGGAGCTGGTCATGCGGAGTGGCTGCGCGAATCTCGGGCGTAGAGAACGAGGTGAGGTCGAGCGAGTCGAGCAGGAGCGGCTGCTGGTTTCCGCCGCGCGCGGGGTCGCGGAAGAGCGGGTCAAAGGTGACGCTGAGGACCATGCGGAGCGGGAGGAGCGAGGATGCGCTAGACGACGACGAGGAGGAAGCGAAGGTCGTCTCGAGGCGGAGGGCGAGCTGCGGCTGCGAACTGAAGTCACGCTGTCAGAACCGCGGGACGCGAGAGCAGCGTGGCGACGTACTAGTGGTCCCACTGGATGTGGTCGTCGCTCGCCTGGCCCGCCACCTCGCCCGGGTTTGGCCTGGCGGGGGGACCTGCGGTGTCGAGGAGGGAGCGGCTGCGCGAGTACTTGTGGAGCAGCCAGTGCTGTGCGGTCGTTGTAGTCGTGTCTGTCATCGTGTTCTGCGTCTCGACCTCTTCGTCCAGCGAGGAGAGCGGTGTGGGGAGAGCGAGAGAGGAGCGACGGGGTGATGAGAACGGTTCGCCTCGTCCATCGCGCGCCCTCCCCTCTCGGCAGCGCGTGACTAGCTCGAATACACTCAGGGACGCCTACTCGACTAGCTCGAACTTGCCCGCAAAGCTCCCGCCGCCTGCAACGCGCTCCATCTCGCCCTCTCCTCGTCCTCATCAGTTGACACGCGACACCGCGCAACCCGCAATGTTCAGCGACGAGATTGCGACCTTTAGGAGGTTGGGCTTCCGTCATGTGCGTCCGCCTTTCTCACTCTCGATCAGGCGAAGGGCTGAGCTGACGGCCTTGCTCATCGCTCCCTCCCCACCTCCCGTCGCGCCCGCGAAACCTCACTCTGAACGCATTCTGCCAATCCGCCCCGCGCCGCTACGGTGTCTCGACGCCGTCCGCCAAATCCACCGTTCCCCCGCTGCCTCTCCTCGCGAACAGGTCCTCTCCCAAGCCCTCAACTTCGCCATGGTCCTCTCGACCGCGCTCATGATGTGGAAGGGTCTCTCGGTCGTCTGCAACACCGAGAGCCCCGTGGTCGTTGTCCTCAGGTGCGTGGGCACTCGTGTGCGAGGTGCGGTGTAAGCGAGCGCTGACCCGACCTGTCCTTCTGTGCCGCCTTTCGCAGCGAGAGCATGGAGCCGGCGATCCAGGTGCGCTCGGTCGCTCCCCCGGTACTGGAGATTGAGCTGACGAGCTCCGCCTGCACCTCCTCGTCTCGCTCCTCCCGCTGTACTCGCATCTACGCCGTTCGCAGCGCGGCGACCTCCTCTTCCTGACGATGCCACGGCACGCCCCGCTCAAGCACGGCGACATCACCGTGTACAAGGTGCCCGGAACGCCCATTCCGATCGTGCACCGTGTGATCGAGACGCACGACGAGTGCGTACGGTCCTCTCGCTCGTCCTCCCCCGCTAACCCTTCCGGCACAGGCGCAACTCGACCGAGCAGTGGATCCTCACCAAGGGCGACAACAACCCGCATCACGACGTCGTGCTCTACAACGGGATGCAGTACCTCAAGCGGAGCCACATCGTCGGCAAGGTTCAGGGGTGCGTGCGGGTCCCTGCTGTCAGCAGCCCTTCTGCCGTACGCGAAGAGAACTGACTGAGCCCGACGTCTCGTCGTACACAGCTACATCCCCTACGTCGGGTACGGCACGATCCTGCTCGTACGTCGCCCCTTCAAACCCGCCATGCAGTCGCTCACGCCTCCGTTCCCCCGCCCGCGCAGAACGACTACCCGAAGCTCAAGTACGCGATCCTGGCGGGTCCGTCGCCTCGCTTCCTCTTCCTCTCACCTGCAGAGGCAATGACTGACCCTCGCTCACGCAGTGCTCGGCGGAGGGATACTGCTGCAGCGGGAGTAGCTGCAACGTCAGTCTTCTGTGCTGTGCACCGCGAGTCGATCGTGTCCGTTCAGACGCTGTTGGTTGAGTGAGCCAAGCTTGCCGCCCGGTCGCTTCCTCGCGACTCGTCGGCGAAAGCATCGCTTTGCTCCGGGTGCGCTCCTGGCGCGGCACGGCTGCCCACTGACAGCTCCGCTCCGGGGCAGCAACGGAACGGAAAGCAACAAAAAGCGACCGGCGGCCCGCGTCCGCTACCGCGTGTTCCACCATCGACCCGCGTTCGTCCCCGCCGTTGGACAGTTCCGGGTCCGGGCTTCATTTGGAGAAACATTGCACTCCCGTGCGCGCATGTAGACGGACGCGAGAGGGAAGGCGCGCTGCCAGCAGCAGCCAACCTGTCCACTAGCCGTTCTTTTGCATCGAGGCGCCAGCGCCTCGGTTGGACAGGCAGAGTCGAGAAGGCTGGGAGGGGGGAGTTGCGTACAAGAGCATTTGAGAGCGTACGCCGCACGCGCAGCTCGGGCAGCGAAGCACGCTTTCTCTCCCCTCACCTCGCCCATTTGCGAAGGTCGAGGAGGGGGGCGTGTCCACGCGTACGCCTGGCCTTGTGTGAAGCTGTACGGCAGCCTGCGGGCCTCAGATCTGAGCTCAAAGGGCGGGCGGTGACTGGGAGGACTTGCGCTGGCCTATCGCGTGGCTTCATCCGGTCTCGCCTGCTCGCTCGACGAGGGTGACTTGCCGCAAAACTCGCGCTGTCTCTCTCTTCCTCCTTCCCACCACTTCTTCCCACCACCTCGTACTCGCCTGCCTCTCAGCCACCTCCCACAATGACCAGGAGCAACCGCAAGGCGAGGCGCACCGCCGCCTCCAACCCCTCGTCCAGCGGGGCGTCCGGCCCGTCCTCGTCCTCGCCTGGCGCCCAGAACTCCGGGCAGGGCGGCGACTCGAGCAGCAGTGGGCTTGACGACACCTGGGAGCACACCGCCCCGACCACGACGCTCCCGCTCCTCTCGCGTGAGATGTGGCTCATGGTTCTCGACCACCTCGTCCCCGCGCCGCCGACCACTGCAGAGGAGTGCAGGACTCGCGGGAAGGAGGTCCGGCGACTCGTGCTCGTCAACAAGACGTGGGCGCGCGAGATCCTCCACCGCAAGACCCGCTCCGCCCTCATCAGCATGCGCGGCCACCGCACCAGCGGCGGTACCTCCACTGCGACTTGGATCGAGCGCACGACCAGCCTCGCGGACCGGTACAGCGACGGCCTCCGCTCCCTCGTTGTGCACCGTGCGAACAGCCTCGCGCTCAGCAACTTCGAGAGCCTCGTCAAGGGGTTCACCCAGCTGTATTCGCTCCGCATCGAGGGCCGCCGCGTCGTCGACAGTATTCTCACGGGCTCGACGAGTGCGTACTATCCTCCTTCGCCCGGGTACTCGTGCCTGGCTGATCTGCTCTCACGCCCGCAGCTTGCCGCCAGCTCCTCCTCGCCGGCGTCAACGAGCCCGTTTTCTCGGGCGCGTACCCGGCGCTTGAGCATCACGCCCTTAGCCGCACCAAGGCTGCAACGCTTCCTTCGACATTCATGCGCGAGCGCTTCCCCTCGCTCAAGACGCTCGCGCTCGACCTCCAGCGCCCGAGTGCGATGGGGACGCCGTCAGACCAAGTCGCCAGGAGCGCGCCGCCCGCCGTCTGGGAGCTCTCCCTCACGAGCACATTCAACTACCCTTTCTTCCCCGCCCTCCTGGCGAGCAAGAATCTCGAGCACCTCCACCTCGCCGTCCCCGTCGCGCGGCTCGGCCCCTTCTCGAGCGTCGAAGGGTCGCTCGTCAGCCTCGCTCACGGTCGACCCAACGGGCTACGACAAGGACATCCACACGCGCCCCGACGATGCCGAGAAGGCGTGGAGCGAGGCGCTCGCCGCGCCGTGCCTCAAAGGGCTGAGGACGATCAAGGTCGCTGGCCGCGGCGGCAGCACCTCCGGCCCGAGGTGGTGGATTAGGGTCTTTGTGACGCGGCTGAAGGCGCAGCTCGCTCGCGAGGGCGTCGCGCTCAGCATCGTCAACCTCAGCGGGATCGTCGACCCGTTCACCTGGCGCGCCAGTGCG